>JAQOOD010000002.1:26617363-27316970 GCA_029633175.1 Citrus glauca
GGGTGTGATAGTGTTTTTTTTTTTCCTAAGTGAAAAAAAATTATTGTCGCATTTTCTATTTTTGGGAGTTGATGAATAGGTAATAGAACTGGTCAATAATGGCAACGAAGTGGGTCAAAAGTTAAAAAATTGTCGTCAACTACTCGGACCGCTTGCTAGCTCCCTAAACCGTCTATAAATAAAGATAAGCGAACACACTAAGTTTATCATATCCTTCGAAAAATAATCTTATATTGATACAGTAAGAAAAAATGGGCCCTAAAATTTTCCTTGTTTTAGGTCTTTTGGTGGCTATTGTTTTCATATCTTCGGAGGTGGCAGCTAGAGACCTCGCTGAGACTTCCATTGATCACAAGAAAAATGGTAAGGTTAATTAATTATATATTTAGGAGAATCTCTCTGTTGTTTGCATGAATTTTTCTCGTAACAGATAAAACCCTTACAAGTTATTAGCCATGAAAGTGGGTGTCCAAAAGTATACTAAAGGCAGCCCTTTAGAGTTTGAATTGGATACGCGTTTACATGTATAGCCATATAAATTACACTTTGTTGTAAAATTTTAATTTGCAGCTGAGAAGGCCACTGGGAGAAATGGAATAAGCGGTGCTAAGTACGGTGGCTATGGTGATCCTCCTGGCGGCGGCGGCTATGGTGATCCTCCTGGCGGCGGTGGCTATGGTAATCCTCGAGGTGGGGGTGTCTATCGTGACCCTCGTGGTGGGGGCGTCTACCCTCCTGGCGGCCGGTACTGTCCCAACGGTTGCTGAGTACCAGTGGTTACAACGGAAGAGGCTGGAGTTTGTGCTACTCTTTAATTTACTGGAGAGACAAGTGAAGCGAATTGAAGAGTGAAGCCAAGCCTCACAACTGATTGTGCACCATATACATGCTGAAATAAATATGAACTTTATGCCCTTAATCTTGCATTTCCAAATAAACACATATTTTAGGTAATTTCAAAATTTACCATGATCACACATGAATTCGAACTTGGAAGTTTGTTACGGAACTTTAACTGAGTTGCTACAACTTTGATCTAGCTTCTGAATTCTGCTTCCTTTACTTCAACTCAAGCTTCGGCTTTTCTCAACAATTTACTGTGCACACACGAGAGAGAAGAGAGAGGTGCACTGCACTCATGCCAAATATTTGTAAACAGTAAACTTCCAATGTGCTGAAGTTACTTAAATATAATGGTTGAGCAAAAGGACCTCTCATGTGTTAGTATAAAATTATCCATCTCATTATGAATTAAAATAACACAATTAAAGATTATACTTATCCATAGTATAGTATTGTATAGGTTAGTCAAAATCAGATTCATTAACACAATATTTGATCACTTAATAAATGAGTGTCAAAATTGCTCCATAATATTTGACATTAGTTATGTATTAATTTGGTAAAATATAGAAAAAATTTGAGAAAAAATCTAACAATCTCCCACTTGGACGGCTAAAATCACTCTAATGATAAAGTTAAAATAAAATAATATTTTGAAAACTACCGAATTAATCAATATGTGACTATAACTTATTAGTATTAAATATTGTTGAATTATCAAGCGATAATATGTTATTTTATGCTTATGTTATAATTTATATTTGTGTTTATATAATATATTAGGAATTATTAATTATGTTTTAAATATATTTAATTTTGTGTATTTTATGTGTTTATTAGAAAAAATATTAATTTCACGTACTTCGAGGCTCCAAATAGAAAAATGGAGGTGAAATTTGGATTCCGGAGGTTCGAAAACCTTATGATCGATCAAGATCGGCTTAAAATTGGGCTTGTATAACAAAAGTTGACTTTTCCAGTTGACCGAGCACTGATTGGATGATGAAATGAGCTTACAATAGATATGAGTGCATGAGATAGCTGGCAATTTTGACTAAATCTCAACCGTCCATGATTCAATGGCTATGATTGTGCCACGTGGCAATGGTTGGTGAAGCAAGTGGGAGGATCCGAATCCTTGTATTCGGGTCGACCCGATCCGCCCATTAACCCGCCAAATCTCAATCGTTCCTTGGGCAAATCGGACGAGTTAAATGATGCCACGTGTGATGTTGACTTTTGAAGTTTGACCAGCCATTGGATCTTGATCTAAAGGTTGTGAGGAGCACATGCATGAAGCTTATGATGGACCGCAAAGCACTAGATTCGGAATTTATTTTTCTATAAATATAGCCTCATTTTAGGTTTTTAATCATCTCTCTACAACTCTTTTCTTCTCAAATTCTCTCCATCTCCTTGTAATCTTCATTTCTAGGTGTGTTTTTAATATTTTGTATAATTATTTTTATAAATAAAATTAGTTTTATTTCCAATTTTAATTGTTTTTATTACTTTTAATTATAAGTAATTCAATTCTACTCCTTCTTTTTATTTTAATTATGCTTAACTAAATAATATTAGTCAGGGGAAGGTGAAACTCTTAGGTAATAAATATGATTTAATCAAATTCTATTTTTAATTTTATAAATTAAATTATTTTCTATTTAATTTTATACATGTTTTATATTTTAAAAATTTGATTTATTGTAGACAAACAAATGAATTTGGCACAATAAATTCTTAAGATCTTAATATAAGGCATGGTGAAATGGTATTTTGACTTATTGTAGACAAAATAAATTTTGGCACAATAAATACTTAATCCATTATAAAATTAAAGGGAAAATAATAATAATTTGTATAATTAATCTTCTGGGTAATAAATCTAAATAAATTGGCAAAAAGAATTTATTAAGTTTTATTTATTCCTAAGATTGGATCCATAACCCTAACTAGCTCAATTTCATAGTTTCACTTAAATTAAGTTATTTAAATTCAAGTTTTAATTTCAATTTTTAGATAAAATAAAATAAACAGATTAAATCTTTTCTCTGTGGATCGAACTCGGACTCACTGAGTTATAATACAATACGACACTCTTATACTTGGGAGTTTAATATTACTTTTAAGTTGTGTCAAGTTTTTGGCGCCGTTGCCGGGGATAAGTTTTTATTTTGCTTTGTTCTTCTATTTTTTATTTTTCTTTTATGTAAATGTTTGTTTGACCCCTCTTTGTTTTCTTAAATTCTCTTTTGACCCTATATCTTTCATAATTATCATTTTACTCCAACAATTCTCGTTCTAGCCCAAATTTCTAGTAATTTCATTAGGACCCCAAATTCTTTCCGTTATTTTATTTTTATCCTAAATTGCTCAAATCTAAACTTTTAAAAATTACAGTTTGACCATAAAATTAAAAATAATTTGCAATTGAATCCCTAGACGAAATTCCTCAAATAATCAAGACTTGGACTTATATCTTGGACATATTTTGGACTTAATTTGGACCAAACTAACTTTAACTACTAACTCTAATTACTAACTTTTAACTTACTAACTGCTAACTCCTAATTTTTTTATTTCAGTTATTTAATTTTCTGCATTTATTTAATTTCGTGTTTATTTATTTTCGCTTTATTGGTGGGTTCAACCACCAAACTAACTACTAACTCTAATTTTTATTTTCAGTTATTTAATTTTCAGTATTTTTTTATTTTTCTTAATTGGTGGGTTCAACCACCATTTATTTTATTTTGCATTTATTTATTATTTATTGTTAATTGGTGGGTTCAACCACCATTTTTTTCTTTCTTTCTTTCTTTTTCTTTCTTTTGTATTTATTTGGTGGGTTCAACCACCAAAATTGTTATTTAATTTCTTTTGTACACTTATATTATTTGCATATTTATTTTGTTATTAATTTGTGTAAATATTATCTTTATAACATAACTATTGCATGAAACGCTGGTCTCGATCTTCAAGTGGCAGGTTAATTCGTAGATCTCAATCTCCACCACTAATCATGAATGAAAATCAAGGCGAAAATGTTTTGTTTGAACTTAATCTTCAAGTTGATCAGGGAGACGATCAATCTCATCATGGGCATGATCAGAATCAACCAAGAACGCTGAGAGACTACATGAATCCAACCAGAACCGGAGCACCGTCGTGTATAGTATTCCCTCCAGAAGCATCTCGATTCAACTTTAAACCAGGTATTATCCAACTTTTACCAACATTTCATGGTTTAGAATCTGAGAATCCGTACTTGCATCTAAGAGATTTTGAAGAAGTTTGTAATACATACACGAATCAAAATTGTAGCATGAACATAATTAGATTAAAGCTTTTTCCTTTTTCATTAAAAGATAAAGCTAAAACTTGGCTACAAAACCTTAGATCTGGATCAGTAAGAACTTGGAATAACATGCAAGAACAGTTTTTGAAAAAATTCTTTCCACCTCATAGAACAAATTCTTTTAAAAGGCAAATCACTTCTTTCACTCAAAAAAATGGAGAAACATTATACCAATGTTGGGATAGGTTTAAAGAGTTGCTTAATATATGCCCACATCATGGTTTTGAAACTTGGCGATTGGTCACTTACTTCTACGAGGGCTTAATACCCCAAAGTAGACAGGTTGTTAAAATGATGTGTAATGGTGAATTTAGGGATAAAAATCCTAAAGATGCACTAGATTACGTCGACCAATTAGCTGAAAATGCACAACATTGGGATACTGTTGGAACTTTTGAATTGACAAATAAGCAACAACCATCTTCATCTAGTGGAGGAATCCATAACCTTAGGGAAGATCATGATTTACAAGCAAAATTTGCATCCCTAGTTAGGAAAGTTGAAGCTTTGGAGCATAAAAAGAGTGATCAAGTAAAATCTGTTCAAGAAATTGCATGTAACATATGTAGTTCAAATGATCATTTCACCCAAGAATGTCCCACTTTGCCTGCACTTAAAGAATGTCTAAATGATCAAGCTAATGTCATCAACACTTTCAATAAACCAAACCCATATTCACAGACTTATAATCCTGGTTGGCGAAATCATCCGAATTTCAGTTGGAGGAATAATAATAATGCACAATCTTCACAAGCGCCACCTCCACAAAATTTTCAAAATCCTCAGCCTTATCCACCATATGTTCCACCACCCTGGAAAAATCTAGAAGACACAATGCATTCATTCATCAGAAAGCAGGATGTTATTAACAATCAAAATGAAAATTTTTTTTCTAATTTGAAAGATACCCTTGCTAAAATTGCTTCTGCACTCACCATTCAAGAAAAAGGAAAATTTCCAGCTCAACCACAACCAAATCCTAAAATTCAACAAAATCCACCCACAGGCCAAGTCAAGTCAGTTATAACTCTTCGTAGTGGTAAGGTTGTTGATAGACCTATGCCTGAATCTTGTGAAAATAATGAAAATTCAAAGGGTAAGGAAGGACTAAATGAACTTACACCTAGTGAAGAAGTAACTACTGTTCCACCTGAACCACCATTTCCGCATGCATTGAATAACTAAGGAAATCAAACCACTCTTCTGAAATTTATGAAATCTTTAAGCAAGTGAAAATTAACATTCTTCTATTAGATGCAATCAAGCAGGTACCTTCATATGCCAAATTTTTAAAGGACTTGTGCACTGTTAAGAGGAAATTGAAGGTAAGAAAGAGTGCTTTCATGGCCGAACAGGTAAATACAATTATGTCTACTAATAATAAGTTGAAATATAAAGATCCTGGTTGTCCTACCATTTCTTGCATTATTGGTAACCACATAATTGAGCATGCTTTACTAGATCTTGGTGCTAGTGTTAATTTGCTTTCATATTCAGTTTATCTTCAACTTAATCTTGGTGAGATAAAATCAATTTCAACTACACTTTTGCTCGCCGATAGATCAGTTAAAGTACCAAAAGGAATAGTGGAAGATGTTTTAGTACAAGTTGATAAATTCATTTATCCTGTGGATTTTATTGTCTTGGAAACTGAACCTGTTGTGAATAATTATAAACCAATTCCTGTAATTTTAGGTCGACCATTTTTAGCAACTGCTAATGCTTTGATTAATTGTAGGAATGGTTTAATGAATTTATCCTTTGGGAATATGACTTTGGAATTGAATGTTTTCAACATGTGCAGGCAACCTAATGAAGAAAATGAGAATGAAGATGATACTGATGAACAAAAGGAATTGGTTGAATCTTGTATCGAGGAAAATATTCAAAAAAGAGAGTTTTCTAAACTTTCTAATGTTTGTTTAGTTAATTCAATTGAGTCAAATAAGCAACTTGAACTTGATATTACTAATATAAATTCATTACTTGATTCTGTGCAGACTTCACAAAATTATGATGATGAGCCAAAATTTGAGGAGTTTGGAAGTATTGAAAAGACAGAACAACAAGAAGCACCTAAAATGGAATTGAAACCTTTGCCTGAAGGATTGAAATAGGCTTTTCTTGGAGAAGAACAAACTTATCCTGTTGTGATTTCTTCTACTTTAGCAAGTGACCAAGAAGGTAAGTTACTAACTGTTCTTAAAAGTATAAAAATAGAATTGGATGGACTTTAAATGATATTAAAGGCATTAATCCCTTAATCTGCACACATAGAATTAATTTGGAAGAAAATGCTAAAACATGTCAACAACCTCAAAGAAGATTAAACCCACATATGAAAGAGGTAGTCAAAACAGAAGTCCTTAAATTACTTGATGTGGGAATTATCTACCTTATTTCTGATAGTAAGTGGGTAAGTCCTACACAAGTAGTGCCTAAAAAATCTGGAATCACTGTTGTTAAAAATGAAAAAGGTGAATTAATTCCAACACGAATTATATCTAGTTGGCGCATGTGCATTGATTATAGAAAATTAAATGAAGCCACTAGAAAAGATCATTTTCCATTACCATTCCTTGACAAAATCTTAGAAAGAGTAGCAGGACATCCCTACTACTGTTTTTTAGATGGATATTTAGGTTATTATCAAATTCCTATAGCACTTGAGGACCAAGAAAAGACCACATTTACATGTCCTTTTGGAACATTTGCATTTAAAAGAATGCCATTTGGGCTTTGTAATGCTCCTGCCACATTTCAAAGATGTATGTTAAGCATTTTTTGTGATATGGTTGAACATTGTTTAGAGGTCTTTATGGATGATTTGACTGTGTTTGGGAATTCTTTTGATGATTGCCTTGATAATTTGGAGAAAGTTTTAAAAAGATGTGTTGAAAAAGAACTCGTGTTGAATTGGGAAAAATGTCACTACATGGTTACTTCTGGAATTGTTTTGGGTCATGTTGTTTCTATTAAAGGAATTGAAGTTGACAAAGCAAAAATCGAAGTCATATCTAAATTGCCCCAACCAAAAACAGTTAGAGATGTGCGATCCTTTTTAGGACATGCAGGATTTTATAGGAGGTTTATAAAAAACTTTAGTGCCATATCTAAACCACTTTGTAACCTCTTATTAAAAGATGCACCGTTTGAATGGAATGATGATTGCCAGAAATCTTTTGAAAAAATACTTTGTCTTTTAACATCTGCACCTATTATGCAATCTCCTGATTGGTCTTTGCCATTTGAATTAATGTGTGATGCGAGTGATTTTGCTGTTGGTGCTGTTTTAGGACAAAGAAGGGATGGTAAGCCTTTTGTGATTTATAATGCTAGTAAGACTTTGGATAGTGCTCAAATGAATTATTCTACAACTGAAAAAGAATTACTTGCTATGGTATTTGCATTAAACAAATTCCGTTCATATTTGCTTGGCTCTAAATCTGTTGTGTTTACTGACCACGCTGCTGTGAGATATTTGATGAGTAAACAGGATGCCAAACCGAGACTAATTCGTTGGATTTTGTTACTACAAGAATTTGACCTTACCATCAAAGATAAAAAGGGTGCTGAAAATGTTGTTGCAGATCATCTATCAAGACTCACATCCGAATTCTGCAATGATATAACATCTATAAATGATTCTTTCCCTGATGAATTTTTATTTTCTGTTACTTCAATGCCATGGTATGCTAACATTGTTAATTTTCTTGTTACAGGTAAAATGCCTTTGCAATGTAATGGAATGCTCAAGAGAAGAGGAAATTTTTGGTTGAAGTAAAGAAATTTTATTGGGATGACCCTTATTTGTTCAAATATTACCCAAATCAGATTTTTCGACGATGTATTCCTAATAATGAGGTAAGTAGTATTATTAATTTTTGTCATTCTGAAGCATGTGGTGGTCACTTTTCTTCAAGAAAAACTACTGCTAAAATTTTGCAGTATGGATTTTATTGGCTTACCATGTTCAAAGACACATATGAATTCTGCAAAAGTTGTGAAAAATGTCAAAAATTGGGATCAATTACAAAAAGAAATATGATGCCCTTAAATCCCATACTTGAAATTGAAATATTTGACTGTTGGGGAATTGATTTCATGGGTCCATTTCCATCATCTTTTGGATTTTTGTATATATTAGTTGCAGTTGATTATGTCTCAAAATGGATTGAAGCAATTTCTTGTCAAAATAATGATAGTAAAACTGTGGTTAAATTTTTAAGGGAAAATATTTTAAGTCGATTTGGAATCCCTCGAACCATTATCAGTGATGGAGGTAAGCATTTTTGTAATAAGTCATTTGAGTCTTTAATGAAGAAATATGGAATTACACATAAAATTGCTACCCCTTATCATCCTCAAACAAATGGTCAAGTTGAATTAGCAAATAGGGAGATAAAACAAATTTTGAAAAAAACGGTTAACCCAAACCAAAAAGATTAGTCTCTTAGACTTAATGATGCACTTTGGGCTTACCGTACTGCATTCAAAACATCATTAGGAATGTCACCCTATCGGTTAGTTTATGGTAAACCTTGTCATTTACCTGTTGAACTTGAACATAAATCACTTTGGGCTATTAAAGCTTTTAATTCAAATTTGGATGATGCTAGTAATATGCGAAAATTGCAGTTGAATGAACTTGAGGAGTTAAGGAATGATGCATATGAAAATTCAAGAATCATTAAGGCAAGAACAAAAGCATTTCATGATAAAAGAATTTTTCGAAAAACATTTGAGATTGGTCAAAAAGTGTTGCTTTATAATTCTCGTCTTCATTTATTTCTAGGGAAGTTAAAGTCAAAATGGAGTGGCCCATTTGTTGTAAAAAATATATATTCATATGGGGCCATAGAAATTGAGAATCCAAAGAACGGTGTCACATTTAAAGTTAATGGTCAAAGATTAAAACCATATCTGGAACATCACCCACGTGATGAGGACACCGAAATGAATTTGGGTGACCCACCAGTTCTTGATTAAGTCTTTAATGATTGATTTTTTTTACTATTATTTTGCCGTTTCATTGTTTGATTTTTTTTAGATTGATGCACTGTACATATTATTTTTAAATCTGTTTTCTTGTGTAAGCGTATTTGTTTGACAGTTGTATAGTCTCTCATCAATCTTCATTTTACATCATGAGCACCTCAATGAGAAAATCCATGTTCGCACATCTTAAAAGATTTCATCGTGTGAAATTTCACTTAAAAGGCCTGATACAAAGTTGTAAATTACATCGACTTTGGGATCTGCAAGTACCAGAATTCGTGTCCTATGTTGAGGATCTAGAGGGACAACTCAGAAATATAGAGAGAGGCATATATGAATTTCAAATGGAGCTTGAGGTTAACTCAATCAGAGGACGAATGTAAGTTCATTTTCCTTTTATATTGTGTGTTTCTTTTTACTCGCTTTAACGTTTGATTTGATTTTGCAGATTTGATTTTGGTGTGTTTTAATTTATTTTCCCGTATAAATGGCGGATAACGATACTCCACGACTTCTTAAGTCGGTATCTTCAGTTTCCCACAATAACTGAAACCCCAAAATCAAACATGGAAGAAATACAACATAAACTCCATAAGCATTTTCCTTCTCTCCCTCAGAATGCCCTCAAGAAAATTTACAAAGCTCGTTGTGAACGATTGCGTTTGTTAATGATCAATGGCATTCCTTCTGACATTCGTTGGTTTATTGAAGTAAAGGTCCGATTAGCAGGTGAGTTTTCTGATCCATTTGTTTCTTACATGCCTGGTTTTGGTAAAAATACGTTTGCTAAGAAAAGGAGAGCTAAACGACTTGGTTCAAAATGTCATAACTGTGTAAGACTTGGTTGCAAACGACCGAATTGTAAATCTTTAGGAATGGTTTCTGATACTCATGAAGATAAAATTAAATTCGTTAAAGATGACATGAGTAAAGAGTCGTTGGATGATATCTTACGATCTCTTGAGACGCATCGAAGCGGATTGGTGCAACGTGAGATTTACAATTTGTGGATACTATTCCAAAAACAAAGTGCATAGTTAAGTCTTGGGAATCTGACTCAAAAAGACCCTGTTTGCCAGTTTATAAGAAAACTGGATGGGAAGCCGATCCTCGACCCATAGAGGGCGTTCAAGCCGTTACTGGATGTAAAACCAGAGGAATATGTGAGCCACAATCACAACTACCAGTAAATATCCTTTCCCTTCACTGTTATTTTACTTTACTGTTATTTTATCATTTGCATTATTGCATTTAGCGGTGTGATTTTATATTTAATAAATATTTGTTTTCTTTTACTGTTTGTTTTTTCTAATCATTATTTTCTTTTTATTATTTTATTATTATTTTTTGTTTTGAATTATTGAGCCACAAGCTTTACTCATCATTTGACAAATATGCCAACCCATTTACAGCTGTTTCTCATTATTTATGTCACCAAGGTCTTTAAATATGCGCTCGTTTTTCAAATACTCACAACTTGTTTTTGAAAAGTCAGCCCAATGGCAGCAGCTTCGAGTAAACAATTCAAAAATATTTGTGTGCTTTCTGGGTATAATTATAAAAGTACAAAGAGTTCGTTCAGGCAGCTGTAGATCTTGATCGTGTCATAGCAGAGAGGAAACTGCATCTTGCATATGGAGGAGGTGAACGAGGGTTATCAAGACTTGTCTTAGAAGCTATTTTTACTAGAGGAAGCCAAGTACTAGGCATTATTCCAAAAGCCATGAAACCGCTATTGTGCATGTCTGGCCCACCAATTGGAGAAGAATTAGTGGTATCTAGTATGCAAGATAGAATATCGAAAATGATGAATCATGCTGATGCTTTTATTTTCTTGCCAGGAGATCTTGCAACTTTTGAGGCACTAATTACATTTGCATCTTGGGCCCACTTGAACATTCATCAAAAACCCATCGGTTTGTTAAATGTTAATAATTTTTATGACGGCTTGCTAACTTTTATTAACCATGCAATAAAGAATCATTTTGTTCCATATTCTGTAAAAAAAAACTCTTTATCTCTGCTTCTACTGCTAATGAGTTACTTGATCTTTTACAAGCTTGTACACCAGAGCCAGATCCAAAGACTTTTGCACTAAATTGGTCAAAGGATGATGGTAGCGGTAACAGTAGCAGTGACAACAAGTGCGATTTAGATTTAACTCTCCGTCTGTAAATATTTTTTGTTTTAGTGTTCATGTGCTGTCTTCTAAACTCTTTCTCTTTCCTTTTAAAACATTGAGGACAATGTCTTTTTCAGGTTGGGGGGAGGGAATAGTTGCTAATTGTGGAATGTTTTCGTCCTGGTAATGTGTTTACAAATAAAAAATAAAAAAAATAAAGAGTTTTTTTTTTCTTTTGTAAAGACTAACTTAGGACAAATTTGAGTCGAAGATGGCAGGATATAGAGAGTGCAGTACCTCTAGAAACGCATCTTCTTAGTATTAAGGGTGTTGTTAAAAAAAAAAAACTGACTTTTTCTTCATCTTTGTTATCCTCTTTTAAGCTTCAGCATCAAGTTCAGGTGAGACCTCTTCTTCTTCTTCTTTTATTATTCTCTTGTATTATTATTATTATTATTATTGCATATTTGTAAAATTATAAAATTTTAAGATAATGTTTAGATTAGGTTGTGGGGTAGGGATAATTGATGTATTTTTTTTTATGTGTGTTGTTTTTCTGTTTTCTCTTTTCTTTTCTTGGTTAAAAATAAAAAAAACAAAAAAAAATTTGTTTTGTCTAGGATGGCCGAGTAAAGAGTCAAACTTTTGAGACGCATTCTAATAGTCTTGTTATATTATATTTTGATTTTAAAATTCATAGTAAATTGTTTTTGTTCCCTTTTCTTTGAATTACTCAAATTTGTGAACTCTCCACTTGGTTATTAAGTTATTTAATTGTTTACTCATTTAACAGGTATTATTGAATCATTCTTCACACACACATTATGACACATACTAGTGGGTTGTAAGTTAAAATTTCACAGCATTTAGTTCTTTTGATTTATTAGGAATAGGATCTAAGGTAGTAGAAAGTGTATATTGCAAAAAAAAAAAACAAAAAAACAAAAAAACAAAAAAACAAAAAAACAAAAAAACAAAAAAACAAAAAAAGAAGTTTTTATATCTAGAAACTCGAGTAATTAAGTCCGTAGGGGTGCTTCAACACCTAGTGCCCTAAGGCCAACTGGTCTAGGAGTCACTGACCTAAAGCTCGCTACATGGGTAATAGATATATTGTTTGTTTATTAGAAACTTGAGTAATTAAGTCCGTAGGGGTGCTTTAACACCTAGTGCCCTAAGGCCAACTGGTCTGGGAGTCACTGACCTAAAGCTTGCTCCACGGGTTACAAATGTAATATTTTAAATATATGTGTGAATAATCTATTACCTAAAAGATATAATTTCTAATAAATTTTGGAACGAAAATGTTGTTTTTCTTTTAATGAAGCCCCATAAGTATTGTGTTAATTACTTGAGCACAAAAGAATGTTTTATGATATTCTGGATAATGAGTGAACATCAATGTGGTAAAGAAATTTGGGAGAGTTCATGTATTTGGTAATTTAGAGGATAGATGAACAACTATTAACTTGCATGTGAATTTTATAAAACTTAATTTAATATAACGCTTTAATTGCTAGAGGACTAGCAATAAGCTGGTTGGGGTGTGATTAGTATTAAATATTGTTGAATTATCAAGCGATAATATGTTATTTTATGCTTATGTTATAATTTATATTTGTGTTTATATAATATATTAGGAATTATTAATTATGTTTTAAATATATTTAATTTTGTGTATTTTTATGTGTTTATTAGAAAAAATATTAATTTCACGTACTTCGAGGCTCCAAATAGAAAAATGGAGGTGAAATTTGGATTCCGGAGGTCCGAAAACCTTAGGATCGATCAAGATCGGCTTAAAATTGGGCTTGTATAAAAAAAGTTGACTTTTCCAGTTGACCGAGCACTGATTGGATGATGAAATAAGCTTACAATAGATATGAGTGCATGGGATAGCTGGCAATTTTGACTAAATCTCAACCGTCCATGATTCAATGGCTATGATTGTGCCACGTGGCAATGGTTGGTGAAGCAAGTGGGAGGATCTGAATCATTGTATTCGGGTCGACCCGATCCGCCCATTAACCCGCCAAATCTCAACCGTTCCTTGGGCAAATCGGATGAGTCAAATGGTGCCACGTGTGATGTTGACTTTTGAAGTTTGACCAGCCATTGGATCTTGATCTAAAGGTTGTGAGGAGCACATGCATGAAGCTTATGATGGATCACAAAGCACTAAATTAGGAATTTATTTTTCTATAAATACAGCCTCATTTTAGGTTTTTAATCATCTCTCTACAACTCTTTTCTTCTCAAATTCTCTCCATCTCCTTGTAATCTTCATTTCCAGGTGTGTTTTTAATATTTTGTATAATTATTTTTATAAATAAAATTAGTTTTATTTCCAATTTTAATTGTTTTTATTACTTTTAATTATAAGTAATTCAATTCTACTCCTTCTTTTTATTTTAATTATGCTTAACTAAATAATATTAGTCAGGGGAATGTGAAACTCTTAGGTAATAAATATGATTTAATCAAATTCTATTTTTAATTTTATAAATTAAATTATTTTCTATTTAATTTTATACATGTTTTATATTTTGAAAATTTGATTTATTGTAGACAAACAAATGAATTTGGCACAATAAATTCTTAAGATCTTAATATAAGGCATGGTGAAATGGTATTTTGACTTATTGTAGACAAAATAAATTTTGGCACAATAAATACTTAATCCATCATAAAATTAAAGGGAAAATAATAATAATTTGTATAATTAATCTTTTGGGTGATAAATCTAAATAAATTGGCAAAAAGAATTTATTAAGTTTTATTTATTCCTAAGATTGGATCCATAACCCTAACTAGTTCAATTTCATAGTTTCACTTAAATTAAGCTATTTAAATTCAAGTTTTAATTTCAATTTTTAGATAAAATAAAATAAACAGATTAAATTTTTTCTCTGTGGATCGACCTTGGACTCACCGAGTTATAATACAACACGACACTCTTATACTTGTGAGTTTAATATTACTTTTAAGTTGTGTCAATAACAAAAGGTCAAATGCAAGCAATCACCCAAAATATAAATAAGTCCAAAATGTACCATAAATATCAAGTCATATGTGCACCAACAAGATGCTCCACATAACAAGACACCTATAAATATGTCACAATGTAGTAGTATACAAGTATAATTATGGAAATAACATATCAATGTGATCAACATGTTCATTTCCACAAAGTCCACATATCTAGTAAAATGAGACAAAAAAAAAATGTCTCTTAGACCATCGCTTCTTCATAACCATAATAAGACTCTAGCAATATTAGGGCGAGTACAGATTTGAGCATATATCAAGCTACCCATAACTGATGCATACGAGACTGTTTGCATTCTAGTTTTGTCTACATCATTATCGGGACATTAAGACTTGGAAAGTTTGTCGTCTTTTGAAACTGGGGCTTTCCAAGGAGCACAAAACTGTAAATTGTACCTTTTCAAAATACGATCAATGTAGGTCTTTTGAGACACTCCTAGAACTCCTCTAGATCTATCACGAAGAATCTCTATCCCTAATACATAATGGGCTCTACTGAGATCCTTCATATCAAAGCTGTATGACAACATTTGTTTTGGCTCAAGTAAAAAATTAATGTCATTAGCAGCGAGCAATATATCATCCATATAAAGCACCAAAATGATATACTTGCTCCCACAAACCCTTAAGTATATACATTGATCAATAATATTCTCTTGGAACCCATAAGAGGTGACAATATCTTGAAATTTCAAATACCACTGTCTGGATGATTGTTTAAGTCCATAAATGGACCTTTTAAGTTTACACACCATGTTTTCTTTACCAGTCTCAACAAAACCATCAGGTTGCACCATGTACACATCTTCAAACAAGCTCCCATTAAGGAAAACTATCTTCATATCCATAAGATGCAATTCTAAATTGAAATAAGCCACCAATGCCATAATAATACGAAAAGAGTCTTTGGTATAGACGGGAGAGTATGTTTATGTGTAATCAATGCATTCTCTTTGACTAAAACCTTTAGCCACAAGCCTAGCCTTGTATCTCTCTACCTAACCACTGTCATTTCTCTTAGTTTTGAAAACCCATTTGTAACCAATTGGTCTATATCCATCTAACAACTCAACTAAATTCCAAACTCAATATTGGTATATAGATGCCATCTCATCATGCATTGCATGTATCTAAGATGAGGATTCTGAACAACTGATGGCCTCATGAAAGGTAATAGGATCAAATGATGAGTTAGCATCAAAATCATGTTCATGTAAGTAAACAACATAATCATCAGAAATTGTAGGTCTCCTGATCCTCTCTGATCTCCACATCAGTAACATCATCCTCTACAGTCATAGGCTTCATATCATGATGAGGTTCAAGATCAACAGAAGAAACATCATTAAGTGATAATCCCATCACAGAATTCGAAAAAGATGGAATAGGCAAAACCACGTGTTCTTCTCTCAGTGTAAGATTGCAGGGCTTAGAACTTCCACTATTGTGATCATCCTCAAAATAAAAGGCACGATCAGACTCAATGATTCTAGTAGTGTGGGAAGGACAATAAAATCTAAAACCCCTTGAGCCTATACAATAGACAATAAAATGACCACTAATGGTTTTCAGATCAAGTTTCCTTGATTGTGGATTATAGGGCCTCACTTCTACTCTGCATCTTCAGACATGGAAATGACGAAGACTCAGTCTTTTCCCTATCCATAACTCATAAGGAGTTTTAGGCATCGACTTATTAGGTACCTGATTCAAAATGTAAGGTACAGTTTTTAAAGCTTCACCCTGCAGAAAATTTTAGTAAGGTGGAGTTACTAAGCATACACCGCACCATGTCAAGAAGGTTACGATTTCTTCTTTTTACAATTCCATTCTATTCAGGAGTCCCGAACAATTTATACTGGGCTTCTATTCCACGTTTCTAAAGAAATTGAGCAAAAGGTCTAGGATTACTCCTAATTTCATCATATCGCCCATAGTACTCACCACATCTGTCTGATTTTACTGCTTTGATTTTGTTACCCTTTTGGTGCTCAACATTAGCCTTAAAAGCTTAAAACGCAGACAAAGATTTAAACTTTTCAGTAAGAAGTTCAATGTGACCATAACGAGAAAAGTCATCGATGAACGTGATAAAGTACTTATAACTTCCAATAGCAATATGAGTAAATAGCACACAGATGTCTGTATGTACCAACTCTAATACTTGTTGACTCTTCGAGTTCTCTCTTTTCTGGTTTTAGCACTAAGTTTGCCTTTGATACAATCAACACAAGTGCCAAAATCAGAGAAATCTAAATTGTGAAGAATGTCATCTTTAATGAGCTTTTCCATTCCCTGTTTAGAAATGTGACCTAACCGTTTATGCCACAACATAGAGAAATTTTCATCAACTCTAGTATGATTAGAGTTAACAACATTCATAACATGAGCATTGGACGATGATTCAACAACACAGGGAAATAAATCAATCATATATAAGCCATCATATAGAGTGTCATAGCCAACTAACTCTGAATTGTGGAATAAGTGAACTTTTTTATCACTAAAATGAAAAGTATAGCCACATCTATCCAAAATAGATACAGAAGGAACATCAACTATAAGGAATTCCTATAAGGAATTCGTTATATTAATTGTTGCACCAATATCCAACCACCAAGTATCAGAAGGAACATCAACTAGATTATATTCAAAGCCTACAAAAGATACATGAATACTTTTCTTTTCCAACCATGCTTTGAATCCCCTGCATTCAGCTCTCTTGTGCCCAAGTTTTTTTTACAAAAGTGGCACTTTCCCTTAAAGCTCTCAAAAGTGAAACCAGAAGTGGTAGAAGAATTACCTCATGAAGTTTTCCTTCCAAACGTTTTCTTCTTGAAAAACTTATTAATACCCTTTAAAGAGCCTTTCTTCATACTTCTACTCTCTTGAGTAGTTGCTATCATAACATTGTGAGATTTCCCCTTCTTCAATGATTCTTCTTCTTAAACCACATAAGCAGTCAACTCGGTGATATTTCGAGTGTCTCTCTGAGTATTATATTGGCTTCTCATGTTGCTAAATTATGGCGAAAGGGATTAAAGGATTTGGAAGACCAGGTAGTCATCAGGTAAATTGACATCCATGTCCTTTAACTTCTTATGATAACTGGTCATCTTAAGGATGTGCTCTCTCACCCCAGAAACACCATTATAGTGGGTATTAGCAAGAAACCTCAGATAATTACCCTTTTCTACCTTATCTACCTTCTTGAAAGTTCTTCCAACAGCTGCCAAGAAATCTTTGGCCTTATCACATGCAGGGATGCTATCTCTAGTTGTTCTATCAATGATGTATTTCATTATATCTAGACAGAGTTTATTAGATTCATCCCAAGCTGCCCACTCTGCTTTTTCAACAGTAGTGCTCTTATTAGTGGGCTTGACTGGTTCATCAACTCTTAATGCCAAGTCTTTGTTCAACATAGATAGATAAAACAAAATGGACTCATGCCAGTCCTCAAAATTTGTCCTAATTAAATTCTTGAGGGACGCAACTTGGAGAAAGGAGAGAATATCTAGAGCTGAGGAATTAATAACAAAAATTATCAAGCATGCAAAAAAAATCATGTTATAATCAATTACTCATCATTCTAAGTTTCTCCAATAGCAACACTATATGTTAGGCATCCTTTAACAATATAGGATATATGTTACGCATCCTTTAACAATATAGGAGTGCACTAACCAAAAGATAAAGCAGGCAAGTTGAATATAACACCAACATTGACCCATTACCGATAGGGTAATTAAGCCACCCAGTAGAAAATACTAAACAAATCTCTTTATCTACTCAAGTATCCTAACAATTAGTGATTTGCCGATAGGGCAATATCATCACCCGTATAGATCTCGGTAATAACAATAACAATCCATCGCAAAATTCATAATCGATAATTATAAACGAGCAATCAATTGCAAAACACCAAATAATTTATCATGATTGGTCCTACAATAAGCAGATACACAATCACTCTAAATTGTAGTTTTGCATCATATATATATTTCATACATTAACAAAATTGAGGCTAAATAAACTTTATCAAATACAATTAAAGTTTCTACCAAGATATTAAATCAAATAAAATATCTGCATGCCTCAATGAAATATATGAATGTTATGCCCATAACATCCAACAATGATGGATGATTTTAAATTTAAAATTCTGAAAAATACCAAAATTGTAAGGACTTTGGACTAAAATGAAGCATTTTCAGAATTATGCTTATTGTTTTAAATATTAAATATTTTGGCCCAAACTATAAATACAATAAAATAAAATAGTGGGTCATCATATAATATACCAAAATTAAAGGGACCAAATGATAGTTATTGTTCATTTTGACAATTTTGCAAATATGTTGGGCCATAATGACATTGCACAAAGTTTGGTGATCCAAACGAAATTATCCCAAAATGTCATCTTCAACCTTGTGATGTTTCAATAGTATAGCTACAGTGAGATACAGTAACCTCAACCATCCCAATTTTGGCCACCAAAAATTACGAAACAATTATATCTTTACTCCAAAATCATCACTCGTGCATTATTTAACAATTATTTGCTCAAATATGCCCAAATTCAAAAAATTCGAAATTAAAGGAAAAATTCCATGAGTGAGATTTCACCAACAAATTAAGTATGGTTTATAAGGAAATGCATAACCATGGGCTCTGATGCCAATTGCTAAAATAGATACGAACTTTATGCCCTTAATCTTGCATTTCCATATAAACACATATTTTTGGTAATTTCAAAATTTACAATGATCACCCATGAATCCGAACTTGGAAGCTTATTATGGAGCTTTAACCGAGTTGCTACAGCTTTGATCTAGCTTCTGAATTCCGCTTCCTTTACTTCAGCTCAAGATTAGGCTTTTCTCAACAATTTACTATACACACACGGGAGAGAAGAGGGAGAGAGAGAGATGCACTACACTCATGCCACAGATTTGTGAACAGTAAACTTTTAATGGGTCGAAATTACTTAAATACAGTAGTTGAGCGCAGGGATCCCTCATGTGTTAGTATAAAATTGTCTATCTCATTATGAGCTAAAATAACACAATTAAGGATTATATTTGTCCATAATATACTACTGTATAAGGTATGTTAAAATCAAACTCATTAACACAATATTTGATAACTTAATAAATGAGTCTGTCAAAATTACTCCATAATATTTGACATTAATCACGTATTAATTTAGTATAATATAGAAAATAATTAGAATAATTTATGCCAGTCCACAAAATACGAGAAATAAATCTAGCAACATATATATATATAGAGGAGGTTGTTCCAATCCGGGCGTCCCGGGTTGGAATAGCATCTGGGATGAAATTTGGGTGGCATTTGGATTCAAATCCAAAGGCCACCAGCCTCCCTCCCGAACGTTGTTCCAATCCGGACCCTCTCTCTATACTTATATGTACATCTAAATAAACGATGATGTAGGCGTCGTAATAAGTTACTTCTAATGATGCTTCATGTAAGAACTGTATAAACGTATATGAAAGCAAGAATAAATTAAATGAGTGGAGTCTTATTTTTGTTCAAATATTCGGAAAATTCTTTCGATCTCCTCCACACTCTGATGTCATGATCATTTACTGCAAAAATCAGTGGCAGACTCATAGATTTTATCTAGGAGGGCTTAATAAATTATAATTAATAAAAATATTCGACCAAAAATACTAGGTGCCAAAGTATTCAACTTCATTGAATTAATGATTTTGAACATATTTATGACTAACCTGACTAATCTTGACTCATTTTCAATTTTAGAGAAGTTACATATTCTAATAACTTCATTGTCAACTCAATAATTTGAAATTTTATTGTTTTCAAACATTGACTTAAATTACTATAATTATGGGAGTCAAACATACAAAACTTACTATAAATAGTAAGAAATCTAGTTCATCAAAGAATTCTAGCTCAATTGAACCTATTTAGTTCATATAAGAAAATCTTAATATTTTCTTTATTTTTTATCTGAACGTGAGAAAGAGATCATGTATATTTATTTTTGAAAGGGTGTTGAAATCGGTTGACTAATTAAGAATTTAAAAACCGGTGACCTTGGACTTAATATTTTTGAAAATTATATCAATCAATTAAATCATGACTTAGGAACCACTTTCAAGTCCAGAACATGTATATGACAAACTAAGAAATGGACCAAGCATACAGCATATTTTAAAGAAAAATTTGTAAGTCTAAAAAGGACTTTAAATTTTTAAATGGACCATATACAATATATTTAAATAAATTTTAAAGCCCAACAGGGGCTGTTTGTCGAAAAATTCAAAATTGAAATTCAAATACACATGCATGCATTCAACTTTGGAGAAACAAATTTAAAGACAAATTCCTAGCATGCAAATTTCAAGCACAGAGCTAGCTTCACGAAAAATCACACCAAAGTCATTAGAATTGAAAATGGCCAAAGTTTTTTTTATTTTTTCATGCATTCATATTGTAAGCTTTGCCTATAAATAGAGGAGTAGAATGCATTTGTAAAGCATCCCAATTTGAGAGAAGTAGAGAGCAATTGCAAGTGAGCTCTTTGAGAGAATTTGAAAGAGCTTCCACTTGAGTGTTCTAGTGAGGTTTCTTTTTAGTGTATTGGGTATTGAGTTTTTGAGAGTTTTTCACTTTTGTAAATTTTCATTATTAATAAAATTATCTTCCAGTTTTTACCCGTGGACATAGACATTACGTCGAACCACGTAAATTATTGTGTTTTTTTTCTTTGCATTTGTTTACACCACATTTATATTTCTCCAGAAGTTATAGTCAAGGCTCCCTTTAGAGTGTTTGGGGCCTTAGACAATTTTTTTATGAGGTCTCTATTTATTTTATAACTTCAATACTAAAAGAAATTTAAAAAAAAGTTCAAAATTTATTCCATTTTTAATTCTTGAATTTTAAAAATAAAACCTAAAAAAATGTTAAGAAGATATCTTTTTATTCCATTAAAACTATTTCAAAATAAATAAACAAATAAATAAGAATAATATTATTTTCAAATTAGATATTTAGAATGATAGACCATAAAAAGTTAAGATGATAAATTAATGATCAGATAATAGAAATAAACTTTGTATTTTCTATAAACTGATTATTTTTAAATGAACCAATGAATATAATAATTTTCTTTGTAGAGAAGAGAGGAAGAAAATTTTTCATTTACAAATTTTTGAGATTACAAAGTTTTTATACAAAGTAAAAGAAATACTAAAAGTCAAAGATTCTAATATTAAATAATTAATTTTTTAGAGGAAATTGAAGAGATGAAAAAATTTAATTTTTTTTGGAAAGACTAATAATGAATGAATTAATGGTTAAATAATATTATTAGTTATATCTCTTTAACATTAATGTTATCAAATATAGATTTTTCATAAAAATAATTCTTAACTGTAGGATAATTAATAAATTAGAGAGATGTTAATAAACTTTTTGATTTCCTAAAATATGTAATTTAAAAAAGAATTATTAAAAAAATCAAAAAATGAGGCATTCACATAATATAAGGCCTTTGGCGATTGCCTTGTTTGCTTATACCTAAAGTCACTCCTAGTTATAGTCATTATAATATTTGGTAATTGCTCAACATCACCCTTCCACAACACAATTAGGTTCTCCCATGATATGAATCTTATACATCTTACATATCCACTCCAGTTAAATGTTAAGTGGGTAGATTTAAGATAGTTTTAAAAATCTCGATAGGCAAAAAGCACCAAGTGAAAATAAAATAGTTATAATTAATGAACGTTACATATCATTAATTAATTTATCATCTAGTAATCTATGATCACTAAATTAAGTTATGAATGAAGAAAATAAAGGAGTAATACTACTACCCTAAAAATCTATCTCATATCATTAGGAGAAATTTTTTTTTTATGTGGGCACTACTTGCCGTCATATAAGATCTTTTGTGATGACTTTGTTATGGCAAAGAGGGGTTACATATGAGAGCGTTGCAAATGCTTCCTAACCGTATTTCTCACACCACAAAGTATATTTTGTAACGGCTATTTAGCCATTACAAAAATGTTACGACAGCTTAATGCCGTCATAAACTCACAATTAAAAATTCGCGCTCATAGAATGTACAAATCCAATCATGCGAAATATCAACAAGATAAGGATATACTAAGGAAAACATATAACCTATCGTGTATTCATTGCAATATTAAATGACAAATGACTCATCATTTTTCAGAAAGAATATAAATTAAGCATTAATTCTCAAAACTATGGTTCAATAAGAACACTTTACATTTCAATACTAACAAAGAATAGCCAATCTTATGGTATATTGAAAGTAGGTTTTTATCCTTACTAGCCAAAGTTTCAAAATCTGTTTGTAAAAGGCTGCACATTACAAGTTAGTCATTGGAAAAGGACAGGGTTGCAGAGAGGGAAAAAAAGAACACATAATATGTATAACTTATACAAGGTGAAAGATAAATGTATTTTAATAGTCACCAGAAAATTTTCCTTTGGAGATTATCTATCTTACTAAAACTATAATTACGATAAAAATGACATAAGATTAGAACAGATACAAAAAGAAGTTAACACTCTATTGAATGGACTTAAATAGAAACAAGAACCTGGCAAGTAACTAATAAATTAATTTAAAAACTCCATTATTTCTATTTCAGAAAATTAGTAAATTATTTATCATCAAATGAGCAAATAATTTATTAAGAAGTACCTTTTTTACCACGGTGCGATTGATCTAGATTTGATAGAGTTGTCTCCTTGGTTTCCTCTTTGCCTCTTTCTCTACATGAAAGTCTCTAGTAGCTCGGAATTCATTCCACTCTCGGAATTCACTCCACTCTTGTATACCTTCAGGAGATTGAAATACTACACAAAAGTATCCATTAGATTTTGGAGACAGTAATTAATAACAAAAACTTTATTTAACCATAATCATTCTCCAAATAAGAAATTTAACTTGTACCATTGAACAAGGCAGAAAATTGAACTTCACAATTACAATAATCAAAGGAGAAACAATAGAGCATGATCAATATTTTACAACGTAACAACTATTACAGAACTTTATAAAAAATTCCATTTTCGCACCATTGAGCTAATCACAATAGAGCAACATAAACTCAATTCCTTTCGGTAATTATATGAAATAATCGAAAAATGTTCTCAAAAATATCTAACAAATCATGTAACACAAAACATCCTAGAATATAGGGATATTATGATTTTTTAACCTAAGTTTTGTGGCACATAAACTCAGTATCAAAATTTGGTGAAAATTGTATTTTATCACTAAACGTTTACGATGTTATCACTTTACTACCATTCCGTTAAAAATAAGTAAATATTTAATGGAATATAAGTTAAAAATTGATTTTGTCCTTGGAGTATAAAAGACGATTTTTCTTTTTGAAAAGAAAAAAATTACAAAAGAGAAATTTATCATTTGTCCATTGAAATTTTTTTGACATATCAATTCAGTACCAAGATTTCCTGAAAACTATATTTTACTATCTAATATTTAAAATGTTATCACTTTACTACCAAAATATTAAAAATAACTAAATATTTAACCCAAAGTATAAAATATGATTTTGTCATTTGAAAAGAAAGAAATTATAACACACAAAAATTATCTTAGAAAAGTAGTCGTTATATTAAAAAATTGACTTTTCTTTTTTTAATTATATGAACATGTTGTTATGCATTTAAATATCAACATTTCAAGTAATACAAGCCAAACACTTCAGTTTTGATAATATCATTCAAAACCGGCAGCCCTTAGCCATTTCAAACACTACAATGATAAGCCAAATATTCTATATTTGACACTTCATCATTCAACTATCCTGTTAACTTCTGGCTTCAACATAAAATTCCTTAAACGTCGTCATGACATTAGTAAATTTTTAATTGTGTTAATATTTTGTGGTAAAATGATAATTGCTTAAACATTAGATCGTAAAATATGGGTTTCAAGAAACTTTAGTAATGAATTGATACATCAGAAAACTTCTGGTGGACAAATGATAATATCTCTTTCACAATTGCATTGTGCATTTTGCCTTTAATGTGAAATTCCTTAAATGTCTTTATGACATCAACAAATGTTTAACTATATTAATGGAATAGTGGTAAAGTGAAAACAATGTAAATGTTTAATGGTGAAATGCAACTTTCACTAAACCTTAGTACTGACTTGATGTGTCAAAAAAACTTAGGTGGGAAGATGATAATATTCCTAAAATTTATATTAATTTTCTCTTTTAAATTTTTTGGTAGAAATTTAAAATAGGTGATAACCATAAAAGAAAAAAAAAACAAATGATGAATCACTAGCCTAGCCTCATTATCTAGAGAGATGTAATGATATATTCTAAAGGCTATAATCAAACCCATCATGCCCATCAGATTTTGGAAAACTAATTAATAAAAAAAACCTTATTTAACTATAATTAATTATTCTCTAAGAAGAAATTTAACTTGTATCATTGAACCAAAAAATCACGCTCATGAGACCATTAAGCTAAAGGCATGGTTAGGGAAAAATTAAAAGAGAAACACAGTAGGATAATACGCGTTCTGACATTTCAAGAGCTTTTGCAACATTATTACCTGTAAATCATTATTGAAAACGAGATGGCTTGAGCTCTATTTTCTTTGCAAAACCTTCACAAACAGAAGGGAAAAAAAATTCTTAATGTTGTCAGCTCAAAATTAATTTTCCTTATGACAATTTCAGGACACTAGCAACAGTATCACTTTAGGATTGCAATGGTAAACACTTCACAAAATGATGCCTTGTTTATCGCAGCCACTGTAAGCTAATTCAGCATGACTTGATCAAGAACCAATTGTCAAGTATGGCTAGCATTATTAGCATTATTTCTAGATTAAAAGGTTAAATTGCTAAATTCTCACTAGAAAACGGAACAATAAGCACTAGCCTGACCAATCAGGGAGATGCAATGATGAATATTGTACAGGCTTATCATAACTTTAAGTTTCATAACTAACAACAGTAAGCAAATTTCAATAATCTAAAACTTGAGTTGAACTAATCGGCGAAGAAAAATCATGTCAAGGATCATTAAATGGTGATAATTAATGTCCCAAAATTTTGATCAAAATCAAGCTATTTCACTAGAATTTTAACTGAAATCTAGAATAGTCGACCAAAAATTTAAAAGAAAATTAATGTTCTGTTTGAAATTGAGGTACTGTACCTTTTAAGGTACAACTGATGTGGGAAAAAAATTATAACTATGAAACAAAAATTAACAGTGTTGCGCGCGGAATGCGGAATCAAGCGCACCAAATAATTACCCAAAAATAAAGGACAAAAACTATAATGTGGTTCGGCAATATACCTATGTCCACTGGAGCAAGAGAAATTAATTGTATTACTAACAATTATTAGAGTACAATATTTGAATAATGAAACGCCACTTTCAAAAACCCAAATACACCCAGTACTCTTACACACTTGAAAGGAAAAATCTCTCAATTACAAACTCTCCAATTGCCCACTCTCTTAACAATTCTGCAATTGAATTGTTTAAGCTCAAATTTAGGGATGATTTCAAATGAAGAATTGCCTGTCTCTTTATAGGAAATCAATGGCACTATTGTACCTAGTCCTTTGCAATTTATCAAGGTGTTAGGTGATTCTTTGGCCAATTTGTCAAGTTTATAGACAAATTCTAATCTTTGGCCAAAAGATATTTGACTTTAACAAATCTCCACCTCAGTGAAAATTTTGCTAAAATCTTAACCAACTACCAGTGAACTATCATCCTCAAAGTAATCCTTCAATAAAGATCCAAAATAGCTGCGTCGTTTCGACTGCCTACGTATCTGAAATTTGGGATCAAGCCAATTGTAATTCAAAATTCTCAAACTCAACACATTCGAAGGATTTGAATTAGTTTCAAGAAATGTTGAAACTTAACTTCAGAAATCACCTTTATCAACATATCTGATGGATTATCTTTGGTATCGATCTTTCTCAACAACACAACACCGCTCTCGATAACCTCCCTTACATAATGATATTTAACATCTATGTGTTTTGTCTAAGCGAGATATGTTTGATTCTTCGCTAGGAATATAGCGCTTTGGTTATCATAGAAGACCTCAATGTTCTTCTGCATTACTCCCAAATCACCTAACAAGCCTTTCAACCAGACAACTTCCATAGTGGAAAGAGTAATTATTGATTGTAAAATTGACCTCCAGCTAATCGGACCTCCACCCAATGTGAATACGTAGCTCGTTGTTGATCTTCACTTGTCAAGGTCTCTGGCGAAATCAGAATCACAATACCTAATGCACTGTTGACCACAATCCTTTTTGAATAATAACCCAACATTAATTGTTCCATACATATATCGGAGAATCCATTTCATCGCAAGCCAATGGTCTTTACTCGAATTATGCATGTATCGACTAACCATACTCACAGTTTGAGATATATCGGGCCTTGCACACATCATATCATATATACGACTACCCACGACACTAACATATGGAAGACGAGCCATGTAGTCGCACTCTTTTTAAGAAGGACATGAAGAAGAGTTTAATTTGAAATGAGGAGCTAGAAGAGTAGAAAATGATTTGGTTTTGTCATCAATACCAAACTTTTCTAGCACCTTCTTCAAATAAGATTTTTCAATCAACCACACGCTCTCATTCCTCTTGTCTCTATAAATTTCCATCTAAAGTATTTTCTGTGCATCACCCAAGTCTTTTATCTAGAACTCAAAAGCCAACTGCTTCTTTAGTCTCTTAATCTTAGCTCTATTCTTCGAAACTATAAGTATATCGTCGACATACAGTAACAAATAGATGAAAAGCTCCATCTTGTAATCTTCTAAAGTAAACACCGTGATTGTGTTAACTTTTGGCGAATTTCTACCCTTGTATGAATTGATCAAATCTCTTGTACCAATGCCCTAGTAACTGTTTTAGTCCATACAAATATTTAATCAATATACACACATGATTCTCCTTTCCAGCAACTTTGAAACCATAAGGCTGAGTCATAGATTTTTCCTGCCAAATCTCCATGCAAGAAAGTCGTCTTAACATCCAATTGAGCCAACTCTAACTTAAATTCGGCTATTAAGACAAGTAGGATACGAATGGAAGTATGCTTTACAACTAAAGAAAATACTTCATTATAGTTAATACATTCCTTTTAAGAAAAACTTTTTGCAACGAGCCTTCTTTGTATCGGAGAGTTGATTAATTTAGAGATTTTTACTTTTTGGTGTAGGCCTATTTACTGCCAATAGCCCTTTTCCCATCCAATAACTCTACAAGTTCCCAAGTTTGGTTTTGATAGAGGGATATTATCTCTTCCTTAATGGCTAACTTTTACTGATTACTTTAATTGCTGCGTAATGCTTCACCGAAAGTGTTGGAGATGTCATCATCAATAACTAGAAGTACATATACTACCACCATGTCTTTAGTGAGCCATCTGGGTTTATTTATTATTCTTTTTGGTCTCTTTATTACTATAGACTCATTTTCATTTTCTACATCTTAAGTTGTTTTTCTCCTGCTTTTGGACATCATCAAAAATAACTTTTTCTTCAACTCGTGGGGTCTCTTTTAAAGTTGTGCTCCTATCTGATGTAGAAGTAACTGGTACATATGGAGTTGCATCAAACTCCACCCGCTGCAATGTCTCACTAGTCTTGTTCTCCACCTGCTGAGAACTTAAAGCTTTTAGCATATAAGCTTCATCAAAAGTGACATCTCTGCTATACACAAACTTTTTATCTTCAAGATCCTAAAGCTTGAAACATTTAACTCCACCTTTGAATCTCACAAAGATAGATTTTCTTGCACAAGGATCGAGCTTATAATTTTTTACATGATAATAAACTGGAAATCCAAACACACGAATTGAGTTATAGTCTTGTGCATGATTTCCAGACCACATTTTTATTGGAGATTTACCTCCAAAAAGGCAACCGATTTATCAACTGACTTGCGTAGCTTATAGTCTCAGCCTAAAACTTTTTATCTAAACCAGCATTAGATAACATACACCATACTTTCTCCAATAAAGTATGATTCATACGCTCAACTACATTGTTCTGTTGTGAAGTATGTCTCACCGTGAAATGTCTTTTTATACCCTCACTCTGGCATACTTGCAAGAATGGATTAGAAGTATATTCACCCCCATTATCAAAATATAATACTTTAATCTTTCTGCTAGTTTAAGAAACAATCCAAACTCAATGTCAACTACCGTCGCTTACTCTCCTGTTGGTCGAGCCCAACTTCTCCATTAATTTCTTCTATTTTAAGAAAATCTCTAGAACCTCATTCTTCGCTCGCATGTTATACACCCACACATGTTTAGAGAAATCATCAACAATTGTAATAAAATAATGGCTTCCACTAATTGATGCAGTCTCGGTTGGTCTGCATACATCACTGTGAATATATTCAAGGATCTCACGAATATCGTAATTAGCCATACCAAATTTAACTATTGTTTTTTTGCTTGCTACACAATACTCACAAAACTTGGATTTAGAAGTTTTGGTACTTTTAAGAGTCCATGCCTCATCAGAGTTTGCAAAGACTTCTCTCTAACATGTCCCAGTTGTATATGCCATAAGTTAGTGGTGTCACTGTGTGCCTGAGCAACATTTGCTTCGTCAGTTATACCTCCCCTTAAATAGTATAGATTGTGACACCGAACTCCTTGCAGAATCATCATACCCTTATACATTAACTTCATTGTGCCATTTTTAATAGTAACCTTATAACCTTTAACTTCAAGAGTACCCACAGAAATTAGAGTTTTCTTTAAAATTGGAAAAATTTAATCTCTTTCAATTCTTTGAACATTCCATCAAACATTTTGAGCCGAATTGTTCCTATTCTCATTGTGCGACAAGGTTAATCATTCCCCATCACAACTGCACCAGATTCTAAATTGTGAAAATCTGTAAACCATTCATTAATGGGACACAAATGATAGGTTGCTCCAGTATCAAGTATCCACACGCTCGAACTGGCCACATATGTTGTAGGTGTAATACTTAGTAAATAATCAGAGTTTTCATCTTTATGCGCCATGTTTGTTATTGTAATTTCTTCCCATCTCTCTTTTAACCTTTTGAACAATCTTTCCTCCAATGACCCTTTTTATGACAAAAGGCACATTCATCTCGAGCAATGATTCTGCTTCTCGATTTAGATTAAGAATTCTTTCCATTATATTTCTTCTTTTTCTCCATCGTCCTTTCTCTGGCAAACAAAGCTTCAAACGATGCTCGTTCGGAATGTTTATCATTATTTTGAATTTCTAAATTGGTCAATGCTGTGCAGACATATTTGAAGATGATCACACTTTTTCCATATATCAAAGTAGTCATAAAATGACTATATTCCTATAACAGTAAGTGTAATAGAATTATTGCCTTGACTTCATCCTTAATATCTTCATCAATATTTTTCAAATTAGTAAGTAACTTTTCAAATCTTGAGACATGATCGTGCATTGACACCCAGGCTTCATTCGAAAGCCATATACTTGGCTCATTGCCTGAAGGAAATTTTAAGACTCTTCAGCAGGTACTTCTCCTCCAATGTACGCCACAAAGGCATCGCACACTCCTCATTTTTTACTAAGTATTTCACCTTCTTGGTCAAACAAGGTCTGATCTAACCATAAGCTTTTTTGTTCATACGATCCCAAGTTTCTTCATACAAGTAACTTTTATTTTTTAAAACAACATCAAGATCAATTTGAATAAGGGCATCTATAACTTCGCGCCTCTACATGTCGATGTTGATTTTCCCATCAAACTTTTTAACATCGATCTTTTGGCCTCCTATAATAGGTGCTAAGTGGCAATTTGGCGAAATGTGGAATCAAGTGCACCAAATAATCACCCGAGAATAATATGTTTTGGTAAAATGCTTACGTCCACAGAAGAAAGAGAAAATAATTATATTACTAACAATTATTAGAGTATAATATTTGAGTAATGAAACCTCACTTCCCAAAGCCCAAATATACCCAGTACTTTCACACACTTAAAAGGAAAAACTTCTCAATTACAAACTCTCCAATTACTCATTATCTTAATAATTCTACACATGAATTGTTTAGGCTCAAATTTTGGGATGATTTCAAATGAAGAATTTCCCCTCTATTTATAGGAGATCAATGACACTATTTCACTTACTCATTTGCAATTTGTCAAGGTGTTACATGATTCTTTGGCCAATTTTTCATGTTTATTGACAAATTACCCAATCTTTGACAATTTTTCAAGTTTATTGACAAATTCCAATCTTTGGCCACAAAATCTTCAGTTGACTTCAGCAAATAGTATGTAGTAAATCTAAATTTTAAATAATAATTTTGACAATATTATTAAAAATATAATAGATTTTCTATCATACAATTGAAAAATCCTATCAACATATTGACACAACTTAAAAGCAATCTTTAACTCCCAAGTATAAGAGTGCCTTGTTGTATTATAGCTCGGTGAGTTTGAAGTAGATCCTCAGAGAAAAGGTTTAATTAATTTATTTTATTTTATCTAAAAATTAAAATTAAAACTTGAATATAAACAACTTAATTTTAATGAAACTATGAAATTGAACTAATTAGGGTTGTGGATCCACTCTTAGTAGTAAATAAAACTTAATAAATTCTTTTTGTCTTTTTTTAGATTTATTACTCAAAAGATTAATTATATAAATTAATATTATTTTCCCTTTAATTTTATGATGGATTAAGTATTTATTGTGCCAAAATTTAATTTGTCTACAATAAGTCAAAATACCATTTTACAATACCTTATATTAAGATATTAAGAATTTATTTTGCCAAATTCATTTGTTTATCTACAATAAATCAAAATTTCAAAATATAAAATATGTATAAAATTAAATAGAAAATAATTTAATTTATGAAATTAAAAATAGAATTTGATTAAATCATATTTATTTCCTAAGAGTTTCACCTTATCCTAACTAATATTATTTAGTTAAGCATAATTGAAATAAAAAGAAATATTAAAATTAAATTACTTATAATTAAAGTAATAAAAAATAAAATTGAAAAATAAAAACTAAATTTATTTATAAAAATGATTATACAAAAATTAAAATCACACTTGAAAATCAAGATTACAAGGAGATGGAGAGAATTTGAGAAGAAGAGAGATGATTAAAAACATAGAAATGAGGCTCTATTTATAGAAAATAAATTCATAATCTAGTGTTTTACGGTCCATCATGAGCTTCATGTATGTACTCCTTACAACCTTTAGATAAAGATCCAATGGCTGGTCAAACTTCAAAAGTCAACATCACACATGACATCGTTTGACTCATTCAATTTGGCCAAAGAACAATTGAGATTTGATGGGTTATGGGTAAAAACATTCCCAAAAAGATTTCCCTTTCCCACCGTATGGAGCCATTGTCGGTCAACATTTGTTTAAGCAGTTCATACCATCCATACATAGTGTTTTGATCTAAGATTTCAATTCTTCTATATTTCAGCAGTAGCATATTGTTCCATGGAGCTAAGGTCCAAAATATTGAGGAGGATCAGGTCAACCAGAATACAAAAATTTGGATCACACAACTTGCTTCACCAATCATTGCCACGTGGCACAATTATGGCCATTGAATTGTGAATGGTTGAGATTTAGGCAAAATTGCCAGCCATCCTATGCACTCATATCTATTGTAAGTTCTTTTCATCATCCAATCAATGCTTGGTCAATAGGAAAAGTCAACTCGTTTTACATAAGCCCAATTTTAAGCCGATCTTAATTGATTTTAAGGTTTTCGGACTTCCGGAATCCAAATTTGACCTCCGTTTATCTGTTTAGAGCCTCAAATTATGTGAAATTAATATTTTACATAATAAACATAAAGATACACAAAATTAGATAGTAATAATTCTTAATATATTGCATAAACACAAATATAAATTATAACATAAGCACAAAATAATATTATTATCGCTTGATAATGAAACAATTTTTAATACTAATTACATATCTTTCATGTTATAATAGATAATGCTTACCAAATACTTTAGTATTGTAGCTTTTAAGTTACGGCTACCAAACCTCAATCCCAAACAGACTCTAAATGCAAGAAAGCGATATTTACTTGCAAGTAGTTATTCTTATTCATGCTGCCAACTAGAATATATATGTGTGTGTGTGTGTGTGTGTAGAGATTATCTATGACAATAAGTCATAAAAGGTTTCTAATAAAGATAAGCCATTATTGCACCGTTGATTTCATTAGCAAAAGATTGAGTTCGTTAAGTTCTTAGAGACGCTTATCATAACTATCTATATATATATATATATATATATATATATATATATATATATATATATATATATTCTTAGTTACATATAAAATTTTTAATTTTTGACGTAAAGAGCATGTGACATAAACAATAAGTTATTATTAGTAGATGTATTATTGTTTTTGCTCCTCTTTTTCTCTGTCCTAAATTCTCTCAACTCACACGACTTTGACTTCTCCTTGACCAGCAACCCATGGTTTCATTGGCCTCCAGTAGTGGTGCTTTCCCACCTACCAAGACTCCCCTTTCATGCCGGCGACCACATGATTAGTAGCCTCCATTTCAGTCGCACCAACTACAACCCGCAAGCCGTAGTTCACTATGCTAAATTGTCTTCCAACATTTTATGGCTTAGAAAATGAGGACCCATATAATCATTTGAATGATTTTCATGTTATTTGTCAAATTTTTAAATATGAGAATTTTTCAGACGATGATGTTAAACTTAGATTATTCTCATTTTCTTTAAAGGATAAAGCTCGTTCATGGCTTTAATACACTGTCTGCCAATAACATTATATTATGGGAGCAAATGGTAACGAATTTTTTGAATAAATATTTTCCAGAGCATAAAGCCAATGCTATTCGCAGAGAAATCTCATAATTTACTCAAAGAGAAGACGAGTAATTTTTCGAAACATGGGAACGATTCAATGGGCTAAAAATGGCACCAATGCCAATACTTTTTGGAGGGATTATTGCCACATGTACAAGAATGACTACTGGCAACAAGTGGAAGAGAACTAATGTCAAAAAGTGCATCAGAGATTTAAGAATTCCTCCAGCGACATGCGGATAATTCCTAACAACGGAGTCGATCGCTTAGGAACACTAAAAGAATTAAAGGAGTAAATGAGGTTCACATTGGCGAGTTAAGTTTAAAAATTAAAGAAGTCAAAATGATAATTGAAGGTCTTTCTCGACAAATAGAATTGTTAACAACTGCTAAATCAACAGAACCACATGACCATGACTCACACTTAGATCAAGCCAATGTCATAGGTGTAATGAGAAAACTATCAAATTATAACCCATACTCCAACATATATAAACCTGGATGGAGAGACTACCCAAAATTTTCATGGTCTTAAGGATTTTAACAGAATGGTTCAGCAGCTCCAACTCTACCAATGCAACCAATTCTTTAAATTCCTCAAGCCTCTCAGCCACCATTTAGGCCATATAGTTAACACCCGAATTACTCTCAACCCAAACCATGAGAGGATTCATTCCAGAATTTTAAGAATGTTACTCACTCAACGATTGAGCAACAGAACCGCACTATTGATAAACTACGAAATGAGATGAGAGCATGGTTTAACTTACAAGCCCAATCAGTTTCAAGCCTCGAGAAGATGGTGGGATAACTTACTTCTTCAGTTCGGACCTTGGCAATGACTGTTGAGAAAGGCAAGTTTCCAAGTCAATCAGTGCTTAATTTTAAATGAGTGCATAAAGTAAGTACTAGTTCACCACAGCAGCACGGAGAGATCAAAGCTGTCATAACCTTGCGAAAAGGAAAAGAAGTCGACAACAAAGTAGAGATGCCAGTGACAAAAACAAATCAAATTGTATTTGTAAATACTGAGGATTCACCATCAGAAGAGAAAGAAGAAACCGGCCCACGAGCCAAAGCTCTATTTCCTCAGAGGCTAGCTAAAAGAAAGAAGGAAAAATCCACAGATGAGATTCTTGAAATCTTCAAACAGGTAAGTGTTAACATTCCTTTACTTGATGTTATAAAATAAGTTTCATCTTATGTCAAGTTTCTTAAAGACCTTTGTACTAAAAAGAGAACATTCACGTTCAAAAGAAGACCTTTTTAACAGAAAACGTTAGTTCTATACACCAACACAAAATTCCTCTAAAATGAAAAGACCTAGGCTCCCCCATTATCTCATGTAGTATAGGGAACCACACAATTAAGAATGATTTGTTGGACTTAGGAGCTAGTGTAAATCTGTTACCCTATTCAGTATTTGTCAAACTTGGACTGGGAGAATTACACCCAACTCTAGTGGTGTCACAGCTTGCAGATCAGTCCACGAAAATACCTCGTGGTATTATATAGGATGTGTTTATCCAGGTAGAAAAGTTTTATTTTCCTGTTGATTTCATTGTAATTGACACTCAACCAATCCAGGATTCAAGGAAGCACATTCCCATTATCCTAGGTCGACCTTTCTTGGCAATTGCCGATGCTCACATTCAATGCAGAATTGGAAATATGCAGTTGTGCTTTGCCAACATAACTATGGAGCTAAACATCTTCAATATTGCCAAACCTCACATTGCAGATGATGAAATTATTGACGTGGATTTAATAGAAGCATTAGTTGATAATACTTTTCTTTCAAATTTTAGTGATGACCCTTTACAAACATGGCTAACTCACTTTAGTTTGGATTTTGATATTGACAGATCAGTGATGAGGTCAACGCCCTACTTAACTCAGCACCATCCATATACACTAATAAATGGAAGTCAAGAGTTGAACAACTAGCACCATCAGAAAAGAAACTCATCCCATTATTAGAATCACCACCGAAACTCGAGCTCAAACAATTACCCAATACTTTAGAATATGCATTTTTGGGAGAAGAAAGTACTCTACCGCTAATTATCTCATAATTCCTAAATAACGAACAAAAAGGTAAGTTGTTGGATGTTCTAAAAGAGCACAAAGGACATTGGAATGAACCATAGCAGATATCAAAGGTGTAAACCTAGTAGACTGCATTTATTACATTCATCTTGGTGAAAATGCTAAACCTACTAGGGAAATGTAACGTCGGTTAAATCCTAACATGAAAGAAGTTGTTAGAACTGAAGTCCTTAAGTCAATTTCTGATAGTTCATGGGTTCGTCCTGTGCAAGTTGTCCCCAAAAAGTCAGGAATTACAGTAGTTACCAATGTTGATAATGAATTGATACCCACTAGGGTGACTGCAAGATAGCGTGTATGCATTGATTATAGAAAGTTGAATTCTGTCACACGTAAAGACCATTTTTCTTTACCATTGATCAATCAAATGTTTGATAAATTAGCAGGCTATAATTTTTATTGCTTTCTAGATAGTTACTCGGGATATAATCAGATTCCTATAGCACCAAAAGATCAAGAGAAAACTACTTTCACTTCCTTTTTAACACTTTTGCATATAAAAGAATGCCATTTAGATTATGTAATGCACCTGCTACATTTCAACGATGCATATTTAACATTTTTTCTGATATAGTTGAACAATTTCTTGAAGCCTTTATGGATGACTTTTCTATCTTTGGTGATTCATTTGATCAATGTTTACATCATCTAATACTAGTTATGCACAGATGTATCGAGAAGAACTTAGTCTTAAATTGGGAGAAGTGTCATTTTATGGTAAAACAAGGTATTGTTCTCAGTCACATCATTTTGAACAAATGTATTAAGGTTGATAAAGCCAAGGTGGATCTCATTTCCAATCTTCCTCCACCTAAAATAGTCAAAGAAGTAAGATCTTTCCTTAGGCAGGCTGATTTTTATAGACGTTTTATTAAAGATTTTAGCAAAGTTTCCAGACCCTTATGCAATCTACTTGCTAAGGATATACCTTTTATCTTTGATGATTCATGTCTTGTGACATTTAAAAAACTAAAACAATTATTGACATCATCACCCATCATTTAGCCCCCAAACTGAAGCTTACCATTCGAGCTCATGTGTGGTGCATCTGATTATACAGTAGGAGTAGTATTAAGAAAAAAATTGATCGAATTCTGCATGTTATTTACTATGCTAGTATGACATTAAATGACGCACAATTGAACTATTCAAATACTGAAAAAAATGCTAGCAGTAGTATTTGCATTAGAGAAATTTCGATTTTATCTCAGTAGTTATAAAATAATTCACAGATCATGCTGCTCTTAACTATCTTCTCAGAAAGAAAGATGCAAAAGTTAGACTAATTCATTAGGTGTTACTTTTACAGGAGTTCGACTTGGAATTTAAAGATAAGAAATGCACAGAGAATGTTGTGGCTAACCATCACTCTCGTCTCCATTTTGAAACAACTATGGAATCATTACCATTGAATAAGTCATTTCCAAATGAACAATTGATGAGTGTAAAAGTATTACTGTGGTATACTGATATCGTTAATTATTTTGTTACAAGTCAACTTCTAGAACATTAAACCAAGCAAGACAAAGCCAATTTTTTTTTACAGAAATAAAGAATTTCTTTTGGGATGACCCGCATTTCCAGATGAACAATTGATGAGTGTGGAAGTATTACCGTGGTATGCTGATATCGTTAATTATCTTGTTATAGGTCAACTTCTACAGCATTGGACCAAGCAAGATAAAGCTAATTTTTTTTACACAAATAAAGAATTTCTTTTGGGATGACCCGTATTTGTTCAAATATTGTACAGATCAAATTGTTAGACGATGTGTCCCAGAAAGTGAAATTCAGAATATCCTTTCATTCTGTCATGAACAAGTTTGTTGAGATCATTTCAGTACTAAGAAAACAGTTATTAAAGTTTTATAATGTGGTTTCTATTGGCCAATTATATTTCGAGATGCTTACACTTTTTGTTCTTCATGTGATAGGTGTCAACGAATGAGGAGCATTATACGAAGAAATATGATGCCACTAAATCCAATTTTAGTGGTTGAGATTTTTTAAGTATGAGGTATTGACTTCATGGATCCTTTCTCCCTTCTTTTACCCATCAATACATATTGGTTGTTGTTGACTACGTATTGAAATGAGTAAAAGAAATTCCATGTAGAACCAATGATCACAATGTGGTAATAGGATTTTTGAAAAGCAACACTGTTTTACGCTTTGGATTCCCTTGAGTGATAATCAGTGATAGTGGTGCCTATTTTTGTAATAAAACATTCAAAGCTCTTTTGATAAAGTATTCCATCACTCACAAAGTGGCGACCCCATATCATTTGCAAACCAGTGGTCAAATTAAGATCTCCAAATGAGAAATAAAGCACATATTAGAAAAGACGGTGAGCTAGACAGAAAAGATTAGTCATTAAGACTTGATGATGCATTATGGGCATATAGAACGACTTTCAAGACCCTGATTGGGATGTCACCCTACAGGCTAGTATATGAAAAAGCTTGCCACCTACCTGTGGAACTCGAACATCCTGCATATTGGGCCATCAAGAAATTCAACTTTGATATGCAGCAAGCTAGCTCAGAAAGAAGATTACAACTGGTATAACTTGAAGAAATTCACAATGATTCATACGAAATATGACAAAATTTACAAGTAACGAATGAAAGTCTTTCATGACAAGTAAATTATGAGAAATCTTTCACTCCAGGTCAGAAAGTGTTTTTATTCAATTCTCGTTTGCACCTATTCCCAAGTAAGTTACACTCTCGATGGTCTGACCCCTTTATTGTTCATACTGTTTTTTCACATAGGGCAATTGAAATTAAAGACCTAAAGAATGATGTCACGTTTAAAGTTAATAGTCAAAGATTAAAGCCATATCTAGAGTACCAACCACATAGAGAGAACACCAACATAATTTGAGTGACTCACCAAATTTGAATTGAGATTTTTCTTTCTTTTCGGTAATTTGATTTTTTTCTTTCTTTTTACTATTCTTTTGCTAATTGAAATTATTTTTGCATAAGTTTGTTTGTTTAACTATTAAGTTATCTCTTATCATTTTGAATCATGAGTATCATAACTAAACAGTTCCTCCTAGACATTCTTAGATCACTTCAACGTGTAAAATCTCATCTCAAAAGGCAGATTCGATTTTGTAAAATACATCGTATTTGGGCTCTGCAACCACCAGAGTTAATATCCCACATTGAGAATTTAGAAAGCCAACTCAGAGACATTAAAAGAACTGTCTACAGCATTCAGTTGGAGTTTGAAGTAAATTCAATAAGAGGACGATTGTAATTTTCTTTATGTGTTTTAGTTTTTTTTCATTTGTGTGCTTTAGTTTATTACCCCGGTGAAGTGGTGAATAACGGTACTTCGTGACAATCAAGTCGGCTACTTCAGTTTTTCATAATAACTGATATTCTGAGCGAAGGTATGGACAAAAATGAAATTCTAGTGAAGCTTTACAATCGATTCCTTTCACTTCCTCAAAATGCCCTCCTTACAGTTTATAAAGCTCGGTCTGAACGCAGACAATTGCTCATGAGGAATAACATATCTGCTGACATCTGTTGGTTAATCGAGGCTAAAGTACGATTAGCAGGTGAGTTACCTCCAAAATTTATTGCATACATGCCTAGTTGTAGTAAAGGAAATTATACAAGAAAACGAAGAGCTCGAAAAATTTCTATTGCTTGTAATAAGTGTGCTAGAATGAGTTGCGATAAAAAATCATGTTCTTTTGGAATGGTGTTTGATAACAGGGAAGATAAGATTCAATTCATTAGGGATAGCTTGAATAAGAAGTCATTGGATGATATCCTTTTGTCTCTTGAAATGCATTCCACTGGATATGCACAAGGCGCGGTTCTCCAATTATGGCCATTATTTCAGAAAGGGCATGCATTATATAGTCTCAGGAATCTGACTATAAACAACCCTGTTTGCCAGTTTATAAGAAAACTATATGAGAAGTCTATCATCGACCTATAGAGGGCTTTCAAGGCGTTTCTGAACGTAAAACCAGAGGAAGATGTGAGCCACAGTTGCAACTACCTGTAAATATCCTTTTACTTCACTGTTATTTTATTTCACTATTGTTTTATTATTTACATTATTGTCTTTAATAATTTTATTTTATCATTGTTTCTTTTTCTTTTTACTATTTCATTTTTGACTTGCGAGCCATGTGTTTTACGCGTTAATTGACACTAACATGTTACCTCATAGACAGTTGTGACCCACTGTCACTAAGATTCTTAAATATAACTCTTTGTTAAGCACTCACAAATTATTTTTGAGAAGTATCCCAATGGCAACTAGTCCCAATAAATAATTTAATGTGTGCTTTCTGGATTTAACTATGGCAAACATAAAGAGTTCATTGAGGCAATCATAGATCTTGGTCGAAGTATAGCAGAGAGAAAATTACACTTGGTGTATGGAGAAGGTAACCGAGGGTTATCAAAATTAGTCTCAGAAGCCGCTTTTGTCAAAGAAAGCCAAGTGTTAGGCATCATCCCAAAAGCCCTAAAATCCTTGGGCAGTTTGTCTAACTCACCGACTAGAGAAGAGTTAGACATCTCAGGTATGCAAGAAATAATAACTTAAATGCTTAATCATACTGATACTTTTATTTTCTTATCAGGAGATCTTGTAAATCTAAAGGCACTTATCACATTAGCATCTTGGACCCATCTGCACATTCACCAGAAACCCATTGGTTTGTTAAATGTCAATAACTTTTATGATGACTTTATCGCATTTCTTAACAATGCAATAAAAAATTATTTCATTCCTTCCACAGCAAAAAAGTTTTTTATTTGTTCTCACACTACTAATGAGTTACTTGATTTGTTACAAGCTTATAAAACAGAGCTAGACTCAAGGACCCTTGTGTTGGAGTTTTCAAATAATGACGGTAACAATAGCCGCAGTAAGAAGTACAATTTAGATTTAACTCTCTGCCTGTGAATATTTTCTTCGGTGTTGCACCACCTAAGTGATGTCTTCTGAACTCTACTTCTTTCCTTTAAAACATTGAGGACAATGTTTTGTTCTGATTGGAGGGAGGGAATAGTCGACAATTGTAAAATCTCAGTTAAGTTTTTACTGATTTTTTATTGTAGAAACTAACTGTTGCTAACTTTTTGTGTTGAAGATGGCTGAATATGGAGTATAGTTACTCTAGAAACGCATCTTCTTCGTAAAAACAAAAAAATAAAATTCCAAATATTTTCTTTTTCTTTATTAAGCTTTGATATTCATTTTTCTACTTCTTCTTTTTATTTCTCCTTTATAAATATACATTTTCAAATTTTTGAATCGAAGATAGCTGAATATGTAGTGCCTTTAGAAACGCATCTTCTTAGTTAAAAAAATGTGTGATTTATTTTAACATTGGATGACATGATGAATTTCAAATTTTAGTATTTGTATTATATTTGGTCTTAAGTGATGTTACGCCATGTTTACTACTCTACATGTTGATGTCGGAAACAAATAAGAGTTGCTTGAAGGAATGAACATGTCATAATAAGTATCAAGTGAGTTTTTAAGTCTATTATTTTTCTTGGACAGTAACAATTTTGCCCATTCTTCATACAGCTTAACAATTTATTATTTTATACATGATCTCTAGATATGTTTTGAGTTAACCCTTAAAAAAATTATAAAATTAAAAAAAGAAAAATATTTGTGTTGCTACATCTGGAGGCCCATCTAGCTAGTAGATATGGAAGAGTATTTAGAGCCCTAAAAGACGATGGAAATGCCATCTTTGACCCGTTTGAGCGTTTCTAACCATCCCTTTTGTGAAAAATCCATAGTTAACCCTTTTGAGTCCTAAAAAAATATATTTCTTTGTTAACTTATCATCTTGACCTACTTCAAATTAGAGTATTGCCCGATATCTTACAAGTTCTATCACTTATTTATGTTTAAGAAAAAAGTAAATAATTATTTTGTTCGGTGGAGTTATGCCAAACAAAAGAAAAAAACAATAAAAAAATTTTATTGTTTCAAAAAAATAATAATAAATAAGCAAAATGCATCTTGTAATTTCTAAAATACCTCTATTTTTTCTCAAAAATATATTTTATTTTTCATATTTTCCCTCATTTGTTAGTCATGTCCCTAGCTTACATTATGTACTAATAAAAGTCCTTCTTGATTTTAGGAATCTATAGTTTGAAGTAGAAGCTAGTTTTATAGGCTAAAAAGATGTAGTGATATATATAAAAAATAAATAAATAAATTGGGTTGACTGGCATTTTGTTTGACTTGAGATCGTATTATTTCTAAACTGAGAGCATATTTCATTCATTTTGGGGAGAGCGTGTGATATTACTTCTTTATTATGTTCTCTCAATTACCATTCATTAGAGCGACTATTTTTTGGGTTTATTTTTTTGTAAGAGTATCACTACTACTAGTGAGATTTTGGAGTTTGACATGTCATTCTTGAATGCAATTGTGACAATGTCTACTGGGCTGATCCAGGTGGATGGTTGATATGGGTGTGATATTTCTTTAGACTGTAGATAATGCTTGTACTTTTATTTCATTGCTATCATTAGTCTGATTGAATAAACAAGATTGTTTAAAAAAAATTATTTTGGGTTTGAATTTTATTTTCACTTTATTTGCTAGGGACTAACAATAAGCTGGTTGGGGGTGTGTTGAATGTTAGAAAATGTATATTTATAAAGGAAAAATTGTCATTTTATATTTCAAGTCTTACTAACACCCTTACTTTAATGCATTTAAGCTTCTTTTGATTTAATTACGTGTGTTTTATTTTAATTAAGTATTTTATGTATTTTAGGGGCATCATGGTTATTTCACAATGAACAAGAAATCAGACGGCAAAACGGACATCACTTTTGAACTTAAGCCAGTTAAACACCTTAGAAAGAGCATAAAAAAAATATCATTGTTCACATGTATGACACTATTCACATGCACGATACTGTTCACGACACTGTTCACACATACGGAACAATGATGTGAGATTGACCGATGATGTGGCATTGACTGATGAGGTGTCATAATTCTATTGGACGAAATTTATATACATTGTTGATCGGTGATGTGACAACATGTTAATGGACCAAAAATTGCGTGTACGATACATGCAGATGCACAGGATTATTTTCAACCAAACCGTGTCACTGTTCAAGTCGATTGACTGTTCAAACCGTGTGGTCAAACCGTGTACTGTTGATTGATGAAATGGCGCAATCCTGAGCGTCCAAATTGTTTTTAATCCGATGGCTATGATTTACTCAATGTATCTATAAAAAAGGGGCCTCTCTCCTCCCCCCCAATTTGATATCTCTGAATTCATTTTTGAGCTCCATTTTCTGTAATTCCTTCTTTATCTTGTATTTTCTATGTATTTTAGTAAATTTCTATTTTACCCCTAGTTCAATTATGAGTAGATAATTTTCTTTTAAGCTTGGGTTGAAGATGAAGTCTCAATATGTGTCATTGTCTTTATTTGGTAAATTTATTTTCTTTTTCCCTCTAATTTTTGCAGATGTTTTGATTTTTCGTCGATAAATAGTAACAATCTTGTCTAGATATCGCCTTGGTTTCACCGGTTCCCTAGTACAAAGTGATCATTATTTGGCACGATAAGCCCTTAGCATCATATTGATTAGAGTGTAGTTCATGAGGTGTGAATCCCCCCTTCATGATTTAATTAGCATTAATAAGGAATATTTAGTCTATGGTGTATGTTGATGCAAATCCAAACATTCAAGTAAGTCATTTTAATAGATTTTCACTTCAATTTATTCCTGCCTTTTTAATTTGAATTTTAGGATAATCCAAATCATTTTCACTACAAATCCAACCACCCATTTAGAAAATTAATTCTACACACAATTAAAATCCACCTCCTCGTGGATCGACACTTGTCACTATTGATCTATACTATAATAGATTCGTGCATTTGTGAGTTCAATAAAATTTGCACAATAATCTATTCACACATTGGGCATTAATTTGTAATCTTAGATATTGTGTGAGAGAAAAATAATTTATAATATTTTATTTTGAGTGATTGTAAGTGTTGGGATACACTTAGGTTAAGAGATTGAGGATAATCTCTTGTTGTAAAGGTTCATTGACACCTTGGAAGTCAACTGTAAGCATTTGAAGCCTTGGATGCTTGCTTAGTGAAATTCTCAAGCCCGAAAAGCTTGGAGGCGTGGACGTAGGCAAAGTTGGCCGAACCACGTAAAAATCTTCGTGTTTGAATCTCTCTTCCCTTATCTTTCTATATTGCAATTGATGTAATTGTTATTACTTTAAATTCATTTTAGATTTGTATGGTAATTTATTTTAGAATCAAATAATTTTTAGAATCTCAATTCACCCCCCTTTGGGTTGTACACTTGTATTTCATTCTTAACTTGTATCATTAAATGGGTAGTCAACCAAAATAATGACTTTAAATAAATACTATCAAAGCAAAATACTATAACAAACATGCAGCAAGATCTATATTCAGTCAATCAACCATCAAGCTAGTTTAACACTCAACCACAAATAAATTTTGTTCATAATTTGTGAAAGGTAAATAAACAACCAAGTTCTAGCCATCGAATACATCTTCATGATCAATGGATAACAAATAAACAAGAAAAGAATGAAAAAGAACAAATTCCAATCGATTTTGCAATTTCTCCTACTGGTGCAACCTTGATTTCTACTCGGGAATTATGTTTCTTCTTTGTCTCTTTTTTGTGTTTGATATTGATTAACGACCTCTCCCTTTTTCTTTTCATGTACGCCTTCTTTTTATAATCCCAAAATAGGGTAACTAGAGACTTTAGGGCGCGCATCTTCATATTAGAAAATTGCATATCACAATATTCTGAATATCTTGCCCAAATTTTTATGTCAATGCTCGAGGATTGCTACAGCAATGGTTGCTACAGCATCTGCACTATTCCAACCTTGCTTTAAGTCTTTTGTAGCCATGTTCATTTGTCCTTTATAAGTTCATTACAAAAGCATCCTTTCCATAAAATTCAAGTTTCCAATTACCTACAATTAAGTATATGTTTTAGGCATATAATTATTCAAAATCACATAAACTTTATCAAACTTAAACTAAAATAGATGTTAATGGAAACTAATATTAAAATGTACTAAAACACATCAATTACTCTCTGAGTAGTCTTGATTTAAGCTTAGAAGTCTCATGATAACTCTCATTTCACAGAGTTATCACTCTACCTTTTGGCCTACATCCCCAGAAGTACTTCATCTCCAATGCACTTTATAAATAAAGTATTACATGATTTGCTTTACAATATCAATAAAACATTAATAAAGTTGTACATGATGGATAACAATATGAGGGAAATGTAGATTTTATGGAGATTAGAGATTTTTACAAGAGAAGAACAATGGAAGAGCTTATTTAAGGGCTAAGGTTGTTAACATTTATGTATCTATAATATTGATTTTGATGATAAAAAACTAATATTAAGAATGATTAAACTTTTAAAAGCTCAAATTATTTTTTATACATTTTAAATAAATCATTATTTTCATAATATAAATTTTTTATACTTATTGGAAAAATGATTTCATGAAATTGGTTGTTTTCAAGTTAATGGTCTCAACTGAAAAAGTTTTAAGAACTTTGAAATCAATAAGTATTATTTTAAAATTCTAGAAATACACCTACTTGAAATTTTTTATAAAGTTTTAGGTCATAGTATAATTTCAGAAAGTTTTGGATATCAACAAGTGTTGTTTTTGTAAATTTTAAAAAAAATTTAGGCTATAGTATAATTTTTAAAGTTTTACGGTAAATTTTTATTTTTAGAAAATAGTTTCATCGTTAAACAACTAAACCATAATGGGCATAAAGTTTCAGTTGCTATAGATCTTTTACTCTAAATGATTAAGTTCTAACAAGAGAACTTTGCTCTGATATCAAAAGAAATATTAGCTAAGCAACCCAAAAGAGGGGTGAATTAGGTTTTCAGAGGTGGCTAATATCTTCCATGGAGGTATAAAGAAGGTGAAAGAAACCCTCAAAATGGAGGAAGAAGAAATGAAGCATTCTCCTTAAAAAATCAAATCTAAAAAATTACCTCAAGATTGACATATGGAGCTTATATAGGAGTGTTCCTAAGGGTATTTTGGTAATTTTAGACATGTGGCGCTTATTGACTGGTCTCTCTCTATTGAGGCTATTTGAGTAATTTTCCTTATAGTCCTTTCATGTTGACATCCAAGAGGTTGGGAGATAAAGAAACCTCCAACCACCTTTCTACCTCCACAATTGGACGCATGACAATCTCTTAGCCTTGTGACCCTGTTGCTTTTCAAGAAGTAGCCAAGGGCAATTGACATAGCCTTTTCTTATTACTCGGCTATCTCCCTTCTTATTAGCTCCTCTTCTTTAGCCAAAAGAAGATATTTTTACTGCCTCCCATGATGGTGTGCATCTAACCAACAAAATCTAGCTTTTGATAATACCCTTTGATCTTGATTATTTTTCCAAAATTTTTTTCTTTTTCGGTGGAGCTTACCTCGTAGTTCTCTGTGAGCTATACTACCATTCGGTCAAACGAGCTGACTTCACTTGATTGCCTTTTCCTGCCACGTGTCATTGAGTTATTAGCCCACATTAGCACCCATATTTTCCCCTAAACATTTATAATTTTATTTATTTAAATTATGATATCATTTATTCATTTAATAAATCATAAGCGTAAAACTATTAAAGAATTTTTTAAAGTAAAAATTAAATGAATTTAAAAAAACTCATGTGAATAAATTACATTAAAGATTGAATTTCAAGTTATTCATAAAATCATAAAATTTTAAGTTCTCCTTCATTAAAAAGTTTTACTCTAATATACTTTGTCTCACATGCTATTGATTTACTTTTCTTGACTAACTTCACTTGATTGACTTTTCTTGCCATGCGTCACTGAGTTATTGGCCCACATTAGAGCCTATATTTTCCCCTAAACATTTATAATTTACTTATTAAAATCATGATATCATATATTCATTTAATAAATCATAAGTATAAAACTATTAAAGAAGTTTGTAAACTAAAAATTAAATGAATTTAAAAAATTACTCGAATAAATTACATTAAAAATTCAATTTCAAATTATTCGTAAAATCATAAAATTTTAAGTTCACTTTTGTTAAAAAATTTTACTTTAATATACATTGTCTCACATGTTGTTAATGACCAACAGGCCACGTTTTAATATATCCGTGAAACGTGCTTATTGTGGTGTTTTTACATGTCATGCTTTACCTTATCTCTAATCATGTTGTTCTTTTAAAGTTAACGTGCTTAAAATTCACAGCTCACCATAGCCCAACCCAACCTGCGCACATGTCGTGCCATGCGGCATGACTTGCCAACACATGCTCATGCAATGCTGTGCAATGTACTGTCGGACCCGTTTGCCATCTCTAAATGTTTGTGCTACAATATTGTCGTTTCTATCTTGATGGTGTCTTTTTTGTAGCTCAATACTACTTTTCATTAATTATTTTTAATCTCTCTCCCCCCTCTCTCTATATATATATAATAAATATAAATGTTAATGTTAATGTAAATATCAATATAAATATAAATATTAATAAAAGAAGCATAAGATGTGATATCTATATCTTTTCTTGTGCCCTTGATAAACAATAAAATCACTCATAATTTCGTAATTGTGATACAACCTTTTTGTTGCATGAGCTCTTTAGGGTTTGTTTAGTTGACTGTGAGTGCATTTTGTATCTATGGGCACTCGAGGTCAGTTAATAATAGAGACGAAGATTTTATGTTTAATGGATGAGCTTTTTCCTTTTTCGATCCAAATTTTAAGAATAAAAAAACTTTTTACGAACTAAAAAAATTCATTATATGATTATCCAATTAAGCTTGTTATTATCAATGACGAAGGAAAATAATTAATGATACATCAGTGTCTTCAACACAGTCTCATATTATCTCTTCAATTGTTCAAATTAATTCTTTTGTCCTAAAATTAATTAAATTATATATTATGTATTGTTAGAAAGCAAAATACGTCTAGATCTTGAATAATTTTATAGAATCAAACTCTAAGTTCTCTTTTTAAAGATATTTAAGATTTTGTTAATAAAGGTTATACATGTCTAAAATTCTGCACAAAAAGTTGAATGTTTTAAATGAATTAGTAATCAACTATTCTGAAATCAATGTGCAAGTTGCATATCAGTAGAAATCTTTAAGAGACACGACTTTATTGAATTTTATGGTGTTTGATTTGGAGTTCTCTAAATCAAGATATAATTAAATGTGTATTGACTATCAAATTTGTTACTGAAACTACTTTTGAAGTCAAATTGTGTTTTGCTTTATTCTTGTCTACCTATTTACAACCAAGACCTTTATTTCTAGTTAGATTTGAGTTCTAAAATTATAGAGATCTCATCTTGGGCTTGAACGGTTGTTTCAAGTTATCTATATAAGGGTAATAAGTTGTAACTATAGAAAATTATGTGTAGAATCAAAATGTAACTTAAAATAGTGCTCTTATAGAGTTTCTTCGTGCAATTCTATTTCACTTAGGTGGATTCCTTAAAGCAATGAGTTAGGAAGCCACGTATCTTTTTTTTTTTAATCTCTTATAGGATATCATTAGGTGGTAAATATGTATTCTATTGTAATACCCTAGAGTGGTGAGCTTTTGTTCTTGCCTTGTGTATGTGTGTTTGTTTTATTTATTAATAAAGCTTTAGTTTATAATTAGGCTAGTGGAATTAATTAGAGTTTTTCCTTTTCCAACAAGAAACATAAAAAATCATTATAGTTTTATTGCATTTATTGAAATACTAACTATGCAACCCAAGGGGGGTAAACTGGGTTTCTAAAAATTATGTAGTGCTTAAATAAAAATTAATGCAAATATAAAATAAATTCAAAAACAATAACTAATAAATAAAGCAATCAAAATATAAAGAGAGAAGGGAAGAGAGAATCAAACAAAGAGATTTTTACGTGGTTCGGTCAACCCTGCTTACGTTCACACCTTCAAGCTTCTAAGGCTTCAAGAACTCTTACAATTAGCTTCACAGGTGTCAATAAACCTTTACAACAAGAGATTATCTTCAATCTCTTAAGTGTATCCCGACACTTACAATCACTCAAAAATAAAGATTACAATTGAATTTTCTCTCACACAATGTATATGGTTACAAATGAAAGCTCAATATGTGAATGAATGAGAAAAAAAAAATTTAAAGCTCAATGAGAATTGTATGCTCTGTAGCAAGCTCAATGATAACTCTTGGATCTATCTATGTTTAAATTTGATTGAGTTATTTTATAGTTAGGGCTGAAAACTAGCCGTTGTTGACTTTTTTAGCAAAATCATATCACTATTAACTGCTGTCGGTTCACCGTTTTGACTAGTCCAAATGACAGTTGAGGTGTGATTTTAAATAGTCGGTTAACCATTTGGAGTTATTGGTTAGCCGTTTATTTCCAGAAACTTAAAAAATAAATTTTGGCCAACCATTCTTGCCAAATAGTTCATGGTTACAATTCAATTCCTTTTTGAAAATTATCAGTCTACTGTTTTCAGTAAATGGTTCACCGTTATTTTCCAGAATCAGTATTTTAACATCCTTTTGTAGAAAATGATTTTTTGATTAAAATTTAATGGTTATCCAGATTCTTTAACAAGTTTGTTTAATATTAATAGCTCCAACATGTTTAATTATAATATATAAGGTGTGGTATCATCAAAATTAATATTATAGGATTATTTATGTCAACATTTATTTGAGACACATTTCTTGGTATAAATCTCAGGATTATACATTACTAATTTGTTTGAAGGGAGGATTCGTGTCCTGAAACAAAAACTTTTTTTCAGTACAGCACAATTAAAAACTAAATCTCAAAGCTATTAAAGAGCTGCTTTAAGGACCACGAAGATCCCGTCTGGTATTCATGATAAAATTGATCAAACTTGTAGACAATTTCTTTGAAGTTGAGCAACAAAAAGAAGAAAATTAGCTTGGGTACATAAGACAACGTTTGTCAGCCAAAACCTTGCGGGGGTCTTGATCTTAAGAATCTAATATTGATGAATGATGCTTTACTTACGAAAATTAGGTAGGGTATTATTTCTCTACCACATAGCTTATGGGTGAAAGTGCTCTCGTCGAAGTATAGGGTTACTTATTCCTCTATTTCAAACATTCTGCCTACAAAATATAGTTGTACATATGGAAGGCTATGGGAGGAGTCCAGCATGAGGTGTTGAAAAGGATTAAGTGGAACATCGTTTGCATGTTTATGCTTTGTAGCCTATTTCTTTAGAGCAACTTAATGATTGTGTAGCGAAATTTGTCACTGATGAGGGTACAGGAAATCAGTCTTTTTTAGAGTTTTTTTCCTCACCATTTACTCTTTAAACTCATAGTAATGAAGCCACCTCAGGCAAATGATGAGGATGATCACATGTACAGGCTTATTCTAAGTCGCCTGTTTTCATGGCCAAATCTGCCTGTTAGGTCTTGTCAAAATAGATGTTACACAATAAATAATTTTTTAGGCATATTGTATGGCAGTGGAGAGAACCTCGACAATATGAACCTCTTTTTCGTTGGTTAGACAATAACAAACTTAAAACTAAAGTTGAACCTTTTAGAAAGCACATCCTCTCTAATATGAGTTATGCAAGGTATGGTTGTGTCCTTGATGATGCTCTTCATATGCTGAGAGACTGTCCCAGTGCTAAACATGCTTGATCTTCATTGATCCCCACGAGATCAGACATCAAATTTTCAATATGAACCTACGAGATTGGCTGTTATATAATTTTAAGCATTTTAAAAGTACGATAGCATGATCGATTGCCCATGTCTTTTTGGAGTCTTAGTTTAGCGGCTTTAGTTTTGGTGCAATCAAAATGTCCATGCTGACGTATCAAATAGCACCAGTAATACTGTAGTGGATATTAAGATTTGTTCGGAGGAGACTCAGATTTTTAACAAGAGCTTGTTTAATCCTGGTGTCACGAAGATTGAAAATAAATTTTGGTGCGTGGCCTTTAACTGGTCTTAGTTCAAACTCAACACAGATGGAACTCACAAAACATCAGGGCTGTCTAGTGCAAGGGATTTGATCAGAAATCACTGTGGGGAGTGCATAACTAGTTTTGGCATGAGTATTGGTTTACGCTTGGCCCCGTAATCACTAAAGACTTACGGGGCTCTTATCAGGGGTTACGCTTGGCTTGGGATAATGGAATTTGTTAGCTTTAGGTTGACGTAGACATCCCTTGTGTTTCTTAATTGTTGGACAATGACAATGTGATGCCCAATGCGTATGCCTTTTGTTGGGGAAAAATCAAGTTTTTTAAAATTTTATAAAACCTTTTAAAGGACCGCTCTCATATAATATATAAGAACACGTAATCTAGAAATCGTACCTTGAAAATCCGAGTTGGCTTTTTCCGCTGAAGTGATTTAGGCTCCTGGATCACAATCTGTCACCACCACACTTGTTGGATCACGAACTGTCACCAATGATCTTCCAGGTTATGACTCAGGTTCGATCTGCACTTGACGTGTGGGCGCCTTTATTACTACCAAAGCAACTAGCACGAGAAAATTTTTCTCTCAACAATGGAGAGAAAAATCTTATTCTCTGATCTGTGTAAAGTGGCCTCTCTATTTTCTGTTGAGAAAATAAACCTTTTATATCTCCCTTTAGTGAAACCCTAGGCTCCAAACAATCCAAAACGAAAACTTACGTTATTTACTTTTCCAATAGGGGACCCACCTTGTAAAATAACATAAAGCCCCTTATACAAAAGCTAATTAAATGGAGCCTCCCACTAAATGATATAATTAGTCTTTTGACCCATATTGCTAGTTATCTTGCTTATTAGTCCAGTAGTGGTGCAGTCAATTAAATGAGCTAACCCGGGGATCATTTGGGAACATACAATAGTGGCTACAATAATTAGGCATGCAATAAAACTAGCCTAATTATTTAATTCCAAATCTACTCCACTAAAAGATTGGAACTGACTTCCATAATTGTATGCTCGAATAATAATTCGTCCCAAGCCACATTGATTTCTTTACCGCACAATCCTTTGTACCACATCGTTAATTAAATTGATATCTCAACTGTCCAATCAATTTAATAACATCTTATTCCTTGATCCTTACTGGTTTTCTCTAATGATCATTTTCAACATACTAAATATGTTGACGCACTCTGGCCAGAGAATTCTATGATCAAGTACTGAAAACCTATCAAGAGATGTGTTGTACAAATTCTATATTGTTAATCTATAACTCCAATACTCATAATTGCTCCCACCAAGATACCGGGTAATCTTGACCATAAAGATGTGTCGTGCCCATTGGTAACTCAAATGGAATAACAATCACAATCATGAAATCATAATTAACTCAAGATTAAGATTACAGTAAAATCAACGCCTATGAGATTTAATAAGTCTGACAGTTATTATAAAGTTAATTAAATCTCATATGTGATCCAGTTCAATGTAGTCGTACTACATCAATAAATTCATACATGATTAAGACAAATCATTCAATGAATTTATTACAGTTTATACCTAAATAAAGTGCCCAACTTTATTTATCAACTGCGAACTAAATTTATTTAATCATAAGATAACTTGTATTTATGTCTTCTGTGAATCCACATGGTGATCACATAAATACATATAATATGATTAAATGGACTTTAACACAAATATAAATGCAATTAAGATATTTGAATAAAATACCTCATTAATTTTATTAATCAGAAAAAATGTTTATTACAGTTAAATAAACAGATATGCTTTTAAAGAGCATAATTTCCCAACACCTTTATCAAGGGGATCAAAGATTTGTTGAATAGAAACTGTCAAGTGAATAACAAGCATGTTCACAGAGAAACCAACCGTGCAGCAGACTTTCTTGCTAATTTTGGACTTAACTGTCGGGCTGTATATTTTCTACTCACCTCTTAGTGGGGCTGACTTACGGCTCCATTATAATTGTATTGGGGTTTTACATCTCGTTCTAGATTGCCTTAACTTTCTCTAGGTACATTTACTACCAAAAAAAATAATAATAAAAAGCTGGTTTAAGTTTTAAACATGTTGTATTCCAAATTAAGTCCGTATTTTCCAAACAGAAAAATTTATTTATGCAGTCTCATTGAACGTTATAGTAATTTCCTTTTTAAAAATTTTGATGAGGCTTCCCTGTTAAAAATCTTATAAATCAGTTTTGATTCACACGGCGATGGATCTCTCTACTATCTCTCTTCCCCTATCCTCCTTTTCTCTTTTTGATCCTCCCTCCAACTGATGAAATCAGCTTCTAACCTCTTAAATCTTTTACAACAGTAGTTGGTCCTCCATCTAACTCCAAGCACATCTAGCACAATTGCCTAAACCAATTCTTTGTGACGATCTTATGTGTATTAAAATTTCAAAGTCATTTATCGGGAAAGGCTTGACTGTTGCTCTAAGGGTGATTGGTATCTTGTTTCTCTTGTACGTATGAAAGATGATATGTGTTCTGTTTGAAGTGTGGGAACGTGAGCTATTGCTAATGATTTGTTTTTAGTTGTATCAATGGTGGAAGAGATTTCAATTCTTATGATCCATCTTTGCAAACCCATGCCCAGGCATGGGTGTGATTTTATGGGCTAAGTGAAGCGTATTGGGATCTACGTACCCATATGGAATTTGCTCATTGGTAGGGAGTAGGGACAGTGCTTCAACTTGATCGAGGCAAACGCGCTGGTTTTTATTGTCATTATGCTCATGTCTTTATTGAAGTTGACTTGTCTTACGATTCGAGTTGCTTATGATCCTCTGTTGAAAATTGTATTTTTTAATTTTTTTAATTATAGATATTCAATTCTAAAAAGATTTATAAGGTAGAAAACAAATAAAACGATAAAATTTGAAAAACTTCATTTTTGTACATAAAAGCATATTACATATATGCTTGATGATTATTTGATTGAAGTAGCTACGTTAACAAGAAAGCCAAAAAAAAGTAAGCAGGCTGGAGAAATATATTGAAGACCTGAGACGGCGACCACTTTTTAATCATAATATCTTGTTGTCGTAACTCTATAACTCGATCTTTCAAGGTCTTAATATACACACGAGGTACTTTGCGAGCATGATGTCCTTTTTTGAATTGAGCATATCGAAAGGCCATGGCAGTTGTAGGTCGTGCAAGCGTCGAGGCCAATGTCGAACCTCCACAGGACTCATTTGATAGAAAAAATTTCGACAATATTCTGCGTTCACAATAGTGCTTTTTTAAGTTTTATCAAGAGCCAACTTAAGCACTTGTTCCCTTACATCTCCATATTCCAATAAATATGGTGCAGTATCTTTAAAAATTCGATCTGTGTTATAACCAGGATTCAATATGTTAGACGCATGTGAATACTCATGTATATTTTGTTCCAACAAATCACCTTCTCATTATCTAGCAAGTTAAACAATGATAAAATGTCAGAATTCACTACGTATGTGTGATGTGTCACTTACTGAGCTGGCTTCTTATTTCGCCATGTTTACACGTCTAGAAGGCTGACATGGAGAGGTTTTGAATTAGCTAGAAGATAAGAGGAATTGTATTGCTTCGGATATTTATTATTGAGTCGTTATTATCCAAGATAATAATAAGTTTAGTTAGATTCATCTCTTCTTTTTTTTTTTTTATCATTATCAACTCTTGTATTATAAAATGGCATAGAGCCTTAATGAATAAATGTGTGAGTTTCAATCTTGTAGTTCATGTTTTATTTTTCATTTTAGCATCAGAGCAGGCCACCTCTTATTGATTCAATGGCACACATTGATCAAGTTAAACCCCACCTAACAAACTTTAACCTTATTGTTCCTCGTAAGTTAGATAGGAATTTACTGTATGTAAGGAAGTCGCAAGTTTTACCAACCATCCGACGGAATAACTTGGAGAACTTTATATTTGGAGCACAAGTTACTAACTAGCACATTGTGGTTGAAAGGAATTTAAATCTATTATAAATAAATGTAGGTAATTAAAAATAAAAAATTAACAACTTAATTAATTTTCCAAAAATATTGTTCACAGTTACTGCATTTGTTCACAATTACTGTTCATCTGCGTCAAAAAAATTAATTTTTCAAAAACACAATAAAATATCGAAAATAAATGACACGGAGATTTTTATGTAGTTCGGATTAATTTAATCAATCCTACATCCACAAGGCCACGCCCAAATGAAAAGCAATTCACTAAGTGGAGATGTTATAACCTATAGATTTCCCAAACTTAAAACTCTCACTTACAGTTTATCACCATACAATTTACTCAACCTTAGACTGAATCTGCTTCTCTTGAATAATTGCTACCCCTCTTGATCCACGATCCTCAAGGCACTTCGCAAAGTGATCAATAGCAATTCTTCAATTCTTCAATGTCTAGTAATCTAAGATCCACATAAACTCTCATCAGGGAAGAAAAGAAGATAAGAAAACAAATCAACACAATATTATGTGTCAAATCCAGATTCTTTAGGGAGGAGGCCGAATTTTGCTTCTCTACTTTATGCTCTGCATTGTGCGATAAACTTTCAATTGTGAAATGCCTCTCTTTATAAAAGCACTACGGTTTCACCAAAATAGCGAGTTTTAAAAGACTTATATTCTTTCTGAATAAGAGTTTCTTTCTTCTTATAATTCCCAAGAATCTGAATAGAAATAAATTTTATCTTTTTACCTTACTTGTCTCCCAAGAAATATCTAGAGTATTTAATGAACTTCCTGTTTTAACCAACTTCTTGCTCTAAATAGATCTCATGTGTCAATTACAGAATCTCATCATTAATTGACTTTCTAAATTAGACATCTAATTAAATTACGAAACAAATATTCCTAATATATTGGAATCTCACTAAATTGGGGCATTGATAAATTAATCCCTATTACAAGATATGCACTAAATAAACTTTCAATTTAACTAGACTTGCCATAAGATGCCAACTCTATAAATAATGACCTTAACAGTGGTAATGGACAATGAGGAGAATTATGAAACAAATGAATCCTGACTATTTCAGTGGGTTAAACAAGAGCAGACACTAGTTAGCTAGTTACTGTTATCAATAACTAAATTTGCATTAAGCATGGTTGTTCACTACAAGACCTCTTTTGAAGTATGAGATGCTTTAGAGAAAACTTTTTCTTCACACTTGAAAGCAAGAGCTTTATAATTGAAGATGATATTACAAAGAACAAAAACGAACAATTTGTCCATGAATTATTTTGCATCTTTTAAGAAAAGTCTTGCGAACAATCTTGTAGTTGTTGGCAAGTAAGTTGAAGAAGAAGATCTTATTTCTTATATTCTTGCAGGTTTTGGAGATGAATATGATCATGTGTTTGTCAATATAACTACCAGAACCGGCCACCCTTCTTTACAAGAGGTGTTTTCATTACTCAGTCATGAAAGTAAACTTGAACAATGGAATGTTGTAAGCTTTGTTCTAAACTAGACACCAATGCTTTTCATGCCAACATTTTTCAAACTAACGATAAGCGAAAAAGATGCAGAAACTTTCCTTCGATGAACACTCGTGATGTTGGACATGGCAGAGGATGTAGTTGTACACACTATGGAAAATGAGGCAGTAATTGTCCCACATGTTAGATTTGTGGCAAGTATGGTCATAGTGCTAGCACTTATTATTAGCATTTTAATAAAGAATTTTCTAGTGGAAAGCAAAATATAGATCAAACTTCGACTTATAAGGCACATTCAGAAGAGAAAAGAGAACATGACTGGTACTTTGACAATGGTGCAACATACGATGTTGCCAATGGTTAAACTAACTTAAACATTAAGACAAAATTTAAAGAAAGTGAGAAGCTCATGATTGGTCGATGCAGATTAAGAATCCTTACTATACTAGGATTAGTTTCCTTATTATCTAAAGTTTAGGACTTTTTTTTCCTTTTTCATTTAGAATTTTGTTTTACTTTTACTTCACGATTTAAGATAATTACTATTAATATAAATAGCCCTCTCTTATAGCCTAGTGTGTGCAATCTCTAATGCTATGGATGTCAATGTATAAGTGTACACAATAAATAATATATTGATGAGTATTCAGATCGTCTCCATAGGGATTGCTATTATCAGATTTGCTACAGCAGCCTTAACAGTGCAGTTTTGTTTTAAATGAAAATAAAGCAACTAATGAAACTAATAAATGAATTAAAGTAAAAATGCAATAAACAAAATGAAATAAAGAAAACTCTAACGTTAAACACAAGGATAAAACCAATGGAATGGAGTAGTTGAGTGAATAAACTCACTTAATGGCATTGATTATTTTTTAGTTATAGTACCGTTGCTACAACATCCACTACAGCACTGGACAGAATCCCTTTTGCATTCTCAGTTGTCACCTCTTGGATATCTTATATTTAATGCAACCTAACAGTGACTAATTGTTATGCCAACATTAAATATAGCATTAAACGATCTAGGTTCTATTTGCCTTACAAGGTGAATTTCTATGTCTAGTTCATCACTAGTTTTAGATCAAGCATGAACATATTCAAATTGAAATTCACTCAACTTGGGAAACTCGATCTAAAACTAAATATTATCTTAATGAGATCCATTAAATCAGACATTTTTTAAGCTCTTTCTTAGCTTGTATCCTTAAATGGGTGGTCAACCAAAATAAAGAATTAAAATAAATCAATTAAGACAAAATGTTGTAGCAAACACAGAGCTACACGCGTATATTAGTCAAACATCCATTAATATCATTTATCACTCAACTACAATCAAATTTAGTTCATGGTTTACGATATAAAAATAAATAAAAGAGTTTCAGCCATCAAATATATCCCAATAATGAAAAAGAAAACAAGAAAATAAGAAGAAGAACTAATTTCTATATTATTTTTGCGATTTCTCCTCTGTCAGCCTTCAATCTCTCTCTTTCATTCTATTTTCTTGTTGTTTCTTTACAGTTTTTCTCCTTAATTGACTGTCTCTCTTTTCCTTTGCATGTGTACTCCTTTTATAGCTTGGAATTAAGGCAACTAGAAGTCTAGGGCCCGTATCTTTCAAATTTGGAAACTCTAAATTGCAATCTTCTAAATATCTTGCGTGAATCTTCTCTGTCAATGATCCAGGATTGCTACAGCAACAGTGCTAAAACAATGGTGCTACAGCAATGGCATTGTTCTAGATTTATTTCAATTCTTCTGTAACTAAGTTCTTTCTTTATCTTTGCAAGCCTATTGCAGCAATATTTCTTCTTTGAAATTTGACCTTCCAGTTACCTACAATTATGTATATGATTTAAGCACACAAATTATTCTAAATCAAACAAAATTATTAAAAATAAACAAAAATGAGTGTTTATACAAAATATAATTAAAATGCAATAAAAATATGTCATTTACTCTCTAAGTATAGTTGATTCAAGTCTGAAAGTGTCATGATAACTCTCATTTCATAGAGTTCAATAATATTTTTCAGTTCTCAAATATTCATGTGAATATTTGAGTTCAATTAAGTGTCGGTATTCTGCTGAATCAATGAGTCTTAATCCCTAAATTCATGTTTTGAATCACCGTGAATTTAGTTTGTTTTTTATTTCAGTATTCTCTAGAATCAATGAAATATTTTTTAGCATTAAACTTCCCAAAAAAAAATTTGGAATTGAGGGTGGACAGCTGTAATTTTTAAGTTATAGTACTAAAGTGTTTAGTAAATATTATCTATTGTAACTTAAAAATTATAGTCATATAATTTTTTAATTGTATAATAGAAAATCTATTATATGTTTAATAGTTTTGTCAAAATTATTATTTAAAATTTGTTTACAACAAATTATCAACTTTTGTTTTATAATTGTAGTTTCTTTTCACCACAATTGTAAATTAAAATTTACAGCATATTAATCCAAAACAAAATCTCTATTAAAATTAATGTCACTTTTATTCTCGGGGTGCGGTTGAATGGTTTTGAGTATCTTGAAATTGATTTCCTATTATTCTTGGAGTGCGTTTGTGTGGTTTTGAGTATTGTCTGCTCAATTTGCTATCTTTACTTAGTTAGCTATTAAAATTTTGATTGTTCAATATATATATAGATCCAACTTCAATCCAATGGCCCCTAGTGGATTCCTAGAAAGTTGTCCACATCTTAATAATATCTAATCATTTTAACATGAATTTCAACTTCAAACAATATTACCGTTCTTCCAGATCATGATATATTATAGTGATTATTAGATAAAATTGGTCCGTTTAATTGGTGTAAATTAATATTATTCACATTTTCAAATGATTCGACTGCAGACCAACATTTGTGAAGATCTACAAGAAAAGAGCAGTGGAAGAGTTCAAGCCAAACCCATATTTGACCACTGTGGGAGTTTTATGGATTACCATTTGTGACCCCATATAGCATTATGGTCGTCACAATAAACGGCACTGGACTCGCCATGGAGATTGCATTTTATCATTCTCACTTCTAAAACCTTCAAAATAATATCCAACAACAAATGTTCTAAACCTCCAATAGAAAATAAATAATGAGATAACATATTCTTAAATAAATATTATCCCAAAGGAAGTTAAATATTCATAACTTGTTATTGCAACATTATTCCCCAAAAGAAACCGAGCTCTTATTCTTCCTTCTAAGACCATAAGCTCAAATAATATAACTTTGTCTACAAAAATATGGTAATGAGGGTGAGCTATTAACTCAGTAAGTAAATTCATGCACAATACCTACTATTAAAAAATAATTGATTGAATTTCTTAGATATACATAATAATAAGGGAAATTACCCATGTAAATCATCATTTAGCAAAGATAAATCAAAACACCATAAAGTCATTTAAATCTTTTAAACATAACAGTAGTATTTGAAACACATAAAATATAATTAGCTCATGCCACATAGTATCACCTGTATACTCGGTGACTTGGCCATATAACACCATTAGGGCACTATACCCCACGGAAATCATTAACATTAATATCATATGTGCACAAAATCCGACTAGCCTTCCATAACATAACATAATATAACATCACTATAGACAAAGAGCCAATCATTTCAAACCATCCTTAAAATTTTAATCATTTGTAAGCTTCCATAAACTACATTTAAATAATGAATAATTAGGGAAATTATATACCATCCACCCGTTTTTTCCAACTTTTTTAAAAATACACAATTGTTTTTTTGCTAAAATCCATCTACAATTACATTTCTTTTCGCCTGTACATTTCCGTTTGTAGACCGTTAAGAAAACTAATAGAATCTTATACAAATGATTGTTTTGCCCCCCAAACAAAAATAACAATTGCACCCTAAAAAATGCCAAAAATAATCAGATTTAAAATGCCAAATAAAACATTATTGCATCCGAAACATTAATGTTGTATTTTTGGATAACTATGATAAGATATTTTCCAATTATTATGGTTAACGAAATGTTATTTAGGGTGTATTTAAATGCAATTGCAAAGATAAAATACTAGGATTGTCATAATTAAGCTTTTCTTTCATTAATGCATGTTTTATAGGATACATTAAAACATGTTATTAAATCTGAGATGAGACGGTAATAATTAAGCTTTTATTTCAAAAATATAATTATTTTTAGGGTGAAATTGTTATTTTCGTTTAGGGGTCAAAATAGTCATTTATATAAGATTTCGTTAATTTTCTTAATGGTCTGCAAACGAAAGTGAACAAGTGAAAATGAATATAACTTCAAGTGGATTCCAGCCAAGAAAAAAAAAAGAATTGTGTATTTTGAAAAGTTAGAAAAAAACTGGTGGACGATGGATAATTTCAAAGTACGTGGCTTAAAAAAATTTAATTAAAGTTTTCATTTTTAAGACAATTTACAAAACAAGTTTGTAATAAATAAAGTTTTGTTATAAATAATTTTAAAGAATGATTTTACTTAACAAAACATTGTAATAGACTAAATAAATCAATTTTATATACTTTTTGTTCAACATAATACATACCATAAATTAAAAGTAATTTAATAGTGAAATACATGCATCATGCATGAATTTACCTATCTCGATCCTCAACAATAAAAGAATGGTAACCTCAACCACGAGCTCACTCTCGTCCTAAAACGCCACGGCACATTCTTATCAATGTTATTGCTCATTCTGACTTTGATATAAATCCAATATAATCAAGCCTAGTCGTAAGCACTAAACCATGAAAGCTAGTCTAAACCTGACCATCCTATACAAGCTTATTTTTACCAGGCTAATAATATGTTAGATATTTGTAAAAAATAAAAAAAAGAAACCATAAACATATGTAGAATTTAATAGGAAAATTAAAAAAATGAATAAAAGTCATAAACATATTGCAAAAAGAATTTTACATGCAAATATCCACACCGTCCAACAGTGATAAAAAAGAGGTAGTTGAATTAAAAAATTCATAAAATATTTAATAAATCTCATAAAAATTAAACCACTTGATATTACAGCAGTAGAAACATCAAGAAACAATGTATTAATTTTTCTAGAATTTTTGAAGATGTAAAACTATTTTAAATGAATTTATATTAAGAGACTAGCAAATATGTCCAAAAACTTTCAGGTTTGTGTTTTGCAATTCAAAATTTCATAACTTAATGTTAACTCAATGAAAATTAGTGAAATAAACTTTAAATCATAATATTATACGAATATAATTTTTATAGGACATTCTAAAGCCTTTTAACAATCTAAAATAATTTTACCATTAGCCATCGCAATTCTGGGAAGCAGTCTTTAGATTTGTAGCAGCCCAACATAACGATTTTTAATAATTTTTATACTCAACTAAAAGTTATGAAATTAAACATAAAGTAAGTAAACAAATGAGGATTCAAAAAAATTCTACATAATTTTCACAGATCATTTGGGCAGTTAGAAAAATGGACGAAGTCATACATGATGCTGAAAATCAGAATTTTCTAGCACCATTGTTTCAATTTCGAAAATTCACAACAAATTGGTAAATTGGAATCTCCTTGTACAAAATACATCATTGAAAACGTTAGGATGTCTATCATAGTTTTATGGAAATTTTCAAGCAGAAATCGAATAAAAAATAAAGGAAAGATAGTAATAAACTCACACTGCTCATGCCTCTTAATGCCTAGTTAGTCATTCACGATAAAGAGCATAATGCATGCATTCATCATCAAACATTCAAACACATAAGATCGCATTAGAGAGCATGTATTAAATAAGGATAAATACCACAAAATTTCTTTTAAATGTGTATAAAAGAAAACCATAGTATTCTTGCTTTTATATCTTTGTTTAATTAAAGAATTTTAAATCGTAGGGAGATAGGAGGAGTTTAAGTTTTATAAAAGCACATGCTTTCATAACATATATATAATATGATAAACATAGATAATCCCTTAAAAATTTTTTACAAAAGTAAATAAAAAGCCTTATTTCAACAATAATAATTAAAATAAATTCACACAAGCAAAAGATAAACGATTAAATAAAAAGCATAATTAAATTCAAATAAACAAGGAACAGGTGTTACACTCATCCTCTACATTAGTTTATTATCAGTTTATGTATTTCAATTTCGCACAAACATACTTACTTTTTGGATGATTTTTTATGTTTACATTGATGATTATGGTTGCTTGGCATATAGGTTTGATTTTTGGATGTTCGTTGTCATGATTGCTTTGAGTGGTTTTATTGAATTTGTGAAGATTGTGTTCACTTGGATGTAAAACTTGCGAGCATTTGTTAAGAAGATGCTTGTTGATCGGGGGACGCTCTACCGAAGTTTTACTTGGACAACATGGGTAATAATTTGGGTTCTTACTATTTTTTTTTAAACTTCCATGTGATTCTTTTTTATGATTAAAGGGGAGATATAATAAAAGAGGAATATTTTTATTGTTACAAATTTTAGGAATCATATTTTTGTGGTTACAAATTTTTTTAAATTGGAAACTGTTTGAAACTTGACCAATATAGGGGGAGCTTACATGTATGAGGAGTGATTCTTGAAAAAACAAATTTAAGACTTATAAAGTTTGTTATCATCAAAATAGGGAGAATGTTAACATACATATTTTTATAACATTGATTTTGATGATAACAAACTAGGTTAATATGTTGGAGATATTAAAATTGGTTAAGTTCTTAAAGTCGTATGATGTTTTTGGGCAAGTTTAAGAAGTTGGACAAAAATGGATAATTGTTAATCTTGAAACAACAAACAATTTTTTAAGGAGAACATAATATTTCTGGTATTAGAAGATAACGGTGAACCAGTTATTGGAAGATAGCTAACTGACAAGTTCGAGAGAGCACACTCTTTGAAAACAGCAAAAATTTATTGATAATAACTAACTGATAAATTCTAAAGAGGAATTAGTTTGCAACCGGTGAATCATTTAACACAAATGATTAGCCAATTATGTTTTACAAGTTTGCAATTAAACGACAAATTGACAACACCAAATGGTAATCTAACAATTCAAAAAATTAGCATAACAATTACTTGGACAAGTTAAAATAGTGATCCCACAACAGTTAATAGTGATCCATTTATGTCTAAAAAATCAACAACAGCTAGTTTTCTTCTCCAACTATAAAAAGCTCAATCAAATTCAAATTGAAAGAAGATTATACGATCATCATTGAGCTTGTCTTTATGTATTCAATCTCCCTTGTGCTTAAAACTAGCTATTCTTTCATTAAATCACACTTTTGGCTTTCAGTTGTAAATACATACATTGTGTTAAGGAAACTCTTTGTAATCTTTATTTTTTAGTGATTGTAAATGTGGAAAACCCTTAGGATATGAGGTTTGAGATAACCTTATATTGTAAAGATTGATTGACACCTTGAAAGTTAATTGTAAATATTTTGAAGCTTGAAAGTGTAAGGATTGAATAGTGAAATCTTCAAGCTTGATAAACTTAAGAGGCATGGACATAGGCAAATTTTGCCGAACCATATAAAAATCTTGTGTTCGATTCTCCTTCCTTTCTCTCTATATTTTTATTGTTGATATTAATTTGATTATTATTTATTTAACTTTATTGGATATTTGCATTGATTTTGTTTTAATTATTTCATAAGTTTTAGAAACCACATTCACCCTTTTCTTGGGTTGCATAGCTAGTATTTCAATAAAAAATTATAGCAAGTTAAGTTTGCTTATAACCATACATTTAAGCGCAGTACTGGTTTAAGCCTTTTCAGGTGAATTATATATATAATCCACGAGCTCCCATCAACTTAGCTCTAGTTCTAGATTTAGTTTGCAAAAGCAGCAAGATAAAAGACTTCATTTAGTAACTTCAGAAGATTCGTATAGCTACGCTAGAGTCTTTGAGGAAGATTACTGAAGATTATAAAAATGAGGCTGACAGAAGGCATCAAGCTTTAGAATTCCAAATGGGAGATCTTATTTAGGCAATGCTAACCAAAGATAAGCTCTTAATTGGTGAGTACAAAAGCTTTCTGCCAGGAAAATCAAACCTTTGGAGATTATAGGGAAGATAAATTCTAATGCATACAGATTGAAGCTTCCTAATCATATCCGCACTGCAGATGTATCAACGTCAAGCATCTTATTCCTTACAAAGGCGAGCATGATGAAGATTTTATTATTGACATCCAAATTTGAGGGCAAATTCTCTCCATCTTAAGGGGAATGATGTATATTAAGAATTCATACTATACTAGGATTATTTTTCTTATTATTTAAAGTTTAGGACTATTGTTTTCCTTTTTAATTTAGAATTTTTTTTACTTCGTCATTTAGGATAATTACTATTAATATGAATAGCCCTCTCTTATAGTCTTTAAAGTCAAATTTGAGTTCAATAATATTTTTTGTTTTTAAATCTCTGTGTGAGTATTTGAGTTTAGTTAATTCTCGGTATTCTGCGGAATCAACAAGTCTTAACCCTTAAATTTACGGTATTCTTTTAAATTAACATGAATTTAGTTTGTTCTTTATTATGGTATTCTCTATAATCAACAATATATTTTGAATATTGAACTTCTACTGCATCATAGGTGATGGTAGTTCTTTTTCTATTATCTATGTTGGAAATGCTCTTTTTTCAGTACATAATAAAATTGTCTTACTTAAAAATATTGTTTTTGTTCTTAAGATTAAAAAGAAATTAATTAATGTTTCCAGATGTTGAATGGAATGTTTTTGGTACACAATAAAATAGAATATTTTGAAACATTAAACTCCACTGCATCATAAGTGATGGTAGTTCTTTGTCTATTATCTATGTTAGACATGTTCTTTTTTCGGTACACAATAAAATTGTCTTACTTAAAAATATTCTTTTCGTTCCTAATATTAAAAAGAAATTAATCAATGTTTCCAAATTTGTGTCTAACAATAACCTTATTCTTGAATTTCATGGTGAACAAAAGAAGACTCTATTGTAAAAAAGAACTGAAAAAGGCTTGTACCAGTTATCACTCTTAAATGCTCGGTCCCAGTCAACTTCAATAAAAATCATAAAGTCTTATTTAACTCCTTTTATGTCCAGTTAAATACAATAAGTTCCCAAGATTATGTCTCTCTTAATAAGTATAAGGAAAAAAGTAATTTTTTTGACTAGAAGAATAGGACATCCTCATCTTCAAGTGCTAAAAGAAGTTTAATTGTTTTGTAATAATTTTCCAAGTTTAAATAAAATTTAGTTTCTTCCAATTTGTGGTGCATGTCAGCAAAGGAAAAATTCATAACTTTCAAAAAATCAAATTCTAGAGCCTCTCAAGTTATTACATTTTAACTTATGAGGACCTGCATCTTTAACTTTAGGAATTGGTTTTAGATACTTTCTTACTATCGTAGATAATAATATCAGGTTTGCGTGGACTTTTTTCTTACAAAATCCCAAACTTTTGAAATTTTTAAAATTTTTAAGTAAAATGTTGAAAATCAATTTAGGAAATAAATTAAGAATACTCAAATTTTTTAGGGAGGTGAATTTCAAAATTTTGCAAAATTTCTTCCAGAATGTGGAATCAATCATGGACTTTCCTGCCCATATACACATCATCAAAATAGATGAGTTGAGCAAAAACATAGGCATATTGTCCATTTAGGTCTCACTTTATTATCACAAGCTCACATGGTACTCTCTTTCTAATATGATGCATTTCAAACTTCTGTCTTCTTAATCAGTTATACTAACTACTATTTCAAAGAATAGATCTCCTTATCAAGTTTTATATAATTGACCACCTGTTGATTCTTTTATTAAAATATTTGGTTATGCTTGTTTCTCGAATCTCAAACCTTATGATAGACATAAGCTAGATTTTAGCATAAAAAAATGTGTCTTCTTTAAATACAATTCTTCATGTAAAAGGTATAAGTATCTTAATAAATCATGAGGAATTTATATAGCTCGTTATGTTATTTTAAATTAGAATGATTAACACTCAAATTCTAATATCTCAATTTTTGCTTATAAGTTATAATAGTTCAATAAACCAAGACAAGAACATGATTTTTTCAGTTCCTCAAGTAGCAGAGACCACTTCTATGTTAGCCTAAAGGGCTACACATAATATAATTTTGATGATAATAAACATGTGTATAATTTCATAAAGTTTTGGAATGGCAATTATTATTTGGAAACTCTTAAATTGGACTTATTTATAAAGTTTTATAACATTTTAGGTCATAGTATAATTATAAAAAGTTTTAGGCTAAAATATAATTTTGGTGAACAGTATTACTGTAGCAAAATTCCAAAATAAATCACTGTTATAAGCAGCTAGCCAGATAAATCAAGTTGCTAACCGCTTGGTTGCGGGAATTTGCCTATAACAGCTAGTTTTCAGGCTTTAACTATAAAAACTCAACTCCAACTTCATTTTAAGGACTAATGCAAGTATAAACAAGATCATATAACATATATTGAACTTTCAAATCACAAATCATCATTGATTGAATCATTATTGTGCTCTTATTTGCATATCCACTCTTAAAGAGAGTTATTGTTGTAATTTTTCTTTCTTATCAAATTGTAAGTATACATTTGTGAGAAACATTTGAGGTAAAGAAATTAGGGAGATAATCTCTTGATAGTAAAGGTTCATTGACACATTGAAAATCAATTGTAAGAACTTGAAGCCTTGGGAGGCTTGGATAGTGAAATCCTTGGGCTTGGTTGGCTTAGAGGCGTGAACGTAGGCGGGGATTGCCAAACCATGTAAAAATTTATGCGTTTGTTTTTCTCTTTCGTTACTCTTTTATTATTATGCTTGTTTGAATTTATTATTTTCTATTCCATTAAGGCGTTAGATTGATTTGTTGTGCGAATTGTATTATATAAGTTTTAAAATCTCAATCCACCCCCCTCTTGGGTTGCGTAACTTGCATTTCATTCTAAGTCTATCCAATGCAACATAAATGGATCTTCTCATACTGTAGCCCCATAAAATAATAATACACAATCACATGTCAATCTTGAAGCAAACATGTTAGCCTTTCAAGATAATTTTAATACAAACATATATATTCTCCTTCAAATTCTCAAACATTTTTAAAAGACCACTCATTAGCTACCTAAAACATACAACTTATTCCCATGAATCAAGCCGAACTCGTAACATCCACAAATGTGTTCATATCTTCTTTACCTGCTTTTAACCATAATATCAACTATCTTCCTTGTCAACATATTCAATGGTCACTTAATCCAAATTTGGTATTTTTAAACCCAAACTATAATCCAATTTATTGTGTGCTGAAACAAAAAAACCTTTCCCAGTAAGTAAGCCTTACTAAGTGAGATTTAGATAACCACGTTAAGGTTGAGTTTGATGCTTTAATAAAAAAATACATGGTAATTAGTGCCTCCATTAGATAATGTGAAAATAATGGGGAATAAATGAGTGTTTAAAGTAAAGTAGAGAGCAGATGGTATTGTTGAAAAGTTCAAAGCACGGTTAGTAGCGAAAGTGCATCATCAAACACCATATCTATATTTTAATAACCTATTGGTCCTATAGTGAAATCAGCCACGATTCAAGTAATTCTTAGTATTGCAATTATGAAAAATTAAGGAATTATATAGGTTGATGTAAATAATGCTCTTCTCAATGAGGAGTTGCACGAAGATGTATTTATAGAGTATCTGAAATAATTTATTAATGTAGAAAAACCAGGTCATGTTTCTAAACTAAAAAAAGGTGTTATATAACCTTAAATAAACTGCAAGGGCTTGGTTTGAGAAACTAAGCACAATTTTAATGTTTGATGGTTCTAATTCTGACGTATCTTTATTTATTGTACGATAAAAATCTGAATTTATTTTTGTTTTATTATGATATCTTAATTACAGGTAGTAGTGAAAGTACTGTGAAATGCTCTAAGATAGAAAGTGATGACTTCTTGGATATTTCTCCTTACAAGAGTGTTATAGGGGTTGATAACTCTATGAACTAAGAGTTATTACATCAATTCTAAACTTAAATCAAGATCACTTAGAGAACAAATAAGGTGTTTTTATTACATTTTGGTTATATTTTGCATAAACATTCATTTTAGTTGAGTCTTAATAAGTTTTGCTTGAATCAAAGTAATTTGTGCTAAAAACAGATGTATAATTATAGGTTTTCATAAAGTCTTAAATCATGAGGGGATGCTAAGACATTAGACTAGCAACAGGAGGAAAGAAAATGGCTGAAAAAGGAGTAAAGCATAATCGGGAACAGTGCAATGTTGTAGCTGTTGTTAGAGTAATAAGTGTTGTAGCAATCTGGGGGCAACGAGAGAGAAAACTTAGGTGCGGGCCAGCTACAAAATCACGATCTTTATGTTTCCTAATTTAACTCATGTATGCCCACAAACTTTTATTTTATCCTCGTTTGTAGTATAAAAGGGAGGCGCACACCACATAGAAAGGTGGCAAGGGAATTATCGTGAAATCACTAGAGAAGAAAGGAAAATAAGATCAGAATTGAAGAGTGAGGTTTCGAAAGTATTGAGGAATCTTGCAAAATTATTTGGATTTATCTTTCATCATTCTCAACTTATATTTCTCGTCATTCTTTGATTGTTCTAATGTATCCTGTGAACAATATATTTATGTTTATTTTTCTCATTCAGAATATGAACTAGATTTGCTTGTAGTTGAGTGACAAATAATCCAATGGAGTCTTGACTGTCTTATGTGTTGTTATGTCGTTGATGTAATATTTTACTCTAGTAGTTATTATTAATATAACTGTTATTTCGATTGACCACCCATTTAATAATTCAAGTTAAGTTAGAGCCGCAAAAGGGCATGGCTTAGCGGATATTATTAGAGTATTACTTGATCTTAATTTATTTTTCCTGGATTAAGTTATCTTGAATCTCATAAGGGCTATACTTGAAGTTAAGATTTGTAACACACTAGACATAGGTGCTCACCTTGTAGGGTGGAGAGACTAAAGGGTCATAATGTTATATTATAAGTAGATTAGCAACTGGTCATTATTAATAGATTTAAGGGTATGAGAGTTCCAATATGCGATAGCCGAGGGTATAGATTAATTATGTCCAGTGCCGCAGCACTTGCCGTAACAACTGGTGTTAACTTGATGAAAAGCAATTAGCCCATAAGGAGAGTTTGACATTGATAGCATTTAATTATAAAATTAACCAACAAGTTTTTGACGCCGTTGTCGGGGATTGATTATTTATTTTCGAAGTGTAAAGTAAATTTTGATAGCGCCAATTTGATTTGATTCATTCTATTTATTAGCAGATCAATACTTGCATGCGCAAAGACAGATCTGTGGTATTTCAATTCGATCCTGAGATTGAAAGGACTGTTAAGAGACTACAAAGAGAACAAAGGAATTCAAAAATTATTTCCGACATGAATAATTTACAGGATGTTGGAAATTTGGAGCCCCAAGGGCCCTTACAACCAGTCAACGTTTAAGAAGAATAGAATAAACATGCTAATCAGAGACAGCCAGGCGATAACAATATTATTTACATGGCTGATGACAGAGACAGAGCTATTAGAGATTATGTTGTGTTAACTCCTCAAGTTGTACACCCTAGATAATCAGACCTGAAGTAGAAGCTGTAAACTTTGAGTTGAAGCCAGTGATGTTTCAAATGTTATAGACAGTTGGTCAATTCAATGAATTGCTAAATGAATATCCTCATCTCTATCTTAAATTGTTTTTGGAAGTGAGTGATACTTTAAAGATTACTGGACCAACACAAGATGCTTTAGGACTGAGGCTTTTTCCTTATTCCTTAAGAAATCGAGCAAGAGCATGGTTAAATTCATTACCATCTGATTCCATCACCACATAGAATGAGTTGGCTGATAAATTCCTAATGAAATATTTCTCATTGACAAAAAATGTAAAATTGCGGACTGAGATTACTTCTTTTCATCAACTTGAAGATGAGAGTTTGTATGAGACTTGGGAAAGATTCAAAGAACTTCTCAAAAGGTGTCTTCATCGTGGCATTCCTTGTTACATTTAATTGGAGACTTTCTACAATGGGTTGAATCCAAGTACAAGATTAATAGTGGATACTTCAGCAAATAGAGCTCTGTTATCCAAATCTTATATTGAAGCTTATGAAATTCTAGAGAGAATTGCTAATAATAATTATCAGTGGCCATCAACCAGGCAACCAGTAGCAAGAGGAGCAACAAGGGTACATAACATTGATGCAATTACAACCTTATCAGTGCAAGTAACTTTATTGACTAACATGGTAAAGACCATGACATCTGCTCCAGCAGTAGTAAAGCAAGTTGCTGAACTTTCTTGTGTATACTATGGTGAAGAACATGACTTTGATAATTGTCCTGGAAATCCAGCTTCAGTGAACTATGTGGGTAATTTTAACCGACAGCTTCAGAACAACTCATATTCAAATACTTACAATCCTAGTTGAAAACAACACCCAAATTTTTCATGGAGCAGTCAGAATTGAAATACTCTAGCATTAAATGGACAAAATAGGAACACTCAACTGCCTAATTTTCATCAGCAGAGTCAAGGGCAAAAACATATCAGTCAGGATCCAATCACTTCACTAGAAGCATTGATTAAGGAATACATTGCAAAGAATGAAGCAATTTTTTAGAGTCAAGCTGTATCTTTGAGGAACCTAGAAAACCAAATGGGATAACTTGCCACAGCAATAAGTAGTAGGACTCAAGGAAGCTTACCTAGCAACACAGAAGATCCTAGGAGAGAGGGCAAAGAACATTACAAAGTAATTAATTTGAGATTTGGAAAGAATGTTGATGTCCTAGTTGATGTAACTGAAAAGAGGATGAAATTTAATTCCTCACAAAAACCACCTTAAGATGGAAGCATGTTACAATAACCTAACCATCAAGACACTAGTTGCAAGGGCCAAGCTACAACAACTTCAGAGGGAACTCAACCAGAACAAGCTGAAAAAAAAGTTACAACACTAGTAGCCACGACTTACACCAAACCAAACAAGCAGAGTTTGGTACATCTTGAAGCTACTCAGCAGTTTAGACATCCATCATCTTTCCCACAGAGATTCTAGAAGCAAAAGAAAAGACAAGCAGTTTAGTAAATTCCTGAAAGTGTTGAAGTAATTACACATCAACATACCTTTTGTGGAAGCTTTGGAGCAAATGCCTAACTATGTGAAATTTCTAAAAGACATCTTGGCACGAAAGAGAAAGCTGAAAGAATTTGAAACTGTTGCTTTGACACAAGAAAGTAGTCATATGCTCCAAAGTAAGATTCCTACAAAAGTAAATGAGATCAACAAAGTCATATGCAATTTCTAAGTGTCGTGGATTTTGTTGTAGCAGACAGAATGGAAAGATGTTACAGTAATGAAATCAACAAAGTCACCACCTTTAAAGATTTAGAAGAGAAAGATGTTGCAGCAAACTAGATAGATTGGATGAAAGAAAAACAATTTGATAGGCATAACATGTTTATTAAGCATCTAAATCTTTCAAAAAGGAAAGTAAAAATAAATTTACCAACATTTGAATCTCCTCCTAATCTTGAATTAAATTATTACCTTCACATTTAAAATATATTTATCTTGAAAAAAACAACACATTCCATGTAATCATTTCCTCTACCTTGAATGGAGGTCAAGAACAGAGTCTAATAAATTTACTTTGAAGATACAGAAGAGATATTGGATGGACCATGGCATACATCAAAGGGATAAGCCCATCAATATGCATGCATAAAATTCTGTTAGAAGAATGTTACAGTAATTCAGTAGAGCAACAAAGAAGGTTGAACCTTATTATAAAAGTAGCGGTGAAAAAGGAAATCATCAAATGGTTGGATATTAGAATTATATATCTATTATCAGACAGTTCGTGGGTGAGCCCAGTTCAATGTGTTACAGTGATAACTAATGAGAGGGATGAACTTATTCCTACAATAACAATGATTGGATGGAGAGTATGTATGAATTACAGGAAGCTCAACAAAGCCACAAGGAAAGATCACTTCCCACTCTCATTCATAGATCAAATGTTAGACAGACTTGCTGGAAAATAGTACTATTGCTTCCTATATGGGCATTCAAGTTACAACCAGATTGTTGTAGCTTCAAAGGATCAGGAGAAGACTACATTTACTTGTCCTTATGGAAAATTTACCTTCAGAAGAATGTCGTTTGGGTTGTGCAATGCTCCAGCAACTTTTTAGAGATGCATGATGTCTATTTTTTCTGATATAGTAGAGCAGACTTTAGAAGTTCTCATTAATGACTTCTCCATTTTTGGGGAGACATACAACGATTGTTTATACAATTTAGAAAAAAGCTCCTAAAAGATGTGAGATGACTAACTTAGTACTCAATTGGGAAACGTGTCATTTCATAGTGCAAGAAAGAATAGTGTTGGGTCATAAGGTGTCCAAGAATGGTATTAAGGTAGACAAAGTTAAGATAGAGGTAATAGATAAATTGCCACCTCCCACTTCAATAAAGAGTATTAGGAGTTTTTACGCAATAAAATTTTCTTAAAAAGAAAACTTTAAAATCTTTTAATAGTAAAATCTACATCAGTGACCGACCATATCAACATCTTAAAAATTATCTTTGTAACTTACAATATTGAGTCATAAAATAAAGTAAAACGAATGTACAGAGCTTATATTTTAAAGTCTACTAGATTCATATAATCAATTCATCATGAACTGAAGAACAAAAATTGAACAGACAATCTAGTCTTCGACAATGTTATAACTTCTATATTAAATGAAGAAAGTAGGGAGAAAAACAAGTAAGGCAAGTAGGTAAGTTCAAAGCTAGCGGAAACTTATCAATAATTAGAGGGAAATCACAAAATATGGCTCCAGTGGGAGTCACAATCATGGTAGATCAAAATTGCAAAGTTAAAAAATGTCAAATGTTATAATTGTAGCAAAAAAAAGGCACATCAAGTAAGAGTAAATAAAAAACAAGCAGAGTAGAGAGAATAAAGTTGAGTCATCAAATATTCAGGGTTATATGTCAAGCACTTATAATGATGGTGAAACTCTCTACAGCAAGGCAACAATTGTTACAAAAGGTATGAAGTAGTTAGTTGACATCTGATTTATAAGCTCAAGGGCAACATGATATATGACCTCTTAAAGAGAATGGTTCCATGGATATAAACTTATCTCAAAAGGAATTCTATACATGGGTGATAATCATGCCTTAGAAATCGCTAGTATTGATACAATCAAAATAAAAATATTTGATGCTACAGTTCGTACAATTAAAGAGGTACGACATGTTAAAGGCTTAAAGAATAATCTTTTATCTTTAGGACAAATAATAGTTTTGACTGCAAAACTTATGTGGAAAAATGAGATCATGAAGACTGTCAAAGGTGTGTTTGTATTAATAAAGGCGGAAAAATCAGTGCCAATCTGTACATGCTTAAAAGTAAAACACTACCGAAAACTAATACATCTGTTGTGTCAAATAGAGAAGAGTCAGTGATGATGTGACATCTCAAATTTAGCCATATGTCTAAACAATGTTTGAAGATTCTCTTTGAGCAAAAGTTGCTTCTAAGGTTCAAACCGATAAACTTTTTGTTTTACGAGCACTATGTTATAAGTAAGCAGTATAAATTAAAATTCAACAGATCTGATGCTAGAAATAAATACATTCTAGACTTGATTCATTCTAATATTTGCAAATCATCGGATATGTCTTTCGAAAGGTTAAAGTACTTGGTAACTTTTATTAATGATTATTTCAGGAGATGTTGGGTATATTTAATCAAGAAAAATTCATGTATTTCCAATGTTCAAATAATACAAAGCGTGGATAGAACTTGATCCAGAAAAAAAGGATTAAGTGTTTAAGGGAAGATAACAGTGGAGAATCTATATATAGCTAGTTTTTTATATATTGTAAGAAATAATGTATTTAAAGATAATTTATGATGGCATACACTCCTCAATAAAATGGAATGGCAGAGCAAATGAATAAGACTCTTACATAAAGAATAAGAGTTGTGTTGAGGATTGCTGGTCTATCCAATTTATTCTAGGTAAAAGCACTTAAAACTGCTTGTTATGTGGTTAATCAATCTCCATCAACAACAATTAATTTGAAAACATAACAGAGATGCGGACTGAAAAGCTAGCTAATTGATGTATAATACCTAAGAAATAATAAAAATTGGATCCAAAATGTAATAAATGTATCTTCTTAGAACATGCTAATAGAGTGAAAGGATATTATCTGTGAGATCCCATTGCCCCCAAGACTGTCATCAGTAAAGATGTCATCTTTATAGAAAATCAACTATAAAAGAAAGATGGGGACGATAGCACAGTAAAAGAAACATTAGAGATTGTATTAGTATATGTGCAAAATAATCTGAAAAATGAAGATTCAAATTCTTCTGAAGAAGCACCAAAGCATAAGGAGTAAGAACCAGTCAAGCTCCAGAATCCATAAGTTCATCAGTTAACTCATGAGTGATAATTGTTGGTATAGAAATCAGAGTATTTTACAGATATCAATGTTGCTTACTATCTTCCAATAGAGATAGAGAGCCATCAACTTTCCATGAATCTTTGAACATTCAAGATATTACTTTGCGGATAACAGTAACGGAGGAAGAAATTGAGACTCTATATAAGAATAAGGCATGGGAACTTATACCACCACTAGATGAAAGAAAAGTCATTAAAAACAAATGGATTACATAATTAAATATGATGGCAATGGCCAGGTGGAGCAGTATCATATAAGATTGGTTATAAAAAGATATGCTCAGAAAGAAAGTATTGACTTTAAAGAAATATTTTCTCTAGTGGTTCGACTTCCAACTACTAGAATAGTCTTGGTTATATGTGTTACATTTGACTTACATCTAGAATAATTAGATATGAAAACTGCATTTTTTTCATAGATAACTTAAAAAAGAAACTTATATCCTCTAACTAAAACATTTTTCTAAAATAGGTAAGAAGAACTTAATTTGCAGGTTGAACAAATATATGTACAGTCTCAAACAAGCGCTAAGGTATTAGTATAAGAGATTTGATTTCTTTATCATGAGCTTTAAATACAACAAACTCAGTTCATGTCATTTTGCATATATTCAAAAAGTTTGGAAGAAATGGATTTCATCATTTTGTTGCATGTGAATGATATGTTGGTAGCAGGCCCCAACAAAGATCGACTCCAAGAATTGAAGGCACAATTAACTAGGAAGTTTCATACGAAGGACTTGGGACCATGAAACAAAATTCTAGGGATGCGAATTAACTGAGATAGAATAATAAGAATATTCACATTGTTAGAAGAATTACTTGAAAAAAATCCTACAGTGCTTCAATATGCAAGATTGTAAGTTAATCTCTACCCACCTTTTTGTTAATTTCAAGCTATCTTCAAGTATATGTCCTAGTAATGAAGTAAAGAGGAAGAAGATGTCTTCAATATCGTATGCATCAACGGTTGAAAGTTTTATGTTCTTTATGATATGTACTAGACTAGATATTGCACAAATAGTGGAAGCATCAATAAATCTATGGCGAATTTTGGTGGAGAGAATTGGAAAACTGTGAAGAGGATTCTAAGATACTTCAGAGGAACCACAAATGTTGCATTATGTTACGGAGGATCAGAATTTACTGCCAGGACTAAGTGGATTCAGATTTTGCAAGAGACCTTGATAAAAAGAAGTCCATTATTGGTTATGGGTTTACACTTACAAGAGGAGTTATAAGCTAAGCTTAGAAACTGCAAGCAGTTGTGCCTTTATTTACAATAAAATCAAAATCAACAGTAGCTACATAAGCTTGCAAAAATATTATTCAGATGCAAAGGTTGCTGGAGGAGCTTAAGCACAAATAAGAAAAAATTCTTAAGTTTTGTGATAGTCAGAGTGCCTTCCACATTACAAAGAGTATAACTTTTCATTCTAAGACAAAGTATATAGGGGTGTAATACCACCTCGTTTAAGAAGTAATGGAGAGAAGCGTAGAAAATCCACTCCAAAGAGAACCTAGCAGGTGTTTTGATCAAACCAATCAATGCTGATAAGTTTGTATGTAGTAGATTATCTTGTAGCCTAAAAGGAACGTAAGTAACATGAAAATGGCAAAATAGAAAGCATAGTTTAGAGATATGATTGATTCTTAATCAAATTTTCAAGTGGAAGAATGTCAAAAATTTAGTATTACAGTCAAAAATTTAGTATTACAATTGTAGAAATTGCAAATGTAGCACCAAAAGAATTGAACTTTATTATTAAAATATTAAATATTTGGGAAAGATAGAATTAGAAGCTTACAAATAAAGGCTTTAAATCGTCTCTTCAACATCTCATTCTTCAGTTATTCTTCTCTATTTAGAGAAAGAAAAAGTAACAGTTAAATGAGAGAAATAAGAGTTCAAATAAGCTCTTGAGTATCTAATGATTTGAGAGTTTGGTTGTATTGAGATTTTGGGTTATGAGACAAAATATTATAATACTTATTACTCTTTTTCACTAGTAAAAATTTTCCTTTTGTTTTCGCCAATGGACTTAAGCTTAGAACCGAACCACGTAAACTTTGTGTCCTCTTTATGTATTTATTCTTTATTTTTCTCCAATTTCATTTTAATTATTACCCTACTTCACCCATCAATTTTCTAACACTTCATTCCACCATATTAATTGGTGGTTGAACGAGCAGATTATTCTTTTTTATTTAGATTTATCATGAAAATCTTATTTCGCTCTTCAATATTTGTGGACTCTTTGAGCATCAAGCGTCTTTATTCCACCAAATCAAGTCTAGCTCAACTACGAAAGATGACGACCAAGAGCGCGTGGATTCGAGGCAAGTGGAGCCTACAAAGGTTTATCGCGCTGTTCCGCTAACGCCTTCGACTTCTATCCGTCCTTTGATGATGTTATGTGTGTCATTGAGAAAGATGAATGTTCCACTGAGTGTGCTTCAACTGAGCCTAGTAATGCTTTGGCTTTCATATACAGGTGTTATAGACCTCATTTGCCTGCTATGCCTGACCCAAATTCTAACGTACCAGAAGAGGGTGCCATTGACGTTGACCGCATGTTGATGCTCCGATTGCTCCAAAAAACCAATTTGTTGCTATTGTGGATGAGGTTATAGATACTTATCCTTCTAATGCAGCACATGAGCTTAGGTTTCCCTCGTCTTCGATTGTTAATCCTAATGCCGATTTGGAAAGTTTTACGAATGATAATGTTTCTCCTTGCCCCACGTTATTAAAGGATATTACTAACTATTTTCCCTTTGTCGGCAAACCAAGATCCTGAGGGTTTTACTCATGTTGCTGTAAAGTCTGATAGAAAAATGGAAGGCACGTGCAAGGCAAGACGCTTCTGCAACGGCTCGTTCGCCCCATTTAAGCAAGGTCGTATCCAAAATTTTTCCAAATGAAGATAGTCTACTTGAATGCATGGGGTAGAGCGAACTCCGTTACCCGCAATGAATTGGCTAGTTTATGCCGAAATAATCGATATTTATTATATGTTGCTGAACCTATGACTCCTCTATCTATGGTTCCGGACTTGCACTAGGATTCTTTAAATTTGAAACTTATTTACTCTAATAATAGAGGGGAATTCATTCATAATTAATTAGTTTTCAGCAGATCCAGACTTTCTTAGTTGGAAATTCAATATTGTTCCACTAAAATGGTTTCTCTGAACCTTATGCTTGATAATGTTTCTTGTAGTGTTACTTTTGTTTATGTGGCCACAACTCTGCTGTGTCGCCGCGGGCTTTGGAAGGTTTCTACCAACGCATCTCTTGCGGTGCCTTCTCCAGTGGTGTATGATTTTAATGCAATCTTAGGAGCTCATGAAAGGAATGGGGTCGGATTTCTGGCTTCCTTGTAATGTTTCATATGATGAGTTTGTAGCCATAATAGATGCGTGTGGATTTTGTCATGTACTCTTTGAAGGCAGCTTGTTCACACTGGACAATGGTTCCACACGATAAAGAACAGCGCAGAGACCAGATAGTGCCTTGTACAATCCTTAGTTTTCTTCAGCATATTCCATTAACAAATCTGATAACAGTGCTTTAGTTGTTCAGGTGGTGTCTCGTTTTTCCGGCTGAAGAAGTTTTAAGTAGAGGCCTTCACTGTTTATTTGCGTAGGGGATGCTTTATTCTATTTCTCCGCCAAGGCATTGGGTGGTTCAACCCATGCATTATACACAGATGACTTTTTTAATTTTTATTCAGGGTGATGTTAGATCTATTTAGCACCTTCTGGCCTTTGTTCAAGATTGTAGTTCCACTTTGAGACAGGTAGTTAATTCAGAAAAAAGCACTTATTACTGTACTCAAACTGACCCTCGTCGTCGTTCTTTTCGTCGCTCCTTACTTGGTTTTCAAGAAGGCTACGCGCCTTTTACCTATCTTGTTGTGCCTATTTTCAAGGGCAATCCTCGGCGTGAATTTTTTCGAAATATTGCCGAGAAGGCCCAAAGTCGATTAGAAGGGTGTTAGGGAAAATTGCTTTCTCCGTTTGGCGACTACAGATGGTTCATGATGTTGTAGGTTCCATATTATTGCATTCATTTATGGTTTATTATGGCCTTCTTCTCTGCTCCATCGCCTTAATGCATGGGTTCACAATTTTATTCTGTCAGGTTCTTGTGACTAGAAAAAACTTGTGACGGTTGCGTGATCTCTGGAGTTTTCGCTTAAGAAGGAAGACGATTTGGGTATTCGTAATCTTTTTGTTTTGAACCGTGCTGCTTTGCTGCAGACTGCATGGTCTATTGTTGATTCCACTTCTGTCTGGAGGACTTTTGTCAAAAAGAGATTTGAATTTTTTCTTGCTTCATGGTCATGTCTGCCAAGTCTTTTTCTCTTTGGTATGGTTTGAGATTACGGATGCCTTCTTTGGTGGCGGTTGTAGATGGACAGGTTGGTAATGGCTGTTTTATTAATTTATAGAAAGATTCTTGGGTGAGTCAATCCATCATAGTGTCAGTGAATATTGATGGCTCTAATTTACACTTAAAAGGCTACTGTTGCCACTTTGTTCCCTTAATTATGAACAAAGATTTTCTCTTGATCTGACTTTTCATGAATTTTTAAAAACTTAATGTTATTTATCTTTAAGTGATGATGTATAAGTAGAATTTAATTTATTTATTTTATTTATTTATTAACTATCAATCAAATACATTTATCTTTATATGTAAAGATTAGATATATGCCATTTTTAAAGTCTATTGAGCTTGTAGCTTTGAAAGGATGGAATCTTATTTGGTTGGAGAGTGAGCCATCTTTGGCTTTAGCTTATCTTACAAATACTAGATTCAAGCCGCCATCATATCTGCATATCAGATGGTTAAATTATTTGAGCTTAATTCCTACAGAGCACTTTACTAGTTCACACATATAAAACGAGGGCAATTCAGTGGTTAAAAATCTTACTAATTTGGGATTAAGTTTAAATGTTTATGATTAGTGGGATGATACTCTTGTTTAGTTTGTTTAAAGATGTCAGTGTCTCTCCAAATGTCGGCTTCAGATGAATGAATTTGTAATCCTTCTACTCTCTTTTTCTTAATAAACTTCAATATCGTTCCTAATAAAAACAAAATCACATAAATATAAATATAAAGAGCATTCAGTAGTTATCAACTGCCCCATCTGATCTAATCCGTTAATCCGTTAACACTTGCTTTGATTGGCTCCCCGGTTGGATTTGATTAATATCAGATTGACCGGCCTGCAGCACTTTTATTATTGTTTTATTTTTGGAATTCATTACAATTATTAATAGAAAGGAGCACCCTTCGTTGTCCCGCACGTGAGACCTACGGAGTAATTTTGAAAGTAATTTTATTTTTTGTTGGTCACAAAATTTAAAAAGTAAAGGAAATAAGAGTTAATTAAAAAATTAATATTGGCTTTATTCATCTTTTAAAAATGAAAAGTAAATATTAAAATGAGAAAGATGATTTAGCCCGACTTAAACCCGACTCTGAACCCACCCCGGTGTGTGTTTGTTTGGCTTATATTATTGCTTTTTAAAATAAATAAATTAAAAAAAAAGAGGAGTCTTCATTACCTATACTGGTTGACCTAAATGGCACATTAATTCAATGTCGGAAAGAAGATCTGCTTTGATTTTTCTCAACGTACGTAGATCTCCCTTGACTTTTCTCAAGGTACGTATGGCCAACTAATTGATTTTTAAGAGCTTTGTCGTTTATCCTAAAAAAATTCAAAGTCCCCGTCCGCCCGTCTAAACTTTGTGCTATGACACTAGGCAACCAGTATTAATTGACATTTAAGTTCTACAGATTAGATGAAGGAACATAGATCGCTGCAGACAAATCTCGAACCACCAACTGCATGCATTATGCTACTTTTTATTTATGGCTACGTGCTTAAATTCTCACCTCTATTATTATCATCGTCGATCAGTCTATAAATACAGATATACGATATCACTAGTTTCATCACACCAGCCTAAATAATATCTTTCTTTGTCTTTTCTTCTTTTGCCTGAAAAATGGGTTCTAAAGTTTTCCTTATGTTAGGTCTTTTAGTGTCTATTGTTCTTCTCATCTCTTCGGAGGTGGCAGCTAGAGATCTTGCTGAGACTTCTAATGATGATCAGAAAAATGGTACGTAACATACATCTATCAATATTTTATTTATTATTTTTCTCTTGTGGCTAAAACTCGAATGTGTTGTGAAAATTTATTAAAAAAAGAAGTAATTAGCTTTATCCTTCATAAAACGGCAAAAACAATGGATTGAGAATAAGTGGAAATGAATGGTGTTATGCATATATTACTTTAAAATGTAAGTAAAATAATTGGCTAACATGCATATTGGCCATCAATACGAATGCAGGTGAGGTAGCTGGAGAGATTAATGGAGTAGATGATGCCAAGTATAATGGTGGATATGGAGGGTACCCGGGCGGCGGCCGTGGTGGCTATGGTGGATACCCAGGTGGCGGTCGTGGTGGCTACGGAGGTTATCCTGGACGTGGTGGGTATGGCGGAGGTGGCCGTGGTCATGGTGGAGGATATTGCCGCTACGGTTGCTGTGGCCGTGGTTATTATGGGAGAGGTTGCAGGTGTTGTTCCTATGCCGGTGAAGCGGTCAATGCCCAAACTGAGGCTGAACCTCAGCACTAAAGCAGGATATATAACTGCCTCGCTTCAGTTGCTTCCTTGCACGCACCGTGTGCAAGTCCTATGTATAATAAATCAAGAGATGCTTAATGCATCATAAGAAAGAAATAAATCAACCTTGAATGGTCTGTGATCCTACTTATGATATCAATTTAATTATTTACTCCTATTAGTTTCCGCTTATCTGGTTTATTTTTTTAAATCTTGATCCAGTAGTAATTGTATTCGTGGTGGTATCTAATTGGATTAGATGGAAGAGTATTTAGGTTGAGCTAAGAAAACGAAATAAAATTTGAATCAAATCTTAATCGAATTCGGTTAAAACTTTGTTGATTTGGAATTGACCCTCTTATTAAACGGAGTTAAATTTCAAAATTCAGATTCCATTCATTTATTAAACGAATATCTGATTTAATTTATTTAATTCGTTTAGTAAAATTAATAAACAATTCAAATCAAATCTAAATTCATTTACTATTCGGTTATCTTATAATAAATGAATTCATAACTAATTGAATTGAATATGAATTTGATTTAAAATATAATTAATAAATAAAAATTCAGTAAATAATCCAAACCGTATTATAAAATTAAAATATACAGTCATCCAAACATTAAATTACAAATTCTTAACAATATGAATAACAATAATTCAAATTCAAATTATAAACCAAAGTGATTTCTTTAATTCTCTTCATTCTATCTTCATCACCTTGAAAACAAAAATCCTACACATAAATATGTAAAAGTAGTGATATTAATCTGCCGCAACAATGATAAGAGTCATTGTAATATTTTAAAGTATCAAATATATAATAAATTCATAGTACTGTTAAGGAAATAATAATTAAACCTACAAAACCAAAAGAAAATAAGTAAGATAAAATCAAGTACCATTTCTGGTTCAATAGTGTTTTTTATGTGACCCTTTCCACCTTCAGGAAATGATTATAGGGCAATCAACACATTACAAAATAAAACGAAGTACCATTTTCAAACAACGAAAAGGAAAAAATTTAAAACTTTTTTTTTTGAGACAATCAACAAAACCTCGTATAAAGAATTGAGAGCGGTTTATATATATTAGGTGAAGAGTTCATCCAAAACCATTTCCATAATTACAAACTACGCCCACAACTTCTTCAAGAAACCATTTATCTTTATGTAAACACCCCCAACGTCATAAACAAACATAAAACTAAAATGCTATAAAATCTACCTAACATTTTCCCTCTTTTCTTCTCCGCAAAGGTGAAAATACTCCTTTTGCCCTTTTCCTCGTTATTCATTTACATGTACAACGACGAGCAAAACCACTGCCTTTGTTTAAAAAAAAAAAGAAAAAGAAACCTCCTATACCTACAATTTACCTCCCTCCCTCAAACAAGAATGTGCAAAAATAAAGGCGCTGCTCGGAAAACGTCAATATTACCTTGTTTTGGTAGTAATCCGAATGATAATAACATTTGAACAAGTTGAGCTGATGGACTAGCTAATAACATAGCCTGGGATCAACCAAGCAAGAGAAATTGCAAAGACCAAGAGAAGAGGCTAAGAGAGGGCTGAGAGCCTAAGAGAAGAGATTAGGGCTGGCTATGCCTTTCCACTTATATACTTTGTCTTATTCTAATAGATAATTACCATATTAACTTTCAAAGTTTAACATTTTTCCATACAAATTTAAGGATAAATAAATACTTTAATTAAATGAATAATAAACGAATTTTAAACGAATGAATTGTATTTATTTATGACTTATTTTTAAAACGAATCGAATAGACAAATCAACTCCCTCAAATTTGAATTCAATTCATTTAATTAGTAAATTAAATCAAATTGAATTCACTCATTTATTAAATAAATTAATTTTTTTTCAAATCTAAACTCATTTAATTCTCATCGAATTGGATCGAATAAATAAATCATAACCCAGATTATCATCCCTATCTTCAAGTGATGGTGCGAGGAGAAAGCTTTTTTTTTCCTTCCTTCCCCATAGCTCGTCCCCAGCATCTAACACCACTGCTGCCCCGCCCCCGGTTACTCTCAGTTTCTCATCTACAGTTATCTCAAAACAAATCTTAATTCCAAATAAAAGAAATTCAATCCTACAAGATGAATGTCATAACATTTAGCCAAATGTATTCAACAAAAATTAAACCATAAAAAGTTTCATTGGAAAAAAAAAAAGAGAAAGAAAACTAAGGAAAAAATGTCTTAGAATAATAAATGTATTATTTCAATAGTTATGCTAATGTAAAACGTTTAAATCAGTTTAATGTAATATTGTAACGGTAGAGACTAAAATATCAAACTGTTAGGGTGTCATTGATTTTAGGCTTAGGTGTTGTTTGTTTTTTTGTCTGAAATCTACATTTAACTTTTTTTTTAAACATTTTTTTATTTTAGTTTTTTTTAGCTTATCACTTATTTTCAGACAATTTTATCTAAATAGAAAAAATCTACTTTTATATGAAATCTGAAGTCTAATAGAAAATTTTAATTTCAAATCTCAAAATACCCTTAACAATTCATGTATTTCCAATATTATGTACAAACCTAATATTTTTGTATTATTCTTGAAGTTATTTTTTTTAATTGCTTTAAATTTTGATTCACATGATAACATCAGCTAAACTGAAATATTGAACAAATCAAATTATGTCCATTGTGATGAATAAAAAATAAAATAACAATGTTGACTTTATAATAAAATTTGATGTTATAATTACATCTTTTATTAAAAAATAAATTAAAATCAACAATAATAGTATTGTTTTTAATGCTACCAAACTAATCAACTTGTGAAAATTATAAATTGTGAAGAACAAATATATGCATAACTTAAAAGGATATTTATGTCAAACTACTAGCTTGTAAGTTTTTCTCTTCAGATTTTGAAAAAGAAACAAAAAATATATCATTCAGACATTTTCATTTAAACCTATTCAAACTTCAGATAAATTCAGATATGTTCAGATTTCAGATAAAAGAACAAACGCAACCTTAATCTTAGAGATATCAATGCAAAAATTCCTTTAGATATTAATATAATAATATTTATTTTAGTATTGAGCTGACCTTTTTACTAACCTTTTAGAAAGATATAATTTGTAGTTATTAGATGAGAATATAAAACTAATTAAATATTAACCGTATATTACTATATATTTACGTGTTACAAAAGATTGTGAAGAATTGAATACAGGTCAGCTCAGCACTGAATTCAGATGCTTAATTAAAATCACAAAGCAAGAAACTGATTTCTTTAGGTAATTTTTTATAACTCATCACATGAATTTTAAACGAAGTCCAAGTACTTAACTAGTTATTATATTTTATTTAAATGAATAATACTTGAAGATATGTAATTTAGTAGTATAGCGTAAAGGTTACTGCATATAAATGAAATATTCGTATATAGTTCATATGATTTTATCACTGACAAAATTTGTTATTGAGGTCAACCGTTCAATTTCAAGAGAATACAATTAATTTAAGAAAAATTCTATAGTGGCGTGATTTTAGAGTGATGATGGATATAATTTATCTATATATTTCACGCTTTATTTTATATTTTTTAGTTTTTTATTTGTTATTTTTATTTAATTAAAATTATTTTATTAAATAAGGAATTAATTAGACATTATGGATAAAAAAATGAAAAAGCTCAATTTACAAAGCATTAAAAAATAATTGATATTGGGAGCAACTAAGCATACATGCATGCGAATTTAAGCTGAGGAAACCAAAGCCAATTAATTAATTCATCCATACACATGACTCTCATTGCAATTCTCATTTAAGCAAGTAAGAACATCATTTATTCTCATTTTTTGATTCGAATTCCCCTTCCCAATAAGTAAACACATTATAAATAAAATGGATATAGACAATTAATGAGATAAGGAGCAATGATAAGATGAGGACGAGATGGGTACTAATTGCACCTGATTTGGCTTTTATGGGTGCTTTAAAGTTTATGATTATTCTTTCACAAATTTAGTTGAATATTATAAAAAATTTATCTAATTCTGTCATGTATTATTGATTGTTAGGATAACATTTGATTAAACCTAAGTTTGGATTTATAAAATTTAATTATATGTGATTATCTTGATTTTGTTTCTTTCATTATATTGTTAATTTACACAAAATGCGTAGGAAAACTTTGACTCTTTATTATTCAATATTGTTTATATGGATATTTAGATATCACATTATTAAGTAGAAAAAGAACATAGACAAGATTAATTTTGATTGAGCTTAATTGTTATATTCATAATTAGACATAAATTAATTTTGAGTTGTCGCTATAAAATTAGAAATTAATTGATAATTAGATAATTGTTAAGTTAAACTGTGGTAAATTCTAAAATCTTGGTAGACTCAACCTCTTGAATTCTTGTGTTAAATTACTCGTTGTAATTTTAATTGTCTTTAATTTTAATTTCTTTAAACAAAATATTTACTTTTCTAACTACTGTAAAGTTATAATTAGTTTAAATTAAATTTTACTTTTCTAAAAATTGATAGTCTTTATGGGTTTAATCTCATTATTCCTATTATGTATTTCAATAGACTCGTGTGCTTACAAGTATATTAAAATTTGCACAACAAATGACCTATTTAGTTTAATTAGACTGACATGTATGGTATATATACACGCAAAACCCAAATCGCAACTAATCCATTATCGATTAATAGTTATTGGAAAATGCTATCCAAGATCTCTTGTGACTTGAAAAGTCAATTAGAGAAGCAATTTGAAAAATAGAAAACTCTCAAACAACTCTGTACTTGAGGGTATAGTTTGCGCATCCATTTTTGGCTGAAGTTCTCTCTCCCTCCAGCTTATAAATTTTGAGAAGAAGACCCATATTATCTCACCCTTCAAAAATTAATTTACTTATTGAGATAGTAAGTAGCTTTTCTACTTGGTGAACATCATGGGCTCAAAGTCTCTGCTCCTTTTAGCGACAGTGAACTAAATATAAATTGAACTTTTTTTTTTAAAGTAGACAAACAGTAGGTAAAAATAAGAGTAAAAGATAACCTTTCTAGAGGATTATAACGGGATACAGAAAATTCATCATCCAATGTCTTGTAAGAGATAAAAGGTTCGATAATTCACCATTATAAAGAATCCACATAAAAGATACAGAGTTGAATGAAAGATCTCTTCTAAGTCACATATTCAAAATCACACACGCTCCCAACCTTCTTATAGATAATGCGGTACATATCTTAGCTATAAATAGTTGGAAAAAAGTAAAGCAGGGCATGATTTGAATTCTAAGTCAGTTTCAACAATGAATTTGAGAAGTTAAACATTCATTTAGTCACATCTTAATGTAGAAAACTTCAAATAAAACACTGTAGAATTTTTTAAAATTCATTACTCATAAAGTTTCTAGTGATGTGTAGCTTGTTAGTTAAATCTTCGTGCATTGATTTCAATAAATTCTGAATTTTCAACCTTGTACAGAATTTCTTACAGTTGTGATATTTGTTTACTAAAGTCTGAAAACGCTCCTTTGCATTTCGTTCTTTTAGTAGCCATAGTTGTTCTCATTTCTTCGGAAGTCCCGCCTAGAGAACTGGCTAAAGCTTCCTACTAGAAAGTAAAATGGTGAGAGTATTGAGTGATTACTTGCCCATTCTATAAAATTTAATACATACTCATCATTTCATAGATATAGGCATGCATTTTTAGGATTTGCTAAAGCTATTACATCCATATATCGATATGGAAATATTATTTAGTAAGATCGATAAAATAATATATAGTAATTTGGTAATTGCTGAATGAATTAGTGTTCTAACTAAAAAGTTACGCTACTGCAATAGACTTTTATAGAAATAAAATTAAATAACGAATATTATAGTTGAAAACCCATTTAAAATGTTCTAATACAAGTGTAGCTAAAGTGGCTGTGATAGCAAATGGTGGATACTGATACACTCACAAAGATCAAATGAGTAAGGATGCATACCAAAGCTATTCTGAAAAGTATAAAGAAAATGAGAAAGTAAAAAAGGGCAAAGATGATGACGTTGAGAAAGGCAAGAAATATGAGGATGGTCAGGAAACACTACAAGAAAAAGTATCTATTATGACAGTCCTCTGATGGTTTTTGGTCTGGAGGTCTACAACAATAAAATCGTGATAGATTTATTTTCTGTCATACTCTTATGACATAGTTGTGATAGAAATATCGTATATCAACGGATTATGATATATTGGTGATATAAATATCATATATCAAGAAACTATGATAGATTAGTGATAAATTATGTGGATATCAAGAATGAAAGATTGATTTTTTATGTTGACTTTAATTGCGCGGGTTTGACTTAACTTTTAAAAAATATTATATTACTAAAACAAAGTGAAACGATGTCATCTCTATTAAAGTAACAAATTTAAATTAAAAAACATTGTGTTTTGCAAGTGTTTGAGAAAAACCAAAAATGTAAATAACAAAAAAAAAATAATAAAGCGTTGCATTTTGGAATGGGGGGAAACATTTTTGTGAGAAAAGAGGCAAATTTTTTTCTAAGTGTTTAGAAAATTTTCAAGCGTCATTGTGGAATCTCAAAATCGGTTAGCATACTTGCAGCAACCCCTCAAAGGCCGGCCATAGCAAACTAACAACACCCAAACACCCATCATTTCAAAATTGTTCTGGTTGTTTCTTTGAATCGTCTCTTTTTGCTGCAGTTGTCACTTAACCGTCTCTCTTTGCTAGGACAAAGTCAGTGCTAATCGAAACCCAAATTGGAATGAGAACAACAGCCAGGGTACTTTTATTTACTAAAAGAAACCCAATCGCTTACCGTGAAAGAAGACCCAAATTGTTGTTGCCGAAGTTGAAACCCTAGCCTTCACGGTGAATTGAGGCTTCACACCCACTGGTGAGTCATTGTTGCATTTGCATGTATTTAATTTTGACTATTCATTCAACTTTTATGTAAAGTAGTAAATAATTTGTAAAAAATTGAAATCTATTTGCATGTATTGCATATATTTCAGTGATTAATTTACTAAATAATTTCCCAGGAAGATAATCTTTAAAAATATTTTGAGTTCTCTTTTGAGTTGTAATCGTGCATTGCATAATGTTGTTATTTTTTTTATTCTAGGTAATTCTGATTAATATTCATGTGTCTGTGTGTGAATTTTTTTTTCTAGCCAATTATGATATTGAAGCTTCTTTAAGTTAAATAAGTGTTAGTGTATGAAGATGGTGATAATCTGCAACTTATATATCTTTATACTATAATAGCTGATTCTTTAAATATTGGCCTGAAATGTCTATAACAAAGCTTGAGGAGGGATTCTTAGTAACTAATTATGATATGTAAAATTGAGGGATTCTCACCTCTCATTGTCATCTACCTATGCATGTGGTGTTGTAGCTATTTTGCATCAGCTGGTGCTATTGTTGTTACTGTTGTTGTCTTCAGTCGTAACATTTGCGTGTCAAATATTAATAGTTGTGATTGCTACATAAACATGACAGTTTAATGTTCTTCATTTATTGAAAGCATTGTATTAAGGTACATGAAGCTTTTCTTTGTATTTGCTTTCATTTTCGTTCTACTGATGTATATTATTTGAAGTTGTAGTTTATTATTTCTTCTTAGGCTTACTCATATGATTAATGTAATTTCTTGGTACCTTTTTAGCTCTCTTGAATCCAAGTTTTGGAATTCTATCAACTGATCATTCAAAATATGTTTCAATAATAAATATTGTTGCTGGATTTGTACCTGGAACTGGATATGGTAGCAGATTATTGTGTTTAATCTGGTAAGTTTCTTTTCTTATCCTCCATTATTTGACTTTTTGAAGTTGTTATACACTTGCTTAAAATTTACATATCTTTAAATTTATAATTATAATACTATGTAATGTGTTTGTTGTGGGGGTCCATCTTATTTATTATATTTATAGTATAATATGAGAGTGAACTTTTGAAAAGTATGAATTTTAGTTTATCAGCTTTCTTGGTTGCTATACTTGTAATTTTTAAATTTATTTCTAGACCATGACCATACTTTTCTATAAAGTGAGTTGTTTCTTTAATTTAAAAAAGAAAACTATATGGGCCAAATTGTGTTTAATTTGAATGGTCTCATGTAGGTTTAACTTTGTTTATTTCACATGGTGCTATAACATTAGACAAATATTCTAAGTATGTACATTCTTTCTTTGTTTTATGTATATGTAGGAACATTATATTTTAAGCCAAAAATAGATAAATCTTGGATTCAATGTAACCAACTATCGACAAAATATAAAGAGGGTGTCGAGAAATTTATAAATTTTGCTATAAAAAATGCTGGAGGCAGTAGTATCATTAAGCGTCCATACCTTGATTGTGGGAATTTATCATTTAAAACACCTACTATTGTAAAAGATCATTTATATATGTATGGTTTTGATGTAAAATACGACAATTAGTTTTGGCATGGGGAAGAGATTCGTAAAAGTCATTCTCTTCAAAGAGAAAACCATTTTTAGCAACAAAATATAGAGTTTAACAATGGTAATGAGTTAGAAATGGTTAATGATTCTTATAAGGATTGTTGGGGGGACCTAAGACATTTAAAAAGTTGCTAGAACAAGTTGAGAAACCCTTATACTTAAGATGCACAAAATTTGCTAAGTTATTCTTTTTAGTGAAATGATTCAATGTGAAGGATAGATTTGAGTGGTCTGATAGTAGCTTTTCTGCATTGTTGAGTGTTTTAGCAAATGATTTCCCTGAAAATAATGAAATTCCAACCTCTATGTATGAGGCCAAAAAGACAATGTCAGCTTTGGGCTCAGAATATGTTAAAATTCATGCTTGCCCAAACAATTGCATACTCTACAGAAAAGAGTATAAATGTCTTTTTGAATGTCCTACTTGTGGGTTATATAGATAGAAGAAAAATGATAGTATTGTAAACCAATATAGGAAAGGGGTTCCTATAAAACTTTTATGGTAATTTTCTCTTATACCTAGGTTTAAGTGCAATTTTCAGTCATCAGAAACTGATAGGGACTTGACTTGGCATGCAAATGAGAGGATGGTTGATGTAAACTCTGACTTCTGGCTGACTCACCATCTTGGAAGTTAGTAGATGAGAAATGACCAATCTTTGCATCCGATCCTAGAAACCTTCGCCTAGCTCTATCAGCTAATGGAATCAATCCATATAACTCTCTTAGTAGTACATATAAATGTAGGCCAATAATTCTTATTACTTATAATCTTCCACCATGGTTGTGCATAAAACGAAAATTCATAATATTGTCCCTCTTGATTTCTGGTCCTCAACAACTGGGTAATGACATTGATGTGTATTTACAACCTCTTATTGAGGATTTGAAAACTTTATGGGATGTTCAAGTGGAGGCATATGATGCCTACAAAAATAAGTACTTTAATTCGCGGGCTGTATTACTATGGACAATAAATGACTTTCCAGTATACGGAAATTTGGTGGGATGTACTGTTAAATGATATTATGTCTGCTCATATTGTGGTGTAGAAACACTAAAATGTAGACTTAAACACAATAGAAAAAATGTATACATTGGGCATCAACTTTAACTTCTTCATGTTCATGAATTTCAGTTCCAAGCAGAAACTTTTGACAATAGTGTGTATGATGAAACCCCTCCAAAACTGTTAAACGGGAAGGAAATTTTTCAACTAGTCAACTCAATTGATAATAGATGGAGGGAAAGTAATAGTAAAAAGTATAAAAGTGAGAACAATAATGATCTCGTGTGGTGGAAGAAGAAATCCATATTTTATAATTTAGAGTACTAGAAGCACTTGCTTGTGCGGCATCAATTAGATGTTATGGACATTGAAAAGAATGTGTGTGAGAACATATACGGTACACTGCTGCATATTCCTGGAAAGTTCAAAAATGGATTGAAATCGAGGATGGATCTCTTGGAAATGAAAATTAAGCCAAATTAACACCACAAGTTAAAGGAAACAACAATCATTTATAGCTTCCTCCACCTTAACTAAGAAGGAAAAGCAAGATTTTGTGCAGCTTTGAAAAGTATCAAGGTTCATATTGGATACTCTTCAAATATTAGGACTCTTGTGTTAAAAAAAGACTTTAAACTCTAAGTCTTAAGTCTCATGATTGTCATGTTCTTATGCAACAACTTTTTCCAATTTCCGTAAAGTGTGTGCTGCCCAAACATGTTAAAGAAGCTATCATCGGGTTCTGTTTCTTCTTTAATTTATTGTGTTCGACTCTGATTAATGTGACAATGCTAGATGAATTGGAGAAAAACCTTGTAAAGACTTTGTGCTTGCTTGAAAAATGTTTTCCCCTTCTTTTTTTGACATAATAGTTCATATTATTATTCACTTGGTGAGTGATGTTAGACAATGTGGCCCAATATATTTTTTGTGGATGTATCCTTTTGAGCGATACATGAAAACTCTAAAAAGTTATGTTCAAAACTATAACTGTCCTGAGGGTTGCATAGTAGAGAGTTATATTGCCGAGGAAGCATTAGAATTTTGTGCAGAACACTTGGAAAAAATGCCCACAATTGGGGTTCCACCTGGACATGTTCAAAATTTAGAAATTGACGAGCCCATGAGTGGTGGATAATAGTGGAAGTTGATCGAACTTCGTTAGATCAAGCACACTTGTATGTTTTGCATAACACTAAGGAAGTTCAACCCTATATAAGGTGATGTTATCTAACTTATATTATTTTAGCTTTATACTTATCAGGTTTTGGTAGTTTAGGAACCTGAAAAATTTGTCTTTATAACTGATTTTTAGAGACCATATGGATTGGTTACAACTTTGCCATCCACGAAAAAATGAGAAGTGGTTGCAAGATGAATACAATCGAACATTTGCAGATTGGCTAACAAATAAGGTTTTGATAACATTAGTATAATTAATTCAATTTTTCCTTTCCGTTTCGGTTTGTCCTTGTTTAACATTATATTCTTGTCAATTAATAATAGGTAAATATGTTGATAGAGAACGATCAGGTTGTTACTCAAACAATTCGTTGGTTATCTCAAAGGCCTCGTCCTCATGTTTTCCAACATCCTAGTTATGACATAATGTTAGCCTAAAAGGCTATACATAATGTAATTTTGATGATAACAAACATATGTATTAAGTGAAATAATAAATATTGTATTTCACATTTTCACTAGTTTTTTGAAGGATAATATTTATGCAAGTGAATCAAGTGAAATCAAGATTGAAGACACTCAACGGACAACGGAGACATCCAGAATATAATTTAGAGCTCAACGGACAAATTATTGCGACAAATTCTTATAAAGCCGGTATGATTTAATTAATCCATGATTTAACATTTGAGAAACTCAAGATATTAATTTACTTAAATACTTTTCATAAACTAAAAAGTTTTATTTTTATAAAGCAAAGTATTTTGTGTATTTAAGTAATTTAGACTTAAATGCTAAGATTTGAAATCTTTGAGTTTAATAAATATTATTTTGAAATTCAAATATGGACTTATTTGCAAAGGTTTGAAATATTTTGGGGCGTACTATAATTTATGAAAGTTTGAGGACCCAAATGTAATCTAGACACTTAAAATCCAAAGTTGGACAGAGAGGAAGCGGCTAACCGCCTGAGGGCTAGCGGCTAGCTGCCTGGGGAAAATCTCACATTTTCAATTTTTGGACTAAAGTGAAAAGTTTTAAAAACTTTGAAAAATATGAGTATTATGTTAAATTTAAAAAGGACCTTTATGCAAAATAATAAAATATTTAGGGCCATATCATAATTTCAGAAAATTTTTAGAAAGATAACTATTCTTAAGAAATCTGAAATTGGACTTATTTAAAAAGTTTTCTGACGTTTTCAGCCATAATATAATTATAGAAAGTTTTGGGCTAAAGTGTAATTTCAGAGAACAGTGTTACTGTAGCAAAATTCAAAAATAACGGTAATATCACTGTTCTTGAGCGGCTAGCCGGATAATCAAGTAGCTAACCGCTTGAACGCTGAAATTTGCCTATAACAACTAATTTTTGGGCTTTTACTATAAAAACTCAACTCAAACTTCATTTTAAGAACTAATAAACACAAATATAAGATTATACAACATATATTGAGCTTCCAAAAAGTAAATCATCATTGATTGAATCATTCTTGAGCTATTAGTTGCATATCCACTCTTAAAGAGAGTTTTTGTTGTAATTTTCATTTCTTATCAAATTGTGAGTGTGTAAGTGTGGGAAACACTTGGGGTGAAGAGATTAGGGAGCTAATCTCTTGGTTGTAAAGGTTTATTGACACCTTGGAAGTCAATTGTAAAAACTTGAAGCCTTGGGAGGCTTGGATAGTGAAATCCTCGAGCTTGGTTGGCTTGAAGGCGTGGATGTAGGTAGGGATTGCCGAACCACGTAAAAATCCGCGTGTTTGTTTTTCTCTTCCCTTACTCTTTTATTTTTATGCTTGTTTGAATTTATAGTTCTATATTTCATTAAGGCGTTAGATTGATTTATTGTGTGAATCGTATTGCATAATTTTTAAAATCCCAATTCACCCCCTCTTAGGTTGCATAACTTGCATTTCACATAAATGGTTTTCACTTTGTTACAAGAGATCAAGACGTAAATAGAGTTACTCAAAATAGTAGAGTGTCATTGGTCGCACAAACAATTTCAGTCGCAAGTTTAAAAGATAAAATTCTTGTCACTTCTAACATCACATACTATGGAGTGATTCAAGAGATTTGGGATCTAGATTATTTTATCTTTAGAATTCCAATAATGAAGAGTGACTAGGTACATACCAGAGGTGGTGTTATGAAGGATATACTCGGATTTACTTTGGTAGACTTACAACGAATGGGCCATAAATCTGATCTATTTATTTTAGCTTCTTAAGACAACCAAGTTTTTTATTTACCTGATCAGCTTGATAAGAAGTGGTCAGTTGTATGCCAAATGCCTAGAAGAGGTAAACCCACACAAAGAAGTGAAGATGCAGTGGAATACCCTTTGCTGACTACTGAATTTCCAAGTACTGATAACATAAACTCTATCAATGATGATGCTGCAATGTATGCACGAGACAACAAGGAGGGAATTTGGATTGGAACTTGAATATTGTTTTTGTGTTTATTTGCATGAGCTGTTTTTTGAGTCCTTCTCAAAATGATATATGTTAAGGTTAATACGAGAAGTATTTTATGCTATCTGTTATTATTTTATTTTGTATTTTTTGGCAGTTTTTATATGCTAATATATTCTCATTATTTGATTTTGTTCTGCAATTGTGATATTCATAATGGATAAGGGGAAAAAATGTCCTTGAGATTTCTTCGCCTGAGCAATCTGATGCCCATTTCGATGAGTTTTTATATGAACAAAATGATGGATCTGTTGGTGAGGAATCATAGTACCATAAGGCACTTATCCGCGAAGGATATGATCCTATAACGCCCCTGGCTGATCATGTCCCTGATCTTGATAAGTTTGGAGATGGTAACGAGGATCAACCTGAGAGCAGTAAGCGAAACAGAGGTCACACTATTTGGTCAGAACAAAACAAGAAGAGGAAAAGAAGTTAAAAGTTTGTGGTTAAATACAATAGCCTTGGTGTTCTAGTTGGTGAAGAAGCCATTGAGCTGGCTATGTATATTGGTGTTTTGGCTAGTACATCAATTCTAATCCTCTACAACCATTAGTGTAGAGTTCCAGATGATACGAAGGAGCGTCTATGGGAGTCTACTAAGGTATAAAATAAGAAATTAAGATGATTACTCTAGTTTTATTGTTGTTGGAAAAATCTGAAATTAGAAATAAACTTTATTTCGTGACTGTAAATATCCTCATTCTCACATTTTAAGAATGAAACTTGAAGGTGTACTTCGTTGTTCATCCTCGAAGAAGGAAGCAAGTACTACAAGCCATAAGAATAACTTTAAGCATTTAATTAATTGACTAAACTTTTAATCATTATTAATTGAAAAATTAAATAAAAATTTATTAGAAAAAGTAGGGGAATTCTCATAATAGGACGTTTAACTCTTTTTTTTTTCACAGAATAACTATTATATAATTCAATAAATGAATGTGAAATCAGTTAGAATAAAAGTATTAGGATGACAGCATTGCTGTTTACAAAATTGTAACAAAATTATTTTCTAAATGATGTGTGGCAACTGTGATTAAGATTCTCTCATGATCTGATTATGTACTAAGCAAATAACTCAATTGTTGATTAGTTATTAATAAATAAAAAGTAAAAGAAATTAAATCTTAATAAAATGTAAAAGAAACTAAATCTTACTAATCCACTGCCACTAAAAAAAATGTGGTAAAAAATTATTAAAAGATCAGTAACACTCAGATTGGGAGAAGTTCCTGTTCCTGGCAACTTATCCAATCAACTAAAACTGATTAACAACCACGAAAAGAAGCGTCATTACATCCCATTAATAGAGGAATTTCTACCTCCAAAGCATGTGTGAGGGAATTAAATCCTTTGATCTCATAATTCCATAAGAAGAGAAGAAAACCAGAAAGGTTATCCCCTAGGAAATGAAAGTATTTAACTTTAGAGTAACATCACATTATTAATAATTTTTTGTAGAAACTTAATTTCTGTTAATATATTAATAAAAACAATTAATTATCTCACGTGCGATCCCGCCCCTAATCAACAAGAATATATTTGTTTTGCTTTCTTTTTCTTTATTGGATGTTGACTCCTTATGGCATCCAAATAAGTAGAATTCTACATGGGATCTAATTGACACAACCGGTAAACCTTTTGGACTAGTAAGAGAGATAGAGATAAAACCGTATTCATACAGATGAAGAAAACAATGATGGAAACATGCCTGTTGTTTTAAGAAACATGTATTTTTCTTCATGCATGTTTTAAATCCTTTGATATGTGTATATAATATTAATTAACTAAAAATTTAGATCTTATTTGTATTTATCTTTTAATAATCTTACACCACGACTTGCATTTATAATAATGTCTCGATACTCTTGTCTGTGCCAGATGATAAGCTTCGGAATTGTACAATTTAGTAGAAGCAGCGTAAGTTGTCACCTTCTCTTTTATACTCCTGAGCATCAAGAAGCGGCGCCATCAACACAACCTGCCAGGCATGCATGCATGCTCACAAGTTGCAATTTTCAGTATCCAAAATAGCACCTGTCATGTCTCAGCTCAAACAAATCCAAATGGCGTTCCTCAAATTTGATTTCTGTCATGGGGAAAAAGAAAAGTCTTTCCAAGTTCCTACACTAGGACTAGGTGCCAAAATCTTCATCAGCCAGCTAAGATGTTGTACATGGAAGATTTTTAAGAGGGGGGAAAAAACTGTATTACTCTCACTTTTCTTCTAACCGCTCACTTTCCTCTTAGTGACCAGTATGTGTTGCTGCTTCGGCACTATAAATAATGGCTAAAGCAGCCCGGGTGTTCATATCATTTTTAGAAGCTCGCTTTATTAAGACTTAGAGGTTATCTTAATTTGCAAGCAAAATGAAGACCAAGGCTATTGCTCTCTTAGCTCTTCTGTTTGCACTAGTTGTTCGCATCCCCTGATTAGTTGCAGAATTTTAGTATCTTTATGTACTAAGCGGATATATACATATATATATATATGTATGATTTTATCTGTATTCATTTTTAACACTAGATGTATTTGACATTCTCGATCAAAAAATAATTTTCTATTTTGCTTTAAGGTCAAAAGTTGACGAAATTATATATATAGAATAGTTACATTTTTTTAGCATTCCTTTAAACTTCCTTGTTCTGCCGAGGTATACATATATAAAAAAGTTTCATAAATACATCGTGCATAAAACTTTCCTAGACATGCATAAATACACACTACTTACAATAAGTTGTCTCCCAAGTACAAATTGCCATCTCCATTGTATGCATGAGCAGTATCATATATATGAATGGTGTCGTATACCCAAGCACGAACCTCCAGCTCTAATACCAATTGTTGTGGAAGCATGGGTTAAACAATTACCAATACTATAGTGATTGTTGACTTCTGGTGAAATACAAACGTGACAAATAAATGCAAAGAAAAATAAGGCACAATAATTTACATGGTTCAGCGTAAATCTTACGTTTACGGGCGAAGATTGGAAGATAATTTTACTAATGGATGGGAATTTAAAAAATTAGAAAAAACTCTCAAAACCCAATACACTTAAATGGATCCCATTAGCACTCAAGGAAATACTCTATCTATACTCTTAAAGAGCTCATTTGTTATGCTCTTAGATCTCACAATTTTTTTTGGATGGTTTGCTTCTTTATTTATAAGTGAAGCTTACAATATAAATGCATGGAAAAATCTTACCCATTTTTCAATTTTAATGGCTTCAATGTGAATTTGGTGAACAACAACAAAATGCCATGCTAGCACATGGAATTGCAGTGAAACTTTTTCTAGCCATATGCATGTGCTCAATAAAAGTTGGATCCAGTGCTAACTTTTCAACAATTATATGATGCTTCAGAGCTTGATTTGAACAATATTGTTGAACAAGAAAATAAAGCACCAAATGCTAAGTTAATGGAATTGAAAACTAAGCTTCCCGGGAAAATAAAGACCTTAGACATAATGATATTGTGGAAGAGGGCCCTATTTCAGAACAAAGCAAAAACCAAGCTTCAAGAAAATGCAAATACTCAACTATGTTGATATTGCCCTTTTCTTTTTCTTCGCTTTTCACTGGCTCTTTTTTCTCTTCACACCCATCAATGAATTGAGTTCAGTTTTCTGATTCGAGCAATATTATTGCTCTAATTGTCAAAGGAGAAAAGATAAAAGCATAGGGAACCATATAATAGATTCTCAAAGTTTAACAAAACTAATTTCATAACTAAAAGACAAGAGAAAGAGAGAGAGAAGAAGAAGAAGAAGAAGAAGAAGAAGATGGGAGTTGGGGAAAAGATATTCTCGCGAGAGAGAAAGAGGAAGAAAATGAGAGTTGGAGATGGGATGTGGTGGGAGAGAAGAAGAAGATGATAGAAAAATATATTTTACTTAATATGCTTTGGAGAACGCGTAACATATTGTTTTATCATTTATTTTATAATTGTTTTTACATATACTGACATATTACGATTGGAGCTTTTTTCTGATATTTAAATCATATCTGAATGCATGGAGACAAATAGTTCCTACTAGCAGGAAGGTTCGAATCTTGTCATAGTTGGGATTCGAACCCATGCACATAGGTTGCCAATAAACTATGAGAAAATTTGTATAACTTATTTTAACTTTATTATTGTCAAAATTTGTGTATTTTATAATTGTAGTCTAGAGAAAACATGTACAACTTATTTTAGCTTTATTTTTATCAAAATATTTTATTTTGTGCATTTTATAATTTGTTTTTAGGTTCAAAGTTCAAACCAACCGAATATGCATTACACCTGTAGTCCCAATATAAAATTAGAAACAAGGGCTGCAAAATGACATCTGTACTCACAAAATGAAAACATAGGCTACAAAATTAACCAAGATCGTTCATGACTAAATCAAATCTGACAGTGCTAATTTCTGAAATTTGGAAAATTAGTAGACGTTAAAACCATTAGAAGTTTTAAGGTAAAATTTGATGGAGAAAAATATTTACATCGATTGAGAATAATTATAGAGCTAATAATATAAGTTTAATACAATTCTCAACTTTTAAGTTAGTATCTTATTATAAGGCTTGACAAAGAATCAAACAATATTAATAAAAACTAATTAAACAATGAATCAAATATGAGTGATTGCTACATCTAGGTTATTGATTAAGGAACATCACCTCTTTGGCTGTGGCAGCAGCTGATGCATGGATCTAGTTACAAAGATCGTTTTCAGACTCTGTATCTATAGACTTATTCCAACAAAGGAAACAAATGCTATCTTAATATCATTTTCAAACAACACTATATATAGACCATGGTTGAAAAAATTCGTGTATTTAATTGTTACAAGATGGTGATAAAATAGTCTCCCAAAATTCACGAACTTTCAAAAACGAAATATTTAGAGAATTAAAGTCTGATAAAATACTGACATAAACACATTGAAAATAATGTTGTTTTAGATTTAAATAATAATAAAAAACTCGCCCAAAGCTACGTTGTTTTGAGTGTGTTTCTATCAATTTTTTGACAGACTTAATTTCAAATAGCAACATTTACTTATAAATTTATAACATTTGTTCACTTATTATAATCAAATATTAATCATTTTGTTTATTAACCTGGCTCGTACTCAATTGGGGTTGGCGAGAGATTTAATTTTCATTTATGTAACATATAAAAAAAATCAATAAATAATTCCAGCAATTATTTAATTATATATGAAAAAAAATCTCACTCTCGGGAAAAGTTCATGGAGCCACCAAAATATTTTACAATGGATTCAACGTACTCTTAAGTTGGATATTTAGACCAGATCATCATAGAGCTGATCATTTAGAAAGTTTCTCTAGATTTTTTTATTGTAAATGTATATTTGGGCTAAAGGCAACATTATACATACAAAGTTTAATTGTATGTCAAGTAATGTGGCATGTGAGTTCATTAATAGATTTGAAAATTTACAAAAATAATTATAAAATTTTTACTATTTTCACAATTAATCCTTTAAACTTTTTTCTATTAACATTAACCAAACATACGATTTTCTCTCTAAATAACCTTTGTTTTTGCTAACCAACCTGTCGCACATAATAAGTGCGACAGGTGCCTGTTGCACCAAGCACCAATTTTTTTTTTTTTGGCCCACTCCCTTTACCTTCACGTGATTCTGAGTATGCAGTCCCAGCCAGCTGCTTCTTATCAGCTCTTACAATGACATTACATGCTTTGTCACTTAACTGAAATCTTTCATCACCATCTCTTCCCTTTCTCTCAAGTCTCTGCCCTGTCAAGCGAATGAAATGGACCTGTAATAGTTACTTTTTACAGCGAAATGTCAAATAAACTGCGAAGAGGAAGAAGAGTGCCCCTGTTTCCTGTTTCAGTTTCATTACACTAACCAAACACCATGTCCACTAGAAGAAAACCCCTTCTTCCGCAGTTGTTATTTTTCCTATCAAATACTTTTCTGTTGATTACATCTTGTTCTGCTTCTCGTTCTGCTTGTATGCACTTCAAGGTGGCAATGCATAAACCATACTCCTGCGAAGAAATTTATATAATTATGATTAAATGGCATTTAAATAGCATGCATATTATGGCGCCTATTGTTTTATCTTATTTACCTGGATTATCTGCAAGGAATCGAATTGCTACCCAGCCACCCGAGGGCACGCCAACTGTGTTCATTTCAACGGGATCGACAAGGTTAAATTTTGTGGGGTCCTTATTTGGATCGAAATTTCCAAAACCTTGGCCGACGACGAAGAAATTGAAGCCATGCAAGTGAAGAGGGTGGCTCTCAGCTCCAAGAATGCTTGTATCCTGCATTATTAGCTCCACACTAGAGTTAAAAGGAAGCACCACTAGCTTTATTCCATGCTTACCATCGTGTTATTGGGTGGAGTGCCCGTGTAATTAAATGCAATCAATGGACTGGTAGGAAAATCAGGGGTGTAAACACCATCTGATGTTCCAGTAAAGTGAGCTTGGAGTAGAGCTGTGGTTGGCATTACAAAAGAAATGTTATTGACTGAAGCTTGAAACATGGTTCCATTGGGACCTTGGCAGGTTTGGTTACTATGGCAGGGGCTTGTTCCATTTCCGAAATGGAGCGTGTTTCTACTGCCGCCACGGCTTATTTAAAAGCCATCGCCGACTGCATGATATGGCCGGCTACAAGAAGGAGTGTTGAGAGAGATATGAGAGAGTGGGGTATTTTGGTCTCAAAGATTTTTTTATGACTAATGTTGCTGGATGTTTATTTGGGAGGTTAAGATAGAAAACGCCAAAATTTTTATGGCTATTTTTGTAAATTTTCCTAATAAATTTGAAGGGCTTCTACCCATAAAACAAGATAGAATTTCCTTAGTTATTCAGCTAGGTATGAAACTGGAGTGAACGCTGGTTGTTAAGCGTGGCAGAAAGTTGGGATCCGATATAACAGACGAGGGAAAAATACAATTACCTGCTGAATGGGTTCTCATCTTTTTTTTTTTTCTGAAAAACTCATGAAATGAAACAAAATTTTGGTGCGGCTGTAGCGTTATTAAGAGTCCAAGTGTATTCGACGCGTGGCTTAAGAGCGGCACCACTTTCTGTCACTCCTCAGCTCAAATACGTCCACGTACGTAGTAGCTTTGTTCATTTTTGACTTTTGTCAAAGAAAAGGAGATAGGCTTTGAAAGTCTACAGAAGGAGCTAATTCTTCAACAGACAACTAGTAAACGGCGCCGTATATGCCTAATGGTTTTTGTTTCGTTCCAGCTCTATAAATACCTGTTCAGGAAGCCCCCATATTCTCATCCTTCTTAAAATCTATTTCTAGTACTTAGTATTTGTCTTCGTAAGGCAAATGAATATGAGGAGTGTTAATTTGCTTTTGCTTGTTCTTCTTTTCGCCGTTGTCCTTCCCATCCCTTCCATCTTGGCTGCCGCGACATCCAAAGGTGAAAGCAAATAAAAGAAAAGAATTTTCTTTTCTTTTCTTTTCAATTATCTTTCTCATAAACTTTTAAACTAAATGTACTCTTTTGAAATAAAAATATAGAATGCGTTCAAGGTAATACCACTGACATGTCCACCAAAATCAAATTGAAAAGACTAGGAATATTTACCCATTTATTTTGGCGTTCAATTTTCAGATATGTTTTAATTATTTGATCCTCGTAAATTCCTAGAATATTTAATGACTTCCCAAGATGAGTTTCTTCAATCTGATTCCACGGCTTACTATCGTGTATACATTTGTGTAGAGCTACATAAAATAAATAGACACGTGTCATATTATGAAATAAGGAGACATGCATGCATTCATCCAATTTAAAAAGCTTTGATCAAGTTTTGAACTCATTTACGAAAACTTTTTAATTAATCCGTGCAGAAGTGGATGCAGCAAAGGAAACGAATCGCAACCCTTATGAGACTAACGCTAATGCCATGCCCGAAAATTGTTAGTAGACCCATCAATATTCGTTTTCTTTAATTCTTTCCAATTTCATTTTATATATCAAATATATGTGGATATAGTATCCGCTCAATTAGAGGGTTAACAAAAAAAACGGTACGTAACTCAAGTTAATGCGTGTTGATTGTGCATGCGCAGTGGAGGCAGCAGACAAACAATCAAACTCACAAGTAGGTGATGAAAAATATGGCGGTGGAGGACACTGGGGAGGAGGAGGAGGAGGCCATGGTGGTGGAGGACATTGGGGAGGAGGAGGAGGCCACGGTGGTGGAGGACATTGGGGAGGAGGGGGAGGAGGCCACGGTGGTGGAGGACATTGGGGAGGAGGGGGAGGAGGCCACGGCCGTGGCGGCGGAGGCGGCGGTGGCAGTGGCAAGTGAAGCCGACCAAGCCTCACAACACCTAAAAACGTAGACTAAGTGATACTATTAAGTAAGCTGAAAGTAATAAGAAGAATAAAACTGTGTGAATGGGTTACGTACGTGTACCCTATGCAAGCAAGAGAGAGCATCATCAAGGGTGACGCTCCATGAAGTTGAGCTGTTAAGGACAATAGTCCATTTAAATATAACTCTTGTGTACTTGTAAATCTTGTGCAGTTGTGCTTCATGCAATAAAGTATCAGTTTCTTATTTTTAAAATGGAAAAATTGTCGACGGTATCATGACGTGGTCAATAGGCCTTTCAAAAGTTCAGAAAGCCTCAAATTTAGTTATAAGCATTCTTGTATGTTAGGCATAAAATTCAATAGTTTCCAAATTTATAACGCTAGCAAGTTCCTCTAGTCTTGTTGGTTGTTGATACGCAAAACTTCTCCTTTCCCGGATCAAAAGGTTAAAATGGCAACAGTTAGAAACTTGAAAATAAAAACGAGCACATGCAAAGGCAATGAAGGAATTGCATTCATATGAGAAAGAAGTTGAGAGAGAAGCTGCTAAAACTGCTGATATGAAGGAGAAAGGAGCTGATCCTTATGACCTCAAGCAACAGGAAAATGTGCTAGCCGAGTCAAGAATGATGATTCCTGATTGCCGGAAGCGCCTAGAGTCTGCATTAGCTGAGCTAAAAGCAACTCTGACTGAGTTGGAGGAGGAAAACCAAGAAGGCCAGGAGATTGAGGATGCTCGAAGCACTATTGCAGACGTCGACAAGTTGTTTCAAACAACTGAGGCTTAGTATCCTGGCTTTTATTAATGGTTGTAATGTAAAGTGCTTGAGAGATATGCTTATTTCTATTGCTTTATGAACCCTGTCACAATCTGAGGACATGAACTTGAATTATTTTCGGAGATATCATTTCTATTTGGCTCCGTGACAATAACAAAAAAAAAAAAAATTCCTCTAGTCTTGTTCATATTCACTTTTCTCATGTTCTTATTTTTTGGTAATGGTGTAGCTCTAACAGCTGTCAGTTCAAATTTATATTGGAGAGTTGTCAGTTATTCATGAACGCAACCCAAATCTAATTCTATAATATAACTAGAAACCAGGGCCGGCGCCACCGTTCGGCTAAATAGGCACCGCCTAGAGCCCAAAAATAGGAAAGTCCAATTTTCATAATTAATTAATATAATTATATTTCTATTAAAATTAAGAATACTCAATTTTCACAATTAATTATTTAATACAATTATTTTGGCATCCCAAACAGTAACTAATTATTTAATACAAACGGTAATTAAATATTTCAATTATCTTTCCAATAAAATTTTCAATATTTCTTTTACAATTAAACACCTTAAAAGCAATGCCCAAATCATTAACTGTTTCTTTGATGACCATGAAACCAAATTGGGACCTAGAAAAAGTACAAAACCAGCAACTAACTTTCTATCATCCCTATCTTATGTCCAATAAGAATATGTAAAACAATTCAATTATATAGCTCTACAATGCTAAAAATGAATCCAAAATGCATAATACCCTTCAAATATCTCATCAATCTTTTGCATGCTTCCCAATAATAATTCCTTAGACATGACAAAAATTGACTTAATTTGTTTACTGAGAAGGCTATTTCAGGTCTTGTAAGAGTAACTTGTAATAAAGCTCCAATAATGCTTCTGTATTGAGATGCATTATCAATTTCATCACTTGAGTCTTTGGAAAGATAGTGATCTGTTAACATAGGTATAAGAACATAACTGCAGCGATGTCATGCCTTACTAAAATATATGCAATATATTTTGCTTGTGACAAATAAACTCCATTTTGAAGCTTTGTGACTTCAATACCCAGAAAATAATGTAGTTTACCTAAATCCTTCAAAGTAAAAGCCTGATCCACATCATTAATGACCTATTAAATCATAATAGAACTAGAACCAATGATGATAATGCCATCAACATACACCAAAACTAGAAGTATATGACATTTATCCCACTTGGAAAATAGAGAATTATCAAACTTTAAGTTCTGAAAATGCCACTGAGATATCATGGTTGTCTTGAACCAATCAAACCAAGCTCTAAGAGCTTGTTTCAATCTATACAAGGTCTTCTTGAGCTTGCAAATATGTTGAGGTTTACTTGGAGCCACAAAACCATCAAGTTGAGCCATATATCCATCATCAGTGATTATGCCATTTAGAAAGACATTATTGCATCTACATGTCCCAACTCCTATTGATTAATTACTGCCAAGCTCAAAATAACTCTGACTATAAAAGCTTTGATTACTAAACTAAAAGTCTCATAATAGTCAACCCCATGTATTTGATGAGAACTCTTTGCAACAAGCCTTACTTGGTAACGGGAGATGGATCTATCTGAGTTATACTTAATCTTGAAAACTCATTTATTGCCTACTACTTTAAAAGAAACATTTGGCAAAACCAGATCCCAAGTTTTATTTATTTGAAGAGCTTGAAAATTATCTTCCATTACTTTAAACCACATAGGATCATAAAGTGTTTGTGAAGCATATGTAAAGTATGTTTGTTGGGCAAGTAAGGCTGACATATAAGATTTATTTTAAAAATGCCTACTTTGGACCTAGTGGTCATGGGATGACCAACTAGTGGAGGTGGAGACAAGATATAAGGGGGTGAGATATATAGAGAAGAATAATGAGAGGAGGAGTAAGTGGATTGTAAAGGAAATGATGAAGTTATGTCAAAATGAGCAGAAAAATTATGTGAGAAGGAGACAGAAACGTCAAGGATAGTTACTAAAGGTGCTGCTGAAAGAACTGATATTTGAACAAGATGAGACATAGAAGAAGAAACAAACTCAGACACAAATTCACAGGGTGAATGAGATGAACAATTATCTAAGACTGCAGAAAAGTCAACACCAGAAATATAAGGAAAAGAAAACTCATCAAAAGTAATATGGTTTGAATTACAAACATTTCTTTAAGAGTATAAATATTGATACGCTTTATGATGAGTACTATAGCCAATGAAAAGACATCTGCCAATTCTAAAGTCAAATTTATATTTGTTATATGGCTAAAGAATCGGATAACATGCACAACCAAGAGTTTTTAGTATTAAATGATTGAATGATCTAGTTTTTGATTAAGCAAATTTTGAAAAAGAGAAATATTGTTCAAAACTAGGGCTGGAATTCGATTGATGAGGGAAACAACAATATGAAATGCATTGCACTAAAAGTTTAAAAGTAAATGGGCCTATGCTAGTAATGTCAAACCAATTTCAATTATATGTCGATATTTTCTTTTAATTTTCCCATTTTGATGATGTATATGAGGACAATGATGCCTAAAATGAATGCCTGAGACAGTAAGCAAGGAAGAAAAGTTTCTAAATTTCCATCCCCAATCTATTTGAACTATTTTGATAGTAAGTTGCAAGTGTTTCTCAATATAGTGTTTAAAATTAGTGAACACTTCAAGGGCGTCGGATATAGCACTCAATGGAAAGATCCAAGTGAAATTGTTATAATCATCTAAGATGGATAGATGATTGGTGTAACCTTGAATAGAAGAAATGTGTGAAAGTCCCCAAAGATCAGCATAGATCAATTGTAAAGGTGTTGTTGTTTTGGTAGCAACTGAATCAAAATTTAACATATGATGCTTGCCAAATTAACATGCATTACAGAAGTGCAACGTATCAGGTTTATTGAAATTATCAAAGTTGTTGCAAGCTTTAAATATAGTTTTAAGAGTATAAATTGTTAGATGTCCTAATCTTCTATGAAGATTAACATCAACCGATTTTATTGTTGAGATAAATAAACATGACCTCTCATTTTGGTTGGAAAAACTGATAACAGCAGACTCTTGAGAAGAAAAAATAGAACAGCAAGCAAAAAGTGTCTTTGGGCTATTTAAAGGAACAAAACTGAGAAAAGCTAAATTTGTTGCACCAAATTGAGATGAAAAACTTTTGACTCTATACAGTCCTCTTGTAGCAACTCCCTCAAGCAATGTAATCTCTATGCTCCTCGTCTTAATAAAGCACGATTTTCCAACAAATTCAACAATACCGCTCAATCAACGACTTCTTTAAAATGCTAAAAAAAAGATTACTTTATTTCTTTTCATGACAGGATTGTTAACTAGAAGTGTTAAAATGCTAAGCAAATTTTTAGTGATATGTGGTACATGTGAGACATGATTAAGGTGTAAAAGTTAAGAATTAGTGGTGGCAAGTAGAATTGATCCAATGTGTTTAATGAGCAATGCATTTCCGTTACCAACAAACAACCTTTCATCACTAGTATAAAGTTGAAAATTGAAGAGCTTACCTAAATCATTAGTGATATGATTGGTGGCTCCACTATAAATGTACTAAAAGGGATATTTAATAAGTTCAGAAGTTGGAATTGAAGTTTCTAAAGTAGAGGAATCAGAGTTATTGAAGCCATGAGATCTATCTCCAATAGCAAACACAGAAGAAGATGAACTTGGAATAAAAAAAATAGTATATAGAACTAGCACCAAATATGTTATCATAATACACCATATGTCATTGAAAACCAGAATTTCTTGATGAATAGTTATTGACAAAGTTAGGTCTAAGACCTCTGAAATTGAGTCCAAAACCTCTGCTAGCACCATTGAATAATCTTCCTAGACAATTTTAACCTTGGCTTAGTCTAAAATCACCATTAAAATTTCCTCTACCATAATTTCTTTGAGCCAAAAAGGATGAATTATATATGTTCTTGCATCTATTAGCACTATGCCCTGGAATAAAGCATATTTAACAAATAATATCTATCGAGTTATCACCACCATTAAGACCTCCATTAAAACTTCCAAAACCTGAATTGTTTTCCCTTCCAAAGTTACCTCCAGCATTCTTTTGAAAAGCATCGTTATTTTTTCAAGTTTCTCTGAGCAACATTTGCAAACATATTATGCATAACATCACTAGCAATTCTTCCTCTCTTTTATTCAATTCTGTTTTCATGACTCAAAGGCAATGAATACAATTCGTCTAAAGTAAGCTTTTCACCTCGAGCTAACACAACAATTACTAAAGACTCATAATCAGAAGAGTCAAGTTCAGTCAACACATAAATGGAAAAATCATTTAGCTCAACTGGCTTTCCCACTAAAGCTAAGGTTTTCGTTATGCACTTGATTTTAGCAAAATAATTAGTCATGTTCATAGTTCCTTTTTTAATAGTTTTAATCAGCACCCCAAGAGTTTGAATTTGGGCTTCAGATTGAGAGATAAACATACTGGTAAGTAATTCTTAAAGCTACCTTAAGGTTGACAGTCAATCATGGTTGAACTCTAGATTTATAGATCTAGATTCAATCGAAGCTCCAGCTTTATTGTTATTTGAATCTTCAGCTCCATTATTGTTTTCAGAATAGATAAATTGCTGTGGACATTCACTTTCTCCAATAATAAAGCTTTTTAGGTCATTGCCTTTGATTGATACCAAAACTTATGAACTCTGTTGAGTGTTAGAAAATGCATATTTATAAAGGAGAAAACCGTCATTTTACATTTCAAGTCTTACTAACAACCCTTACTTTTATGTGTTTTAGCTTTTTATAATTTAATTATGTGTGTTTTATTTTAATTAAGTATTTTATGTATTTTAGGGGCATCATAGTCATTTTGCAATAAACGAGAGATCAAATAGCAAAACAGACATCACTTTTGAATTCAGAACGGTCAAAAACCTTAGGAGGAGGATAAAAGGAAAAATGGCATTGTTTATATGTACGATACTATTCACATGTGCGGTACTGTCTATGTTACTGTTCGCGACACTGTTCACATAGACGGATCGATGACGTGGCATTGACCGATGATGTGGCATTGACTAATGAGGTGTCAAGATCCTGTTGGACTAAAATTCTTATGCAATGTTGATCGATGACGTGGCAGTATATCAGTGGACCAAAAAATGTGCGTACGGTACATGCAATACATGGAATTATTTTCAATCAAACCGCGTTACTGTGCAAACCGTGTCACTATTCAAACCGTGTTACTGTTCAAGCCGTATAGTCAAACCACGTATTGTTGACGTGTATTGTTGAGCGTCCAAACTATTTTTAATCCGATGGCCATAATTTACTCGATATATCTATAAAAAGGGGGCATCTCCCTTTAGTTTGATACCTCTAAATCCATTTTTGGACTCCATTTTCTATAATTCCTTCTCCATCTGTATTTTCTACGTATTTTATTAAATTTCTATTTTGCCCCTAATTCAACTATGAGTGGCTAATTTTCTTTCAAGCTTGGGTTGAAGGTGAAGTCTCAATATGTGTCATGGGTTTTATTTGGTAAATTTATTTTCTCTTCCCCTCTAGTTTTTGTGAATGTTTTGACTTTTCGTTGATAAATAATAATAATCTTTTCCAGTACCGCCTTGGTTTCACTGGCTCCCTAGTATAAGGTTATTATTATTTGGTACGATAAACCCTTAGCACCATATTTATTAGAGCGTGGTTCATGATTTGTGGATTTCCCCCTTATGATTTAATTGGTATTAATAAGGAATATTTAGCCCATGATGCATGTTGATACGGATCCAGATAACCAAGTACGTCATTTCAATAGAATTTTTTTCAATTTATTCTCGTCATTTCAATTCCAATTTTAGAATTTATTCTCGCCATTTTAATTTAAGTTTTTGCATATTCCAGATCATTTCCAAAACAAATTCAATCACCTCATACAAAACTAATTCTATATATAATTAAAATCCACTTCCTCGTAGGATCAACACTCGTCACCATTGATCTACATGATAATAGATTTGTGAGCTTCGAGTTTAATAAAATTTGCACAGTAAGTTTTTGGCGCCGTTGCCAGGGAGGTAAGTAATTTTAATTCATAGAATTAATTTTTGTGAATATTTCTATTTAATTATTTTCTTATATTTTTTTTAAAAAAAAGAGAACCTACATTTAGAGGTTAGTATTTCTTTTCTTTTTCTCTTCTTTAAAATTCTGTAATTTAATTTTCAAGTTACTTTTTTTATTTCTTCTTTGTGATTTTTGTTTATCTTACTAATTTTTTTTAGTTAATTTATTTCACGTATTTTTTTGTTTATTTTTATAGTAAGGTTGTAATAGCGCCATAAGGTTAGTATCATAATTTCTCCGTCTAATTTATTTTTATTTGTTCCCATCTTTATTTTTATTTTATTTTATTTATTTTGCATGTATGGTCGTAGGTCATTATTACCTAATCTTGAACCTATAGATCTTGAACTTGAGAAAATACTTCGCACACACAAGAACATTAAAAATAAATTTGGAATAGATTTGCAATCACAGGAGAGGCCATTTAAGGACTATTTCAGTCCTTTAGCTAATTTGAGCACATAATGCATAAGATACCCAAATGTAGCTGCGAGGAGTTTTGAACTAAAACCTAGTGTGCTAAATTGTCTCCCAACATTCTATGGCTTAGAAAATGAGGACCCATATAATCATCTTAATGATTTTCATGCTATTTTTCAAACATTTAAATACGAGAATTTTTCAGACAATGATGTTAAACTTAGATTATTCCCATTTTCTTTAAAGGATAGAGCTCGTTCATAGTTAAATATTTTGCCTGCTAATAGCATTGCATCATAGGAACAAATGGTAACGAAATTTTTAAATAAATATTTCCCACTGCATAAAACCAATGCTATTCGCAGGGAAATCTTGGAGTTTACCCAGAGAGAGGACGAGCAGTTTTTCGAAACATGAGAGTAATTCAATGGGCTACTCTTGAAGTGTCTACATCATGGCTACGAGAAATAGCACCAATGCCAATACTTTTTGGAGGGATTATTGCCGAATGTGCAAGAATGGCTAATGGCATTCTTATGCAATTTACTTGGGAGGATGCATTCAGATAATTCCCAACAACGGAGGCGATCACTCATAAATACTAGAAGAATTAAGAGAGTAAATGAGCTTCACATTGGCGAGTTAACTTCAGGAATCAAAAAAGTCAAGGAGATGGTTGAAAGTCTCGCTCGACAAATAGCATCGTTATCGACTGCTAAATCAACAGAGCCACATGACCATGACTCATACTTAGATCAAGCCATTGCCATAGGTGTAATGAGAAAACCATCGAATTACAACCCATACTCTAACACATATAACCCTAGATGGAGAGACATCCCCAATTTTTCATGATCTCAAGCATTCTAACAGAATGAACCAGCAACTCCAGCTCCACCAATTCCTCAAAATCTTCAAGCCTCTCAGCCATCATTTAGACCATACAATCAGAACCAAAACCACTCTCAACCTAGACCATGGGAGGATGCATTCCAGAATTTCAGGAATGTTACTCACTCCACGATTGAGCAACAGAACCGCACTATTGATGGACTACGAAATGAGTTGAGAGCAGGCTTCAACTCGTAAGCCCAATCAGTTTCAAGCATGAAGAAGATGGTGGGACAACTTACTTCTTTAGTTCAGACCTTGGCAATGACTGTTAAGAAAGGCAAGTTTCCAAGTCAATTAGTGTCTAACCATAAATGAGTGCATGAAGCAAGTACTAGTTTACTACAGCAGCATGAAGAGGTCAAAGCCGTCATGACCTTGCGAAAAGAAAAAGAAGTCGACAACAAAGTGGAGATGCCGGTGACAAAAGAAAATCAAATTGTACTTGTGAGTGTTAAAGACTCATCACCGGAAGAGAAAGAAGAAACCAACCCACGATAATATGTTCTCAAAGCTCCATTTCCTTAGAGGTTATCTAAAGGAAAGAAGGGAAAATCCACAAATGAGATTATCGAAATCTTCAAATAGGTAAATGTTAACATCCCTTTACTTGATGCTATAAAGTAAGTTCCATCTTATACCAAGTTTCTTAAAGACCTTTGTACTAAAAAGAGAAACATTCATATTCAAAAGAATGCATTTTTAACAGAAAATGTTAGTTCTATACTCCAACAAAAAATTCCTTTAAAATGCAAAGACCCAGGCTCCCCCACTATCTCATGTAGCATAGGGAACCACACAATTGAGAATGCTTTGTTGGATTTAAGAGTTAGTGTAAATTTGTTACCTTACTCTGTTTTCGTAAAACTTGGACTGGGAGAATTACACCCAACTCCAGTGGTGTTACGGCTTACAGATCGGTCCATGAAAATACCTCGTGGTATTATGGAGGACATGCTTATCCAGGTAAACAAGTTTTATTTTCCTGTTGACTTCATTGTAATTAACACAAGATTCAAGGAAGCACATTCCCATTATCATAGGCCGACCTTTCTTGGCAACTGCGGATGCTCACATTCAATGCAGGACTGGAAATATGCAGTTGTCCTTCGGTAACATGACTATGGAGCTGAACATCTTCAACATTTCCAAACAACCTCAATATACAGATGATGGAATTGTTGATACGGATTTAATTGAAACAATAATTGATAATACTTTTCTTTCAAACCCTAGTGATGATCTTTTACAAACATGTTTAACTCACTTTGGTTTGGATTTTGATATTGATAGATCAGTCGATGAGGTCAACGCTTTACTTGACTCAGCACCATCCATGGACACTAATAAATGGAAATCAAGAGTTGAACAACTAGCACCATCAGAGAAGACACTCATCACATCATCAGAATCACCACCGAAACTCGAGCTCAAACCATTGCCTAACACTTTTGAATATGCATTTTTGGGGGAAGAAAGCACTCTACAGATAATCATCTTAGCATCCCTCAATGACGAACAAAAAGGTAAGTTGTTGGATGTTTTAAAAGAGCACAAAGGAGCATTAGAATAGATTATAGCAAACATAAAAGATATAAATCTAGTAGACTGCATGCATTACATTCACCTTGATGAAAATGCTAAATCTACTAGGGAAATGCAACGTCGGTAAAATCTTAATATGAAAGAAGTTGTTAGAACAGAAGTCCTTAAGTTATTAGACGCATGTATCATTTACCCAATTCTGATAGTTCATGGGTCAGTCATGTGCAAGTTGTCCCCAAAAAGTCAGGAGTCACTGTAGTTACCAATGCTGATAATGAATTGATACCAACTAAAGTAACTACAGGATGACTTGTATGCATTGATTATAGAAAGTTGAATTCTGTCACACGTAAAGACTATTTTCCTTTACCATTTATCGATCAAATGCTTGATAGATTAGCAAGCCATGAATTTTATTATTTTCTAGATGGCTACTCATGATATAATCAGATTCCCATTGCACCAAAAGATCAAAAAGACCATTTTTACTTTCCCTTTTGGCACTTTTGCATATATGAGGATGTCATTTGGATTATGTAATGCACCTACTACATTTAAAAAATGCATGTTGAGCATTTTTTCTAATATGGTTAAAAGATTCCTTGAAGTCTTTATGGATGACTTTTCTATCTTTGCTGATTCATTTTATCAATGTTTACATCATCTAACACTAGTCTACAGAGATGTATTGAAAAGAACTTAGTCTTAAATTGGGAGAAGTGTCATTTTATGGTAAAACAAGGTATTGTTCTCAGTCACATCATTTCGAGCAAAGGTATTGAGGTTGAAAAAGCCAAGATGGATCTCATTTCTAATCTTCCTCCACCCAAAATAGTCAGAGAAATAAGATATTTCCTTGGACATGCTAGTTTTTATAGACGTTTTATTAAAGATTTTAGTAAAATTTCTAGATTCTTATACAATTTACTTACTAAAGATGTACCTTTTATCTTTAATGATTCATGTCTTGTGGCTTTTGAAAAATTAAAGCAATTGTTGACATCATCACCCATCATTCAGCCCCCAAACTAGAGCTTACCATTTGAGCTCATGTGTGATGCATCTGATTATGCAATAGGAGCAGTATTAGGACAAAGAGTTGATCGGATTCCTCATGTTATTTACTATGCTAGTATGACATTGAATGATGTACAATTGAACTATTTAACTACTGAAAAAGAAATGCTAGCAGTAGAGTTTGCATTGGAAAAATTTCAATCTTATCTCATTGGTTGTAAAATAATTGTGTTCACAAATCATGTTGCTAGTTAATATCTTCTCACAAAGAAAGGTGCAAAAGCTAGACTAATTTGCTGGGTATTACTTTTGCAGGAATTTGACTTAGAATTCAAAGATAAGAAAGGCACAGAAAAATGTTGTGGTAGATCATCTCTCTCGTCTCCATTTTAACACAATTACAGAGCCATTAACATTGAATGAGTCATTTCTAGATGAACAATTAATGAGTGTGGAAATATTACCTTGGTATGCTGATATCATTAATTATCTTGTTACAGGTCAACTTCCAGGGCATTTGACCAACAAGACAAGGCTAAATTCTTTGCAAAAATGAAGAATTTCTTTTGGGATGACCCGTATTTGTTCAAGTATTGTGCAGATCAAATCGTCAGACGATGTATCCCATAAAGTGAAATTCATAATATCCTTTCATTCTGCCATCAACAAGTTTGTGGAGGCCATTTTAGTGCTAAGAAAACAGCCACAAAAGTTTTACAATGTGGTTTCTATTGGCCAACTATATTTCGAGACGCTTGCACTTTCTATTCTTCATGTGATATGTGTCAACGAATGGGGAGTATTAGTGATGGTGGTGCCCACTTTTGGAATAAAGCATTCAAGGCTCTTTTGACGAAGTATTCAATCACTTTCAAAGTGGCGACCCCATATCATTCGCAAACCAATGGCCAAGTTGAGATCTCTAATCGAGAAATAAAGCACATATTAGAAAAGACGGTGAGGCCAGACAGAAAAGATTGGTCATTAAGACTTAATGATGCATTATGGGCATATAGAACGGCTTTCAAGACCCCGATTGGGATGTCACCCTACATGCTAGTGTACGGAAAAACTTGCCACCTACCTGTAGGACTCGAGCATCGTGCATATTGGGCCATCAAGAAATTCAACTTTGACATGCAACAAGTCATCTCAGAAAGAAAATTACAATTGGCAGAACTTGAAGACATTCGCAATGATGCATACGAAAATGCCATGATTTACAAGTAATGAATAAAGTCTTCTATGACAAATAAATTATGAGAAAATATTTCACTCTAGGTCAGAAAGTGATTTTATTCAATTCTCGCTTGCACCTATTCTCAGGTAAATTACGCTCTCGTTGGTCTGGCCTATTTATTGTTCATACTGTTTTTCCACATAGGGCAATTGAAATTAAGGACCCAAAGAACGGTGTCACATTTAAAGTTAATGGTCAAAGATTAAAATCATATCTAGAGTACCAACCACATGGAGAAGATACGGAAATAAATGTGAATAACCCACCAGATTTGAATTGATTTTTTCTTTTCGGTGGTTTGATTTTTCTTTCTTTCTTTTTATTATTCTTTTGCTAATTGAAATTATTTTTGCATAAGTGTTTTTGTTTTACCATTAAGTTTTCTCTTATCATTGTTAATCATGAGTACCATACTTAGACCATTCCTCCTGAACATTCTTAAACCACTTCAACGTATCAAAAATCATCGCATTTGGACTCTACAACCACCAGAAATAGTAGCATATGTTGAGGGTTTAGAACACCAACTCAGAGATATTGAGAGAAGTGTTTACGACATTTAATTAGAGCTTGAGGTAAATTCAATAAGAGGATGATTTTAATTTTTTTTACGTTTTAATTTATTTTTCTGTTTGTGTGCTTTAGTTTGCTGCCCAGTAAAGTGGCGGATAACGGTACTGAAATACTAACTAGGCAACCCAAGAGGGGGGTGAATTGGGTTTCTATAAAATAAAACACTAAAAACAAATTTATCATGCAAATATAAAAACGAAATAAATACAATAATAAATTAATTGATCACAAATAAAAAGGATAGGGAAAGAGAGAATCAAACACAACAATGTTTACGTGGTTCGGCCAACCTCGCCTACGTCCACGCCTCCAAGCTTTCCGGGCTTGAGGTTTTCACTAAGCAAGCCTCCAAGGCTTCAATTGCTTACACTTGACTTCCAAGGTGTCAATAACCTTTACAACTAGAGATTATCCCCAATCTCTTAACCCAAGTGTATCCCAACACTCACAATCCCTCAAAATGAAAGATTACAATTTGTTTTTCTCTCACACTAAATCAAAGATTACAAGTAGATGTTCAAAGTGTGAATAGATGAAGTGAAACTATGTTTCTATCCCTTGTGAAGATTGCAAACTCGAGTATAAGCTCAATGGTTGTGTTGTGATCAGTCCCCTTTGAATTTGAATGAGCTTATTTGTAAGTAGGGCTGAAAAACTAGCCATTATTTGTTGTCTGCTCGAAAACGGTTCACCGTTAGTTGTTAACGGTTAACCGTTTGTGCTGGTCAAAGTTACCGTTAAGACAGAATTCAAATAAACGGTTTGCCGTTTTTAGGTTACCCTTTCGCCGTTAACATCCAATGACCTGAAAAAGAATATCGGTTATCCGTTTCAAGTAATCGGCTAAGGCTTTGCATGAGATGACTCTCTGGACGTTATCGGTTCACCGTTTGCAAATAAACGGTTCACCGTTAGTGTACAGTAACCTGCAAAAAGAGCAACGATTATCCGTTTTAGTAAACGGCTAAGGCTGTGGGTGACATTACTCTCTGGACGTTATCGGTTAACCGTTTATTAATAAACAGTTCACCGTTAGTTTCCAGTAAGCTCTTTATTTCCGTTTTCACTAATCGGTTAGAGCCTAGACAAACCTTTGCTCTCTGGTGGTAATCGGTTAACCGTTTATAAATAAACGGTTCACCGTTTTCTGCCAGACACATATTTTTAAACCAGTTTTTGTAACGAATCATTTTCCAAATTAAGTATGAAAGGAATAGTTTTTATGACTTTCATTTGTTTAGGAAATAATTCCAATAAATTTATCAAAAATCATTTAAAGTTTGTTATTATCAAAATCAATATTATTAACATATTTATGTTAACAATCTCCCCCTTTTTTATGATGACAAACTTTGTTCAAAACTTTGCTCCCCCTTAGTATATGGCCAAATTAAGAAATGGCCAATGAAATTATTTTTGCTCAAGTAAGCATTTGAAAACATCATCATTGTTTTAAAATTTTTCATTTATAAATTGCACCATTTCAAGTTCATTCTTAGCATTTTCAAATTATTTTCAAAAACGCTTAGGTTTCCAAAATTATCTCCCCCTTCATCATCAAAAAGAAAGAAGAGAAAGAAAAAAAAAATTGGGCAGAGTTTCCCCTGAAAAATGAGCGAAACCAATAGGAGACATGAGAGAAAAAACACTTCCAAAAATTTTCAATCCAAGCAACTCCATCACACACCCAACAACTTCCAGAAGCAAACCAAACACTTCAAAAAAAAATCCATAATTATGGCATAAAGAAACCAAACACTACATAAGCTTAAACAAGACATCCAATAGGAGAAATAAACATAAAATCATGCCATACAAAGTCATAAATAGCATATAGCAGTAAAAAGAAAGACAAGTCAAAATGCAAATAAGAAAAAAATAAGAACTGTATGTGCGAAAATATAGCTCAGAAACTAATGAGGCGGTGGAGGAGGAGAGGATGAGCTCCCCAGATCATAGCCAAAGTAGCCGAGAATGATGCGCTGAGCATGAATAATCTCAAGTTGATGATCAATGCTCTGCCGCTGGAATGTCTCAAAATCGGATCGGAGCTGCTGACGGTCTCGAGAAAGAGTATCCAATCGCTCGAGAATTTGCTGCATACTGGCGGAAGCAGGTGGCTGAGCAGGAGCGGAAGGTGGCACGGAGACATCAGGCGCCTTGGGAAGATTAGAAGGCTGCGCAGGTGCAGCAGATGTCGCTGGAACAGCTGAGGGCTCAGAGGCTGGTGGTGGCTCAGAGGCAGGTGGTGGCTCAGAGGCAGATGGAATGTCAGCAGCCGGGGCATGCTCCTCAGGGTCTATGTCAGTGGGAGGCCAAGGAACAAATCGGCGACGAAGAGGAGGTGGCTGAGCCCCTAGTCTAAAGTCAGGAAGCTCATCAGGCCGATAGACATCGTTAAGCATCCTATCGTCCTCCGGAGCTATCAAGGTGTCCCGGTTTTTAGAGCTACTAGTTTTGATCCACTTCCCATTTTTCTAAGAAAAACCGATACTTGTCATTGCCTCGGGACCCATCCGTTTAGTCTCCATATGTCCAGTATCTATGAGAGGCACATAAAAATAGCGAAGTATCTTGGTAATAATACTACCATATGGAAGCAAGCGGTGATTAACCGCAGGAGTACTCAGCATGTGCCGCAAAATAATATAGGAGAGGTTTATAGGACGATCTGAAAGTAGGCTATCGAGGATGCCCACCTCTAACCTCGTGACCTCATTCGTGTGACCTCATTCGTGTGACCTCGCCTAGGTGTCACTATGTGCTGTAAAATAGAATGAAGAATACGAACTTGGAGAGGTAAGAGTTGAGACTGAAAAGGAAGCAGGCAGATATCATCAGTGAGGTCTCTACGGCGACAGATATGACGGACTGCATCCGTGTGACGAAAATCGTCGAACCATAAAATTTTCCTAGAGGTGTAAATCTTATGGCCCTCATGAGAAATACCAAGAATTTCTCCTAAATCAATATGATCGAATTCAATAGGAATACCATGAACTTGAGTAACTACCTTATGCTGAGTGGTATGGGAAATATCCATGTTTGAGTAGATAACTCGCACCAAGTTAGGGTAGACACGCTCAGCAAAATTAATACCAGACTTCCAAGGCAAAAGCATATCACGAACAATTCTATTACACACAATCAAGTTCCGGAAATCATTAAGATTAACATAGTAGGTGTCGATTACCTTTCGCCCATCGAAGCGGTTCTCGAACCGTTTCACTAAGGGAGGAGTGGGAAAGTGAGTCCTGGTGAATTCAGAAACTTCCCTAGGCTGAAAGGGGTGAGCTGAGGGTGTAGATTTGCGCCGGACATTTCTCCGAGAGGTTGCAGCCATGGAGGAGTAAGGTGGGATGAACACAGGCGAGAGAGAGAGAAATTAATCGGTGATTGGATGAGAAATGGGTAAGGAAAGCGAGTGTGATGCTCAATTTGGTTGAAAAAAGGAGTAAAATGGATCAAAAATAGAGAAATTCAACCCGCGGCGATTAGGGTTCAAAAATTGGGATTTTGCAATTTGGGCTTTGATTTTTGGTTTTGAATCGGTAGAAGAGTGTTAAAAGGTGTGAGAAATGATTTAATCGGTTTACTTTGGCATGAGAAGCAAGAAAAGAGACGATTTGAGGAAGAGAAAAGCTTCGGTTGCACAGGTATGGTGAAAACGGTGAGAGGGTAACTGGAGAAGAAGAAGAGAAAGCCTTTGAACAGTTTAAAAATGCGAAAACGGTTAACCGTTTACAATAAACGGTTAAAGGGTATCGAACAGAGGCTTAAGAGTAGAAAACGGTGAGAGCCTAAGCACTTAACGGTTAGAGGGTAACGATTTAAAGACTTACTGCCAGCAAACGGTTCACCGTTTCGAGAAAACGGTGAGAGGGTAAAAGGTCACACACAGAATATTAGTCTCTGGACCAGAACGGTTCACCGTTTATGGGAAACGGTTATCCGTTTATTTTAACTAAATTTTCGCACATTTAATTTAATATGTGGCTAAAAATTAATAAATTCCCAGATCATCATACAATCAAGAAATAACAAACCAAATTCATCATTTAACAATCATTCTCAAGCAATTCATGACCATAGTTTCACAATTATAAATCAATCAATTTAGTACACTCAATAGCATAGATAGAGACATTAATGAGAAAATTTCATCATCCCAAGTTCATGCCGAATTTTAAAAAATTGTTCTTTGCAAAGGGGTTTAGTGAAAATATCGGCAAGTTGTTTTTCGGTAAAAATAAACTCTAATGCAATATCTCCCTTTTGAACATGGTCTCTTAAGAAATGATGTCTAATTTCTATATGCTTGGTTCTAGAGTGTTGAATGGGATTCTTTGAAAGATTTATAGCACTAGTGTTATCACACTTAATAGGAATTTTTTTAAGATGAATGCCATAATCTTTAAGTGTTTGTTTCATCCAAAGTGCCTGTGCACAACAACTTCCGGCGGCTATATATTCAGCCTCCGTAGTTGAAAGAGCAACAGAATTTTGTTTCTTACTAGCCCATGAAACTAGCGAATGTCCTAGAACAAAACAAGTTCCACTAGTGCTCTTCCTATCCACTTTATGACCAGCAAAGTCCGCATCCGAAAAACATGTTAAATCTATATGAGTTCCCCTAGGATACCAAAGACCAACATCTATGGTTCCAATCAAATATCGGAAAATTCTTTTAACAGCAAGCAAATGGGATTCCTTGGGACATGATTGAAATCTTGCACACAAACATACACTAAACATGATATCGGGTCTACTTGTAGTTAAATAGAGTAAGGATCCGATCATACCTCGATATATTTTGATGTCCACTTCTTTACCTTTTTCATCTTTGTCAAGTTTGATGGTAGTGCTCATAGGAGTGCTTTTTGCCGTTCCATTTTCATAGCCAAACCTTTTGAGTAGATCTCTCACGTACTTGGCTTGGTTTATAAAAATGCCTTCCTCGTTTTGTTGGATTTGAAGTCCGAAGAAATACTTCAACTCTCCCATCATACTCATCTCAAATTCTTTGCTCATGCATGATGAAAATTCTTTGCACAAAAGCTCATTAGTAGAACCAAAAATGATATCATCAACATACACTTGAACAATAAGTATGTCTTGGTTCTTATTTTTAACAAAAAGAGTTGTGTCCGTTTTTCCCATTGAAAAATTGTTATCCAACAAGAAAATTTTAAGCCTATCATACCATGCCCTAGGAGCTTGTTTTAAACTATATAAAGCTTTGGAAAGCTTATACACATGATTTGGAAATTTCTCATTTTCAAAACCAGGAGGTTGTTTCACATCAACTTCCTCCATAATGTATCCATTTAAGAAAGCACTTTTAACATCCATTTGATATAGAATAAAATCTTTATGGCATGCATATGCTAACAACATCCTAATGGATTCTAATCTAGCTACAAGTGCAAAAGTTTCATCAAAATCAATTCCTTCTTCTTGGTTGTAGCCTTGAGCCACTAGTCTAGCTTTATTTCTTACAACCACACCGGATTCATCCATTTTATTTCTAAATACCCATTTAGTCCCTATAATGGATTGATGTTCCGGACAAGGAACTAATTCCCACACATTATTTCTCTCAAATTGATTCAATTCCTCTTGCATAGCCATAATCCAAAATTCATCATTTTCGGCATCCGCAAAAGATTTTGGTTCAATTTGAGAAATGAATGCAGCATGCTCACATGTATTCCTAAGAGATGATCTAGTGGTAACGCCTCGTGAGAGATCTCCTAAGATTACATCTTTAGGGTGAGAGGAAACATACCTCCACTCCTTGGGGAGTGTTTGAGAAGTATCTTCACTTTGCTCCACATTTTGTTCTTCATGATGCTCCTTTTGAGGTCCATTTGTTGTGTCTTCTTGGTTGTCATTAGATGCTTCTTCTTGTTGTTCTTCTTCTGCATTATCATCAACGACTCCTTTCTCCGCAGAGGAGGGGTTAGATTCATCAAAAGTAACATGCATAGATTCCTCTACTACCAAAGTTCTTTTGTTATAAACTCTATAAGCTTTGCTTGTATTTGAATATCCAAGAAAAATACCAACATCAGATTTTGGATCAAATTTACCAAGATTATCTTTTGTGTTCAAAACAAAACATTTGCATCCAAATACTTTAAAATAACCAATGTTGGGTTTTCTACTTTTCCAAAGCTCATATGGAGTTTTATTAAGATTAGGTCTAATCAACACCCGATTTAAAACATAACAAGCGGTGTTGACTGCTTCGGCCCAAAAATACTTAGGCAAAGAGTTTTCATTTAACATGGTCCTAGTCATTTCTTGAATAAACTTATTCTTCCTTTCTACTACACCATTTTGTTGTGGAGTCCTAGGAGATGAAAATTTATGTTCAATGCCAAAATCATTACAAAATTTTCAAATGCATGGTTTTCAAATTCACCACCATGATCACTTCTAATACAAGAAACAGAATAGCCTTTTTCATTTTGAACCTTTTTGTGGAAAATTCGAAATGCATCAATGGCATAATCCTTATTAGCTAAGAATAATACCCATGTGTATCTAGAATAATCATCCACAATCACAAAAGCATAATATTTGCCACTTAAACTGGCATATCTAGAAGGTCCAAACAAGTCTATATGGAGTAATTGAAGAGGTTTTGAAGTAGAGATATAATTCTTGTTTTTGAAAGAAGTTTTGATTTGTTTTCCAAATTGACATGCTTCACAAATTCCATCTTTTTGAAAACTGATTTTTGGAAGTCCTTTGACTAAATCATTTTTCATAATTTTAGAAATTAAATCCATGCTTGCATGTCCTAATCTTCTATGCCATAGCCAACTATCATCATGTAATGCTGAAAAACATTTATCAAGAGAATATGCACATTCTATGTCAATGGTATAAACATTACCATATCTATTTCCCATAAACAAGGTTTTTCCATCACATGCATTCTCAATAACACAGCTTGATTTATCAAATACAACTTTATAACCTTTGTCACACAATTGACTAATACTTATTAAATTGTGTTCCAAGTTTTCAACCAAGCATACATTCTCAATTAAGGTTGAAGATACTTTACCAACATTTCCAATTCCAAGGATTTTTCCTTTTGAGTTGTCTCCAAAAGATACGTCTCCACCATTTTCAATTTTGGTAAAGCTTGAGAACCAAGAATAGCTCCCTGTCATGTGTCTTGAACAACCACTGTCCAAGTACCACTTATTCTTCTTCTTCTTCAAGTCCTGCAGAGAAAATCTTAAGTTTTAGGTACCCAAACCTTTTTGGGTCCTTTAGAGTTAGCAATGATTCCTTTTGAAACCCAAACACATTTCATCCCATAATATGTGTTTCTCTTCACTGCACATCTATTTTTCATATGACCATCTTGATTACAAAAATGACATGTAATTTTATTGCTAATAGATGTATTCTTTACAAAATAACTCTTGTAGAGTTTTTGTTTCAAATTTGGTTTGTAACCAATGCCACTTTTGTCAAATACACATTTTTGTGAGTTTAACAAATTATCCAACATCTTTTGCCCATTTGTAAATTTCAAGACAATCTCATTTAGCTCATTATTCTTTTTCTTGAGCATTTCATTTTCATTTTTCAGCTCATCTATATGTGATTCTAAATGCTCATGTATGATGTTAGGCTTCTCATTTAATAATGTAATTTCATCATGCAAAGTCTTGTTTCCTACTTCTAGGCATACAATTATTGCATTCAAAGATTCATTTTCATTTTTAAGCTTTGCAATTTCCTTCTTAAGGCATGCATTCTTTTTACCAATTTTCATCAACTCATTATGCAAATCCTTAAACGCATTATACAATTCATCATAGGTAGGATCACTTACCTCATTGAGATCATCTTCATCTCCTATTGCCATAAGTGCTAGATTTGAGACTTCTTGTGATCCTTCCTCATCACTTGAATCTTCCTCACTGTCATCCCAAGTTGCAACCATGGCTTTCTTCTTGTGTTTGTTGATAAGTGGACACTCCGATCTAATATGGCCAGGCTTCTTGCATTCATAGCATGTGATTGCCTCCTTCTTTTCCCTATAGTTCTTGAAGTTTCTGAAATTTCTTCGTTCTCGAGTTTTCTTGAAGAATTTTCTGAATCTCCTTGCTAGCATGGCCAGTTCTTCATCATCCGGTTCACTCTCCCCATCACTCTCATGTTTTGAGGCTTTAAGAGCAATGTTTTTCTTCTTCTCCTCATGCCCTTTTTCAGCTGCCAAATCTTCCTCATATGAAATAAGAGAACCAATTAAGTCATCAAGAGGTAAAGTATTTAAATCTTTTGCTTCCTCAATGGCAGTCCTTTTAGGTCTCCATTCTTTAGGTAGAGACCTAATAATTTTCTTGACTTTTTCACTATTTGAAAAAGTTTTTCCTAGGGCTCCTAGTGTGTTCACTATGTCTGTGAATCTAGTATACATAGAGTACACATTTTCATTTTGTTCCATTTGAAACAATTCATATTGCCGAGTGTACCTACTTATTTTAGATTCTTTCACTTGATTCGTGCCTTCATAGACAACTTCAAGTTTGCGCCAAATCTCATTAGCACTTTCACAGCTAGACACTCTATGAAACTCCTTCTTATCTAGTGCACAAAATAAGGCATTCATGGCTTTGGAGTTTAGAGAAGCTTTCCTCTTTTCGAGTTCATTCCAATCCCGTGATGGTTTTGGAATATCTTCTCCGACTTCATTTTTAGTCAAGGGCATAAAAGGACCATCACTAACAATTTCCCAAATCTCATAATCTAAGGCTTGCAAATAAATTCTCATCCTAGTTTTCCAATAAGGATAATCATTTCCATCAAAGAAGGGTGGTCTAGTGGTGGATTGTCCTTCCCTAAATGTGGAATCATATTGAGTTACCATTGATCTTTAGCTCTAGACGATTAAGTCTACACAAGAGTACCAAGCTCTGATACCAAATGAAATACTAACTAGACAACCCAAGAGGGGGGTGAATTGGGTTTCTATAAAATAAAACACTAAAAATAAATTTATCATGCAAATATAAAAACGAAATAAATACAATAATAAATTAATTGATCACAAATAAAAAGGATAGGGAAAGAGAGAATCAAACACAACAATGTTTACGTGGTTCGGCCAACCTCACCTACGTCCACGCCTCCAAGCTTTCCGGGCTTGAGGTTTTCACTAAGCAAGCCTCCAAGGCTTCAATTGCTTACACTTGACTTCCAAGGTGTCAATAACCTTTACAACTAGAGATTATCCCCAATCTCTTAACCCAAGTGTATCCCAACACTCACAATCCCTCAAAATGAAATATTACAATTTGTTTTTCTCTCACACTAAATCAAAGATTACAAGTAGATGTTCAAAGTGTGAATAGATGAAGTGAAACTATGTTTCTATCCCTTGTGAAGATTGCAAACTTGAGTATAAGCTCAATGGTTGTGTTGTGATCAGTCCCCTTTGAATTTGAATGAGCTTATTTATAAGTAGGGCTGAAAAACTAGCCATTATTTGCTGTCTGACCAAAAACGGTTCACCGTTAGTTGTTAACGGTTAACCGTTTGTGCTGGTCAAAGTTACCGTTAAGACATAATTCAAATAAACGGTTTGCCGTTTTCAGGTTACCCTTTCGCCGTTAACATCCAGTGACCTGAAAAAGAATATCGGTTATCCGTTTCAAGTAATCGGCTAAGGCTTTGCATGAGATGACTCTCTGGACGTTATCGGTTCACCGTTTGCAAATAAACGGTTCACCGTTAGTATACAGTAACCTGCAAAAAGAGCAACGGTTATCCGTTTAAGTAAACGGCTAAGGCTGTGGGTGACATTACTCTCTGGACGTTATCGGTTAACCGTTTATTAATAAACGGTTCACCGTTAGTTTCCAATAAGCTCTTTATTTCCGTTTTCACTAATCGATTAGAGCCTAGACAAACCTTTACTCTCTGGTGGTAAAAGAAGTCCTATAGTTTACAACTCTTCTTTATATAGTAATTCGACCTATTGCTCCGCATCCAACTTTACGAGTTTTTTCCCCGGCCCTGGGGTAGTTTGTTCACTATTCGGAAGCGCGGGTTATTGGAAAGGTTCACCGTTTTCTGCCAGACACATATTTTTAAACCAGTTTTTGCAACGAATCATTTTCCAAATTAAGATCCATCTTTTATAAGTATGAAATGAATAGTTTTTATGACTTTCATTTGTTTAGGAAATAATTACAATAAATTTATCAAAAATCATTTAAAGTTTGTTATTATCAAAATCAATATTATTAACATATTTATGTTAACAGGTACTCAGTGACAATCAAGTCGGTTACTTCAGTTTCCCATAATAACTGATATTCTGAGGCAAAGGTATGGACAGAAACGAGATTCTAGCAAAGTTTCACAAGCGATTCCCTTCACTTCCTTAGAATGCCCTCCTTATAATCTATAAAGCCCGGTCCGAACGCATGCGATTACTCATGAGGAATAACATACCTGCTGACATTCGTTGGTTAATCGAGGCGAAAGTACGATTGGCGGGTGAGTTACCTCCAAAATTTATTGCATACATGTCTGGTTGTGGGAAAAGAAATTATGCAAGAAAACGACGAGCTCGAAGAATTTCTGTTGCTTGTTGTTGAGTGTTAGAAAGTGCATATTTATAAAGGAGAAATCGTTATTTTATATATCAAGTATTGCTAACAACCGTTACTTTTATGTGTTTAAATTTCTTGTACTTTAATTATGTGTGTTTTATTTTAATTAAGTATTTAATGTATTTTAGGGGCATCATAGTCATTTCACAATAAACAAGAGATCAAATGGCAAAACGGACATCATTTTTTAGCTCAGGACGGTCGAAAACCTTAGGAGGAGTATAAAAGGAAAAATGACACTGTTCACACGTACGGTACTGTTCACATGTACGGTACTATTCACATATACGGGTACTGTTGGAGTTACTGTGCAAATAGTGGCGGTTGACTGTACTGTGCAAATAGTGGCTGTTGACTGTACTGTGCAAATAGTGGCTGTTGACTGTACTGTGCAAATAGTGGCTGATGACGTGGCGAAATCCTGAGCGTCCAAACTGTTTTTAATCCGATGGCCATGATTTACTCGATGTAACTATAAAAAGGGGGCCTCCCCCCCTAATTAAGCACCTCTGAATCCATTTTTGGGATTCATTTTCTGTAATTCTCTCTCTATCTTGTATTTTCTTTGTATTTTAATAAATTCCCATTTTGCCCCTAGTTCAACTATGAGTGGCTAATTTTCTTTCAAGCTTGGGTTGAAGGTGAAGTCTCAACATGTGTCATGGGCTTGATTTGGTAAATTTATTTTCTCTTCCCCTCTAGTTTTTGTGGATGTTTTGACTTCTCGTCGACAAATAATACTAATCTTGTCTAGTACTGCCCTGGTTTCACCGGCTCCCTAGTATAAGGTTATTATTATTTGGCACGATAAGCCCTTAGCACCATATTTATTAGAGCGTGGTTCATGAGGTGTGGATTCCCCTCTCATGATTTAATTGGTATTAATATGGAATATTTAGCCCATGATGCATGTTGATACGGATCCGGATACCTAAGTACGTCATTTAATAGATTTATAATTCAATTTATTTCTGCCATTTTATTTCCAATTTCAGAATTTAATCTTGCCATTTTAATTTAAGTTTTAGCATATTTCAAATCATTTCCACCATAAATCCAACCACCCATTTACAGAATTAATTCTATATATAATTAAAATCCACCTCCTCGTGGGATCGACACTCGCACCATTAAGCTATACTACAACAGATTCGTGCGCTTGCGAGTTCAATAAAATTTGCACAACAAGTTTTTGGCGCCGTTGCCGGGGAGGTAAGTAATTTTAATTCATAGAATTAATTTTTGTGAATATTTCCATTTAATTTTCTTTTGTATTTTTTTTTTTTAAAAAAAAGTGAATCTACACTTAGAGGTTAGTATTTCTTTTCTTTTTCTCTACTTTAAATTATGTAATTTAATTTTCAAGTTAATTTTTATTTCTTCTTTGTCATTTTTATTTATCTTATTAATTTATTTTTAGTTAGTTTATTTCACGTATTTGTTCTTGTGTTTTTATAGTAAGTTTGTAATAGCGCAACAAGGTTAGTATCGTAATTTCTCCTTCTTCTTTATTTGTTTTGCTCTTATTTTTATTTTTATTTTATTTGTTTTGTTTTCCATTTATTCTTGTATTTCTTGTATGCATGGTCATAGGTCATTATTACACAATCTTGAACCTATAGACCTTGAATTAGAAAAAACACTTCGCACACACAAAAACATTAAAAACAAAATGGATTTACAAGCACCACAGGAGAGGCCATTTAAGGACTACTTTAGTCCCTTAGCTAATTTGAGCACATCATGCATACGGTACCCAAATGTAGCTGCTAGGAGTTTTGAATTAAAACCTAGTGTGCTAAATTGTCTCCCCACGTTCTATGGCCTAGAAAATGAGGACCCATACAATCATTTGAATGATTTTCATGCAATTTGTCAAACATTTAAATATGAGAATTTTTCAGATGATGATGTAAAACTTAGATTATTCCCATTTTCTTTAAAGGATAGAGCTCGTTCATGGCTTAATACATTACCTGCTAATAGTATTGCATCATGGGAACAAATGGTTACAAAATTTTTAAATAAATATTTCCCAGTTCATAAAACAAATGCTATTCGCAGGGAAATCTCGGAGTTTACCCAGAGAGATGACGAGCAATTTTTCGAAACATGGGAGCGATTCAATGGGCTACTCTTGAAGTGTCCACATCATGGGTACGAGAAATGGCACCAATGCCAATACTTTTTAGAGGGCTTATTACCAAATGTGCAAGAATGGCTAATGGCGACAAGTGGAGGAGAGCTAATGTCAAAAAGTGCATCAGAGATTTGGGAATTCTTCCAGCGACAAGCGGATAATTCCCAACAACGGAGTCGATCACTCAGGAGTACTAGAAGGATTAAGGGAGTAAATGAGGTTCAAATTGGTGAGTCAACTTCAGGAATTAAAGAAGTCAAGGAAATGGTTGAAGGACTTGCTCGACAAATAGCATCGTTATCGACTGCTAAATCAACAGAGCCACATAACCTTAACTCATATCCAGATCAAGCCAATGTCATAGGAGTAATGAGAAAACCATCAAATTACAACCCATACTCCAACACTTATAACCCTGGATGGAGAGACCACCCTAATTTTTCATGGTCTCAAGGATTCCAACAAAATGGACCAGCAGCTCCAGCTCCACCAATGCAACCAATTGCTCAAAATCCTCAAGCCTCTCAGCCACCATTCAGACCATACAATCAGAATCAGAATCAGAATTACTCTCAGCCCAGACCATGGGAGGATGCATTCCAGAATTTCAGGAATGTCACTTACTCCACGATTGAACAACAGAACCGCACCATTGATGGATTACGCAACGAATTGAGAGCGGGCTTCAACTCACAAGCTCAATCAGTTTCAAGCTTGGAGAAGATGGTAGGACAACTTGCTTCTTCAGTTCAGACCTTGGCAATGACCGTTGAGAAAGGTAAATTTCCAAGTCAACCAGTGCCTAACCCTAAAGGAGTGCATGAAGCGAGTACCAGTTCACCACAGCAGCATGGAGAGGTCAAAGCTGTCATGACCTTGCGGAAAGGAAAAGAAGTCGACAATAAAGTGGAGATGCCAAAAGAAAACCAAATTGTACCTGTGAATGTTGATGACTCATCACCGGAGGAGAAAGAAGACACCGGCCCTCGAGAATATATTCCTAAAGCTCCATTTCCTCAGAGGTTAGCTAAAGGGAAAAAGGGAAAATCCACAGGTGAGATTCTCGAAATCTTTAAACAGGTAAGTGTTAACATCCCATTGCTTGATGCTATTAAACAAATTCCATCTTATGCCAAGTTTCTTAAAGACCTGTGCACTAAAAAGAGAAATATGCATGTTCAAAAGAAGGCATTTTTAACAGAAAACGTTAGTTCTATACTCCAACATAAAATTCCTTTAAAATGCAAAGACCCAGGCTCCCCTACTATCTCATGTAGCATAGGGAACCACACAATTGAGAATGCTTTGTTGGATTTAGGAGCTAGTGTAAATTTGTTGCCTTATTCTGTTTTCGTGAAACTTGGATTGGGAGAATTACACCCAACTCCAGTGGTGTTACAGCTTGCAGATCGGTCCACGAAAATACCTCGTGGTATTGTGGAGGACGTGCTTATCCAGGTAGACAAGTTTTATTTTCCTGTTGATTTCATTGTAATTGACACTCAACCAATACAGGATTCACGGAAGCACATCCCCATTATTCTAGGCCGACCTTTCTTGGCAACTGCGGATGCTCACATTCAATGCAGGACTGGAAATATGCAGTTGTCCTTCGGCAACATGACTATGGAGCTGAACATCTTCAACATTGCCAAACAACCTCACAATACAGATGACGGAATTGTTGATGTGGATTTAATTGAAGCATTAGTTGATAACACTTTTGTTTCAAACCTTAGTGATGATCCTTTACAAACATGTTTAACACACTTTGGTTTGGATTTTGATATTGACAGATCGGTCGATGAGGTCAACGCCCTACTTGACTCAGCACCATCTATGGACACTAATAAATGGAAGCCACGAGTTGAACAACTAGCGCCATCAGAGAAGAAACTCATTCCATCATCAGAATCACCACCGAAACTCGATCTCAAACCATTGCCCAACACTTTGGAATATGCATTTTTGGGGGACGAAAGTACTTTACCGGTAATCATCTCATCATCCCTCAATGACGAACAAAAAGGTAAGTTGTTGGATGTTTTAAAAGAACACAAAGGAGCATTAGGATGGACCATAGCGGATATAAAAGGTATAAATCCAGTAGACTGCATGCATTACATTCACCTTGATGAAAATGCTAAATCTACTAGGGAAATGCAACGTCGGTTGAATACTAATATGAAAGAAGTTGTTAGAACAGAAGTCCTTAAGCTATTAGACGCAGGTATCATTTACCCAATTTCTGATAGTTCATGGGTCAGTCCTGTACAAGTTGTCCCCAAAAAGTCAGGAGTCACTGTAGTTACGAATGCCGATAATGAATTGATACCAACTAGAGTAACTACAGGATGGCGTGTATGCATTGATTATAGGAAGTTGAATTCTGTCACACGTAAAGACCATTTTCCTTTACCATTCATCGATCAAATGCTTGATAGGTTAGCAGGTCACGAATTTTATTGCTTTCTAGATGGCTACTCAGGATATAATCAGATTCCCATAGCACCAAAAGATCAAGAGAAGACCACTTTCACTTGCCCTTTTGGCACTTTTGCATATAGGAGAATGCCATTTGGATTATGTAATGCACCTGCTACATTTCAACGATGCATGTTAAGCATTTTTTCTGATATGGTTGAACGATTCCTTGAGGTCTTTATGGATGACTTTTCTGTCTTTGGTGATTCATTTGATCAATGTTTACGTCATCTAACACTAGTTCTGCAGAGATGTATCGAAAAGAACTTGGTCTTAAATTGGGAGAAGTGCCATTTTATGGTAACACAAGGTATTGTTCTCGGTCACATCATTTCGAGCAAAGGTATTGAGGTTGACAAAGCTAAGGTGGATCTCATTTCCAATCTTCCTCCACCCAAAACAGTCAGAGAAGTAAGATCTTTCCTTGGGCATGCTGGTTTTTACAGACGTTTCATTAAAGATTTTAGCAAAGTTTCTAGACCCTTATGCAATTTACTTGCTAAGGATGCACCTTTTATCTTTAATGATTCATGTCTTGTGGCTTTTGAAAAATTAAAGCAATTGTTGACAACATCACCCATCATTCAGCCCCCAAACTGGAGCTTACCATTTGAACTCATGTGTGATGCATCTGATTATGCAGTAGGAGCAGTGTTAGGACAAAGAGTTGATCGAATTCCCCATGTTATTTATTATGCTAGTATGACATTGAATGATGCACAGTTGAACTATTCAACTACTGAAAAAGAAATGCTAGCAGTAGTGTTTGCATTGGAAAAATTTCGATCTTATCTCATTGGTTGTAAAATAATTGTGTTCACAGATCATGCTGCTCTGAAATATCTTCTCACGAAGAAAGATGCAAAAGCTAGACTAATTCGTTGGGTGTTACTTTTGCAGGAATTTGACTTGGAATTCAAAGATAAGAAAGGCACAGAAAATGTTGTAGCGGACCATCTCTCTCGTCTTCATTTTGACACAATTACAGAGCCACTAACATTGAATGAGTCCTTTCCAGATGAACAATTAATGAGTGTGGAAGTTTTACCTTGGTATGCTGATATAGTTAATTATCTTGTTACAGGCAAACTTCCAGAGCATTGGACTAAGCAAGACAAGGCCAAATTCTTTGCAGAAATAAAGAATTTCTTTTGGGATGACCCATATTTGTTCAAATATTGTGCAGACCAAATTGTCAGACGATGTGTCCCAGAAAATGAAATTCAGAATATCCTTTCATTCTGCCATGAACAAGCTTGTGGAGGCCATTTCAGTGCTAAGAAAACAGCGACTAAAGTTTTACAATGTGGTTTCTATTGGCCAACTATATTTCGAGACGCTTATACTTTTTGTTCTTCATGTGATAGGTGTCAACGAATGGGGAGCATTACACGAAGGAACATGATGCCACTAAATCCAATTTTAGTGGTTGAGATTTTTGATGTATGGGGTATCGACTTCATGGGACCCTTTCCCCCTTCTTTTGGCCATCAATACATCTTGGTAGCTGTTGATTACGTATCGAAATGGGTAGAAGCGATTCCATGCAGAACTAATGATCACAAAGTGGTGATAGGGTTTTTGAAAAGTAACATTGTTTCACGCTTTGGATTCCCTCGAGCGATAATTAGTGATGGTGGTGCCCACTTTTGCAATAAAGCATTCAAGGCTCTTTTGACAAAGTATTCAATCACTCATAAAGTGGCGACCCCGTATCATCCGCAAACCAGTGGCAAAGTGGAGATCTCCAATCGAGAACTAAAGCACATATTAGAAAAGACGGTGAGGCCGGACAGAAAAGATTGGTCATTAAGACTTGATGACGCATTATGGGCATATAGAACGGCTTTCAAGACCCCGATTGGGATGTCACCCTATAGGCTAGTGTATGGAAAAGCTTGCCACCTACCTGTGGAACTCGAGCATCGTGCATATTGGGCTATCAAGAAATTCAATTTCGACATGCATCAAGCCAGCTCAGAAAGAAGATTACAACTGGCAGAACTTGAAGAAATTCGCAATGACGCGTACGAAAATGCCAAAATTTACAAGCAACGAATGAAAGTCTTCCATGACAAGCATATTATGAGAAAATCTTTCACTCCAGGTCAGAAAGTGCTTTTATTCAACTCTCGCTTGCACCTATTCCCAGGTAAGTTACGCTCTCGTTGGTCTGGTCCATTTATTGTTCATACTGTTTTTCCACATGGGGCAATTGAAATTAAGGACCCAAAGAACGGTGTCACGTTTAAAGTTAATGGTCAAAGATTAAAGCCATATCTAGAATACCAACCACATGGAGAAGACACCGAAATAAATTTGGGTGACCCACCAGATTTGAATTGATTTTTTTCTTTTCGGTGGTTTGATTTTTCTTTCTTTATTTATTTTTATTCTTTTGCTAATTGAAATTATTTTTGCATAAGTGTGTTTCTTTTGTCATTAACTTTTCTCTTATCATTGTTAATCATGAGTCTCTTACTTAGACCGTTCCTCCTGAACATTCTTAAACCACTTCAACGTGTCAAAACTCATCTCAAAAGACAGATTCACTCTTGTAAAACACATCGCATTTGGGCTCTACAACCACCAGAGTTGGTAGCCTATGTTGAGGATTTAGAACGCCAACTCAGAGATATTGAGAAAAGTGTTTTTGACATCCAGTTGGAGCTTGAGGTAAATTCAATAAGAGGACGATTTTAATTTTCTTTGTGTGTTTTAATTTGTTTTTCTGTTTGTGTGCTTTAGTTTGTTACCCCGGTGAAGTGGCGGATAACGGTACTCCGTGACAATCAAGTCGGTTACTTCAGTTTCCCATAATAACTGATATTCTGAGGTGAAAGAATGGACAGAACCGAGATTCTAGCGAAGCTTCACAAGCGATTCCCTTCACTCCCTCAGAATGCCCTCCTTACGATCTACAAAACTCGGTCCGAACGCATGCGACTGCTCATGAGGAATAACATACCTGCTGACATCCGTTGGTTAATTGAAGCAAAAGTACGATTGGCAGGTGAGTTACCTCCAAAATTTATTGCATACATGCCTGGTTGTGGGAAAGGAAACTATGCAAGAAAACGACGAGCTCGAAGAATTTCTGTTGCTTGTCATAAGTGTGCCAGAATGAATTGCAATAAAAACCGATGTTCTTTAGGAATGGTATCTGATAACAGGGAAGATAAAATTCAATTCATTAGGGATGGCTTGAATAAGGAGTCATTGGATGATATCCTTTTGTCTCTTGAAACGCATCCCAGTGGATATGTGCAAGGAGCGATTCTCCAGTTATGGCCTTTATTCCAGAAAGAGCATGCACGATATAGTCTCGGGAATCTGACTATAAAAGACCCTGTTTGCCAGTTTATAAGAAAATTGGATGGGAAGCCTATCCTCGACCCATAGAGGGCGTTCAAGCCGTTTCTGGACGTAAAACCAGAGGAAGATGTGAGCCACAGTCGCAACTACCTGTCAATATCCTTTTACTTTACTGTTATTTTATTTTATTTCACTGTTACTTTATCAGTGCATTATTGTCTTTAATAATTTTCTTACTGTTTGTTTTTACTGTTTGCTTTTTGACTATCGAGCCATGTGCTTTACGCGTTTTTGACATTGACCCGCCACTTCATACACAGTTGTGATCCATTGTCACCAAGAATCTTAAATATGACTTTTTGTTAAGCACTCACAAATTGTTTTTGAGAACTATCCCAATGGCAGCTACTCCCAATAGACAATTCAAGAACATTTGTGTGCTTTCTGGATTTACCTATGGCAAACATAAAGAGTTCGTTGATGTAGCCATAGATCTTGGTCGAAACATAGCATAGAGAAAATTACACTTAGTGTATGGAGGAGGTAACCGAGGGTTATCAAAATTGGTCTCAGAAGCTGCTCTTGTCAGAGGAAGCCAAGTGTTAGGCATCATCCCTAGAGTCCTAAAACCTTTGGGCAGTGTGTCTGACTCCACGACTGGAGAAGAATTAGTCGTCTCAGGTATGCAAGAACGGATAACTGAAATGCTCGATCATGCTGATGCTTTTATTTTCCTGCCAGGAGATCTTGCAACACTAGAGGCACTTATCACACTAGCATCTTGGGCCCAACTGCACATTCACCAGAAACCCATCGGTTTGTTAAATGTCAATAATTTTTATGATGGCTTTATCGCATTTCTTAACCATGCAATAAAAAACTACTTTATTCCTTCCAGTGCGAAAAAACTTTTTATTTGTGCTCACACTGCTAATGAGCTACTTGACATGTTACAAGCTTATAAACCAGAGCCAGACCCCTGGAGCTTTGTGTTGGAGCGTTCAAATGATGATGGTAACAATAGCCGCAGTAAGAAGTACAAATTAGATTTAACTCTTCGCTTGTAAATATTTTCTTCTGTGTTGCGCCAACCAGGTGATGTCTTCTGAACTCTACTTCTTTTCTTTAAAACATTGAGGACAATGTTTCGTTCTGGTTGGGGGGAGGGAATAATGGACAATTGTGGAATCTTGGTTAAGTTTTTACTAATTTTTTGTTGTAGAAACTAACTGTTGCTAACTTTTTGTGTTGAAGATGGCTGAATATGGAGTGTAGTGACTCTAGAAACGCATCTTCATTGTTTAAAAATAAAAAAAAAATTAAAAAAAAATTTCATGTATTTTCTTTTTCTTTGTTATGTTTTGATGTTCATTTTTCTTTTTCTTTTTTTTTTCTCCTTTATAAATATACATTTTCCAACAAAAATTTTTTGAGTCAAAGATGGCTGAATATAGAGTGTAGTGCCTCTAGAAACGCATCTTCTTAAAAAAAAAATTCGTTTTCTATCATTTTCTAATTAAATTTTCTGCATCATTTTCACATTTCTGCATGCATATTTTCTTTTTACGTTTAGAATAGGTTGGGGGGTAGGGTGTTGTTTAAAAAAAAAAAAAAATTGATTTGTTTTAACATTGGATAACATGATGATTTCAAATTTTAGTATTTGTATTATCTTTAGTCTGAAGTGATGTTACACTATGTTTGCTACTCTACATGTTGATGTCGGAGACAAAAATGAGTTGCTTGAAGGAATGAACATGTCATAATAAATACCAAGTGAGTTTTTGAGCCTATCATTTTTCTTGGAGAGTAACCCTTTTGCCCATTCTTTATACAGCTTAGCAGCTTATTATTGTATACACGATCTCTAGATTTCTTTTGAGTTAACCCTAAAATAAAAATAAAAATAAAAAAAAATAAAAAAATAAAAAAAAAAGAGTGTGTTGTTACATTTGGAAGCCCATTTAATTAGTAGATATGGAAGATTATTTAGAGTCCTAAAAGATGATGGAAAGGCCCTCTTTGATCCGTTTGAGCCTTTCTAGCCATCCCTTTTATGAATATCCATAGTTAGCCCTTTTGAGCCTTTAAAAAAAAAAAAAAACTTTTTTTTCTCAATTTATTATCTTGACCCACTCCGATTTGGAGTATTACCCAACATCTTACAAGATCCATCACCTTTTTATGTTTGAGAAAATTGTAAATAAATATTTTGTATATTAAAGTTATGCCTAGTTCAAAAAAAAAACAAAAAAAAAAAAACAAAGAAAGAAAGAAACAAAAATTGTTGCTTCAAAAAAAAAAAAACAATAATAGGTGAAATCCACCTTGCAACTTTCCAAAAAAAAAAATTCTATGCATTTTTCTCAAACATACATTTTGTCTTCCTTATTTCCCTTCTTTGTTAGCTATGTCCCTAGCCTACGTTACGTCCTAATAAAAGTCCTTCTTGATTTTAGGGAACTATAATCTGAAATAGAAGCTAGTTATATGGGCTAAAAAGATGTAGTGATGCATAAAAAAAATAATAATAATAAATAAAATGGGTTGACTAGCATTTTTATTTGACTGGAGATCGTATTATTTCTAAGTTAAGGGCATATTTCTTTTTGGTGAGAGCATGTGAGACCACTTCTTATTATTTTCTCTCAATTACCATTCATTGGAGTGATTATTTTTATTTGGGTTTAATTTCTTTGTGAGAGTGTCACTATTTCCAGTGAGATTTTGGGGTTTAACATGTCATTCTTAAAGGTAGCTACAACAAAGTCTACTGGGCTGATTCATGTGAATGGTTGATGTGGGTGTGATGTTTCTTTAAACTTGAGATAATGCTTATACTTTTATTTAATTGTTATCATTAATCTGATTGAATAAAAAGAGGTTTAAAAAAAAATCATTTTTTGAATTTTTGTTTTCGCTTTATTTGCTAGGGACTAGCAATAAGCTGGTTGGGGGGTGTGTTGAGTGTTAGAAAGTGCATATTTATAAAGGAGAAATCGTTATTTTATATATCAAGTATTGCTAACAACCGTTACTTTTATGTGTTTAAATTTCTTGTACTTTAATTATGTGTGTTTTATTTTAATTAAGTATTTAATGTATTTTAGGGGCATCATAGTCATTTCACAATAAACAAGAGATCAAATGGCAAAACGGACATCATTTTTGAGCTCAGGACGGTCGAAAACCTTAGGAGGAGTATAAAAGGAAAAATGACACTGTTCACACGTACGGTACTGTTCACATGTACGGTACTATTCACATATACGGGTACTGTTGGAGTTACTGTGCAAATAGTGGCGGTTGACTGTACTGTGCAAATAGTGGCTGTTGACTGTACTGTGCAAATAGTGGCTGTTGACTGTACTGTGCAAATAGTGGCTGATGACGTGGCGAAATCCTGAGCGTCCAAACTGTTTTTAATCCGATGGCCATGATTTACTCGATGTAACTATAAAAAGGGGGCCTCCCCCCCTAATTAAGCACCTCTGAATCCATTTTTGGGATTCATTTTCTGTAATTCTCTCTCTATCTTGTATTTTCTTTGTATTTTAATAAATTCCCATTTTGCCCCTAGTTCAACTATGAGTGGCTAATTTTCTTTCAAGCTTGGGTTGAAGGTGAAGTCTCAACATGTGTCATGGGCTTGATTTGGTAAATTTATTTTCTCTTCCCCTCTAGTTTTTGTGGATGTTTTGACTTCTCGTCGACAAATAATACTAATCTTGTCTAGTACTGCCCTGGTTTCACCGGCTCCCTAGTATAAGGTTATTATTATTTGGCACGATAAGCCCTTAGCACCATATTTATTAGAGCGTGGTTCATGAGGTGTGGATTCCCCTCTCATGATTTAATTGGTATTAATATGGAATATTTAGCCCATGATGCATGTTGATACGGATCCGGATACCTAAGTACGTCATTTAATAGATTTATAATTCAATTTATTTCTGCCATTTTATTTCCAATTTCAGAATTTAATCTTGCCATTTTAATTTAAGTTTTAGCATATTTCAAATCATTTCCACCATAAATCCAACCACCCATTTACAGAATTAATTCTATATATAATTAAAATCCACCTCCTCGTGGGATCGACACTCGCACCATTAAGCTATACTACAACAGATTCGTGCGCTTGCGAGTTCAATAAAATTTGCACAACACTTGTCATAAGTATGCCAGAATGAGTTGCAATAAAAACCCATGTTCTTTAAGAATGGTGTCTGATAACAGAGAAAATAAGATTCAATTCATTAGGGATGGCTTAAATAAGAATTCATTGAATGATATCCTTCTGTCTCTTGAAACGCATCCTAGTGGATATGTGCAAGGAGTGATTCTCCAGTTATGGCCATTATTCCAAAAAGAGCCTGCAAGATATATTCTCGGGCATCTGACTATAAACGACCATGTTTGCCAGTTTATAAGAAAATTAGATGGGAAGCCCATCCTCGACCCATAGAGAGCATTCAAGCCGTTTCTGAACGTAAAACCAAAGGAATATGTGAGTCACAATCGCAACTACCTGTAAATATCTTTTTACTTTACTGTTTTTTATTTCATTTCACTGTTGTTTTATTGTCTGCATTATTATCTTTAAGAATTTTATTACTGTTTGTTTTTTTCCTTTTTATTGTTTTCTTTTTTACTATCGAGCCATGTGATTTACGTGTCATTTGACACTGACATACCAACTCATACACAGTTGTGATCCAATGTCACCAAGATTCTTAAATATGACTTTTTGATAAGCACTCACAAATTGTTTTTAAGAAATATTTTAATGGCAGCTACTTCCAATAGACAATTCAAGAACATTTGTGTACTTTCTGGATTTACCTATGGCAAACATAAAGAGTTCGTTGATGCAACTATAGATCTTGGTCGAAGTATAGCAGGGAAAAAATTACACTTGGTGTATGAAAGAGGTAACTGAGGGTTATTAAAATTGATCTCAGAAGCTGCTTTTATCAGAAAAAGCCAAGTGTTAGGCATCATCCCAAGAGTCCTAAAACTTTTGGGCAGTGTGTCTGACTCACTGACTGGAGAAGAGTTAGTCGTCTCAAGTATGCAAGAACGAATAACTGAAATGTTTAATCATGCTGATGCTTTTATTTTCCTTCCAGGAGATCTTGCAACACTAGAGGTACTTATCACACTAGCATCTTAGGTCCATCTGCACATTCACCAAAAACCCATCGGTTTGTTAAATGTCAATAATTTTTATAATGGCTTTATCGTATTTCTTAACTATGCAATAAAAAACTATTTCGTTCCTTCCAATGCCAAAAAGTTTTTTATTTGTGCTCACACTACTAATAAGTTACTTGATATATTACAAGCTTATCGACCGGAGCCAGACTCATGGAGCTTTGTGTTGGAGCGCCCAAATGATGACGGTAATAGTAGTCACAGTAAGAAGTATAAATTAGATTTAACTCTCCACCTGTAAATATTTTCTTCTGTGTTGCACCACCCAAGTGATGTCTTCTAAACTCTACTTCTTTTCTTTAAAACATTGAGGACAATGTTTCGTTCTGGTAGGGGGAATGAATAATTGACAATTGTGGAATCTTGGTTAAGTTTTTACTAATTTTTTTTGTTGTAGAAACTAACTGTTGCTAATTTTTTGTGTTGAAGATGGCTGAATATGGAGTGTAGTGACTCTAGAAACGCATCTTCATCGTTTGAAAAAAAATTTAAAAAATTTCAGATATTTTCTTTTTATTTATTATATTTTGATGTTCATTTTTCTACTTCTTTTTAATTTCTCCTTTATAAATATACATTTTCAAAATTTTTTGTTTTTTTGAGTCAAAGATGGCTGAATATGGAGTATAGTGCCTCTAGAAACGCATCTTCTTAAGTTAAAAAAAACAACAATTTTCGTTTTCTATCATTTTCTAACTTGTTTTTCTATAACATTTTCACATTTCTGCATGTATATTTCCTTTCATATTTAGAATAGGTTGCGGGGTAGGATGTTGTTAAAAAAAATTGTGTGATTTATTTTAACATTGGATGACATGATGAATTTCAAATTTTAGTATTTGTATTATCTTTAGTCTGAAGTGATGTTACACTATGTTTGCTACTCTAAATGTTGATGTCAGAGACAAATATGAATTGCTTGAAGGAATGAACATGTCATAATAAGTACTAAGTGAGTTTTTGAGCCTATCATTTTCCCTGGAGAGTAACCCTTTTGTCCATTCTTTATACAGCTTAACAGTTTATTATTGTATACACGATCTCTAGATTTCTTTTGAGTTAACCCTTAAAAAAATTTGTAAAATTAAAAAAAAAAAAGAAAAAAATGTCTATTGCTACATTTGGAGGCTCATCTAATTAGTAGATATGGAAGATTATTTAGAGCCCTAAAAGATAATGGAAAGGTCATCTTTGATTCGTTTGAGCCTTTCTAGCCATCCCTTTTGTGAAATATCCATAGTTAACCCTTTTGAGCCTTTAAAAAAAATTTTCTTTGTCAACTTATCATCTTGACCCACTCTAATTTGGAGTATTACCCAATATCTTACAACTTCCATCACCTATTTATGTTTGAGAAAAATGTAAATAAACATTTTGTATAGTGAAGTTATATCTAGTTCAAAAAAAATTATTGTCTCTTAAAAAAAATTGTTGCTTAAAAAAATAAATTATTGTTTCAAAGAAAAAAACAATGATAGGTGAAATCCACCTTGCAACTTCCTAAAAAAAATTCCTCTGCATTTTTCTCAAACATACACTTTATTTTTCATATTTCCCTTCTTTGTTAGCCATGTCCCTAGCCTATGTTACGTCTTAATAAAAGTCATTCTTTATTTTAGGGAACTATAGTCTGAAGTAGAAGCTAGTTATATGGGCTTAAAGGATGTATTGATACATGAAAAAATAAATAAATAAATTGGGTTGACTAGCATATTTCTAAGTTGAGGGCATATTTCTTTCATCTTGGTGAGAGCATGTGATATCATTTCTTGATTATTTTCTCTCAATTACCATTCATTAGAGTGACTATTTTTATTGGGTTTAATTTCTTTGTGAGAGTGTCACTATTTCCAGTGAGATTTTGAGGTTTGACATGTCATTCTTGAAGGTAGCTACGACAAAATCTACTGGACTGATTCATGTGGATGGTTGATGTGGGTGTGATGTTTCTTTAGACTTGAAATAATGCTTATACTTTTATTTGATTGTTATCATTAGTCTGATTGAATAAACAAGAGTGTTTAAAAAAAATCATTTTTGAATTTTTTTTCGCTTTATTTGCTAGGAACTAGAAATAAGCTGGTCGGGGGTGTGTTGAATGTTAGAAAATGCATATTTATAAAGGAAAAAACCGTCATTTTACATTTCAAATCTTACTAACAACCCTTACTTTTATGTGTTTTAGCTTTTTGTAATTTAATTATGTGTGTTTTATTTTAATTAAGTATTTTATGTATTTTAAGGGCATCATAGTCATTTCACAATAAATGAGAGATCAAACGGCAAAACGGACATCACTTTTGAACTCAGGACGGTCGAAAACCTCAGGAGGAGCAAAAAAGGAAAAATTACACTGTTCACATGTACGATACTATTCACATGTGGAGTACGTTACTGTTCGCGACACTGTTCACATAGACGGATCGATGATGTGGCATTGACTGATGAGGTTTCAAGATCCTGTTGGACTAAAATTCTTATGCACTGTTGATCGATGACGTGGCAACATATCAGTAGACCAAAAATGTGCATATGGTACATGCACCCATGGGATTGTTTTCAACCAAACCGTATTACTGTGCAAACCGTGTCACTATTCAAACCGCGTGGTCAAACCGTGTTACTGTTCAAGCTGCATTGTCAAATTATTTTTAATCCGATGGTCATAATTTACTCGATGTATCTATAAAAAGAGGGCCTCCCCCCTAATTTGATACCTCTGAATCCATTTTTGGACTTCATTTTCTGTAATTCTTTCTCCATCTTGTATTTTCTATGTATTTTAATAAATTTCCATTTTACCTCTAGTTCAACTATGAGTGGTTAATTTTCTTTCAAGCTTGGTTGAAGGTGAAGTCTCAACATGTGTCATGGGCTTTATTTGGTAAATTTATTTTCTCTTCCCCTCTAGTTTTTAAGGTGAAATGACTATTATTATTTGGCACGATAAACCCTTAGCACCATATTTATTAGAGTGTGGTTCATGAGGTGTAAATTCCCCCCTCATGATTTAATTGATATTAATAAAAAATATTTAGCCCATGATGCATGTTGGATCCAGAAACCTAAGTATGTCATTTCAATAAAATTCTTTTCAATTTATTCTCGTCATTTCAATTCCAATTTTAAAATTTATCCTCGCCATTTTAATTTAAGTTTTAACATATCCCAAATCATTTCTACCACAAATCCAATCACCTCATACAAAATTAATTCTATATATAATTAAAATCCACCTCCCCGTAGGATCGACACTCATCACCATTAATCTACACTACAATAGATTCGTGCGCTTGCGAGTTCAATAAAATTTGCACAACAAACGCCATAAGATAAAATTGTTCTGATCAAGCTTAATAGGAGTAACAAAGCTATAAGAAGGACTATTTTGATTAATGCTTGCCGTTGCAAGCTCTAATACCATGAAAGAATATTGAAGTAACTATGTTTGGCAAGCAAGAAACTAAAGGAAAATGAAAGAAAATGTTTAGAAGAAGCTTGTAGAAGATTCTCAATTCATTAACTAGAAATGTCAATCAATTACGTATACATATAGTATTGAATTCTATAAGATTCTAATTCTATTATTCACACGTGTGCCATGCTCAATACAAGCTGGACCTAGTAACTAATTTTTGGCACATCAGCTCAAGAGCATAATCTAATGTTGTTTGCTACACTATAACCCTAAGCTCTACAGTCAAGTGATATTTGATTCACTAACACTTTGACAAGTGGATATTTTATGACTCGTGCATGTTCAAATTTTATTTATTTTTTTCTTTTTTGTTCTATTAGTTGTTAATAACTTTGATAAATATAGCTGGATGGTATAGATAACTTCCCTTCAAATCCTTCCATATATATGTATACATTAGTAGGGTTTGATTTCCTTCCTAATGTTTTTAGATATATTAAGCTTGGTTTGATCATCTCATATATTCAGATTATGTCATCATATAGATGATTTATATATATATATAAGTCATTTTATAGTGACAACATATCGATTTTGCTACAAAAAATTGTATATTTCAATATATTAGAGAATATATTTTTTTATTTGTTAGTGTATTAAAATTTATACTTTTTTTATTATTTCATGACATCCGTACTTTATTATAATAAGGATGTCGTTATTAGATCGAGAACAATTCATACATTCGTAATTTATATCTTAAGTCATGTTACATATCCTTTAAGATATATGTGTTAGTTTTTCAGTATGGTTAAAGCTTTAAAGAAACATCTTCGTCCCATAAAAGCCTCTTCTGTTTGAGATCAGAAAGTATATGTCAACTTACAATTAAATGTTCCATTAATCTTAATGTAGAGATATTTAAAGGGTCGGCCCATTCTTGATTGTACAGTCCTCTCTATTGACAGAGGGAGCGACACAAAAGCATCGCCATGAGTGATTTGTCAAATAGTCTTTCGATAACGTTAGCAGAACATTGCTACTGCCTAGTCTATCTTAATTAGATGCCCTAGACAAGGACAAGATTCCATTCAACTACTCTCCCTTTTCTGAGGCACGATTTTTACTCACTCGATACTCACTTAAATTTGCTTTTAATTTCAATTTCAATTTTTCAAACAAACATAAAAAGTCAAAGGAATTGGGTGACAATTTCACCACATTATATTAAGTTAGGTCAATTTACTAATAGATTAATTGATCCCATCCCTGAAGCTGAAACCCGCCTCTGCCGGTCAAAAATCTTTCTTCCTGAAATAGGTTACTGTTGCCTTATTTGGGGGGAAGGTGTTGTCGGGTTTCTTACCTCTTCACGACAAGTCTCCTTATTAATCATGCAGAGTTTATGAACCTGATTCCTATACATGACACAATTGCTCCATCCATACGTCTAAATCTTTAGCTTATATTTGATTAGAAAAAATAGGATGATCGATTGTTAATTTCAATTTTAATGTTTAGTTTCACATAAAATTATGTTTTCTTCAACTTTTTTTTTTGTATTTTTTCTCATTTTCTTTCATTTTTTGAAATCAAATATGCCGATAAATTAATAAGTTAACTTCTCTCATGGTGAGGAAACAAAAAAAGGAAAACAGCTTAACTTCTCCTCTTTGAAAGATTTATGTTCGCTTTGAAGATATCAAATTTAACAACCTATCTATTTTCATTATATTATTACTATTATTACTCTAAATTCTTCCTTTGCACATTTGAGTCAAGTTCAAACTCCAAATTTCTTGTATCGTCATAAAAAATTTTACCCATTGAGACGACCAACACCTACAACAACCAGGCTAATTTGCTTTTATTGTCCATGACTACATTGAGAGGCGGGGGGAAAAAAAAAAAAAAAAAAGGTCATTGGTGGTCTCCTCCGAACTACACTTTTCCCAGTGTAAATACAACTTGTTAATTAATTTAAAAAAAATTGAATCAATAACAAGTTCAAACGTATGATGGCAACAATAACAAAAAACGAAGATCTTAATTTGAAAAATTAATGAGGAGCATAAACTTATGCATAAATTATACATGTCTATAGTAATTAACTAATTGGTAGTAGCTCGCATATAGTAATAGAGAATCATAACGTACTTGAAAATTGTTTTAGGCAAAAGAAATGTTTATAGACTAAAGTAATATTTTCATTGTAAAAGCAAAATGTTGAAATGTTTGAAGTCTCTTGAGGATTGACTTTGTAGGAATATTTTTATTCATTCGATAACTTAATGAAATGGCATTTTTTGTTTTAACAAACATTAATGAAACTAAAAATTGTTAAAATAACGTCTTCTTTCCTGGAACACTTTTTGCAACAAGACATAACACTTGTATATTCTTAATTTTGAGCGAAAGATATTTCAGAAAATGTTGCGGGCCACAGCTCCAACCCCTCAAAGACTTCAAGAAGTAACAACAAAAATCATTATCGGCAGAAATTGACAAATTGATGGCTTGTTTGACCACCAATTTCCAGGGAAAAAGTTAAATTACTATTGATTTATTTTGAACAAGGATTAGTTTTGATCTGATTTTTAGGCTTACATTGAAAAAAAAAAAAACTATAACCTAATTAATTGACGAGAGCATCACCATCGTCCAAACAGCTAGCATAAAATCAACCAAACTTTTTGATCTAGTCAATAAACCATTCCAAACGAGAAAACTGTTGAACATTCCCATAATTTCTGCGCTTAAATCGAAGAAAAAGATTAGATCAACATCAATTTATAGCATCAAACCATCAGACAGGCGTCACATTAATTTCTTTAAAATAACAATAATAATTAATGAGAAAACAAAATACCCAAAGCTTCCTCGAATCATTAACTTGGAAATTTAAATTGATGTTTCCCGAAATCAAGGCCAGGTTTGTTGAAAAGAAATCGAAACACACAGAAAGTCATTTAATTTAATTAATGAATTAAAAAGTGGGAAGACAAAGAGAAGCAACCCAACGTGTGAAACAAAATGGCCTGTTCTTGGCCCACTTTTATAATTTGAAAACAAAACATTAGCAAGAAGAGACTCGTCGTCTTCTCTCTCTTACAACCCTTATTATAATGATACTCATGATTTCATCTCTTAATTTTCCATTGAATCTTTGAACATTTCCAAAAGCATTTTTTTTTCTCATCATTTTTCTTTCTTGGGTTTCATTTTTCTTTTGTTTTTAGGATGATAAAGAAGAAGAAAAAGAAGAAGAAGAAGAAGAAATATGACCTTGGGTGAGCTTTTTGAAGCACCATTACTATATTTATTGTTATATGTATTTATGGAGTTGATGATATGCGATTTGCAAAGAGAAGTCTTGTTTCAGGTGGAACAATTTTCACCGGACGGCAACGGCGTACATGGGAAAGCCAGGCATTATTTGATCTTCTTATGTTCTTCTTCTTGTCTTTGTTTTTCTTTTTTTTTTCCGGAGGGGGGAAGTAGAGGGAAATAGTTTAAGAAAAGTGTATGTAGAATGTTTAAAGAATGTTAAGGAAAGAGATTAAATAGCAAAGAAATAAGATGATGGAGGTACTTTTAATTGGATCGCCAAATTAAATCATAGAATCACAAAGTTCATTCTATGTTTATTAATTATTCATCCTTTTTTTTTTAAATTGAAATTAAGCACTTTCAAAGATAACTCAAATTTTGCATAATTGATCGTATAAAGCCTCTCTGCTATGATGAACACGTTCTAAGAAATTTAATAATAACAATAACAAAAAGCATCCTATTTTTTTCTTTTTTCTTTTTTGTCCATTTTGGCACATTGGCTCATGTTGTCAATACAAGGTGCGTGTATAATTTAGTTGGTACAGAGTTAAAATCAAATTCCAATTATAAAAACATTTGGTACATTTCATCAGCATCATACTTTTTGGTTGCATAATTAAAAGTCTAAACAGTAATTAGTCAAATTATAAAAATGACTGAAATGCAGACAAACAAATCTTTTGTTTTTCTTATTTGTTCTTTTTCGGTTCTTTTCTCAATCAGATGTAGGTTCACAAAAATATTGATTATCAACCGATATATGCTTTAATTATATATGGTTTCTCTAAATTGTGTTGTGGTAATTCTCTTTTGATTTATGTATAAAAGAGTGACGGGAAGCCTTCACCCAACCCTTGATATTGACATGCATCAAAATTGTTATTTTGACACATTATTTTGTCCTTAATCTAAATTTCGTTTTTTTTCCTCTATTTGTCCAACACGTGTCGTTACATGAAGGATATATACCGTATGTACATAATTTTATGTGTATAATACGGCATTGTGCAAAATAATTTCCAATAAATAATTTATAATTAGGTGTGTCTAATTAAAATTTTTTATTCTAAACCCAGATGCCAATTATTTAATTACAAATATAAAATCAAAATGACCCAATTTTTTAAAGAAAGCATTAAAAACAAAAAGAACCCAAATGAAATATGCAAACATCAATCATTCTCAAAGCACAACTAATAATAATTTTTTATATCATAAATTATCTACGTTCCCATACTGCGTATTTGATTACTTGTATATTAGTGAAAAAGCCTTAATGATGAATCTTGATGAAAAGTGATATTTTCACTCAAACATTTATTTATTAATCGATATTTCTCCTTCAAACTATATATATCTTGTGTGTGTGCGCGTGTGTGTGTGGAAGGAGGTTTCATTTTTAAAATATCTATTGTGATAATAATAAATGCATCGTGATAATTAAGTATTGGGAATATATATATATACACACACACGCTAGTAATTGTTTTCGGTAGGGCGTGTCGGAAGGAAGAAACTTTCAAAAGTATACGGCTAGCATTACGCCCGAGGGTAACTTGTTTGTTTGTTTGACTCTTCTTGCTAATTAGTAATTAATTTGTTTAAAGGCTTTGGGTTTACTTATGAGTTATGAATGACTTATAGTTACCTAAAATTCTAGGTGAGCTAGCTAGCTTCCTCCAATACGTTTGATTATTATGGGGAAATGGAAGGGGACATCGAATTAATCTTCAACGACAAGTCTGCCTCGGAATTTAGTACTTCTAATAATCTAAAGAATATTGCTTAATCAAATTAATTTCTTTATCCAACTTGTTCATATTTATATATATATGTATGACATTTACACATATAAAATATCCCCTTCACACGTGAATCAACATTTCTGCTTTGTGGAGGATGGTGGCCATTGGAAATGGGTGCCTAAATATACCCATGAATTGGTTGAAGTATGAGTCCAGTTCATTCCACTTTGGCTTGTTCATTCATTTCAAGTAAGAGTGGGACTCATCAAATTGATCCTATTATTTGATTAAGACAAAATGATTAAAATAGGATTCAGAAAAAAAAGCACTCCTCCAAATATCTCTTAAAACCCATTTCCTTTATTAATCTTATTTTAATACGGTTATTTGAATTTATCAAATTATTTATTGTACTCATTTTAAAAATAATTTTTAAATCTTGACACTAAAATGTAGTTATGTTAAAACAAATAATTTGTACTCCTTTAAAGATATGTTTACATTCAACTTTATGTTATTTTTCTTAAACCCTAAACTAACATTTTTTATTTAGTACCCTAGGCCTTAGCTTTTTATCAAAATTAAACCTCCCCAGAGAAAACAAAGGTGAAATGAAGGAACTACTGGAGACTCTTTTTTAAAATTAAGTAGTGGTACTAACGAAGGGCTCTCACTTTTACCATTATTAGCTGCTCTAGCCATTTTGGTTTGGCCTTTGCTCGCTACACTTAGAATTTTTGCGCCAAAATATATAGTTAAGAGTATTTTTAATTTATTTCTGTTTAGTTTTCAATCTAATAAATCTAAGCATTTACTAAGGGTTTTTAAATGAATTTAATTTGTTTAATCAGTAAAAATTTATTATTATAATAGTTGGGTTCAGTAATAGTTTATTAGACATTGTGATTAGTTTGTTAAGTAGAATTTAAAATTTCAAAATTTAAAGATAAGTTTGTTTAATAAATAAATTTAATGAGTAATTTAGTGATTTCAAATTATCAAGTAGCTCCATCTTCAAAAATAATATAAAATTGTTTTAACACATATGCTCAATTAAGACTTATTCGTATAACCCCGCTTTGCAACTTGTATTTTTATTATTATTATTATTAATCCCCATTTCAATGGGATTTCTTTTGTTGACGGCCAATTTTTTTTTTTTCCTGCTTCTGAGTTTCAGCCATCGCGCTTTTCAATAAATAAATTAAGTGGGTGATCAGGGTGCATTTAGAATAATATGAGGTACGTACAATAATAAAATAAAACAAGCCATTTGAATACAGTAAAAGCTTATTGGACTTATCAAAGCATGGGCTAGGCCTGAATGTGCAATTTGCCCACATCATTAGCGACGCCATTTGAGAAAAGTAACTCAAAGCATTAGATTAGATTATATAAGGTCAAAAGACTCAAAACTCAGAAGAACAAACATGCTCCAAGTCTCTCAAGTCTCCTTTGAATGATTTACTAATTCTACTATCGTAAATAATTAGACAAGTTAATTCATTATACATTTTTATTACAAGTAAGGATAAAAATATGGGCATTAAAATATCTGCACATGACATCAGAGAAGAGAACTCGAGCTTCATTTTTTTAATTTCATCACATAATTATTGAGAAGACAAGCAATGTACAATTGAATCTAGAGAACATGCGGCAAGCTTACCACGACTCTTCCAATAACTGCTAACTTCTTTACACTAAAATAAATCTAAGCATGCGCCCATTACAAACTTTTACTCACGGCTCGACTACAATCAGTCAATCATTGAACGTTTCTAATGAAAATAACGGGATTGATTACATTAATCTATAATTTGAGGTCAGTAAATGTAAACATTTCTTATTTGAAGACAATGAAACTTTAATGGTTTTTGAGCGGTTGAACAACTTTGATTTGCCTTTGACCAACAAAATTTTAACAAGCATGCATGTCTCTGCTATTAATTTAATTAATTCAAAAAGCATTCTTCCTACAAACTCAAATGAGCTGTAGCTAGGGTCGCGGGGGTCATGAGTTCACGTAGCCTATAGAAAAATAAATAAATCAACTATATGTGATTCATTAGCTATGTCAAAACCAATTTATTCAAACTTATGTGCCGCTGTCATACACTTGCTCACGTTAGGTTTATGACTTACGAATAAGATAACGAAATTTTCTAAGAGACGGTGCTGACAAATTAATTAATTTGGTCATAGCCATTGCACATCCGCTATTAGTAAAATTCGTTCAAAATTATATTTAACATTTATAAATTCAAGAAATTTTCAATACTCAAATAAAAAAAATTGGGTCATTGGTAGCTCATTCTCAAGGTTCTCTGTAGTACCGAATTCTCATCTCTAAAATTATATATAATAAATACATATGCAGAAATATATGCATTTCATGTGTCATACATATAGTTTATAGGGCTAACTTCATGAACTCAATACAATAATGGCAATAATAGTATTATTTCAATTTTGCTCTACGAATTTCCCAAGGGATGGTCTAGTCTTCATGCTAAAGATTTGTTGATGGCACCACCATGGGGGGGAAGTTATATTGTACTATTAAAGGGCCAATGATGAATTTCCATTGAGTTTGAAGGGGCCCTTCAATCAAAGGATCTTGGACCTTAAGTTACTAGTCTTCCTCTCATGTCATTGTGATTTTTTCTATCACGAAAAAGTTTAGAATTGCTTCTGGCATGAACTTATCTCGAAACCTCTAAAACCAATTTATACCGGCAGAATTTAATTATTGAATTATACTGTGCGAATGACATACTATCGTAGATGTATTTTTTTTCATATTTTAAATATTTTTTAATAAAAAAATTAAATGTATTTTAGGGGTTTATAAATTTTATTTTTCATTTTTATCTAATATCTAGAAGTAAAAGATTAAATAAAATAAAATAAAATAAGATAAGACAAGATAAATAAAAAAATTCATTCTATGTAAAAGTATTCTAATGAACAAACGAGCAAATTTGGATTACCTTAGATAATCTTTAAAATACTATTCAGATTATTGTAAACATCAAATTTTTTTTTTAAGAGAACTATTACTCATGATATTTACACCATATAAATTACTAAAACTAGGCAACATATTTTTTAATCTTTTCAAATATTCAAGGGACGCCCAACGTCTATCCTAGGAGAAAAATTACCTTCACTCAAGGTTTGAGATTCCAAAGAAAAAAATTTAAATTAAATCCCTGCAATGCATTTGCGGGTTTCAAAACACTTCTCTCACATTTGTAAACATCAATTTACTCATTAAAATTGGTGAAATTTTTTTTATTTTCTTACTTAATAAAAATGAGAGGTAAGTTGAGGTTCATAGTAATTTATATTGTCATTTTCTTAGAGGAGTAAACCAAAATTAACCCGTAACAATATAAAGGTTCTCTCAAATTCATCTTAACAAGCCTTTAAGATTATAAAAACTCTTTGAACTCTTCAAGCACGTTTCTTTTGAAGCAAACCTTGTCCCAAGACTAGATTTGGTCGTAGGCTCATAGCTGCTGCTCAGTTTGAACACTCGACATACGTTCCTTTCAAGCAACAAACTCCATTAGATGATTAAATAAATTAATTTATTAAAGATCATCAATGTGAAATGATAATTAATCTAAATCATGGGATCAAGTATCCCTAATTAATTAATATAAATCATTGCAATTACCTTTCCTTTTTTTGTTTTTTTGTTCATTTTCAATATATCGTTTTCTTAAGAAGACAGCATATACACGAAGTGTCATGCATGAGACCCACCAAGCTTATGAAGACAGTGGAACCTGCAACTAGCTACTTCAGTACTCCAGAGTGAGGGGACCTACTTAATCAATTTTTATCCAATGTTCTCAATACAATTATTTTTCGTATAAAATATCCAATATCTTCTGAAGACCCAAATGATGAAAATAGGTCCATATATATAAGAAGATGTATCAATTATATCTTTGAAAAGCATTATCATTTTCACATACTTAACTAGCTAATACATTTGTCCACATCTACATAGTGATTAACTTATAGATTACTCAAAAGAAAGGAAGGTCGAAAATAAAAAAATAATGGATGAAGTGATTACTTACAAAATTAATTTATTGTCGTATGGTGATTTATGTATGAAAAATCGCATTTGAGTGTTTATTTCATCAATTAAAATACAAAATGTTATTATAATAATACTGATACTAGAGAGCAAGAATTTGAATAAAAAATTTATCAGTTACAAGTGCATTATACAAACTCAGATGTTTGAAATTTGATTAATAAAAGATGTAAAATCAATATTTAAGAAATAAAAAAAAAACCTCAATCTTAACTTATTCTTAAACAATTAATAAGATTACTGCTAACATTTAGAGTAATTGACATGATACTTAGGTCGTCATTATATAAAAAATAAGGTTATTTTCACTTAAATAATTTCATTAGTAATAAATATAGAAGTCAACAATCACTTAACACAGAGTCTAGGGATGGTAAAATCCAGGTCTGGGTTCGGGTTTAGCTTTTCCAAATCTGAACCCGGATATCATTTTCTTTTCCTAGATCCGGACTTTAACCCAGATTTTTTCACCAGAGTCTGGGTTTGGGTTCAACCAGAAAAAATTCGGGTTTTTGGATTCCGAGTTTTGAACCCGGATCAATAAATCAATATCAATTTTTAAAATTCTAAAAATAAAAAATTAATACATTTCCAAGCAATACACACATCTAGATTAATCAATAAAATTAATTAAAAAATAATATTAAAATTAGATATCCAGATCCGAGTTTCAGATGTACGGATTAATTTAAATCTGAATCCGAATATATCCGGGTTATTAAAATTTATTCCGAACATTTTTTTTTTACATTCTAATATGGATTCAACTCGGTCCAAATTATCTGAATTCGTCTAAATTCGAACTGGGTTCGGATTATTTTACCATCCCCAAACACCACAACTATAAAAAATGTGGCGTCATTTTGGTCCAACCTTTTTTTTTGGATTTAATTTTGGTACAACTTTATATGAGAAACATTATTATTTTTCATATAAAAAAAATCTAGATTATTTTAAGTAAGTGATCTGCAAATCCAGGAAAAGATTTTTTTATATAACAAATTGGTTTCTCTCTATGGGGCCCACACTTTGACCGGCCCATTTTCTTGTTATACAAGCCGGCCCATAATTAAAAAAACATTACACATATTTGTGTCCCTTTGTGGCTTCGTGATTTGTGAATAAAATTACAAACGATTAAAATGAAGAATTGCGAGATGAACGACAATAGACGAACAGTGTTTCATTGAAACGCTGCAGTAGTGGCACACGTGTGGAAACCTCCAACGCTTCTCTTGTCTTTGTTATAGGCAGTAAGAAGGCAGACACCTGACACGTGGGATCTCAAGATGCTCCCACGTGATACCATTCTCGCAATCAGAGTGGGAGGCCCACTGGGACGAGGAGGCCCCACGCGCGCCAGCTCGCTACAACTTAAGGCAATCATGCTGCGGGCCAGTCTGCTGTGCTATCCAATTTAGTTTACTGTTATTTTTTATGCCATTGCCGCTCTCTCTCTCTATAGAGCCAAAACGCGTCTGAATCTTTTAGAATGACGAAATTAGCCTCCAAAGTCAGTATTGCACTGATTCATTATTTTTGGAATATTAGTGCTAATCCAGTTTAAGATCTTATACTTTATTAAAATTTAAAAAATTATTAAATTATATGACTTAATAGTATAATATTATTATATTGTTATATTAAATTATGTGATTTAAAAATTTTCATGGTCTATTATTAAATTATACGATTTAATGATTTCCCAAATATTAATAAAGTATAGTATCTTAAATTAAAATATTTCTATGTTATAATTGTACATACATTTCATCATATAAAGTAACACTTTCTTAAAATATATCTATGATTATTTACTTACGTATATCTATTAATCCATCATGAAAAGAGTTTATAGTTATTTATTTTAACTCTTAACTCATAATGTGAAAAATTATTTTCTATGCTTACAAACTAAGACCAAATATTTCAAGAGATAAGCAATATGATTATCACTTTAGAGGAAAGTGTTTATGATTAGATCATTTAATCAGATAACTTGTATAAAAATTATTTTTATGAAATTATTTATGAAAATCTCAGAAATGATTTTAGTGTATTTGAATATAAATAACATTTTTTACAATAGCATTCAAAAATCGCAGTTAAATTTTAAGTTGAAATGTAGGTACTACTAACTTCAGTTTGTAAGATAATTTAGGAATGGTTTGGTATAAAAATTTCAGGTTCAAAAATTGCATATATCAATATTACTAGGGTTGATTGGTTTAATTTTCATTTATGTAATATTAAAAAAAATGTGAAAGGCAAATATTGAAAGTCACAAAACGATCACATTTCCATTATAAGGGTAACTTAGTCATTCAAAAATATATTTTTAACAGCAGCAACAGGTCCAAATCCTGTGCCAGCATCAACGTCTCTTTCTCAATGCTATTCTAAAATTTCTAAAATAAAACGTTCGAAATATATTCTTACTACAAACACTTTGAGCTATTTCTAATTTAACCCCGAAAAAATCTAAGTTACTTTCAATCTAGTCCCCGATCAGGTTTATCAAATATTCCTCACAAGTCACAAGAGAGGAAGCTATCTCTAGCCATAGCCACCTATTTTTCCGCTGTGTCCTTGCTTGAATTCTCCCTCAAAATTCGGGCCTTTTTCAGTACTTTGAACCTCTTATTTTACTCTTCCTTGCTTCTTCTCTTTTATTTTCTGGATTAGCATCAGCAGGAAGTTTTTTTTTCTGGGCTTTTGCTTTTGTTTTCTCTCCCCTCTTTTTTAATAAAAATTTTCCTTTTCTTTTCTGCGTTTCTGTTGTTTTCAATAAAAATCCATTTTATCCTCAAACAACCTTCTTGGAAATGAAAGGTTTTTAATTTAATTGAATAATTGTCTCTTTTTTATTTTTTAATATCAGTATAGTGAAAAATCCAAATTTTAATGGCACTTTGGTGTCCATATAAGAAATGCAAAGCTTTTTGAAATGTACCTTGTTTGTAACTCCTCTGCATCCAAATTTTGAAATACCCATTTGAAGTCTCTCTCTTTGTTTCACTTTTCAAATTAAGGGCTGCATGAATTGACCATTTCATGGTTTCAAGACTGTAAAGTTTCCTAATTTTGACTATACCCTCTTGATCTTTGCAATCAAGAACCAATCTCTTTCTCTTGATCCATCACAAAAAAGAGGAGAAATGTATGGTACACAAAGCAAAAGGGACTTGGCCTTAGAATTGCAAACCCAAATTCCATTCTTGAGACCAAGCATTCATGCACGAAGAGCAAACATCACAGTCAAATTTCAAGACCTTTATGGGTTCACTGTTGAAGGCAATGTTGATGATGTTAATGTGCTAAATGAGGTGAGAGAGAAAGTGAGAGAACAAGGGCGTGTTTGGTGGGCTTTAGAGGCCAGCAAAGGTGCTAATTGGTATTTGCAGCCTCAGATTGCTTCAATATCTGAAGGGATTGCCCTCAAATCATCACTAAAGTTGTCATCTTTGGCTAATGCTATAACATTGAAGAAGCTTATAAGGAAGGGCATTCCTCCTGTGCTGAGGCCTAAGGTTTGGTTTTCGCTTTCGGGTGCAGCCAAAAAGAAGTCGACGGTGCCTGAGAGTTATTACAATGATTTGACAAAGGCTGTTGAAGGGAAGGTCACGCCTGCTACCAAGCAGATTGATCATGTGAGTGCCTTTCAATGGTTTCCTTTGCAAATGATTCTGTATATGAACAATTCTGAGGTTCGCTTTATTTTGGAAGATATGTGGTTTGCATTGTGAATTTGTTTTGGAAATGATTGTTTGTTTTTCTATGTTCTTTGGATAAGAGAGGTCCAAAGCATTACTTGCTATTGTAATTTTGAAGAATATGTTTCGTGGGATGAATTATAGGAACCAAATGGTTCAGGATTCTTGTTCTTGTTTAGTTGTTACAAATTCTATCATCTGGGTTTTTGAGGACATTAGATCACAAACATTGCATTATTGATACCAAAATGTGATGTTCATATTTTGGTTACAGCGCCATGTTTTTTTAGGAAGTGAACGGAGACGTAGACCTTCACCTTGATCTCTCCTCTCTTATTTCAAGCATGACCATCGTTATCTATGCATATTCTTATTGTATAAATACAAAGTCACTAAATGACCTGTGTGTTAGGCGTGCTACTGCTCAGCTTTGATCTGAACTAGTTCAATTGGGCAGGGAGAAACTTTTAGTGTCTTAAGATTTGTAGATTTTTTAGCTTCAGAGAGTCGTGATTCCAAGACAGCTTGCAGAATTGTCAGCTGTAGCATTATGATATATGAGCATCACAATTGAGAAAGTTATGTTATGGAGGACAATTTTTTAAGGGTGAGTGGGAGACTTAGTAGTCCTTGCTTTCTCTTTATTGTTGTGTCTTCTTTTAAAGTGGGTTAATTTCTGTTTTTTTTTTGCATTCTAAGTTTTTTTTTCTTTTTTTTTTCCAAGAGATATTGGTTGTATTGCCACCATAATTGCTCCTTACTTTTGCTTTTCTTCTTTCTGTATGTGTGTAGGATCTACCGCGGACCTTCCCAGGTCACCCGTGGCTGGATACTCCTGATGGTCATGCCACTCTCAGGCGTGTTCTTGTTGGGTATTCTTTCCGTGATTCTGATGTTGGCTACTGTCAGGTGTGTTCATTTGCCCTCAGCTCTAGATTAAATGACACTCAGATGACAAATATCTCACCAGCTTATACATTTTTCTTTCTAACGTATCAATAACAGTCATAATTTTATTGCACTGCCTTACCTTAATAAGATACTCATTCATGTTTTGTGTCTGTAAGTTTGCAGTTTGAATTTGTAACTATAAATTCTAGCTCCCTGACTTCAGAATTAACATTTGGGGGCAGTGGCAGCATAAGTTCTGTTCCACGATTCTGCTAAATGGCTGTGATACTTGTTTACAAGTTTAACTTATCTAAAGTTGCAGTTTGTTCCATCTTATTGCCAGTCTTGTTGCTGGTTGCACCATATTGTATCCACAGGACATCTTGCTCCTGTGATTGTTGGGTACCAGATATCATAGCTTTCGTAGAATATGATTGATATGGTAGACAGAGTCACTATGATCATGTGCCCTGAATTATAGCATGCTTTACTTGTTCCCCAGTGATAATTATTGTTTTGCCAAAGTTTTCCAACTGCATCATTAATTGCACCCCTTATGCTGAGTGATCAATTTCTAAAGCACATTATCTCACTTCGTGACTATTTTCTAAAGTACAAGTGATCTTTAACTCCTAATAAATAAGCCAATTTTCATAGCTCAGAGTTGAAATATTATTGTGCAGGGCTTGAATTATGTTGCAGCATTGTTGTTGCTTGTGATGAAAACAGAGGAAGATGCCTTTTGGATGCTAGCTGTCCTTCTAGAGAATGTCTTAGTTAATGACTGCTACACAAATAATTTATCAGGATGCCACGTTGAGCAAAGGGTTTTCAAAGATTTGCTTGTTAAACAGTGCCCTAGGTATGCACTCGTTTATGAAGAATTTCTTGATATTTATGTTTAATTTGTTGGTATCTATTAAAAATCAGAAGAAAAACGCAGGATTGCCTCTCATTTGGAAGCATTGGACTTTGATGTATCCCTTGTTGCCACTGAGTGGTTCTTATGCCTCTTTTCTAAAAGTTTGCCTTCAGAGGTGAGACGAATTCTGATTACCTATCATTTGGTCTTTATCTCAATTGCTTGTACCAAATATACTGAAGTAGCTGGAGGTTGTACTGTTACTGAGAAATCTGTCCTTTGCTTGCACCAATTTTCAGACAACTCTGCGAGTGTGGGACGTCCTATTCTACGAAGGAGCAAAGGTTCTATTTCATGTAGCGTTGGCTATCTTTAAGGTGCCGTTTCTTCTGACATTAAACTCTTGACGATACTTAAGTTTGCCTAAATCAAGTTTATAAGCTTACTGAATGCCCCGTACTCAAAAATATCCATTATCTCAGACAATAATCTATTGAATTGAAGCTAATTATTGCAGATGAGGGAAGACGAGTTGCTTGTAACCCATCATGTTGGTGATGTAATTAACATTTTACAGAGAACCACCCATCACCTTTTTGATCCTGATGAATTATTGACGGTTAGGCAAAATCTTCCTCTCTTCTACTTTTCTGTCTTTTGAATCTATTGAGTGTGAGATCGTTCAGGGTAAATCAGAAGAGAAAAAGCATTATCAATCGCTCTTACTTCATTACAATATTTTGAGGGCTAGTAACCAGGATTAACAACAATTGTAGTAGTTCAGGTTGCTAACATTAACAGAATAAAACAAACTGAGGTTGCTAACATGAACAGAATAAAACAAGCTTATTTACACAAGTTAAAAGCTATAAAGATGAATTTTTTTTTTTTATGTTCTGGCCGGCCATGCACCACAATAGCATGTTGACTATATCCTTTTCTCATCCTCGTTTAGTTACTTTTATTGTTTCTGGGGTGACCACAAAGTTTTCAATATGTATCATTGTTAATGAAAATTGGCAGGTTGCATTCGATAAAATTGGCTCAATGACAACCAACACGATATCAAAGCAAAGGAAAAAGCAAGAACCAGCAGTCATGGCAGAACTTGATCAGAGGTTGAGAAGACTGAACTCCCTTAAAATGGATGACAAATAGCATCTTTGGATCAAAACCTAGGAATGTATCAGATATCCAAGTAGGGGCATGTTGCCCCTCTGGAGAATGGGATATTAAATGGACGTCTTCTTTTGTTTGTCTTAAATTTGTTCCTCTTTGCAAAACTTGGAAGACCCATTTTGAAGAGAAATGTCTGTTGATTTTCGGTATGGGGTAGCTATTAAAATGTAAATTATAAACCGATACAATCTGTATGCAGTTGAATCAGGGCACTACCTGCATCATTGTATTGCCCTTTGAGGTTTTTAACCTTGGTTTCAGATACGAAATGACCCTTCACTTTGCTTCTTAGCATTTGATTGCCTCGAACTGTTGAATTATTTGTTCCTCTTGCTTTAAGCTTTTTGCACCTCATAAATGACATCATCTACACCAACCTACATATATCGAGTAAGATGTCACTGCATTAATATGAACATGAATAAATAATTTATTTACAATTCAACGAGCGTACATTTTAATCAATTAAAAATTTATTATATTTTATTAATCTAACCAATAAAATACGAATTATTGCGCATTAAATTTATCCAGAAAACAATTTAAAATTATTATAACTTGAGAATTCAATCCCACAACTTCGAAAAACCATTGGTGCCTGCCACTGATCGACCATTGTTTATTCAACAAATCAAGGTAAATGGGTTTCATTCGTGAAGACCCTTTAACCAAACCATTAAATCTATCAATATGAAACCAATTTGGCATAGGCTAAAAGTAAAAGATTACGAGTAAGGATACATGTACAAATTCTTATATACATATAAATTAATGTGGCATAATAAAATTGGTTGAATTAAATATCTTTTGGCCCACATAATTTATTTTTGTTATTTTGTATTTGAGTGATGATACAGCCATAAATTCTTGTACAAACTTAACTTGTACAAACTAATGTGACATTAATTTATAAGTTGAATAAAAATATAAAATAATAAATTAAATCATGTGAGCCAAGAGATATTTAATTCAACCAATTTTATCATGCCACATCAGTTTGTACAAAATAAATTTATACAAAAATTTGTGATTATATCATTACTCTTTATATTTTTATTCAATTAATGAATTAATGTTACGTCAGTTAGTACAAGATAAATTTGTACAATAGTTTATGTTATTAAAGTGTCAATAGAAACAATGAGATATTTTTGTATCTTTAATGGAGTTTATTTAGAAGAGAGATTTCAGGAGGATAATAAAAGAGTGCTAATTAAAATAATTTGAGTTGTACTTTTGGCACTTTTAACATTTAGAAACTTGTTAGATATAAAATTTGATTCAAATTTTAAAAACTGTAAAGTACTGTTTGATATAATACCTTAATATATAAAATAATAAAGAGAACTATTTGAATACCATTGGTAATTAAGCTCATCTATATATTTTAAAAAAAACCCAAGATTAACCTAATATTGAGCACGCTTAGTGGGATTTACAGGAGTAATATCATCTAATGGTAATGTTTTATACGTAAGTAACGCTCCCTGTAAGTGAAGGTTAAGTAGATTTTTCTTCTGTAGTAATAATTTTGATGAGATCCATAGCTAAGGAACAGTGTACTTGAACATGACAGAAAAAGAATCTACACACTCAAAACTTAAAACTCTGGTAATTTGATTACGAACATTTGTGCTTAATAATGATAAGGCTCCAAAAAACGTACAAATTGACTACGTTTTACCCACATTGAAGACACAAAAAGATGTAGAGGGTAAACTCCATAATATTGTTTTTAAAGATAGAGCACCATAAGATGCACAACTACAGGCACCTGATCACTTCCCTACAAAAATAATTACATCTAAGTTTTAGAGATAAACTGTGGCACCAGAACATTTTGTACATTCTTTTTACTGTCAATGCCTCTATTCTTCCACAGTTATATGGCCACGCCCTAATGCTATTTTCTTGTGACTAGCTGTCCAATCTGCACGACTCCAAAGATAGAGCGGTGGTGGTTTACAATTCCATTGCTCCAACTGATTGTCATGCACGTCCAGTGAACCCGGTAGGTAAAATGACTTAAAAGTAAATAAAATATTACAAGTCACTCAACAGAATCATCGTCTTGATAATCTAATTAGATTCAAGAAGGTGGCGAATGATAAAATACCTTGCCAGAGAGAACTTCATTATCCTCCCAAATTAAATTATACGAAGCTTTTTGATCAAGTCTGGTAAAGAAGCAAACAAATACAGAACCCGCAGTGAAAGAGAGCAAATATAAGTCTTCTATTGGAGATAAGACAAGTAATTACCTTCTGGTTTCTTGTGGAATGATAAGAACGATAAGCTTAGGTTTAAACTTCAGAGCCTGGCTAATGAACTTGTTAGCAAGAGATGCTTTAACCCCAAAGGGGGGATTCAGCCCCATGATCTACATAGCCAAACAATTAAGAAAAAGAACATTAGAACATGCACTAGTTAAAACCTTTAAACATCTTGCCAAGTCTTTTTCTCATCTCTTACAAGTTGAGAACCATCAGGCAATTCTTCTGGTCTGACAGTCATCCAATCTCTCTTCTCGAAACTGAAATCATTCTGCATCAAAAGGATCAATAAGGCAACCAAAAAGAAGGAAATACAAAAATGACTAGGGGAAACTTATGATATTTCAGAGGTTACAGGGGGTCATTATCATCATGATTACCTTGTTGAGCAGAAGTACATTTCAACTATAAGTCATAGCCAACCTTTTGGGTTTTATGCAGAAAAGAGGTAAATCAAGATGGTGATCAAGAATTAGATCAGCAATTGCACTTTGACAGAAATAACCTATCTCAACATGGAGCGAAGTAACAATCTCTTGCGAAAGGAGTTCGAATAATGAAATGATCTCAACCCTCAACAAAGGGACTCGTACCATTTGGGGAATATGAACAATTCTGTCTTCTATATTTTCCTATTTCAAACTAAACCTTTATACTGATTCAGGGAAAAAAATTAAATTAAATTTAAAAAATTGAACAGAGTTTGCAGATCCAAAATCAACAGCACAGGGTAACAACATATATCAAGCGAGTATCCAACTACCTTGGGTTGGATAAGATCATAATTTCTGAATGAGCATGACTTTCCCATTTGTTCAAGTTTTACTTTCATCATACAGCTGAAATCATTAGCACCACAGCAGAAGTCAACAATCTGTTCAAGAGGAAATCTAGTGTGAGTAAGAAGGCAACATTATCATTCGCAACATAGGACGAGCAAAAAGCACGTCCAAAGTCTAAACTACATGATCTTGTTGAACAATCCAAGGACTTGGGGATAGCCTTAACACAACGATTCCAATGTTCAGGAAATCTTATTTGCAACCTATTCAAAATTCTAATGGACCATTGTCTTAACAGCCAGAATCAAAAGGTGAATTGCTTTCTAACTCCAACTACCTGAACTCTATTTCAGAAATGCCTAATCACACTTTGATTTCAATCTTCCTTTTAGGATAAAAATGCATGAGGAAGTCATGAAGCGATTGTAGGCATATTAGCTTCTGACTGCTTCAATTGAGTATGCAAAACAAGATTTGAAATGATTAATGGCAGATGTAAGAGGCAACGAAGAAAGAGGCATGTCTTTGGAACTATTAAACTTCACACCTAAAGAGACAAATAACCAACCCAAAAAAAATATATATATTAATAATAATAATAAAAGATAAAAAAATAAAACTATGACAGAATGTTTCACCGGATAATAATAAGAAATCGATTGAGGAAATGACACAATCAGGTAACCAGAAACAACAGAACAATAGAACAAATCTAAATATACAAATAGGGCATATAAATTCTTACCGTGTCTCCACTCCGGACATACCAATGGAGCCTATCAACGATCTGCAGAATTAAACAAACAGCGTTATGCTACTGAAGCATGTAAAGAGTTGAACTACAACATAGTTATATCATATATCAATCATTAGTCATAGTGTTTTGAAGAAGCATCCAATTGCACAAACTCTATTTTCTTTATGAGATGTTTTTACTATTTTGGATTCCCTCCCACAAGATTCTCAAGCAGAACCTCAATAGGATTCTCAAAAGACTACAAGAAATTAAGCTATCAAAACTTGGAACTATAAGAAATAATAAGATACAATTGTATGACATCTGATCTAATTTCCATGCAATGGTGTGCTCCAGTCAGGCCTCACACCTCTACCAGTGGCATATCATTTCCTGATTATAGTTATGACCCAAAGGTGACATTTCTAGCTTTTGAGCTGACTTACAGACAGCAGATGTGATCCTCATAGTGATGCTTGTCAAAAGGAAAAGCTTCAACCATGAAGAGATTCTATCAATGAAGACAATTCTCAATACAGGGCCAATTACTTAGAACAAAACTGAAAAATAAACATCATTACCTCCTTAAGCTTCTCTACTTTGGTGAAATGGCGACCGAAAGAAGTATAGCGCATACCATGGAGGAAAGGTGCAAGATAAACATCAAGCTTCCTCTACAGAATGTGAGAAAGTAATCAGCATTCATATTCAAGTACCCTAGTCGTTGCTTTAAAATCTACTGTAAAATCTTTAGCCATAATAAACATGTTAAAATTGGTTTCTCAGTACATCGAATTTTAATTAGATTAAAAGAAAAACATAGCCTTGTTAACTTGCCAGTACAAAAGACAAAATGGGAAGCTATATTGCTATGCAATTGCATACACTGAAATGCAGTTGAGATTCATCATTTTGTCTCACGAGAAAAAATCTTGCTGCAACCTTCAAATAATGTCTATTTTCTTTCTTTTTAAAAAAAAGAAAAACACCAAGATTGACCTAATATATAGAGCACACTTGTTGGAATTTTGAAAGATTTCAGAAATATCACCTGATGCAAATGTTTCACACATATAAATAGCAGGTTGCTCTTTAGCTTCAATTACAAATTATTTAGGTAAATTCTTCTTAATATCTGCCTTCCCTGTAAGTCTAGGCTATGTAGATTTTTCTTTTTCAATAATAAATTTTAATGAGATCCATAGGTATGGAACAATGTACTTGAACATGACTGAGAAGGAATCCACACATTCAAAACTTAAAATTTTTGTAATTTGATTATGAACACTTGTGCTTAATAATGATAAGGCTAAAAAAATGTAGAAACAAGATATTATGCAAGAGGTGCTAAAATTACGAGATTCAAACATGCCAATATATATTAGTTCACTTGAAGAGGGAAATCAATTATAATGCACAAACAATAAGAGTCACTTCTTACTAGCTTATACTTCTTTCCCACAGATACTTCATCACTGAAAACCAAGAAGTCTTCCATAAAATCATATCAAAGCTAACATGACTGTATGGAAGATACCCACCGAAACTCAACCATTTAAAATTGCAAATAAAATAATAGCTAAGAAGCAAAATACTACACAAAGTAAAAGTTCTACTATTAATATCTCTAATTTGTGGGGGCGGGGGGGTGGGGGGTGGTGGGGTTGTGGAGGATCAAACCTTCCACTGAAAAATTTGACACAGAATTTCTGGTGGACAAACTGCTTTAGCATCCTCAATATCACATCCTCCATCTAACATCTCCAAAGCTGCTCGAACGGCCTGCAAACATGTTGAAAGAAATAGCTAGTTATCAGGCAATAAGTATCAAAAGCAGCACATTTGATGTTTAATCATTTAAATTTACCTTCACAGAACCCTCCACTAATCCTAAGGTAATAGATTTCTCCAATAAATGTTTTGAGTGATGTGCATGTGTAATTGGAACTAAATGGCTCTTCATGAACTCTTCCTTATTAAAAGATGAAGTGGAATCTTTAATTAAAGCCAAAAGTCTGTACATAGGGGGAAAAAAAAGCCAAATATTACAAAATGACAATGAGAATTTTTGTTAACTCTAAAGGAAAAACAAAATAAATATTTGCATTTGTACCCTCCATAAGAAAAGAAACTTACTCCTTTTCCATTTCTGCATCGACTGAAGGTTGTGAAATGTTCACTTTTTTCATCCTACGCCTATCAGAAATGGAATTCTTCATTTTACTGCCATCAATATTCCTATGCCCAGGCTTAACTACAAATGATCTGGACTTCAACAATGTGCTATCCTTTCTTAGTGATGGCTTGCTTTTGTCAGCTATATCTTTCAAAGACTTTCTACCTGTGTCAGTAATATTTGGTTTCTTGAGGGAATGCACGTCTTGTCTAGGCCATCTTTTCTTGATCTCTGAATTAGACATACCAACATTGGCTCCGCTATACACCTCTGCCAATTTCAGCTTCTTCACAGTTTTATCTGCAACAAAACTTTCAGAAACAATATTTCTCTTCGAAGCCACATCCTTCTCTTCAGTCAATAGCAGCTCCAAATCCTCTTTCTTTCTTTTTCCTTCAACACCAGGAAACTTTAAGTGGTCCCTAGCTGGGGTCTTAAGTTCACTAATGATCTTATGCTCCCTGGTTAATGTGTTTGGCAACCATTAGGTGTCTGATGGATAACATATGGGTAAAAGAACAGTTATTAGAATAAAAATAATACTTAAATGAACAATTACAAGCAATATATTAGAATCCGATTATTTGGCAGAAGATCCACCCAAGCCCTTTGAAAATTGTTTTCATCAGCATCACTAAATGTAATCTCCCTGAACAGAAAACCAAAGCAGCTTTCAGAACTTCTACTCATGAAATAAAATCAGATTCTTTGCAGATGGAACTTCGTGAAAAGCTGTATACACATATATGATGTGAAAACAAGGACATACCTGGGTAAGCATTTTCGGTGGTAAGCCTTAGGGCAACGTCTACAAATGGCCAACTGCAAGTCTTCAACATTCATATCTTCACTTTGCTGGCAAACAAAACATTTATGGACAGGACAGGTAAATGATTCTCCCGCAGCAATTCTTTCTCGATGTTCTTCTGCTAGAGATTCATTATCAGGGTGAAGCAGCTTTGAGACACATTCTGGATGATAGAACTGGCCGCATGTAGCAGAAACACAGGGGAAGACCTTGAAGACGTAAAGAACAAAAGTTGCAACATGGGTTTTATTTTAAGAAGACATCCAATATGTGATATCAAGAGGATGAGTTGAGATTACATGGGTTATGACTAAAATGGATATAGACAGGCAAGTGAAATAACCAATATAGACTACAAAAAAAATTATGGACCATAAGCTAAGCAGGTGGTAAAGATAAAAATTAAGTGGCCAATATGATTGATGAGAAAACCATATTCTGTAACATCGTGGCAGCTCTTGCATTGTGGGTATAGCATCATTCGCTCTGTACTTTGCAATTAGGGATGGCAATGGGGAGGGGAGGGGAGGGGAGGGGACCGATCTCCCCGTACCCATCCCCGATATTTTGCATATGTCCCCGTCCCATCAGAATTACTTGAGAGAATCCCCATCTCTTCCCTGAATAATAACAGGGGATCCCCGAGGGTCCCCGATCCTCGAATAACTAATACATTTTTTTTTCGATTTTGAGTTAATCATATTAAAATAAAAAATTTAAATAAAAGTAAAGTTCGAAATGTATCTTACATTAATATCTATTACAAAAGTCACATACATTAAATTAGTAAGTAACACAACATGCAAGGGATACAAACTTCTTTTACAAACTATCATGAACAAATTAATAATCTAATACAAAATTGTTACAAATAAAATCAAATTTAGATTCAAAATTAACTTTTTCAATGGTGGCATGGGCACTTTATAAATGTGGACTATTCCTTTTACAACACAATAGTTAAATCGGAGCAAATCAAAAGCAAATATTAGATTAGATATTAAAACTGTGATTCGCTGTGGGCAATTATAACATCTAAAAATAAATAAAAAATAGATTTAAGTTTAAAATATTTAAAGAATATTAAAATTAAAAAAAAATGTTGGGTTAATAGAATCTACTCGGTCTTTTTAATGTCCTAAATAAAAATTTAGGACTTTAATTAGTTAATTAGGCCTAAAAGTTTAATAATATAAATATTTTGATATTTTTTATTTTTACCAATATTTATAATTTTATATTTAAATTTTATTATTTATTTACTAGTAATTTTAAAAAAATAAAATTAAATTAAAAATTAAAATGTGGAAACGGGTAGGGGATGGGGATTCCACCTCATCCCCGAATAAGAAATTGGGTAAAAAAATTTCCCCATCCCTTCTCCGAATAAGAAATTGGGTATGAAATTATCCCCATACCCTTCCCGAATGGGGAAAATCCCCGAGGGTACCCGTCCCCGTGGGATTTTTGCCATCCCTATTTGCAATCATCCCAAGCTGATCATTCTTTCAACTTAACAGAAACTGCTATATCCTGATCAATAGACAAGGTACAAAGCAAGCACATATGTAACCCCCCACCTACTATGTAAAGACCTACAAGTTTCATATAGCATGGATCTTTTAGATGTCAAGGTTGTAGTCCCCAGCACACTCGAGATTCAAATATGAATAAAAAATTTAAATAATTTCAGGTTTTAGACAGATCATGTGAACTATCAGAAATTTTTCAGTGACAGAGTTGAACCCAAATTCTCAATGCATAACTTTGATATAAGTCCAACATATGAATTTTTTTTATGCTCTACAAAGAAAAGGAAAATACACAAATCACATGGTCAAGGCCTTAAAGTGTCAAAACATTATACCTCTTGACTAGAAGATTTTTCCGAAGAGCCTAACATGCCACAAGCAAAACACTGATGCTCCTGATATACACAATTTTGACACAAAAAGTTTGGCACTGCCTGCATACATACCGAGCAATTGTTCAAGGTCAGAAAAGAATAAGAAAAGAAAATAATGTTAAATATATGGAAACAAAGTGATCCATACATCAATTTGTGCTTGAGTATAACCAAGGGATTCACATAAAGCATTTTTCCCAGCAGTGATGGTTGCATGAAAAGACCTCAAGCACCTCCCATCACAACTGCATCATTTCAGGACAAATTAACCAAAACAAACAAAAAGATCAAGCAAAACTATCCAATTTGTTAATTCTTGGCTAAGCAAAGAGATACAAATAGTACTGACCTTCTAATTGTAGGATCGTAAACAAGACATAAAGATAAAAAGGGTAAAAGAAATGACCAGCTTAGAGAACTCAGTCAAGGCAACCAAGCTTCCAGCACAAGACAAACGGGTAGTTAGCAATATCTATATTGCACCACTCAGTACACTAAAAACAATAGCATCTATTACAACTTGCAGAATAATGTCCTTTTCCACCTGATCTATACACATTTCTTGTTGTACTCTTGTTTCAAGCGCTCCTTGAGACCAGCACATTCTTAGATCCTCTCTGCACATTTCCCAAGCATTTAAATAAATTTTCTCCTATTTCGTCATCTGGTTGGGATTCTCTTTGAAGCAAAACCACTTCAACACCCAAGTTTATTTAAAATAGCATAGCTGGTCCTAGCATAACCTCTTCATGGATAAACAATGCAAGTGAAAAATATCACTTTTTAGGCATCCTTATTTCACCATTTGCAAAGTATTGGGTAAAAAATTAGAAATTAGAGACTTCTACATTGATTTAGCCACAATAAAGGGAGTATGACGCAAAACAATAAATAAATAAGTAAATAAATGCAATGAGAAGATATCCATGCCAAGATGGCAAACATATAAACAAGAGAAACAACTAGAAATGTTAAACGAATATAAAACAAGACATACAACGTAACATCGCCACCATCATCACAAATAGCACAAACAGCAAAGTAATTCTCATCTTTATCAACTTTTTCACTGTCCTCGTCTTCATTCCAATGAACGATGACCTTTGGTTTCTCTGTTGTTCGAACATCCTGTGTAATCAACCAGATTCAGATCTTTAATAGAAGAATGAGAAGAAAAACAAGTTGTAAAGAGAACTTAATGATGGAAAAGGAGATAATGTACAAGCAAGATTGAAATCAGTTTTGAGTACTCAAACCTCATGGAAAGTATTTGTCTTGGGGTGGTTTGCCATAAAAGATAGCAAGAACTGTTCAAAAAACTAATTGTCAAGACAATGTTCCATCTAAAGGATTAAATATACATTCATATCTATTTATGCATGGAACAGAAGTTGACAAATCTCCATTACAAAGAACGGTATATACGTACATGCTATAGGAAAATTGTAAACTTGATCAACTAAGATGATTCTGGTGTAACCACATAATCAGACACAGTACTGAACCCAGTCATTCCAACAGGAAACACATAGAGATAGTTAAAAACTATAGTAGCAATTAGATTCCACAAATTAGTTGCACCAAACACTGCCTGTTGTTTATTTTAAAATTTTATTCACAAAACAATTCCAATAAGCAGCAGAATTTCTCCTTTAAGTATGTGTCATTTGTTACAACTTTACAAAAACTTTTGGATGCTCAAACAAAACGGAAAATTCTAATGTTGAAATAATTAACATTAATCCAATGAAAAACTATCAATCTTTTATGAAGAAAATTCTAAAGAATATAACAGGATGACATTAAGCATGATTTATTTCACAGTCACAAAAAAAAAGGTCAAAAAAGCATTCGAAGATTAAGCTTCTTTCCTAGGGTCATATATCTTTAGACGCTAAGATACTGTCTTTAAGGGTGTTAAAACACCAGAAGCTGCACAAACCTTAGAATTTGCTAAGTCTTTATCCCTTTCTGCAGCTTCTCTGATTATTGGCATGTGATCCAACAGGTCATTCCCAGAAGGTTCAACCTCATAGGAGCTGCAAAATAGATAGCCAATCATGCACAATTGATGTCATAGAAACAGAAATCATCAAAGAAACATATACCAGGAGACTTTCAACATCTGCTCCCTTATGTATTTCCTAGATGCCTCAGGATTCTGTTTCACACAATGAAGCCAATGAACCGTGATCAAAATCGTCTTGACGATGTTTTTAAAACTCTTCTTTGGACTTTGTAGCATTATCCAGTTGTTTTGTTTGGAGAGCACCCAAATTTCAGGCTGTGCATAGGAGAGTTCGAACTTCCATGCTATAACCTGCTCATTGAAATTCCAGGGCCCATCACCAATATTTCCGTGTAAGAACACTTCCATTTCCGAACTACCAACAATATCGCACCCATCCCATTGAAGAGGCAAACCAGAAAATGAAATTGACTCCTCATTTTGATCAAGAAACTCATAATCTGAGACATAGAGGGTTAAAGTATCATCATCCTCTTCCGAGTATCCCATGAGTTATCTGCACCATAATTGCATTAAAAGAAGTCACAAAAAATATCACAGGACGCTACTTCTACGTTGGAAACTACAAAAAAAATATATAATAAATCTAACTTATTTATATTTCACAGAAACAATACAACCAAATATCCTATTGCCGAAGAACAAAAACAGAAACCTATGCAATTAACTGGAGAGCAACTCTGTGGCTGCTAAGTGACAAACAGCGCATGCCAAGTTCCACATTGTTCAGCGACCAAACAAAACTATTTCACAAGATATTCATTTAAATAATAATCCTTGTTGGAAACAATTCGTTAAACTTGTTATTATACAACTAAATGTAGATAGCCACTGCAATTTTTCAACAATTCTTCTTTTTTTAAAAACTTAAACCAAGCGAACAGGAAAATAAAAAGAGATGTAGAGACAAAACATACCAGATTTTAACGCTGGGGAAAGAGTAGAGTAATAGACGAATTGCTTTTATTTGTTTGTTTGTTTTTTTTTTTTTTTTTAAGATTAAAGAAGTACACAAAATTAATGAGGGTCGATAGGGTGTCGTTAATTTTTTAACTTAATAATTTAAAATAACACGTAAGCGCAGTAGCTGTGCAAATAAAAGAGATCAGGCCCATTTACGCCATCTTGATCCGATAAATTGGCAGATTGAGGGCCATTTGGGCCTTCATTCAACGTAAACATAATCCAGATATTATCTGACCGGTCTCGGCTACATGAATATGACTTTCAAAAACATCAGCCTCAGCCCTTACGGAATCATTTTCTGACTTTGGTTGTTTTGTGTGTGTGTGTGCGCGCTTTTTTTTTTTTACATTTCAATATCTAAAACCACAAGTGTCGGTTCCCATTATCTGTATAACTGTTGCTGTTGATCAAATATTAATGGTGCCGTATTTGCAGATGATGACATGTATTAATCACACCTCGTTAACAGCAACATGCCGTGAGACAAACATGGCCACACAAATTTGATCCCCATAAATGCTTCAGCCTGTTTCCTTCACTCTTTGATAACGATTCACAATCTAACCTTTTTTTTTTTTAATTAATTGCGTGATTTTTTTAATTAATTAAATTTTAACATTTAATTGCGTGATTAATTATGTAACGTGTGCAACTTATTATGCACATATTAATGTGCAACTTATTATGCACATATTAACAAGGCAACACGATAATCTAATCAATGTATTAATGCAATTAAGGCAAGATTTGGACTGATGAATTGTTAGGGTCAGCTGTCGTTTATTTTTTAATTTAATAATTTAAAATAATTTAATTAATTAATTAAGATAATTAAAACACACCAAATTTTATCTTTTTAAAATTTATTATTATAAATGTTAAAATATTATGGTATTTAATATATTATTTATTTGGCATTTAAATTTAATAAGGATACAAATGTAAAAGTATATATTTTCATCTTTTTAAGTTGAAAAAAACAAATAACTTAATACTTATTTTCTGAGATTAAGATAAAAAAATAAACATATTATGCATATTCAGATATTCAAATTTATTCAGAATTCAGACTAATTTAAGTCTATTTAGATTTCAGATAAAAAAATAAACGGCACCTAAGTTGAGGTTTTTAAAAGTAATGAGATGATTTGAACTAGTTAACTCATAAGTGGTGCAACTTGAAATTTATTTTTAAACTAAATGAATGTTATGCATCGACATAGCCAATGGGTTGAACGGTACATTGTATGGCACAAATATAATATGTGTTTGTATAGTATGACATGATATGAGTATGCTTTGGTGGAGTAGGCGGTACAGCATGGTACAAACGTGAGTTAGGTTAAGCTTATAATTTTAGTCACACGAGTCTTAAAAGCACAATACCATTAGAAATGTGTTGAGAATGGCACGATGAAAAAAACATGCAATAAATATGTTTTATTTTTTTAATGAAAGTAAATTTAAAATTTTATACTTTTACAATTAACTTAAAAATGAATTTTTTAATTCATTTAATTCTTAGTTTCAAAAAATTGCTATAACCAATTTATATTTATAATTTATTAAATAAACAATTGATATCATGATTTTAATGAATGAAATTATAAATAACATGATTTTATTAATATGCATTAATATTATTGTAAACTATGATTTATGATTTTATGTAAGTTAAGTTAACAATTAAGTTAACCCTTAAGAAAAATTTATTATTATTGTTGCTATCGAGTACTAAAAAAATTATAATACTATAAAGTCAAATTTAGTAATTAATATTACATTCACTTACTATTATTGTTGAATATGAACTTGAGTTTTGAATTTTCAACTCTATTAAATTTGAATAAAGGTATAAACCTAAGAAAAATACATAAACTTGAAAAAAGTATACTAATAGTTTAGTATGCATTCTTAAAAAATTTAAAAAAAAGCTTATTGTTTTTTTTTCTTGTGGGCATGACACGTGTGCTAAGAAAAAAAATTAAGCACAGCACAAAATATATAGTGGACGCGGCATGGCACGAGCACGAGTAGGCATGGACCTTACTTTGATGCCGACTCATTGGTCATATCTAGTTTGGATTTGCTTTTTTAGTAAATTTAAGGATAGTAAAATTATTCGTAAATCCGCCTAAACCCATCCACAAAAGTTTGATTGATGTGGTTAATTTTGCAGATTATGAACTGTTTTGGAATAAATTTAAACTTACGAATTATCAACCAACTCATATTTTTTAATTATTTATACTTTTAATTTTAATCATAAAATAAAATTAAAAAATTACTTGTGACTTGATTTTCCTAATTCCTCTTTTTTTTTCAGACATATTTTTAAGCCATGGGATTTAATGAATTCTGTTTTTAATATTGTTAAACAGCAAGGTTTATAGTGTATCGAAAATTAACGGCATGGCTTAACAATGTGTTCATATTAAAAAAAAAATGAGGGCTATCACAACTGAGAATGAGATATATATATATATATATATATATATATATATATATATATATAATTTAATTTGATTAATTTTGTTTGTCTTGTTTTAATGACTTTAACTAATGATTATTTTTCTAAAGTTGAGTTTTTATTTGTTTCATTAATTGTTAATGATTGTTGACACAATTCAAAAGTGTTGATTACTCTTAAATATAAGAGTGTCTTATTATAATATAACCTCATGAGTCTGGAGTCAAATCACAATAAATCTAAAAATTTAGTTGACCATTATTAAATAAAATTAATTTTAGAAAAAGAAATTATTCATTTAAAATAAAAGTACTAAGGTTATAGGATCCACTTTTGGAATTCGAATTGTAGTCATATGATTCTCTCATAATTATATTTTAACAAATTTAATTATTAATTAATTACTTATGGATAAATATGGGGATAAAGTACATAATGTGTCAAAGCTATGTTGGTGATATGGATTCAAAGTGGATCTAAATCTACAAATTAAAATGAAATGAAAATAATTAGTAAAAAATGTAACGTGTAAAATATATTATAAGAAAAGAGAGGAAATTATTTTCTAAGCTTTTGCCTTCCATTCCTCTCTCAATTCTCTTATTCTCCTCCTCTGCCTTGGCACTCTCTTCCCTTTTATAGGCACGCCAACAACTTCATCTTTTCTTATTTTATTATTATCTATTTGTTATTATTTGCTTATTTACATAAAAAAAAAAAGAAGAAGTGATAATCAAAAGTAGAGAGTACCACTTGACTATCACTTTATTTTTTTTAATGATACATTCTAAATGGCTCTACTTCTTTTTTATTTAACAATACAATCCATCTTTTTGTGTCTCACTTTCGGCTTCGATTTTCTCTTTATTTCTAAAATATATCTATAATATAAAATTAAGATAAAATTAGCTTACTACAATTTAATTTAACATAAAATTTTATTAGAGGAGTTTTAAAACAATTTATAAATTATGAGCACATTAATTAACACTATAAGTGAAAAAATAATAATTCTAACCTTATTAAATATACACTTTCTAATATTAATCAGGGGTTGTTTAAAGTTTACTTGTTAATATTGTTAACAATACTTGCATATTAATTAAAAAATAGAGCAAGACATTAATCTTAGTGATTGTGATTTGACAACAACAGAAAAATTTTGTGACAGATTGATATATTTTATGTACTTGTTATACTATTGAAACTTTAATTTCTCATTTACATTGACAAAATCTATAACTGAATATTTGATGCAATTTTTTAGGCTACTATTATAAATTTATAGTTTGAATTATATAAAATAAAATTTTGTATATTATTTAAATTTTTATATTTATAATTTTAAATGTCAAAACCTACAAAAAAAAAATTACTACGGGTTGTGGGGTTTTAGTAATTGTTAAAACTCGTAGTATGTGATTCTTATTGTCGATCTCTGAAAAAAACTACATTAATCTTAATGATACAACCAAGCAAAAGAGAGATAACTATTATCATGTGTATAATAGTCCTATGAGATTGACGTATTAAGTCTGGCTCTTTAGGATATGCGCTTCACCCAGATTGGTTTTTCTCAATGTAAAAGCCAAAACTCCAGTGGCTCCACAATCTAAGTCCAAGTTGATATTGCATGCCTTTTTTTTGCTTTTTTTGGTTTCACTATTGGTTTTTTAACCAAATATACTTCAATATTTTAAAAATTATTTAAGCACCTTCCATTTATTAGTTTATATGAATACACTAAGAAAATGTGAGTAAAATCTAAAATACCCTTAGCAAAGATATCAAATGCACTACTCTTTCTCACTTTCTTATTACACTCAAATAATCCTTTAAAACCTCTCAACCAAAACAACTACTTATCCATATATTTAACACCTATACGTTTTTAATAAAAAGAATGTGCATTACTCATTAAGTAACCAAAGAAGGTATGTTAAGATTATTATATTTATAAGTTTTACAATTTGCCTAGAAAAAGTACGTATATGTTATTTTTTATATAACACAATGTTATGATTTTTATTATTCTCCCCATATGTTGTCAAAATGAACACAATCTATTATGTTTAATTACTTTCTTTTAGAAAGATGCAGATGCTAAATAAATGTTAAAGGGGAAAATATTATGAATTATACATAAAGTTATGTATTAGTTTCAAAATAGTGTAATACATGGATTGTGGTACCATGATGATTACATGACTTAAATGACTAGTCTTGTAGGTTGTGTAAGTCATTTAGTTATGTAGGTCATTTAAATTATGCTAAGTCATGTTACCTGTGTAGTTATTTATATATAAATTTGATATTATTGTTTTTGTATTAACATTTGTGGTTTTGGTACATATGTCTATTCTCTTCAATGGTTAATGGATTAAAAAAGAAAATAAGTATAGGTTCAAAGGTTCTAAGGCTAGAGGACAATAGTACCATGATCGACAAGGTATATTATTTTTGCAATGAATTCAAGCTTAAGATATTTAATCATATGCCACCTATTGCAATTAATACCAACGAAGATGTGGATTTCAAGACTTTGTTTTTCATTATAAAGTCATATATTACAAGAAGTCATGTGTTACACAACTGAAAGTCATGTATCTCATTCTTCATGGCCGAAAAATAGAATATATATATATATCAAGAAATGAAAGATATATCAAGTGATAATTGATAAATAATCAAGCCATTGAGTTTTTACTGTTTCTATTATAAATAATTGTTAAATACTTTGTATTTCATTATACTATAACATCTCAACCAGAATTTCGAGGGCAAATCTAACCACAACTCACATATGATTTTAAATAACTCTTTATAACTTATAACAATTCAAGCCTCAAGAATATTTAAGAATTTGGCCAAACCATCTACAATTCTCAATTGAAGTCATTCTTCTCACTCATCACAAATAAATCTTGACTTCTGAAAAATAAATCACAATAAATTATAATGAATACAAAACTCAAAAAGCAAATTAGTTTTTTTTATATACCAAAATACATACATACTTATACATAATGCAAATAGATTATATGTCATGATATTTTCAAAATACAATGAAACAAATTCATCAAAACCTTCTTTTTTTTGTGCTTTCACACTTTCATATATTTTTTTCAAATAAAATCATATCCTATAATGTGGCACTTTGTATTGTGCGTGGTACTTTGCATTATGCATGACACTTCGCAGCACGTCGGACCTTGAAGGTGGCCACCACATAGTCTCACGAGGTGGTCCCCCCACAACTTTAAGAGGTGGCCCCCAATGCTAAATCTTATAAAGTAAAAATTACATTTGTTAAAATCTTCTTTCTTATTCATAAAAAAGTTAATGCATTTTTGTGCTTATGCCAATGAAATTTCATACATACATTTGCCCATGTCCATAAACACACAACACATAACAACACATCATAAAAACACATGGACAGAACATATAATTCCATATTTGTATATATATCAAAATAGGTTTTTCAAATATGTCAAACATATACGTCTTGTTTATTATGATTAATTTAGAAATCTAGTTTACTTACTTCTTGACTCCTCATATAACAAATGCGTACTGATATCATTGACCTAAAAATCATAATAAAATTCTCATAATATATAATCAAGTCTTAATCATAAACTCTAATGTCCTCAAATATCTCATTTTAAAAACTCCTAAACTTAACCTCAAACGCCATTAGTATTCAGTCCTCTAAAACAGAACAATCCATATTCTTCGATTTTTAATAAATTATTGTCCTATTAGAAAATTCTCAAATTTTATAGAGCATATTGTCACGTGATGAGTGTTTTCGCAACAACTCGTACGACACTTAGACAACTCTTGCCAAAAGTTGCTAAGTAAACCTTTGAACTTCTCGACTAGTTAAGCCTGGAGGTTTTCGAAAGAGTTAGAGAAAAGAGAGCAATTGAGCCAAAAGAGGAAAATTGTATTACTTGCAAAGTGTTTACAAGAGAACTTACAGCAATGCTTGAGTTGCTTGCTTAAAGCTTAATGCTCAAATACCAAATGTCATATCCTATTTGTAGGGAGGTTTGCCAAGCTCTAGAGATCTAGAGAATTCTACCAACTTGCTTAAATATCTATATATTTACATGTACTAGAGATGTGTAGAAAATTCTAGATATGTGACAAGCTTGAGATGTGCTAAAGTTTACCAGAAATTTCTAGAATCGGCCCAAGCTACCACTCTTGGCCTATGTTTGGGCCTGAATTCTTGGGCTAGAAACTTGGGTGATCCGTAACAATATGCTAACATATTAGGAATTTATTGTCAAAATTTCATAATTTAATTCCTTCAAAAGCTATTGAAATAATTTACGATTCAAATATCATCAATTCTGTCAAATAATTTTCTATTATGTACATGCTTACTTTAAAAATACAAAACTATTTATTGTTTTAACATAAAATCATGAAATATCACTGGTCCAAATTTATTATTATTTCTAGAATCACACTAAACATATATAAAAATCATTGGTCCAAATTTCATAATTTTTGAAGAAGCCTACTTATGATAAAATAATTTCGTAATTTATGTTCCTTACCAAAATAAAAAATTTCTAGATTTTCAGACTTGACTTTGAAAAATTGTAATTAATTGAAATCTCATCTGATCAACTTGAAACAACTTTTAAAACATTTTAGAAGATGTCTTGTTTAACATATCCAAAGTTCATAATCAAAATCAATTTGTACAAATTACTATGATTTTCGAAATAACACACCGTTAGCATATTTCTGCAAAATCTTAGGTTTCTACTTCTGTTGCAAATATCTAATTATGCTTCTCCATGACAAATTAATGAAAACTAAGAATTGAAACTTATCTCCAATCTTCTCTTAACAATATCCAATTCAAACGACGCGACTTGATCTCATTTGTTGCTCATGGCAAAACCTAGAAGAATACTTTTTTTTTCTTCTTTTCTTTTCTTTTCTCTCTTTCCTCTCTTTTCTCCATCTCTTTTTTTTCTCCTCTCTGTCATTTTTTCCCCTCATCTTAGCCGATCTCTTTTTTGCTCTCTCTCTCATATAATGGGAAAGACATCTTATTCATTTTATACTATGGTGAAAATATTGTTAGCTTATTTAAGCTATACATATTGATTTTGATGATAACAAACCACATATATATTTTAATTAAACAAAGATTTATAAATTATGTTTTATAATAAGAAAATAAGGTTTTAAAATCAAAGTGTTGAACTAAAATAAATATGTTTTAAAACCTTTAATATTGTTTCCTTTTAATTTTCAGATTTGGACCTATTTGAAATAATTTAAATATTTCGGGTCATTGTACAATTCCACAAAGTTTGGGAGAAACATCATAATTTCAAAAAGTTTTGGATTAACAAAGTAATATTTATAACTTCTGAAGTTGGACCTATTTGTAAAGTTTCATAACTTTTGGGTCATAATACAGTTTTATAAAGTTTTAGGGCAAACTGTAAAATTAGAAACTATTTCACTGTAGCCGTTACTGTAGCAACCGGCTGGCCGGTTGTGTAAATTCGGCAAGCCGATTTCGGGCAGAATGCATGCAAAATTCAAGCGGCTAACCGGTTTCGACAAACAGCAAACCGGATGTTCAGAATTTTAAATTTGTGCTTGTAACGGTAACATCAAGCGGCTAACCGGATTCCATATCCGGCAAGCCGGTTCCGGCCAGAAATTAACATAACGGATAGTTTTTGAGTTCTAACTATAAAAACTCAAACCCAACTCATTTTGAAGGCCTCCAACAAGCAAAAACAAAAAACACACGTGATATCTTGAGTCTTCAAAACTTTCAAACTACAAAGATTGAATCATTTCTTGTTCTTCATTTTTGTATATCTACTCATTGAGTGAGTTTCATTGTACTCTTCATTTATTTATCTCATTTGTGAGAGTTTGAGTGTGTGAGACACTTGAGTGAAGAGATTGGGAGATATCTCTTTATTGTAAAGGTTTATTGACACCTTGAAGTCAATTGTAATCGGTTGAAGCCTTGGAAGGGCTTGGATAGTGAAATCCTCAAGCTTGGATCGCTTGGAGGCGTGGACGTAGGCGGGGATTGCCGAACCACGTAAAATTCGTGTGTTTGTTTTTCTTCTCCCTTACTCATTAATTATTGTGCTTTTATTGAATTTATCATTTTCGAATTTTATTAAAACATTAGATTGCTTGTTGTGTGGATTTGCTAGAATAATTTTTAAACTTCCAATTCACCCCCCCTCTTGGGTTGCACATTTATATTTCAATTGGTATCAGAGCAAGGTGCTCTTATTTAGACTTAACCGTCTTGAACTAAAGATCAATGGCAACTCAAAACGATTCTCAATTTAGGGAAGAACAATCCACCACTAGACCACCTTACTTTGATGGAAATGATTACCCATATTGGAAAACTAGGATAAAAATTTACTTGCAAGCCTTAGATTATGAGATATGGGAAATTGTTAATGATGGTCCTTTCATACCTTTGATTAAAAATGTAGTCGGAGAAGATATTCCAAAACCGTCACGAGATTGGAATGAGTTTGACAAGAGAAAAGTCTCTCTAAACTCTAAGGCCATAAATGCCCTGTTTTGTGCTTTAGATAAAAAAGAGTTCTATAGAGTGTCTAGTTGCGAAAGTGCTAATGAGATTTGGCACAAACTTGAGGTTGTCTATAAAGGGACAAACTAAGTAAAGGAATCTAAAATAAGTAGGTACACTCAACAATATGAACTGTTTCAAATGAAACAAAATAAAAATGTGTACTCTATATATACTAGATTTACGGACATAGTGAACACTCTAGGAGCTCTAGGGAAGACTTTTTCAAATAACGAAAAAGTCAAGAAAATCATTAGATCACTTCCTAAGGAATGGAGACCAAAAAGGACTGCCATTGAGGAAGCAAAAGATTTAAATGTTTTACCTATTGATGATTTAATTGGTTCTCTAATTTCCTATGAAGAGGATTCGGCAGCTGAAAAAGGGCATGAGGAAAAGAAGAAAACATTGCTCTTAAGGTCTCAAAACGTGAGAGTGATGAGGAAAGCGAAATGGATGATGAAGAGTTGGCTATGTTGGCTAGAAGATTCAGAAAATTTTACAAGAAGAATAATGAGCAGAGAAAGTTCAGAGGCAACAAGAATAAGAATGAGAAGAAGGAGCCAATCACTTATTATGAATGCAAGAAGCCGGGACACATACAACCGGAATGCCCTCTTCTCAACAAACTTAAGAAGAAAGCTATGGTGGCCACATGAGATGATAGCAAAGAGGAAACAAGTGATGAGGATGAGCAACAAGAAATGAAAAACTTAGCTCTCATGGCCGTTGGGGAAGAATCATGTGATGAACTTGATGAGGGGTTGAAGAAGAAGAAGAAGAATAAGTGGTACTTGGACAGCGATTGTTCAAGACACATGACATGAAATTATTCTTGGTTTTCAAGCTTCACTAAGATCGAAAATGGTGGAGATGTATCATTTGGAGATAATTCAAAAGGAAAAATCATTGGAATTGGAAATGTCGGTAATGTATCCTCTACTCTCATTGAAAATGTGTGTTTAGTTGAAAACTTGAAACACAACTTGCTTAGCATTAGTCAATTATGTGATAAAGGATATAGAGTTATCTTTGATGAATCAAAATGTGTTATTGAGAATGCATGTGATGGAAAAGTCTTATTTGTGGGAAATAGATGTGTTAATGTTTATACCATCAATATAGATTGTGCATCATTACATGATAAATGTCTCTCCGCATTGCATGATGATGGTTGGTTGTGGCATAGAAGATTAGGTCATGCAAGCATGGATTTGATTTCAAAAATCATGAAAAATGATTTAGTTAAAGGTCTTCTAAAAATCAATTTTCAAAAAGATAGTATTTGTGAAGCATGGCAATTTGGAAAACAAATCAAGACTTCTTTCAAAAGCAAGAATCATATCTCTACTTCAAAACCACTTCAAATGCTCCATATAGATTTGTTTGGACCTTCTAGATATGCTAGTTTGAGTGGCAAATATTATGCATTTGTGATTGTGGATGATTACTCTAGATACACATGGGTATTGTTCTTAGCTAATAAGGATGATGCCATTGATGCATTTCAAACTTTCCATAAAAAGGTTCAAAATGAAAAAGGTTATTCCATTACTTGTATTAGAAGTGATCATGGTGGAGAGTTTGAAAATCATGCATTTGAAAATTTTTGTAATGACTTTGGTATTGAACATCAATTTTCATCACCTAGGACTCCACAACAAAATGGAGTAGTAGAAAGGAAAAATATGTCTATTCAAGAAATGGCTTGGACCATGTTGAATGAAAACTCTTTGCCTAAGTATTTTTGGGCCGAAGCCGTCAACACCGTTTGTTATGTTTTAAATCGGATGTTGATTAGACCTAATCTTAATAAAACTCCTTACGAACTTTGGAAAAATAGAAAACCCAACATTGGCTATTTTAAAGTTTTTGGATGCAAATGTTTTGTTTTAAACACGAAAGACAATCTTGGTAAATTTGATCCAAAATCTGATGTTGGTATTTTTCTTGGATATTCAAATTCAAGCAAAGCTTATAGAGTTTATAATAAAAGAACTTTAGTTGTGGAGGAATCTATGCATGTTACTTTTGATGAGTCTAACCCCTCCTCTACGGAGAAAGCCATTGTTGATGATAATGCAGAAGAAAAACCACAAGAAAAAGCATCAAATGACAATCAAGAAGACATAGCAAATGGAATTCAAGAGGAGCATCATAAAGAACCAAATGAGGAACAAAATCAAGGTACTTCTCAAACACTCCCCAAGGAGTGGAGGTATGTTTCTCTCACCCTAAAGATGTCATTTTAGGAGATCCCTCACGAGGTGTTACCACTAGATCATCACTTAGGAACACATGTGAGCATGCTGCATTCATTTTTTAAATTGAACCAAAATCCTTTGCGGATGCGGAAAATGATGAATCCTGGATTATGGTAATGCAAGAGGAGTTGAATTAATTTGAGAGAAACAATGTGTGGAAGTTAGTCCCTAATCCAGAACATCAATCCATAATAGGCATTAAATGGGTATTTAGAAATAAAATGGATGAATTCGGCTTGGTTGTAAGAAATAAAGCTAGATTAGTAGCTCAAGGTTACAACCAAGAAAGAGGGAATTGATTTTGATGAAACATTTGCAACTGTAGCAAGATTAGAATCCATTAGGATGCTATTAGCATATGCATGTCATAAGAATTTTATTTTATATCAAATGGATGTTAAGAGTGTGTTCTTGAATGGATATATTATGGAGGAAGTTTATGTGAAACAGCCTCCTGGTTTTGAAAATGAAAAATTTCCCAATCATGTGTATAAGTTATCCAAAGCTTTGTATGGTTTAAAACAAACACCTAGAGCTTGGTATGATAGGCTTAAAAACTTTTTGTTGGATAACGATTTTTTAATGGGAAAAGCGGATACAACTCTTTTTGTCAAGCATAAGAACCAAAACATACTTATTGTTCAAATTTATGTTGATGATATTATTTTTTGTTCTACTAACGAGTTGTTGTGTAAAGATTTTTCATCATGTATGAGCCAAGAGTTTGAGATGAGTATGATGAGAGAGTTGAAGTACTTCCTTGGACTTCAAATCAAACAAAACGAGGAAGGCATTTTCATAAATCAAGCCAAGTACGTAAAAGATCTACTCAAGAGATTTGGCTATGACAATGGAACGGCTAAAAGCACTCCCATGAGTACTACTATAAAGCTGGACAAAGACGAGAAAGGTAAGGAAGTTGATATCAAGACATATCGAGGTATGATCGGATCCTTACTCTATTTGACTGCTAGTAAGCCTGATATTATGTTTTTAGTGTATGCTTGTGTGCTAGATTTCAATCTTGTCCTAAAGAGTCTCACGTGCTTGCTGTCAAACGCATTTTTCGATATTTAATTGGCACTATTAATCTTGGTCTTTGGTATCCTAGAGGTACTCATATTGATTTAACTTGTTATTCAGATGCCGATTTTACTGGATATAAGGTTGATTGAAAGAGTACTAGTGGAACATATCACTTCCTAGGTCATTCTCTAGTCTCCTGGTTTAGTAAGAAATAAAACTTAGTTGCGCTTTCAACCACCGAGGCAGAATATATTGCTGCAGGTAGTTGTTGTGTGCAAATTTTTTGGATGAAACAAACCCTTAGAGACTATAGTATTAAACTTGGTCAAATTCCTATCTTATGTGACAATATTAGTGCTATAAATCTTTCCAAGAATCTCATTCAACATTCTAGGACTAAGCATATAGAAATTAGACATCATTTTCTTAGAGATCATGTTCAAAAAAGGGATGTTGTAATCAAATTTGTTTCTACTGAAAATCAGCTTGCGGATATCTTTACAAAACCTCTTAGCGAAGAACATTTTATAAAAATAAGACATGAACTTGGTATGATGAATGTTGCATCTTAATTTATGCTCTACTACATGACTTGATATATTTGTTATTGTATTGATTTATGCTTCATGAGTTAGATTGCGTGATATGCTTGTAATTTTATGATTTTATGATTTCATGTCTCATGCATTACAAGGCTAATTGAAAATTTTAAATCTCAAAATGATTTAGAATTAATCAATCTTAAAGCCAAAAATAAAATGGTGTGTGTAGTACAAGTATAAAAACTAGAAATTTTTTTTTTACCCATTTGAAAAACCATTTCATTTCTTTCCTTTATTGAATTCTCTCGGGACAAATTCCGGATAACCAGATTTTCAATCCGGAAAACTGGATTATTTTTTATTGCCCTCGGGACAACTTTCGGATGACCCGATTTTGCATCCGAAAAGCCGAATTTACTAAGCACCCTTTCTGCCTCAAACCGGTCTACCGGTTAGTCATTTCCGGAAAACCGAACTATCTTGCATGGTTACTGGATTAAACCGGTCTACTGGTTAGCTCTTTTGGCAAGCCAAAATTGAGTTCTATGCTCACTGGACGAAACCGATCTACCGGTTATATACATCCGGCAAACCGGTTGCGTTTTGCAACGTTTCTAGTCAAAATCGGCTAGCCGGTTAGTGACAACCGGCAAGCCGGTTTCGCAACATATAAAATCTGTTCATCTTCCTCTCACTTTCAGCTATCCGGTTCACTCTCTCTCTAAAAACCGATTCTCATCTCTCTCTTTTCTCATCAAAATCCACTATTTCAACCTTGTTTTTAATGCAAATTAATCCTTCAATCTTAATACCCATCTGTTCTTATACCTAAAGTCACTCTCAAAACTTGTTTTTAACATCCAAATCATTAGATCCTAATCTCAACCTAGGGTTTTGCCTCTCGTTTTTCTCTCTCTAAATTTCTTCTCTTCAAGCCATTTCTTGATCAATTTGCTTCACCAACCTTGTTTCAATCCTCCTCCTCATCATTCTCCTCATAGAAATTCACCTCAAATTGGCCATATCATCATGTCTAGCTCTTGGCCGGTTCGAAGAAAGGGTAAAGAGCCGGTTCAACAAACTGACCGGCCACATGAAGCAAGGAGTACCACCAATCTATCTCTTTTCGAGTCCACACACTTTTAGAATAAAAAACATCTTGCCAAACGTTTTCGTCAACAATTCATGACTCGTGAGGTACTCTCAAGCTTTTTTCTTATACCGAATAGTTTTTATCATGTCTTTATTAATAATAGATCCTTGGTGCAATTGTTGGAAGTTGTTGGTTGGTTTGATGCTGTTGTTGTTGAGGAGAGTGTTTATCCCGACTTGGTGAAAGTATTTTACTCGAATATGGATTGTTCCGCGGAAAAAGAAAATCGAGTAATCACCACAGTTGGAGGAGTTTCGATTGAATTTGATGTCTCAGAATTGAACTCTATTCTAGGATCTTCCCATGATGGCCTACGCTTTTTCTCTCCTAGGAAAGCCCCTGATATTCCTGACTTTGTTTATATTAATGCCGTTAAGAACATTTGTCGTCGTGTCGATCTTTCCGATGAAGACTGTACTGTTCATTTTCGTGCTCAATGTCTTTGTCTTCAAACCCGGATTTTACTCCGATTTATCCAGGGCATTATCCTTCCTAGATCCGGCCATTTGGAGGAGGTCTCTAATATGGATGTTGTCCTGCTTGATTGTATTCTTCGACAACGTCCAGTCAACTTAAGATATCTCATTATCCGAAACATGCTTAGCATTCCTAAACTGATTACCCGTTCACTTCCTTATGGTTTTTTCATTACCCGAATTCTGAAATTTTTCAAAGTACCTATTAAAGAACCTTCGTGTCGACCTTCTAAGAGTATCGGGGAAGACACTATTCTCAACTTAGGATTTGCTTGGCAAAATGGGACCTGGGTCAAATACTTGGAGAACAAGTTTACTTTTCTGGCTCTCAGTGACGATCGGCCACTTAATGATGTGGTTCCAGCCGATCAGCTACCCATTTTCTCGCTCTCTTTTCGAGGGCAGCGCAGACGTCGAGATCCTACTGTGATTGCTCCCGCTCCTGGTGTCTCTGCATCAACTTCCTCATCTCCACAATCTCCACCCTCTACAGAGGTTACGCTTCAGTAGGTTATGGATGAGGTGAGGACGCTCTCGGTGCGGCAGACTGAGCTTCAGCAGCAGCTCCTTCATGGACAACGCCTTCTCTTTGAGCATTTCGGTCTTACATATCCATATCCAGCTCCATCACTACCATCCTCACCACCTCACTAGTTTTTCTTATGCTTGTACTTAAACACACCTACATTTTGTTTACTACATCATGTACTTGCTTTTAGATGATTATTATGCTTTTTGGATAATATGTATTCGTTTTGAATGATATGTATTTATTTTTTAGATGATATGGATATGGTTTGATTGTTTGTCATGGATTTTATGGATTTCTTTGTACTTATGGTTATTTTGTTGGACTAATATGCTTATATTATGATGATTGATAATTGATAGGGGGAGCTCTCAATTCTATTCTTCTTTTTGATAATGAATGGGAAGAATTATTTAATTTTTGTTATAAAATGTGTTTTAAAAATATGCACGTATCCAGGGCGAGTATGCATATATGTAGGGGGAGTTTGTTTCAATTAAATTTTTCTTGAACCTTGCATTGATTTAGGGGGAGTTTTTTATAACAAGATTAAATTTCTGTAATGTGTTTTGTCATTATCAAAAAGGGGGAGATTGTTAGCTTATTTAAACTATACATATTGATTTTGATGATGACAAAACACATATATATTTTAATTAAACAAATATTTATAAATTGTGTTTTATAATAAAAAAATAAGGTTTTAAAATCAAAGTGTTGAACTAAAATGAATATGTTTTAAAACCTTTAATATTGTTTCCTTTTAATTTTCGGATTTGGACCTATTTGAAATAATTTAAATATTTTGGGTCATTGTACAATTCCACAAAGTTTGGGAGAAACATCATAATTTCAAAAAGTTTGAGATTAACAAAGTAATATTTATAACTTCTGAAATTAGACCTATTTGTAAAGTTTCATAACTTTTTGGGCCATAATATAGTTTTATAAAGTTTTAGGGTCAAACTGTAAAATTAGAAACTATTTCACTGTAGTCGTTACTGTAGCAACCGGCTAACCGGTTGTGTAAATCCGGCAAGCCGGTTTCGGGCAGAATGCATGCAAAATTCAAGCGGCTAACCGGTTTCGACAAACGGCAAACCGGATGTTCAGAATTTCAAATTTGTGCTTGTAACGGTAACATCAAGCGGCTAACCGGATTCCATATCCGGCAAGCCGGTTCCAGCCAGAAATGAACATAACAGCTAGTTTTTGAGTTCTAACTATAAAAGCTCAAACCCAACTCATTTTGAAGGCCTCCAACAAGCAAAAACAAAAAGTACATGTGATATCTTGAGTCTTCAAAGTTTCCAAACTACAAATATTGAATCATTTCTTGTTCTTCATTTTTGTATATCTACTCATTGAGTGAGTTTCATTGTACTATTTATTTATTTATCTCATTTGTGAGAGTTTGAGTGTGTAAGACACTTGAGTGAAGAGATTGGGAGATATCTCTTTATTGTAAAGGTTTATTGACACCTTGAAGTCAATTGTAATCGGTTGAAGCCTTGGAAGGGTTTGGATAGTGAAATCCTCAAGCTTGGATCGCTTGGAGGCGTGGACGTAGGCGGGGATTGCCGAACCACGTAAAATTCGTGTGTTTGTTTTTCTTCTCCCTTACTCTTTAATTATTGTGCTTTTATTGAATTTATCATTTTTGAATTTTATTAAGACATTAGATTGCTTGTTGTGTGAATTTGCTAGAACAATTTTTAAACTTCCAATTCACCCCCCCTCTTGGGTTGCACATTTATATTTCAAATATCACTAATAAACTACAAAGACTTAAATACCCTTAGGAAGATTGAGATATTACATACACTATGAGAGACCCAAAGCAAAATAAATTGTAATCGCCTCCAAAGCAAAATAAGTCATGTTACAAAAGTCGTGTCATGCATATATATTTTAAGTAAAGGATAATTTAATAACTTTATGTGCTTTTTATAGGGTATCCATAAAAATTTTATAAATTATAGTTTTTAGATTATTTAAATAATTTTAAAAATTTTACAAGGCATCTACTGCAATCACCTCTTCACTATATGTCAAATTTATTTTATGCTTCACATAAATGTTCCCCATGTCTAATTAAATAAGAAAATTACTAATATTTATAAGGACCTGTTTAGTAATTTTTTAGAGACTTAAAAGCAATTTTAAAAAGTTAAAAGTTAATTATGATGTTTGGTAAATATTTTTAAGAATACTTTTGGTAAAACCACCTCATCATACAGCAGATATTGAAAAGTAAAGAATGAGTAGTTTTTTAAAATCTGATTTTGAGAATTAGTTTTTATACTTAATGCAATTCCACATATATCTTCATAATATTATAAAAATCCAAATTTATCTTATTAATAAGGAAATAAAATCATTACCTTTAGACGGATTATTATTATTATTATTATTATTATTATTATTATTATTGAGATAACAAAATAAAAAATAAAATTAATGATATAAAATATTTATTTTCATTATCAATTATTACGTGTACACACTAAAAAATATTTTATTTACAAATTTGTAAGTGTCTAAATAAATTGCATTCACATAATATCCAATTTAGTTATTTATATTCTTATACCAGTTTTAACAATAGAATATACCAAATACATATTTTTAAGTGTATAAATAAAATAAATATTTATTTTCATTATCAATAATTATGTATAACACTAAAAAAATATTTTATTAACATATTTGTAAGTGTGTAAATAAATTGTATTCACAATATGTCTAATTTAGTTATTTATAATCTTATAGCAGTTTTAACATTAGAATCTACCAAATATATAGATTGTTTTTAAAACTAACAACACTTTTAAAAATAAATTTTATCAAATTTTTTAACTAATTTTATTAACAATTGATTATTTTTACAGTATAGTTAACAAAAATTATTTTAAAAATTATAGCATTATGAAATTGGCCCTAAAACATGCTGGCCTTTGTCATATGAGTGACGTGAAATAAACAAATGAATGAAATGTCTTAAGATTTTCCAAAAGACTCATCTTACAAGCATTTTTTTTTTAAATGTTGATCAATTTTGTAGGTTTTAGGATTGGACGGGCTTAGATTTATGTTAAGTTTGATTAATCCCTTTGCTATAATTATATGATTATGTACTTTACTTTTTACTTTTTAATTAAGTAGTATCTCAACTTTTACAAGGAGAAGATATCAATCCTCAACTTTTACAATGAAAAAACATCAAATCCATTGAACGGTATGATGGAACAACAAGTAAGTTCATAAATCTTGCAATTGATTATCCAATCGTTAAAAAAAAAAGGTTTATTACGTATGATTTATATTTACTTGCATAATCAAAACAAAAATATACAAAATTTATATTAAAAATCTTATTTTAAAAAACAGAGGGGTCATTTGTAATTTAAAAATTACTTTAAATACTCTATTACTTCATAAACTTATATACTCATTTTAAAAAAATTAAGTTTTATTTTGTACACTTTTTAAAAATTAAAAAAAAATCCTCAGTTCATACACTTATATACTCACTTTAATTAATTAACTTATTCACTTAAAACACCAATAAAATTATGATACACACTAAATTTCAAGAGATTTAACAAATACTTGCAACAATATAATTCAGACAAGTTATAAACAAATTGTTTAACATAACCTAGTTATTAATTAATTAATTATTCATTTTTAATATTAGATTTTACATTCAAAATAACTTACAATGGAATGTAATTAAAAAATTCCATAAATACCTTAAAAAATGAAGAAGATGACAAAGAAGAAGAGCTCAAGAAAAAAAAAACAAAAATAGATGTTTTACAATACTTTTGTATATGCATATTTGAAAAAGTAAAAAACATTACACATATTTGTAGTCAAAATTTTAAAATAAAAAATTCATTTCATCATTATTAATCTAAATATTGGTTAGATTTAAGGACAAAACTACCTTACACCCGTTGGAAGGTACCCCATCTTTTGTCTCGTTGTAGTCTAACCCTTGGATTAAAAAGTAGTAAAATCTAATATGTTAGAAAAGGACACATAATGAATGAAGATGACTGATGTAGCTGATAAAAAACAAAATCTCAATTAAAATGCTACCAGCATCACCATCATCATCACGAGCTGCAACTCCACTGCCGCCGGCAACAACAACAAAAACAATCTAACAACCAAAATATAGACAAAATAAAAGAAAAAACTAAAAAAAAACTAAAAGTATATAATAATTAAAAAAGAAAAAAAGAATAGTCAGTCGAATAAAGAAAAAATCCCTTCTCTATTGGATCTTGTCTACATTGTGGCCTCTGTCGCAATAGTATGGTGGTTGGTGAGGCTTGCTTGTACGAAGTAGCGGCGGAAGTTTGTTGGTGACAACGGACAGGTGCTGTGGATGATTGGTAGGCCGCGGTAATGGAGGATAAAGCTGGTGAACTAACAATAATGGTTAGAGTTTGTGAATGTTTGTAGTGGTGGCTAGGGGTTGTGAGGAGTGGTGGTTGTGATGGCGGTCATGGTGGTTGTTAGAGCTTGTGGATGGTGGCTAAGGATTGGGATGGTGATGATGATATTATGGGGTGGCGGTGGCGGCGGCGGCGGCCGATGAAAGGGAAAAATTGGTGTCTTTTTTTTTAATGTTTTGTTAGATAATTGTCTCTTACAAAGTTCATGAAACGGTTGCCAATCGAAATTCAATTTCACACTGCAGAACAAGAACCGTTAGATCAACTTCTCAAATATTCAACGGCCACAACACTAGAGGACAAAATAAGCTGTACCTTCCAGCGGGTGGAAGGCAGCAGGACCCTAGATTTAATATGTTAGAAATAAAAATTTTAGGAAATGAAGAATGAAAATTGTACATTGAATAACGAATGTGTAAAGTGTTTAGGAATATTATATTGTCTTATAATAAATTATTTTTAATAATAATTCATATAATAAAAATTTTATTAAATTGAGAATCTTTAAAATAATTTTCATATTACAAATACCCTATTCTTTGGAACAAAAAAAACAAACGTAAATACAAAAATAAACTCATATACGGTGAACAAAGAACACCTAAACATATAGTTAAATTATAAGATCCTTCAAACATCGATCATTAGAAAAAAAAATGAAATTAAAAAAACAAATGAAGAGAGTACGAGCAATGTGCTCATTTGCGGGAAAATCCATTTCCCAATAAATACCCAGCTTACATAAACCGAAATCTCCCTCCACCACCTGCAAATTATCATTCTCTGTGTCGCTCCTTTGTGTTCCTTGATCTTCCTAATCCACACATAATTTTCACAAAACCCCGAAACACCATGAATTGCAAATGCACCCTTCTCTTAAACCCTTATTTACTAAACCCCACCCAATCATGAACAAAACTAAACACCTGCTAAACTTCAATTTATTACCAAAATGCCGTCAAACCGTCAATCAACTATCGACGCGGAGCTTGACGAGATCAACCTCGACGCCTCCGACTTCAGCTCATCCGTACCGCTGAAGAAAGTCCCCAACGGCGACGTATTCGAGGCGTCACGTGCCGGTGACGTCGACCGGCTTAGGTTCCTTCTTGAATCCGGAGTCAACGTCAACGCGCGTGACCAGTGGGACTCCGTGGCGCTCTACTACGCCTGCCTCGCCGGACACCTTGATGCCGCCAGGATGTTACTGGAGAGCGGCGCGATTTGTTCCGAGCACACTTTCGATGGCGACAGGTGTCATTACGCCGCGCTTAATTTGAAGGTGAGGAAGCTTTTGAAGGCGTATGAAGCGAGGCCGCCGCCGTTAGGACCGTTGCAGGCAGCGTTGAGAGACACCTTCTTAGGCTGTGGAGCTAATCGGCAGTTTCTTGAGGAGGCTGAGGTCGTTTTGGGGATTTCAGGTGATAGATATTTTTCTTTTTTGTTAGCAAGCTTTTTGGTTCGATCTTCAATTCGCATTTGGTAAATTGGTTTGCTTTGCTCGGTCACCATAGAAAAATATCTCTCTCTTTTTAAAAAATAAAAAATAATAAAAGAAAGAAAAATAAGGAAATTTTTTTATGTGTTCTGTTTTCACTTGTTTGCTTTTAGTGTTTAAAGTTTATGCTGAAATGTTTACCCGCACATTTTGTGAGCAAAGTTGAAAACAAGTGATTAAGTATTTTTATAAACCCTAAACCCAAAGAATAGGAAGTGATATGCGGACCAAATTAGTTCATAAAGTGTATGTTTGTAACTTATATGCTTTTTGCTAAACTATTTGGTATGCTTGCTTTTACATTTTAGTTAGCAACTAATGTTTACTGGCTTCCCACTTACTTGATACTTGTTGCTAGTAGTTCCATCATCAGAAATTGGATGTGCTCTTGTTCATTTAATTGTTTTTTCTTGTTTTGGTAAAAATCTGACATCTGGTACTATGAGTAGGTGTCACATCCAATGGGGCATCGAGTTCCAATTCATTCCACCCTGATGTGGTATTTTATGTGCAAGGTAGACCCATTGAAGCTCACAGAGTCATTCTAAGTGCTCGGTCCGTATTTTTTAGAAGAAAGTTTGAAACTGATTGGAGATACCGTAATGAAATAAGATTTTCTAGAGAAAAGTTGTCTTATCCTGCCCTCTACGGCCTCATCCACTTCTTTTATTCTGATAGACTAGAGATTGCAGTGGATGACATGGAGGATCTTGTGAAAATTTGCAAGGTGTGCAAGTGTGAATCTTTGCAGAGGATTATTGAGAAAGAATTGATTCATCAAAAATATGCAGAGTATAAGGCACTGAGAGATGTAGACAACTCTCAAAAACGGTTCATCGTACAAGGCTCAGCACTACCTGAAGAGGACCGGCTTCCTGATGCCTTGTCTCGGATCCTTCAAATTTCCTTAGCAAGGTCCAACATGGATCACAATATTGATAATGGCATTTGTAAATTATCATCTAGTATTGAGGCAATGCATGTCAGTGACCAGGTGGATGATCTTGCTGATGTTTGCGTAAGAGTTGATAAAAAGATTTTCCGTTGCCATCAAGTAGTTTTAGCATCAAGGTCAGAATACTTTAAAGCAAGATTGTCTCGTATGAAGGACTTCTATGAAGGGAAAGAAGGGTTACCTGGTGACATCCTTCCATGCATTGAAGAGCATGATTTGAGCGAGGAAACATTTGAGAAGATGATCGAGTATATGTAAGTGTTTTATTGGTTACGTTTGCAAAAGCTTGAGCTTAATGTAAACATTTGTCGATGGTCTTGATTTGACTTCTGGATTGCAACATTATGGATATCAGTTATCCCCAACTATGCTGCCTCTATTAGCATTTTACTCATACTCTGCAGTGCATAATAAACTAATATGGCTTCTGGGACACTTTAAATCTGATATTCTTTTAATTGAAGTATTCTGTTATGGTACTTACTCACTTTATTGATTGGTTCAGGTACACTGATGGTTTAAAGGATATAGACCCCGATCAGGTATGCTGTAATTCAGTCAACATGGCTTGTAGCTTTAGGATCAAATCTGCCTAACTTTGTTCCTTTTGATGAGCAGGCAGAGGAAATGTTTGATGCTGCTTCTAGATATTTACTCTTTCCTCTAAAGCGAGCTGTGGCTGATGTACTGTTGCAGCACCTGGAAATGGTCTCACCTGCAGAATTGTGCCATTGGCTTATTTTGTCAGACATGTATGCTGCCATTGTTTGTTCTTCTTTGTCAATTCTCTTGGTTTTTCTTTTTTCACTCTTTTATGGCGTTTTAAAACAAATTTATCTGACCTTAGGAAAACTTTTGATAAACCTGTGGGTTGTGGACCACATATTTTTGCGATTACTGTCTTCCACATCCCAAAATCCTTCCTCCAAATTTAAGCATAGATATGCAATAGGTTTGTTAACGCTTGAATAAGACATTTTATCTTAGAACTTCAACTGTTGATTAACACTGATTATTATGTTACTTATATTTTATTTTTGAAATTGTAGGATTCTTTTCTTCTATCATTACCCAGAGTCCGTATGGGAATACCAAATATTAATTGGCTGATTAGTTTCTCCTAGGGGAACCTATTTAAATTATTTTCCAGGGTAGTCTTGATTTTGTTCATATTATCTTTCATATTCCACCTTACTAGGCATAAGGATAAAGCTGGGGAAGCAGCTTTTGTTTTCCTTCACCTTTCAATGTGCATTCATGCATGTGACCACATACTTTTGTATCTCCTTGTATTTTAGGTCATTTTTATCCAAATTGTTGCGGTATCCTTGTTCCCTGTAATTGATACATATGTAATTATGGACTCAGTTGTGACTACAGACCTTTTTAACATGGAAATCGCTTCTGTAGGTATGGGGTTTTTAAGGTAAGAGAGTACTGTTTGGAGGTGATAGCCTGTAATTTTGAGACATTTGCTGATACATGTGAGTTCCGAGCAATGCTTTTGACGCTGCCTCCACCGTCCGGAGATTCTTCATTTCGCACAACTGTTCCAAGTGCTCCTGGAGCTATAATCAATGTTGACCAAGGAAATCTTCTTGATGATTTGAGAGAAAAATGGCTTGAAGCTGAGGCTGCTGAGCTTGACAAGAGAGACGAGAGTGCATTGATGTTTGATAAACGCCTCGAGATGCTTATGCAAGTTGCAAAGGATGAAAAATCTGAACCGATCCCTGTTGATGGTGAAGACCACCAGACATGAATTTCACGAATCTCTATTTCCTCTTCTTACCTCCAAATGAACTAGAAAACACTCAAAATGTAAGTTATAGACATTCTTTTTCCAGATATATAAATAAGGGACTGTTTTGTAGTATGCGAAATTTATAACCGCACACAGAACTTCAAATGTGTAAGACTCGGAGTGCTTTAGTTGAGTTTTTGTAACTTGAGTTGCTCGATGCCAGGTTGATTTATTTTGAGGAAATTTTTTAGTTTAAATGACATGAGTTTTCCATTTCTCATCAAGATGTTTTAGTTATTCATGCTGGATCTACTATGTGTCCTTCTGTTAGAGACAAACGGCATTACAATTGTTGGAATAGTTAGCTTGTATCTGTACAATTGCAGATATCAAATGGCACCTGAAGAGAGCAGCGTTACAAGCTAACTAAGCTAAATTATCTGACTCAGAAAATAGTTAAAAGTATTCTCTACAAGTAGGATAGAGAAACGCCACTTTCAAAAGGACAGGGGCTCTATGTATTGCAAAAAATCTGATTCCATGTGAAGGATGAAGTATTAAAAACTTTCTCCATGCCCCTACCCTATGTCACGCTATTCAGTGTAATCAATGTAAATTTTTTTCCCCCTTGAAAGAATAAACCTAGGCATGGCAAATTCTAATTACAGAAGCAAAATTTACAGGACCTGTGTTGTTTACAAGCATATAAGAATGAGCACTTTGCATGGGGAGCAGTGTGGGTATTTGCCAAATGCAATGAGATCTTCATTCCCTTTCTGTTGAAAATGATATAATATGGGCAAAAATTAATAAGGTGAAATATGGGTTCATTCTTTATCGGGGTCATTCTTCAACCTCAACCTGTGAAGAGACGCTAGGATTAGGATCTGAAGCGGTTTCATTGATAGCCAAATTGGAAATGTCACCAGACAGGGTTCTTTCAATCTCGCCATCCCCCGATGCTGCTGATGAGGCATCGATGCCACTGTCGTCGGACTCATCTGATTGCTGTTGAAGACTCCAATACATAATACTGGCAGTTAAAATAAGGATCATCTTCTGGTTTACCTGGCAATACAGTGCACGTAATTCAGGTTAGAAGTCAATTCAAGTTTTGCATAAACTCATTTGAATTATAAATTGCATTGATTAAATCCAGTTCAGCTAGTCATCAAGTAAATCAGCAAAAACTTGCATTAGGAAAAAGACATGGTGAGGATAAAATCTACAAGCACCTATAAAACTGAATTACTATATATTTGGCACTTTCTGACTGGCAGCTAATCAGTTCATAATATATATGAGATTGTGGTTGTGGTTATCATAACGAAGACATAAATAAACCTACCTCCATGATGTCCTCAGGTAACAGGAAAATGGAGCACCCAAGCTTTCGCGCAACACTTATTATATAGGTTGCATTCAACTTCTTGTCCTCCTCTGCAACATCAATCAAATTGAACATTAGATTTTTCCTCTGTGATGTAGGTAAAGAGTGTATTCATGCATCTCTATTACAGTCTAATGCTTGCTAGAGTGCAAAAGGTGGGACAGGCCTGGCAGGTTTTCCATTTCACGCTCAAGGGTAGCACAGCTTGAACCTCGAGGTCTACAGTCAATATCAAAACTAACTCTGTACAAAAATTTTAAGATAATGGCATACCGGTTTCTCCTTTTGTTACAAGACTCCAGTTAACCACCCTCGGCTCCACTGCACTAAGAAGCTCAAGGAAGAAAATCCCATTTGACAGGTTCTTATCCTAAAATTAGATTGTCCATATCAAAAGGCAAACAACCAATCAATCAATCATGGAATAGAGGTAGAATCCAATCATAAAATAAGGTCATTAGTCAGTTGGTTACCTTGAAGCTCTCAATCTGAGAGGTTCTATTAGCCTTCTTCACCTTTCTGTTTGCCCAGTTTAGAATATCGGTGTCAGTAATCTCTTTGCCCTGGGAGTGAGTTCTCAGGTTTTTCAGGAGTTGGAGCATGGTAAACCTCATCAGTTGCCATAAAAATGCTGAGGAAGAAAAATGAAGATTCAAACATTTTTCGGTATTCATTTAACACAGTAGTCTCAGCAAATAATTTTGGAAGAAGAAGGAAACAGCCAATTATTTTTTTCGTGGAGAGCGCCATTTTCCAATGGAACGTATAAGTGAAGACTTACCTAGTATTAACTTCTTGTTTCCTTGCACTATATCATTCCCAGCAACATTCACAAGGGAGAAATTTAGCTCCTTCCCGATTTTCACGACTTGGTTACAATTCTCAACTTTTCTGAATGGCATCTTTATGGGAGGCTTAGTTGCCTGCTTCCAGCTAACTGATCCGGGTGAAACTTTGTCAAGAACCTCTAAAAGAACCCATCTGCATGCAGAAGTTGTAAACTTCAACAAATTTCAACAGAATATTAAACTATTGAGAAAGTAAAGAGAATCCTCACCCATTTCTCACATCCTCAAATACATTATTGACATATGTAGCAGTTCCAAGACTGTTAATCCACAGTCGGAAGCATCTCTCTTCCCGAGAAGTTTGAGCATCATCTGTCATCATCTCAGCAAAGGAAATCTTGTTGCTATCCATTGATAACCCATTCCTGCAAGGGTAACACATGCTTTTAACACAGACTGCAGAAACTATAATTAAACAGCAAGCCGCAGTTTGCATTTTCCCACATGAAAGCAGCTTTTAGTATTATACCATGAGAAAACTACTGCAGCCAAATATCAGCTATCACTAGGAAGCTTGGGAAAATCAATGCAAATGAACAGAAGCTAACAAGAACCATATGATTGAATATTTTAACTCACTTACTCATGCACAAAATTTGAAATCGAAACAAAGGTAAAGAACAAATGAACTGGAATGCCTTAAAGTATAAGCTACATGAAAACATTATTGCTCGCATCTCACCTGTGCTGGAATATGTGGGCAACAAAAGCAAGATTAAGATTGGGTGAACCCTCAACAATATCCTTTGGAGTGAGATATCTCTTGCAGTCCATTTTTTCTGCCTGCTCAATGACCTTGCTTGCCCTTTCCGTAGGATCTTTTGTATCAAAGGTGGCAGGGCTACAATGTTCTGGTGCAAGGGCATTAAGCAGGTGAGCATAAGCCTCCCCATCCTGCAAAAGTTTAAGATTATGTCACAAGCAGAGCAAAAGAATGTTGCAATTCAAAAGCAATATCCCATGCATTTGACTTCTTGCTGAGTAATAAGGACTTCTATCTTTCATCCTTGACGCTACTATTGCTTAGAATATTGATGCCTCATAACAAAATACAAAACTACTTTTATAGGTTTTCTGTTCATATGTTAGGTATTTAGGGCATGGAACTAAAGGATGTTTCCGTCTATGGTGATAATTTAATAAGTGAGATCATAATTTTATGGTTTTCTTGACAAAAAGAATACGTGACACCAAATCTAGCCCAGCAATGAAATTAATACCGCAATTAAGTATACTTTATAAGAGTGAATTTTCGTAAATAAATTACTTATTTACCTTCAAATCAGAAGAAAAATTTGTAACTTGCTTTTCATAACCAGCTTTCTTAAGATGAAAATTCATCCATTTCAGCAGAACTTTTTCAGGCGGTAAACCCAAAAGCTCCTCAACATCCTGCCAGGTTTATAAAGATCGTTGGCAAAAAAACAATATCTCATCTTTGCTGAATCCAACAGCATAACAAGAAGCCACCCATAAGTTCAAATTATTGGAAGTAGAAAACTAAGGAAAATGTCATTACATTGTTGTCATCTACCAATTCCACTAGTTGAGGAGTTTTCTTCAGATTGAGATCGGCTAATAGTTGAATCTGATTTTGGCACCATATGAAAATGCAACACCATCAATAATTGCAGTCACTGATAACCTGACTTATACTCTCACAACTCAAAACAAGATTCTATCATAATTTTTAGTGTTCCATAGAATTAAATGGGCATATATAAAGGAAGAATTTGAAGTTGAATACCTTAATTATTTGAGAAATCAATCCAAGTAATAGATGGGGCTACAAAATATAAAGAGATCAAAGTACAAAATCAAAATCTTGAGGAAAGTTCAAACCAAATGGAAACTATGATAACCAGATCCCTATAATAGCTGGAACAAGCTCAACTTACTCTTCCTTCAACTAGGTCCTGTGTGCCAATATTAACCACTGTGCAGCCAATAGCCTTTGCAGAATTGAGGCAAAGGGTATGGTTCTCATTCCTCTCCCATGGGTTAAGGACTCGTTTTGTGTTAATAGCTCGCTCATCAATGGTCCCAGGGACAGCCACATTGATAAGCTTACTGCATACAATAATAAAAAATAATTAATAAGCGTAAAAAATATATTACCACTCATAAGTAAAGAAATAATCTGGTGGGTTCAGTGCATCTACCAAAGCAGAACTCCATCTTTAGCAAGATCAAATAAAGCATTTGTGGAAGGATCAATGGGAAGATACTTCGACAAGAATGGATCTTCACCGAGGAAGCTATTAATGTGGGCAACATATGAAGCCTTTTCAGACTCATTAATAGCATGGTGAACAGTAGTAGTTGCAGCCTTCAGAAATGAAGAAGAATTCTTTGAACCTCCTGATTTTGCTGCTGCTCGGGCTTGCAAATTCAAATATGCCTGCCAATGAGCAAAATCCCACATATAGCTTACATCCTTTCATTTCATTATAACCAGAACCGCACCAGACAACTATGAGAAACATCCAAAACGTAAATAAACCCGTGTAACATTGTGACACTCATATAAAATTCAAAAAGACTCTCTAACCAAAATGTATCTCACTAGAAACATCTTGATTTTCCAATCTTGCAAAGCTATAACTCATCAAACAAAAAAGAGAGAAAAATCTAAGTTATTACATAAATGTAAACCAAACTGCTCCCCAACTTGGTGATGTTTTACAAGTTGAATCAACCAGCATCCACATTCATTAAATTTTAGCACCGAGAAATTAGAATCCAAACACCATATAATCCAAAAGAAGACACAAAATGTTAGTTAATTCCTCATTAGAATGAATAAAGACTCACCCGAAGGTAAGATTCAAAATCAACTTCATCCTCCATGTTGGTACGTGACTCTCCCATAATAGCCTTAATCTCGTCCTCAAACATTTCAGAGAAAGCCTTTAACTTTGCAAAAAGAGGCGGCAAATCACCAACTGTGACACGACCCGACTGGCTTCTGGTAGAAATAAACTACAAAAGCATTTGAAAAAAAAACATTTTGTCAATAAACATTCACAAAAAATAAACAATTACAACCCTACAAAAAACGAAAAAGGTCACCTTGGATTTAAGAGTGCGTAGCTCCACTTGAGTGAACTGGCTCTGAAGCCATGGATCAGACACAAGTACGCCCACAAAACCGGCCATTTTGGCCTTGTTTTGTCTAAATTCCTATCGACCTATAAGAAAACAGAATACTAGTATCCAAAAGAACATCAACATAGATACATAAGAAAGACCAAAAAATAAACTAATGCATGCAGAAACCAAAAAAAAATTATCACCATTTTGTTTCCTTATCATCTTTATATGGACAATTCAATAAAGAAACAAAAGCAAAAACAAAAATGTGAAAACAAACGATACCCATTTGAGCAAAACAATAACTCGATCAAGATTTGAAGGAAACATAACCAACCTCGGTGAAACAAACGTGCACGTACAAGAGCTAAGATGATCAAATGACGCTCTCATTCAATTCCATTCATTTTTTTTTAATTTGAGTGAAAGAAAGAGAAAGAGAGAAATTTTTTTAGGGAGTTGAATGTTTAATGGAAATGAAAAATTGAGTGATTGAATGAAGGAGAGAAAAGCGTGTTGGTCAGAGGACCCGCGCGAAGACGCAGGAAGTGAAATAGAAAAAAATGCACGTACAAGGAAGGAAAGCCTCTCTGTTTTCTTATTTCACATCGTCGAATGTCTCTCCTTGCATGTTTAATGAAACTTCTTATTTTCATTATTATTGGTTATTTACTATTTTAAGGATATATCTATTTTAAAAGACAATTTTATTTGTAATTTTCCTAAAAAAATATATCTTTAGGGTTATAAAATTGGATGAAATCAAAATATCAACTTTTTTTAACCAAATACACAAGGTGTATTAAACATTTAAATGATTTAGCAATTTTTCGAGCGAATTGTTATTAGTTAAGGTGTTTTTTCATGAATTTCTCAAGTTTAATGCTCTTTTATCACATTATAAATCTTCACATCACAAAATTCATAACTTATATTATGGGCTTAAGTTTTTAGGTACAGCAAAATTTATAACATGATAAATAGATTAAAGTAATGATAAGCTACTCGGACATATTTTTAACGATAAGATCAATTTAAAAAAAGAAAGAAAAAAGACTGCTGAACTTTACATGCCCCTTTTTTTCTTTTCTTTTTTTTTTAAAGAACACTTTTTATGAATTTAGACAACTTCAGTGCGTAAAATATGATTTGATTGATTAAAAATTTGATTAATGGTTTTGGTAGTAAAGAGAGCCGGCAACAGTCGGCGGCGGGCGGTGTATGTCAATTGTCAAATTCATTTATGTGATTCATTAAGAAAAGACCCATTTCTTTTATTGACCTTCAAACTCTGATACAAAGTTATGGTAGACATGGTTGACATTTTGCGACGAGTTCTTTAAATTAGGAAATAAATAGGAACTATTAATCATAATTACACACACGCTACATTTCGGTGGTTAATAGATTCTTGTACAAAATGTCTCAATCCCTCATAATGGAGGCAGAAAGCTTCATTGAATAGCATGAAAACAAAGCAACAAAAATGGAGGCAAGTGAAGAGATCACAACAAACTGGATTTACAAAGCCCAATTTAATATTAAGGCCGTTTAGAGACTCAATTGGGGGGGGGTGTAAAAAATTGATATTGGCCCATGCAGGTCTCGAACCTGCGACCTTCGCGTTATTAGCACGACGCTCTAACCAGCTGAGCTAATAGGCCGGGTGGTAGTTTTCGCAAATTTTCTTTGTTAAACCAAAGATTACAATTACTAGACCGCCTCATCTAATCTTTAAAAATTCGGATGGTGACTATTGCCAAACTCCTGAAAACATTTGTTATGTGGGTGTGGCTCAGTGGATGGTCCGTGTTATGAGTAGTTTTGATGATTATTGGAAGGCGACTGACTCCCTAATGATATGATGCCCTAATGCTTCAAACTTTTAATAGCATTTCCTTCATCTCTCCGCATTCAAATTTTAGACTTCCCTCAAATGTTTTAGCGTGTTCACTAACTTGCCACATGGAGTTTTGCTTTCCTCGGTGTTTAAAGCTGTTTTGTATGATTTGCACGTCCTTTTCCTGCCAAGTTTCTTGGGAAATTGCACTTAATTTTGTTTCTTAAATAGATGAATGGATTATGGAACAGTCTTTTTGAGTGATTGCCAATTGCTTTTCCCACTTTCATATGTTGGCTTGTCTCTTTTAAAGGGATCATTTATCCTTAGTCTTTTGAAGCATAATCAATATTATCATTGAAAGCTCCACTAATCAAAACCCGCCGGGGCAGGAAAGATTAAACACCAAAGAAAAAAAAAAGAAAAGTTGCGTACATAAGAGTTTGTTCCAAGTATAAATCAAAAGAGCTCATACAGATGACAATTAATTTGAATAATGAAGAAATAGTAACACAATAACTCACATTCTGATACATAGTTTCAATCACATTATGTAATAAAAAAATTGTTTAAAAATCAAAGCAAATGAACCACATCCAGATATATCCTTGTAACATAAATTAGAGACTCAATAGAAATCCTCTTTTGTCTTACAAGAACAAGACCATCAAACCTGAGACCGCCAAAATCAGCTGACTGCAAATACCCCAGTTGATGTTCCTGTGAGAAGAATTTGTTCCTGGTGAAGATTTTGGAGAAGCAGCGCCACCGTCACTTACTTCAGATGGTGCGTCAGCAGGCGGTGCGACATGAGGAGCCGGTGCCGGTGCAGGCATTGGGGGAATGTCGGTACCAAAGATTGCTTCTGGTAGAAGGACTTTATCAACTTGGTACAAGGCAACAGGGTCAGTTGAATGCACGCTGCTGCTAACTTTAGTTCTAGACCATCCTGAATCGATATGGACAGCCCCTGAAACATCAGTGAAGTTCAATTTGTAATCTCCACCAGCATATGTGCTAACAGGGCTCATTTGGCTAAGGTTCTTGAAATCAGCCAATGAGTAGTAATGTGGCAAGGCATGGAATAGACAAAGCTGCTTAAGCTGATCCTGTGTGAGATTGGCTAAAGAAGGTTTCTTGAGAGACTTGAAGGCATCATCTTTTGGCACAAAGATGGTAATGCCTTCGTCAGTATTGTTGGCTTGGTTTTGGAAGGTCTCAAGCACTTTAGTGGACTCAAGGTAATTGAGGAACGTGTGGAATGGGCCAGCTACAGAGAGTAAATCAGTGAGGTTCACTTGTTCAGGCGCGGGCGCCGGGGCCGGAGTTGGACTGAATGTGGGAGGGCTAGCAGCTTTCTGAGCATTAGCTGAAGAGCACAAAAGCAATAGTGCACTAATCATCAAAGCCATGCAAACTTTCATTTTTTCCATGAAGTTTTATGTTGCTTTCTAAGTTGACCAAACTCTCCAAATTCCTGCAAAAACCAGAATCAATCAACTGCTAGATCTTAGCCTATCAGCACAAAAGCCTGTGATCAAATCTTATTGAACCACAATGTAAGTGCCTGTAAAATTTTAACACTTAAAATCTAAAATCTAAAAGCCCCAATGTCTAGAAAGACAATAAAAATCTTACTGTTTTACAAAATCCACACACCGTAACCCACAAACAAATTTCTGAAAAACCCAGCTCACCAAACCTCTACAAAGATATAACAGAAAGTCAGATCTTGAACAACTCATCCCACTGAAACAGACGCTGCAAGAAAGTGAAACTGACATGTGGAGACCACGCAAGCATTTGAAGCACATGCAAAAGCAGATATACGATTCCAAACAGAACAAAAATCACCAAAAGATCAAAACTTTAACCCAAAACTCCAATCAAAATCAAATTTTGAGCTACAAGTTTGATCATGTCTTGTCAAAACCAAGGGAAAAATCACACAATGTAGATCAAGAATGGGGCACAAGAACAGATCTAGAATCCCAGATCAACCAAGCAAAACAAACCCAGAAGAGCTAAACAATTCTGAGCTGCATGAAGTGCAAAATCATAAATTGGAACCCAAAAGTGAAGCAAAACAATTACAATGAGAGCAGGCACTGACCTGACTAAGTGGAATTCAGAGGGAGAGGCAGGGAGAGATAGAGAGAGTGAGAAATGGTGATGGAAAAAAATGAATTGTCTTGACACTATATAAAGATTTGATTTTTACATTTGCTAGTTAAATAATAATAACAAAAAGTCGTGATTGGGGATGGCACCAGCTGGTGGTGGGGAGCTGTGAGATGAAGGTTAAAAGGAAAGGAAGAGACGGTGAAAAGAGTAGGTGGTTTACAATTACTGTACAAAATTACACAGTCCTTACATAAAATTTAGTGGTAGCGTCTTAAATCTGTCACATGGAAGATGACAAAGAAAAGTTTCCAATCCTGGGCATTTACTTGCTTAGGGCAAACTCATATAAACATTTTAAGGGTTTCTTTAGTGGAATTGCTTTGAAGAAAAGTGGTCCATGTGGGGTGGCCTTTCTTAATCACTCGTCAACAAATTAGTTTTTTAAAAATCTCTGAGACACCAACTCATGCATAGTGGCAATCTATAACATCATTGTCGAGTTCCCACTCAATTTATCATGATAAATTTGGCTATACCATGATAAGTGTTAACATGCCCGCGTGATATATTTACGGCTTGCTAAAACTACCTAATCATGGAAATGCCATTCTTTAAGATAAGAATAATCCCACTTCAATTTATCATAATAAATTTTGTCATACCGATAGGGTGTACGTTGCGCTCGTGCTAATGTGTGCCCATGGAATTTTACAGCTTACTAAATCGAACTGATCTTAGAAATTTTTTCTCTTATAAAGTAAGGACATTTATTTATTAAAAAAAGTGAAAAAAATAAAGTTATGATTACAAAATTTGAGATACAAAATTTATCTTCCAACTAATATGATAAGTAATGCTCGTATTATTAGTTATGTCTCTACCTCCTTTCCTTTTTTATAAAAAAGTAAATAAATAAATTCGCTAAAGCCAAAATATAAATGTTAAAAACAAAATATTATGAAAATAATTAAATTCACTAGGGCCATAATATTACAAAGGGTAAAAACAAAATATCACGAAAATATCGTAGGCCGATAATTTGAGTAGAAGTGGGCCAAGATGGGGCGGACATGATGTTTGGGCTAAACAAGCATTGGCTGTGACCTGTGTGTACCCCACAAAAAGCCGATGCCACCTGTTGTTCTCCAATGCTGCGGCGCCCAACGTGTGCACCCGCCACCTCAAAATCGCTTACTTTAGCGATCACGGTAAACGACATCGTTTCCTTGTGTTTTACTCCCGCCGACACTAACTTTACCAAATCCCTTGGTTATGTTTATGGTTATAGATAATTCATGAATTATATCATTATAAGATGTGATTTGAGAATTTTGATAATTAAAAAAATTATTTTAAATTTATTTTTCTCTTTTTGGCTTGATAATAATCAAATCACCTTTATGTCTTGATAGATTTTTATACACTAAATGAAGTCTCATGTCGATTTGGTGGGAATCCTAACTCTTCATTCATTTAATTCAGTGCACATAGAATGTGAAAGTGACAAATACAAATTATTTTAGTATAAATTCATCGATTTTAATCCCTTTTCGACTACTGCAAACGTTTTGTTTTTAAGGAAATCAAGCTTTAAATAATTAACTAAGAGAGTCTAATAACAGAATTAAAGATAACTTTTGACAAGTTTCTCGTGTAAAACTTGGTTTATCAAGACAAAATAAAATTAGAATAAATAAATTACTAAATCAAACATAACATATGGGTCAAATTTAATATAATGTGTGGAGATTGAACACAAAACTTAACTATAATTCTACATTAAAAATATTCGTATAATTTATTTTAAAGCTTAAATTATTACGTAAGAATCTAATGATAGTGTTAAAAGACAAACTTACTTCAAACTATTCAGCCACTTAGTTCGAAAGATGATTATATATATATCATGCATTAGGAATACATTATTCTCAATTTGGTAATATTTTAATAATATTTGGAGGCTTGGAGCCACTAAGGCTTTCCCCTTCACATAAATGCAGTGACCAAAAGCCAAATTTCATAAAAGCTGCACGTGAAGTTCAATGGAGTATGCGGTCAAATTAAGTTAAGATTACATTTATTAATCACATAATTTCACTAACATTGATTTGGGGAGGTGAGATTTGTCATTTAGGCATGGGGAGGTGCAATGGCAATGTCATCAGATACGATGGATGTGGTGGTTAAGATTGGGCACTTTGTCATATGAACCTTGTTTAAATTAATCAACGCCAAGTCAATTTATTTTACTAGGGATGATGCTTACTTAATAAAACAGATTAATCACCTGTGTCGGGTGGGTTTGAGTGTCTCTTCACAGTAGTCAACGTCCACATCGTTGTTATTAAAGGGCTAATCATGGTTAAAACAGTAAATTCAAGATTTAATCTAACATGGCACATGGGTCAAGCCAAGTTTTACATATTGTTTATTTTCTGTTCTAAATATTTTGAAATTTCTCCATGAAACCAGTAACAAGGGCAATGCATCGTTAGTCATTTTATACTAACAAATATATATCATATATAAGTGTCACGTTATAGGTTACAGAAAACATTTTAGCTGCGTTATTAATGTTATAAAGACAGTGGCTGAAGAGAAGGTTCTATGATGTGTTTCTCTGCGCATATCAATATAAAGCAAGAGGAAATAAAATGGGTTGAGTAAGATGAGAGATTACTGTTACTATCAAGCGAGGCTTGCAGCTGCCTTTGTCCTTTCAGGCTGATAATTTCATTACCTACTTAATTTGTTGGGTCTTGTTGTAGTCTCTTGACTCCTCAAAACTTGTATGAGCTCATGTTGATGACTGGGTTCTTTTCATCTCTTGGGCTATCCAAGGTTTTAATGGCAGCAATTTTGTGGTCATAGTCCAAGAATTTTTAAAGTTTGTTGCATTTGGGATTATTTGACCAACAAAACAAAAAAAAAAAAAAAAACACCCGAAAGCAACGGGCCTTAGCAACATGGTATTTATTAATATCGACTTGTGCTCAACATAGCTCTGAAGAAACTTAAGCTCATAATTGAAAATGTTTGCAGAAAAGAAATTTAATAGAAAACTTTTAGCATGGCAGCTAAAACAATCGTAAAAAGCAGGTCCAATTACTTGAAACAAAAGAAAACTCATGAACTGAACTGCTTTCTAACTTCTTAATAAATCCTAGATTAAAAGCAATAGTTTACAGTCTTCTCAATGAATGAAGAAATGAAAGTTAGAAACAAGCATCCAACAGTGAGGCGAGGCATGCATCCCTGGAATCAAAGGCATATTTCCGTTGTCAAGGGAATTTGCCGCGAGTAGGGTGAAGTGATTAATTTAGCTGCAAAAGCATTAATTTAATAGGCTTGAATTGAATATCTTGAGCTAATAATAATGGTATAAGAAAAAATAACTAGTGGATGATGAAGCCATGCGAAGCTCTCCCTTCAAACAGCAGCCCATTCTTTTCTGATGTCAAAGGAGTAGTTGATCTCCAAGTAGCACTTGTTATCATCATCAAGAAACTGCAAAAAATTGGGACCCAAAAAAAAATATATTTACAGTAAGTATTGGACTAGGCATGCTATGTCAGCAGTTTGCTTGGAAATTAAACAAGTTAGTTGTACATTACAGAACAAAGACAAAAATCAGAAAACTAGCAAACTCGAGTCTTCATCAGGCAATAAAACATACAAGGCAAACAGCAAAATGGTCCCCAAGTCATGGCCAAACAACAATATGTGCAACGAATGAATTAGTGGGTCGCACTTCACATGTAACATACAAGATAACAGATAAGAGATGATATAACTCGTCTCTCGTGTGATGCCAGGAGTCACAACCTCATAAATTGCGCCTCATTCACGTATTCTGGGAAAGCTAATTCAATTTGATTAAGCAGCTTTAAAGCAAGAATAGATCACGGTAGATACTTTCAAAAGTGAAATTTCCGAATCATGTATCAATTAAGCAACTTCAGTTAATCTAAATATGAATCCTAAAGTGGAACTTTCTAGGAAACTGCATGTGACTATTCTAACAACTTGTTACATAAAGAAAAATATCAAATGATCCATAAAGAATAGTACTTGCAGAAAACAAGAACTTGACCATTTGATCTAACCTTTGTTCTTGCAGAATACGATCCTCTAGCAAACATGCCCGAAGGGGTTGTCTCCTCGGGCATCTCATGTATGTAAGGCTCTGGCTGAGGACTAAAGGTTCCAAGCATCTGTTTTGCGCTGTCCACTGAAATAAAACTTGTAGTGAGCAAAACATACGAGTGAATGACATTCAAAATGTTAGCATGAGTTGGAGCATAGGTGGTTTGCTTACCCTTGATACCGGCTTTCCAAACGGTGTTGGTGTACTTAAGACCAGATACGATGTTATTGCTGACTTCGAATGTGAATTTCAAGCTGTATTTACTACCTTCTTTCAATGTAAACCAATTTCCTGCGGGTTTTCCATCCTCTGGAACAGCAAGGACAATGTCATTTCTCCCGGGCGCAACAATTGAGAGGCTAAGGATCCTCACTTCAGGTTCAAGAGTTTCTGCATCAAGTCAAGGGAAAACCAAAAGCACATTAAATGGGCTGATAGCAGTAAGGTTGGTTAAGCTTTAGTTTCTTAGAGAGAAAGCAATAGAACAAGTTCAGTTCAATGGATATAATTCATACAAATGAGATTGATTACAGAACAGAAAAAACCCAAGAGATGCACATATCCCCCCATCTAATGACATGTCTTCTAATGTGACCTAAAATGAAGCAATGAACTTATTGAACAAAGGTTAGGACAGTCCTCAATTGCTCAAAGGATTAAGATTTATTGTCAGCAAACAAACCAAAGAGATTAATATTATCTAGTATAAAGAAAGCCTTGAACTTTCACATCTTTTAGCACCCCTCGATAGATACCATTAGTGTTATAGACAGTCAACATGAAAATATATATATATATATATATCAAAAGAAATTAAAAAACAAAAACAAATTCTAACAAAAAAGGATATAAAACATAACCAAAAGAACATTAATACCTCCAATGTCGTCAAAATCAACACTTCCGAGGAGCTGCTCCTTCCACTTCCTCAAGCTCTCATCATCCTATATACGAACTCATAAATCTCATCAACAAAATTTGTACATAGCAAAAAGATGTAAAAGGTTAAGTAAAACAAACCTTATCCTTTTCAATCTGCTCTTTGAGAGTGTACTGAGGACCCAACTGGATGTCTTGCTCCCTGTCGTCGTCATCCTCTTCGTCAGTTTCACTCACAGTCACATATCTGCTGGTCCTCTGTTCTCCTTGAAGATTTGCTGGTTCTGCTGCTCCCACGGCAACATTACTATTCTCACCTTCCTCCCTCTTTTCATCAACCATGTTTTTGGAACTTGACACAGCTCCAACAGCCAAAGACATCAACAATTCATCAACTCTTTGAACGCCCCCCAAAAACTCACCGAAATTTCTTTATTGAAAAAAGAAAACGAAAACACAAAAAACAAAACAGACCCAGCAAACGAAAAATGTTACCAATTTAGTGCCCCCTTATCCTTTATGTTAATGAATGAACAAAAAAGAAAGAAAAAAAATATTTATATCTATGAAACGAATTGAGCACTGAGTGTCAAAAAAAGGCAAGAATTGTTCTTTTTGCCAAACAAAAGAGAGCAAAAAGACAGGAAAAAGAAAAAGAAAAAAATTTAAAAAAAAGGAACAGAGTGTTTTGAATTTGAATTTTCGTTGGTAGCTTTTTTGTGGTGGGTCGTTGAAGTGTTGAATAGATCATAGAGTAGAGGCCGGGTTGGTTAGTTAATTGGTTAGTCAGTTATGTTGGGAGAATTTCTAATAGGCTAAAAGTGAGAAAAAAGAGTGTGTGGTGACGCGCAATATAAGAGAAGCGAATGGAATGGAGAAGAAAACGCGAAGGTCACCAATGGAATTTTTGGCGACAGCCAAGCCTAAGATTGTGGAGGGGGAATAGGAATTTTAGGAAGGTAGTTAGTTCTGTCTGTTTGTGCACGTTGCAGTGTTGTTGACGCACTTCTCGTAAAAGTTTTCGCTTAATGTTTACACGTAGACGGCGATCGGTTTGACATTTGCAACTTGGTCCTTTCATTAGTTTATTTGCTTCTTTTTCTTCTTCTTATCTTCTTATTTTTTAAGTTTATTGTGCATTATTGTGCATTGGATTATATGCTAATTTTGGACCGTGGAGGGTTCTTTTATGCGGAAGATTTGGTGGGTTGAAAATTAGGAATTATATTGTGTTTATTAATAATATCGGTTAGTTTAGTTGGTAAAGATATGGAGTTCAACCTCCTCCACATAAATAAAAATTGAATTTAATTATCACTTATGTTATATTTTTAAAAAAAATTAGGAAATTTTGTCGCCTTTGTGTTCACACTATCACCACATTGTGTGGTTTATATATGTGCACTCTCACTCTCTTTTTGATCTTTCATTTGTTTTGCCATCATAAAATTCGACCGAACTTATTAAATTTCAATGTCATTCAATAAAACGATCAATCTTCTACTCTAATCTAAAATTAGGATCGCTAAATGAGAAACTGTAGAAGCATTAAAAAGGAGAGTTAGAGTTTATTGGAATAATAATAGAGCGAATGATATGACTCAAAAGTGTTATTACTCTCAAATATAAGAGTATCCAATTATAATATAACTCGGTGAATCTTGAGTTAAACCAAAGGGAATTTAAAATCTAATAATCAATTTGTTAAACAAAGAAAATTAAATATGGGAAAAGATATTATTATAAATCAATTTAAAAATACACTAGGGTTACGAGATCTACTTTCAGTATTCAAATTATAGTTCAAATATTCTCTTATTTTTATATTTTTCCTCACTTTTATCAGTTAATTATTATGTCATTTAATTTTAACTAACTATGTATGTGGATAAATATAGAATCGAGTACCTAATATGCCATAATTATATTAATGTGTTGATATTATGTCAAAATACCATACAAATCCAAGGAAACTTATAAATTAACATGACATAAAAATAACTCGAAAATAATAAAATAAACTTAAAACTCACTTAAGAAATAAATTAATTTAATACTTTGAAACCTTGGACTTCATCCTTTACCTCAATTTAGTAAAATTAGTCATTCATATTGAAATAAAATAAAATACTTTTTTTATTTGATAAACTTTTGAAATATATTACAAGGGAATTGATTACACCAGAAAACAAGAAAAGAAAGAAAGAAAGAAAGAAAGAAAGAAATTCTTCAACTTCACTCCATACCCTCCTCTTCAGCTCCTCTCTGGCTACTCGCTTGCATCCCCTTGCCTATAATAAGCAAGGGATGCATCGTTTCTTTTTTTATTTTTATTTTATTTTATATTAAATATATATTAATTGAAAAGTGCGATGGTTAGGTGGCAACATGGACACTTGACCATCACAAGCAACCATAGCATGGTTGTTCACCTTTTATTCTTTTTTATTTTTTGAAATATATTTTTATTAATTATATCTCTTCAATAATGCATTCCAAAGGCTCCAATAATTTTTTTTTTGTTACTTCTTTCAGTTACAACTCCTCTTTATTCTTGAAATATATCTACAATATAAAATTAACATATCACAAAATTACAAATTAATTTAATATAAAAATATAGTTGGGAGAGTGTTAAGATAATTTAAGAATAATGAACACATTAATCAACACTTTAAGTGAAAAACTAATAAAATTATTCTTAGTACATGTACCCTTTCAAGTGTTAAGTCAGTGAAAATATTAGCAATTCACTAAACAGCTCTTAAAAACCCTTCTCTCAACTAATCCTAATAAAGTATTGAAACATATTATACAATGTTTATAACACCCCACTTATTTATTTAATTTTTTAAAAAAATCCATATCTATCGTTAAAACCCCAGTAATAACGCCATGGTGATGAAATTGTTACTGCTCATTCTTTTTGTAGCCAAACCATTTTTTTTCAACCCCAGCATAAACTAAAAGTCTTAGTTTTTAGATTTTATTAGTATGTGGATGTTCGGTTTTCCCTATTTCTATCGATTTGAAAATCTCTCAAGTCCTATTAATTTCTTCTGTGCATTAAATAGACTTTGATTTAAGTTTTGAAGACGTACAAAGGTATAAAGAGTTTTCATTATAAGTGAGTTTTATTAATTATAACTATCTTTTTAGGTAATATCAGTTATAGGTAAAAATCTATATATATATATATATATATATATATATATAAAGATGAGACTTAAGAAGGTGATGTGGCATCATCATTTCTCATCTTTGTATATTCTCTATTATCTAATAAATAGAGAAATTTTCTTTGAAATTTGACTTTTCATCTTCTCATAATTAATTTGATTGTTATTACACAATAACAATTATGTAAAGATTTTAATGAGGCATATTCTTTGTAATGAACATCTAAGGGGGAGTGTTATGAATTTATTAAAATAAATGTAAATATTCATAACATATATCTCTTAGTCTCTCCACTATCTCTCATTGGCAACCTTTAGCTTCCCTATAACTCTCACTATCTCACAATGAATTATAATCCATAATTTTTCATTAATTTCATGGAGTGATTACGTAATTATAAAAGGAGACTTCATCTTTTTATTTTGTACACACACAATTGGAATAAATAAATTCACTCTATAATATATTTTCTCATTTTATTCTTTATCTTGCGTTGCTTCTTTATTTGTATTGCTGGCTAATAATTTTTTTTGTTTTTTATAAGGCCGCCTCATCTTTAAGAAAAATCAATTCATATTTTTTATTAGTTTCATCAAGTGTAAAATAAGAAAAAATGATAATTGTAAATTCTTTTTTCAAAGCCACGTGAAGCGCGGTTCTATTTTCTAATATAAATATATAGCAAGAGTTTGAATAGATTTTATCAGTATTTCAACTCATAATAATAAATTAGTAATAATATAACTATAAACTCTTATACAAATTTTTTTTTGTATAAATTGATATGACATGATTAAGTTGGTCAATATGATTTATTTTTATTATCTTGTATTTTATTCAACCAACGAGTTAATACTAAATCAATTTGTATAAAATAAGTATGTACAAGAGTTTGTGACTATATCATCACTTATAATAAATTCAAGCATTAGAATCCATAATAAAATGGGCTAGATATTTGAAAAATCTACAAAAATAGCCAAAAAAATTTAGGGTCTTTTAGAATTAGTTAGTTTAACTTTTTCTCCTTTATATAGCCAATTTCAACATTTTTGGACAACAATACCCTTGTTATTCCAAAACCTAAAAAAACTTAACCTTCTCTTCTCTCCCAAATCCACTAGCACAGTCTTAACTTTTTCAGCAATAATTAACAGTGGTTGGATGGCAGTTTCATCTCCAACATCACATGCCTGTATTTCCAACACATAGATGGTAGTTGGATGGGCAATTGACGGCAACTTCATCTCCCAAAGCAAGTTTTTTTTTTGTTTTATTAAGATTAGATCATCATTTGAATGTAATTGAGTGTATACTTTATGATAGATGAGTATTATGGTTAATTTACTATGAATTTTGAAAAGCATTAAATGAGATTATGATTTGAGAAAAATAACATATGAGATGTTTGTTGAAGTGCCTATTAGACTTCGTTATCTTATTTTTGATAGATTGTGTTGTGGGTTTATAGTGGCTTGGTATGAATTCGTGTTCGACAAAGCAAGGCAAGTGATTTTGGTGCGACAAGTGTTGCTTTGATTTAGTGTGACAGAAGCTTAGAGCACAGACAACTTGCACCCTTCGCATGAAATCACAACAAGTATGTTAATGTAATTTTAAGTGACAAACACTTGTCTTCGGGGCGATAACGCCCGCCACTCAAAATCAAAGCAAGCGTATTGCTATGATTTTGAGCAACATACACTATCTCCCAAGCCATAGGTGCACGTTGCATGAAATCACGACAAGCATGTTAATGTAATTTTGATTGACAAGCACTTGTCTCCCAGGTGACTGGCACCTGTTACTCAAAATCAAAGTAAGCATTTGCTCTGCTTTGCCAAACATGGATTTGCACCAAGTCATAATCAACCTAGGACATAATCTATCAAAAATGAGATGACAAAGTTTAATTGGCATCTCAACAAACACCTCATATGCCATTTTTCTCAAACTATAGTCTCATCAAATACTTTTCAAAATTCATAGAAAATTAACCTAATACTAATCTATCATGAAATATACACTTAATTACATTCAAAAGAAGGTCTAATTTTAATGAAACAAAAAAAAACACTTGCTTTTGGAGATGAAGCTGCATCAACCTCCCATCCAGCTGTTGTCTAGGTGTCGGAAATACAACCACGTAATGTCAGAGAAAAAGCTTATGTCAAATGCCCATCAGACTGTCGTTGATTGTTACCGGAAAAGTCAAGACCGTGCTTCTGGATTTAGGAGTGACGAGAATGTTCTTTTTTTTGTTTTGTTTTGAGTGACAAGGGTATTTGTTGTCCAAAAATGTTGAAATTGGCTACATAGGGTAGAAATATTTTTTTTTGCTTCTTTATTTGTATTGCTGGCTAATAGTTTTTTTTATTTTTATAAGGTTGTCTCATCTTAAAAAAAAATCAATTCATATTTTTTATCAGTTTCATCAAGTGTAAAGTAAAAAAAAGGATAATAGTAAATTCTTTTTTCAAAGCCATGTGAAGCGCGGTTCTATTTTCTAATATAAATATATAGCAAGAGTTTGAATAGATTTTATCAGTATTTCAACTCATAATAATAAATTAGTAATAATATAACTATAAACTCTTATACAAATTTTTTTTTGTATAAATTGATATGACATGATTAAGTTGGTCAATATGATTTATTTTTATTATCTTGTATTTTATTCAACCAACGAGTTAATACTAAATCAATTTGTATAAAATAAGTATGTACAAGAGTTTGTGACTATATCATCACTTATAATAAATTCAAGCATTAGAATCCATAATAAAATGGGCTAGATATTTGAAAAATCTACAAAAATAGCCAAAAAAATTTAGGGTCTTTTAGAATTAGTTAGTTTAACTTTTTCTCCTTTATATAGCCAATTTCAACATTTTTGGACAACAATACCCTTGTTATTCCAAAACCTAAAAATACTTAACCTTCTCTTCTCTCCCAAATCCACTAGCACAGTCTTAACTTTTTCAGCAATAATTAACAGTGGTTGGATGGCAGTTTCATCTCCAACATCACATGCCTGTATTTCCAACACATAGATGGTAGTTGGATGGGCAATTGACGGCAACTTCATCTCCCAAAGCAAGTTTTTTTTTTGTTTTATTAAGATTAGATCATCATTTGAATGTAATTGAGTGTATACTTTATGATAGATGAGTATTATGGTTAATTTACTATGAATTTTGAAAAGCATTAAATGAGATTATGATTTGAGAAAAATAACATATGAGATGTTTGTTGAAGTGCCTATTAGACTTCGTTATCTTATTTTTGATAGATTGTGTTGTGGGTTTATAGTGGCTTGGTATGAATTCGTGTTCGACAAAGCAAGGCAAGTGATTTTGGTGCGACAAGTGTTGCTTTGATTTAGTGTGACAGAAGCTTAGAGCACAGACAACTTACACCCTTCGCATGAAATCACAACAAGTATGTTAATGTAATTTTAAGTGACAAACACTTGTCTTCGGGGCAATAACGCCCGCCACTCAAAATCAAAGCAAGTGTATTACTATGATTTTGAGCAACATGCACTATCTCCCAAGCCATAGGTGCATGTTGCATGAAATCACAGCAAGCATGTTAATGTAATTTTGATTGACAAGCACTTGTCTCGCAGGTGACAGGCACCCGTTACTCAAAATCAAAGTAAGCATGTTGCTTTGCTTTGCCAAACATGGATTCGCACCAAGTCACAATCAACCCACGACATAATCTATCAAAAAATGAGATAACAAAGTTTAATTGGCATCTCAACAAACACCTCATATGCCATTTTTCTCAAACCATAGTCTCATTAAATACTTTTCAAAATTCATAGAAAATTAACCTAATACTAATCTATCATGAAATATACACTTAATTACATTGAAAAGACAGTCTAATTTTAATAAAATGAAAAAAAAACTTGCTGTTGGAGATGAAGCTTGTATCAACCTCCCATCCAGCTGTTGTCTAAGTGTCGGAAATACAACCACATAATGTCAGAGAAAAAACTTATGTCAAACGCCCATCAAATTGGCATTGATTGTTGCCGGAAAAGTCAAGATCGTGCTGCTGGATTTAGGAGTGACGAGAATGTTCCTTTTTTTTTGTTTTGTTTTGGAGTGATTGTTGTGCAAATTTTATTGAACTCACAAGCTCATGAATCTATTGTAGTATAAATCAATGGTGATGAGTGTCGATCCCACGAGGAGGTGGATTTTAATTATATATAGAATTAATTTTGTAAATGTGTAGTTGGATTTGTGGTGGAAATGATTTGAAATATGCTAAAACTTAAATTAAAATGGCGAGAATAAATTCTAAAATTGGAATTGAAATGGCGAGAAGAAATTGAAGAGAAGTCTATTGAAATGACGTACTTGGATATCTGGATCCGTATCAACATGCATTTGGGCTAAATATTCCTTATTAATACCAATTAAATCATGAGGGGGGAATCCACACCTCATGACTCACACTCTAATAAATATGGTGCTAAGGGCTTATCATGCCAAATAATAATAATCTTATACTAGAGAGCCGGTGAAACCAGGGCGGTACTAGCAAGATTATTATTATTTGTCAACAAGAAGTCAAAGCATCCACAAAAACTAGAGGGGAAGAGAAAATAAATTTATCAAATAAAGCCCATGACACGTTGAGACACCACCTTCAACCCAAGCTTGAAAAAAAATTAGTCACTCATAGTTGAACTATGGGCAAAATGAGAATTTATTAAAATACGTAGAAAATACAAGATGGAGAAGGAATTACAGAAAATGGATCCTAAAAATGGATTCAAAGGTGTCAAATTAGGGGGGAGGGCCTCTTTTTATGGATACATCGATTAAATTATGACCATCAGATTAAAAACAATTTGGACGCTCAGGATTGCGCAACGTCATCAGTCAACAGTACGCGTGAACAGTAACACGGTTTGCACATTGTTTGAACAGTAACACGGTTTGCACAGTAAATAATCTCATGTGTTGCATGTACTGTACACGCGTTTCTTGGTCCACTAATATGTTGCCACGTCACCATCAATAGTACATAAGAATTTTCGTCCAACAAGATCATGACACCTCATCAGTCAATGCCACATCATCGGTCAATACTTTGTCATCGATCCGTCTATGTGAACAGTGTTGTGAACAGTAACGTAGACAGTACTGTACATGTGAATAGTACCGTACATGTGAACAATGTCATTTTTCCTTTTATGCTCCTTCTAAGGTTTTCGACCATCCTGAGTTCAAAAGTGATGTCCGTTTTGCCGTTTGATCTCTCGTTTATTGTGAAATGATTATGATGCCCCTAATTATAAAAAGCTAAAACACATACAAGTAAGGATTGTTAGAAAGACTTGAAATGTAAAATGACAGCTTTCTCCTTTATAAATATGTATTTTCTAATACTCAACAGTGACAAGGGCATTTGTTGTCAAAAAATGTTGAAATTGGCTATATAGGGTAGAAAAAGTTTAACTGACTAATTCTAAAAGACCCTAAAATTTTTGGGCTAATTTTGTAAATTTTCCTAGATATTTTGCTTCAAAATATACTATGTAACAAGCGAGGTATGAGTAAGAGCAGTAATATTCAATCCCACATATTATCTTAAAAGACCCTACTTTCTTTTATACCCCATTAATTATCAAAATTATCCTTTTATCTCACCAGACCCCTTTTTTTTTATTCATCATCTACTTCCAAATTTTCTTATTTTCTATCATAACTATCATTTTTTTTTAAATAATTGTATCAACACACTTAGATGGAAGTCTATCCTCCATTATTTCATTTTTTGAAAAAACAATGATCATCTATTTTGTAAGTGTCTATTAGAGAATCTTTTAGACACATAAATTTCTAAAATTCAATATTTTAGAATGAAAAAGAAATAAAAAAATAAAAAATCTAACATTGTGTTATACTACTCATCAAATCGCTATAGAATGAATGGAATATTTTGCTTCAAAAAATAAAAAACATTTGACTCCTATGACATGCAGGTAAAAATACAGAAGAGAAGAGCTGCTGGGTTACTGAGTTTGATTGAAAAAGAATTAGAGCACAATTTCTTTCTGTCCTTTAGGATAATTTTTAATATTAGACGGGATCACATGAGTTGAAATGCGGGGCCGAATAATAACACTCCATGAGTAATGAGCACGTATGCACGACCTCCTTTCTTTATCGGGCTTGTAATAATTTGGGCTAAACCCAGCTTTCCATAGCCACAAAATCCCATGAAGCTCAAAACAAATAAGGTTGGTTATGTTACGAGATGCCTGTTTGCTCATAAGAGTCGCTTGAAATTTAAATCCACACGAGGAGCTCTCCGAGCTACCGAAATATCATCAATAATCATTCAAATCATTGAAAAAATATGGAGAGTGTGCCAAGAGAGATCAGACGATAAGCCATTGACGTTACCACGAATCGTATAATCCCTCCACTCTGTCAAAACAGCAATCATGATGCGTCAAGTGAGCCCCTTTCCTACTTTTTACATCCAATTAGCCAATCAAATCCAAAACTCAATACGTGGTCGGTGATCTACTTGCCCACGTGACACTTCTTTAATGGTAAAAATTAATTATGAGTCCTACAATGGTAGGCCCCTCCACCGCCCGCCCTGTTGTCTTTTTGCCTTTTCGGGATCTGCCTAAACATAGAAGCCAGGTTCGTGGCCTTTGTTTTTACCTCTGCCTCGTGTCCCAAAAATCAAAGATGAATTGAGAATTTGAATTTGAGTAGTCGGACGTCATCCGATATCTTAGACGCCGCAAATACCACAACCCTCGAGGCATTATCGAGTGTTTGCTACCGTACGAAGTCTTCAGTTTAGAGTTGTGCTTTGCAGCCCTATGGATTCATGATTGTTCAAAAGCGCAGTAACGTGACGGGTTGCATATTTGCTGGCAATGAATACTAATATATTTTTCTGTCTAATTTATGGTACTTTAAGCTCAAAAAATCTGATTTTTTTAAAGGAAAGATCCAACGCTAATATTGAATAATTTTTTAATAATAACAACAACAACAACAACAATGTCTATAAAATTTTGATAATAAAGTGCGTACACGAAGGTCTAACATTTCTTATTTTTACTGCAAAAAAACCAAACAAGCCAATTTATTATTTCATATTTGTTGAATTGGACATAATAAAAATATTTAAGATAAATTAGACAGGTTTAAATTATAAAGATAGATCGAATTGTATATTGGAAAACAAGTCTTGTGCGTGAAGTCATGTTTCTCGCTCTCTGTTTCTTTCTTGGCCTAGAAAGATATATATACAAACTTAATTAATCTAAAGTTCAGTTCGCATGTGTGTAATTATTTTTAGGTGTGAATGTCTATAGTTTTTTTAATGCGGATACACTGTTAAATCATGTTGTTTAAAAAAATTAGTTTTAAAATGAACTATAAAACCGTGCGGTTTTAAAAAATTAAAAATTAACTCTTTTAAACTCTATAATTTAAAAATATGTTCGTATGAAAAAATAATGAGGACGTCTGCATTAAAGAATAACTAATTTATATTTACAATTATTTATTTCATGTATATGCATACACCCTTAAATAATTAACATGCCTAACAATTCATTGCATTTGCCTACACTGTAACATCAACGTTCGAATTCCCCTACATAATGGATTGGAAAGGTAGAAAGACACTTGATCAAGATAATCTTACAGCTCAGCCATCGATGTCGATGATGATGAAACAGAGTGGGTCCTGAGTCAGCATGGTCAACATCTGCTCCCTTGGTATACCCACTGGGTCCACATTCTTTCATACCTGATTCGCTGGAACAGGGGGCGAAGAAGTCATGAAGCATGCTTGCCACGTCAGAATTTTATTCGTTTCTTCCACGTAAATCAATCCTATTGGTCCCGTGGGGACCCACCGGCTGACGCCGCCCCACGCCCTTTACGATCGAGGCCCGTTTGCTGATTTGGTTGGCTGATGTGGATAGCCTATTTTTCTTTTGGTCCCGCTTCCAAAACAAGAGTGTAACCAAAATGTGATAAATCAAATTATAAATTGGTGGGTTGATAAGTTTTGGAAATTATTTAAAGCGTCTGCTTTTCAATATGAAATTGTCATGGCTTCATTACGATATTACCTAGTTTAAATCCACATTTTCAATCGTGCAACTGTTATTTTTAGAGAATAGTTACCAGTGTATTAATCAATGTAAATTCTTGAAAAAAGAAAATTCCAAATTAGTTTAATATATATATTGCATACAGCACTGCTGGTTCGTGGCTTCATGTGACTGTCGGAAATATCATTCACAGTGAGATTAAATTATTGAGGGCTGCCACAGTTAAAAGTAATAAATATTCGATCAAGAACGTGAGGTGAATGATTGTCAAGGACGCCTAAACAGCCGACTGCACAGAGCACACACTACAAAGGAAGATGATAGCTCAGCGGAAAGTTTGCGACCATTGTTTGGCAATTGGCATTCCCCAATCAAACTCGAAAGGGTACAAACTATTATGTATTAAAAATAGCAAAACCCCATCTCAGAAACTTTCTTCTCGCATAATTACCAAACATGCTCGCTCATGCCCTTGGAAGTCAGTGTGGTGAGGTGTCAAATCCCAAGATTCTTCAATCAAGGACCCCACTCAGCCACCCCCCTCCTCCTTTTCTCTCATCAACTTGAGGCTCCTTTTCACTACTATATAAAGCAGCCTCATCACTCACACTCTGATCATCTCAAACACTCAAGCGCATTGTCAATTTCTTTGCTTTCTTATATTTATATACTTGTTTTCTTTGTAGTTTTCTAGCTTTTGAAATTGCAATATGGCCACAGTTGAGGTGAAACTCAACTTCTAGTAATCAAGTTCTTATGCATGCATATTGGCGTTATGATAATAATAGGGGAATTAATTAATTTGATTGTTCGTATGCAGGTTGTGTCAGCAAAGACTGCTCTTTCTGAGGAGCCAGTCAAGGCTGAAGAAACTAAAACAACTGAGGAGCCAGTCAAGGCTGAAGAAACTAAAACAGCTGAGGAGCCAGTCAAGACTGAAGAAACTAAAACAGAGGAGGTAGTTGCTTCAGCTTCTGCAGCACCTGTGGCACCAGAACCCGTTGCTGAAGTGCCACCAGCAGCAAAGGAAGCAGAAGCTGCTGCTGTAACTGAAGAAGCTGCGGTGGTTACTCCAGAAGCTGAAGCCCCAGCTGAAGTTAAGACAAAGGAGGTGGTAGCCGAAGATCAGCCAGCTGCAGCGGAGAAGACTACCGCAGAGAAAACTGAAGAAGTGGAAACTACTCCAACGGAGACACCAGAGCCAGCTGCTGAGAAAGAGGCCAAGGAAGAAGAGAAGAAGCCAGAGGCAGAAGTTGAAGCTGCACAGGAGGAAGTGAAAGATGAAGAGAAACCTGCAGTTGAGAAGCCAGCTGAAGCTGAGAAGAAAGCTGACACTGATGAAGCCCCAGCTGAGAAGACTGAGTAATAAGATTGTAAGGACTAATGTTGGCCAATTTGCACGTCCAAGTTAATTTAGTTCAGTGGTTTCAAATATTTTAGCATTCGGTAACAATAAGGGATTTTGTTTGAGTCTTGGTATCTGCAAACGACCCCACTTTTGGATCCACCATTAATTGCAACTCCACATAGCTGATCATCATGACATCCATGATCAGTGAAGTGATTCAAAGAAAAAGCATGATCTGAGCTTAATGGTGAAATTTCGGTACGTGCTATGAGGAATTGGGTTGTTGGTGCCAAGTGGTGGGTTCTTGAAATTTGTGTATTATGTACTGTTTGCTTGTATGTTATAAATAGAAGCTCAAGTATGTTGTTGGCTACTTGGCTTGGTGAATCAGTAATAATAATATATATCAGTTGTTTTGCTTAATAATAATATTATATATATGTAGTGTGTCATAACATATATTTTGTTCCAAAATGGTGTTATATGATCGTGATGATCGATGCCAACTAACAAAATATGGCTGTTTAACAAAGGGTTGGTCTTTCAGAGCTAATATTGGAAAATAGTTTAGTCTTTTTTTATCCGAGCAAAAAAACAATAAGGATCATGGGTCGTACTTATTGATCGATATTTGTGCAGAACATAAGCACTAATGGAAACACTTTTTTTTTTATATATATTTTCTATAATGTTTTTGCTCCTTCTGTTTTAAGAATTTCATTCTGTAAGTCTTTAAGCTATGATGAATGCAGTGAGACTGTTTGTGCGTTTGGAGCAACTGCGATGCCACCGCGTAGCTGCTCTCCGTGCCATATTCTAAGGGCGTCTTTCCTAAAATATAGGGTGGAGAGCAGTTGCGCTGCTATAGCAGGGTTGCCCCGAACGCTCCCCTATGCCGTCGAGAGTAACAAGTTGCAGTGACTTCAATACACACACACTTATATGTTAATAAATTAACACAAGAAATCCAATTTAACTCCACCAGTCTGGTGATTCAACTCCAACAATCTCATTCTTATCTAATAGTTTACGTATATGATTAACTATGTATAACCAAAAATCAAGATGTCTAAAAAATGAACTCAAATTAGCGGTATCTTAAGAGATGATGAGGGTTAATATTGTAAAAGTTAAACATCATTTTATACAACTGGATTTAATGGATCAAGATCCTCTCTTGATCTGATCTTCTTTTGACTTTTTATATAATTTGTGCAACCTGTATATTAATGCTGGTGTATGATTAAAATTTAATTATTTTTATTTTTTCATTTATGAACCACTGGTCAATTAATAAAAATTGCTCAGATAAAGATCAAATTAGGAGAGAGTTTTAGTTCAAATTTAAATTACATCACTCGATGTTGGTGAAATTGCAAGTACAACACTGATATTTTCTCACCAATGAGCACCACAGTTAGCACAAAACGGTTTGTTTTGTGCTAAATATAAAAGATTTAACTGTAGCTTGAAAACGCAGACTCATCTTGCTCAAACGCATACCACATACACGCGCTCGAGTTTTTGAAATGCAAACACAAATGCAAACTACACACACACTCATCTGACTGGACCACAACACTCTCTCTTGCCGTGGGTCTCTCCACATTTGGCTTGGCAGTTAGTTGTTTCTCTCCTAACCCCGTGGATTGCATTCTCACGGCACTTCTGGAAATTGAGACCTAGCTGTAGCTTCACTCTCTCGGCTGTGGGAATTGATTTGTGGAGATAATTCACTCTCTCGGCCATGAATTATTTTGATTATACAAGAAAATTTTGCTGATCATGAATTATTACCGTGAGTTAGCTAGGTTTTGTGAATTATTTTGTTCTTGAAATTAGTTTTGTTAATGTCAATTATTTTCATATTGTTGTCATGAATTACAGCCATGAATTATTTTGATTATACAATAAAATTTTGCTGATCATGAATTATTACAGTGAGTTAGCTTAGTTTTGTGAATTATTTTGTTCTTGAAATTAGTTTTGTTAATGTGAATTATTTTCATATTGTTGTCTTGAATTATTTTGTTTTTGATAATATAAATTTCCATTTTGATGATATGAATTATTTTCATTTCTTATAAATAAATAATATGGAAAAGGCCATCGAAGACATTGAGGAGTTGAAGAAAATTGAGGAGGAGGATGAGCCAATGATTGGGATGTCTTTTGATACCGATACTGAAATGTTTATGTACTTCAAAGAGTATGGTAAAAAAAAGGGTTTCTAGTTATGCAGAGAAGTAGTAGAAATGATAGTGATGGGATACTTAGAAATATGTCTTTTGCTTGTGGCCGAAGCGGGGAGACAAGAAGCAAAGCTACTAATATCTTAAAGCTGCAACCTAATATAAAGACAGGCTGTAGTGTTAGATTGGGAGCTGGTTTAGAGGGTGATGGAAAGTGGACGATTCGAAGCTTAAATCTTGAACACAACCATCCATTGTTGACTCCAACGAAGTCAAGGCTTTTTCGATGCAATCGTAGCCTCAGTGCACATGCAAAAAAGAAACTTGATATAAATGATCGAGCGGGTATCAAATTGTCCAAAAATTATCAATCACTTGTTACTGAGGTCGGTGGACATGAAAACGTGAAATTTATAGAGAGAGATTGTAGATATTATATTCAGAATGAAAGAATATTACAGCTTGGAGATAGGGATGCTGCTGCTCTTCAAAATTATTTTATGAAAGTGCAAGTGGAAGATAATAGATTTTTCTTTAGCATGCAAGTGAATGATAAGGGACGATTAAAAAATATTTTTGGGCTGAGCCAAGAAATAGGGAAGCCTACAAAGAGTTTGGGGATGTTGTTACATTCGACACCAAATATCTAATAAATAAGATTTATTGTGCAAATTTTATTGAACTCGCAAGCACACGAATCTGTTGTAGTATAGATTAATGGTGCGAGTGTCGATCCCACGAGGAGGTGGATTTTAATTATATATAAAATTAATTTTGTGAATGGGTGGTTGGAATTGTAGTGGAAAATGATTTGGAATATGCTAGAACTTAAATTAAAATGGCAAGACTAAATTCTGAAATTGGAATTTAAATGGCAAGAATAAATTGAAGTATAAATCTATTAAATGACGTACTTTGGTATTTGGATTCGTATCAACATGCATCATGGGCTAAATATTCCTTATTAATACCAATTAAATCATGAGAGGGGAATCCACACCTCATGAACCACACTCTAATAAATATGGTGCTAAGGGCTTATCGTGCCAAATAATAATAATCTTATACTAGGGTGCCGGTGAAACCAGGGTAGTACTAGACAAGATTAGTATTATTTGTCGACGAGAAGTCAAAACATCCACAAAAACTAGAGGGGAAGAGAAAATAAATTTATCAAATCAAGCCCATGACACATGTTGAGACTTCACCTTCAACCCAAGCTCGAAAGAAAATTAGCCACTCATAGTTGAACTAGGGGTAAAATGAGAATTTATTAAAATACGTAGAAAATACAGGATAGAGAGAGAATTACAGAAAATGAACCTTAAAAATGGATTCAGAGGTGCCAAAATAGGGGGGAAGGCCCCCTTTTTATAGATACATCGAGTAAATCATGGCCATCGGATTAAAAACAATTTGGACGCTCAAGATTTCGCCACGTCATCAGTCAACAGTAAAGTCAACAGCCACTATTTATACAGTAACGGATTCAGCCACTATATGTACAGTAACGGGTTCAGCCACTATTTGCACAGTAAATAATCCCCTGTTTTGCATGTACCGTACGTGCAGTTTTTGGTCCACTAATATGCTGCCACGTCACCATAAAAAGTACATAAGAATTTTAGTCCAATAGGATCATGACACCTCATCGGTCAATGCCACGTCATCGATCCGTCTATGTGAACAGTATCGTGAACAGTAACATAGACCGTACCCCATACATGTGAATAGTACCGTATATATGAACAATACCATTTTTCCTTTTATGCTCCTCCTAAGGTTTTCGACCGTCCTGAGTTCAAAAATGATGTCCGTTTTTCATTTGATCTCTCGTTTATTATGAAATGACAATGATACCCCTAAAATACATAAAATACTTAATTAAAATAAAACACACATAATTAAATTACAAGAAACTTAAACACATAAAAATAAGGATTGTTAGTAATACTTGATATGTAAAATAACGATTTTCTCCTTTATAAATATGTTAAAAATGATTTTTTTTAACACTCTTGTTTATTCAATCAGATTAATGATAACAATCAAATGAAAGTATAAGCATTATCTCAAGTCTAAAGAAACATCACACTTACATCAACCATCCACATGAATTAGCCTAGTAGACTTTGTCGTAGTTACCTTCGAGAATGACATGTCAAACCCCAAAATCTCACTAGAAGTAGTGATACTCTCACAAAAAAATTAAACCCAAAAAAATAGTCACTCCCATGAATGGTAATTGAGAGAAAATAATCAAGAAATGATATCACAAGCTCTCACCAAAAAGAAATATGCCCTTAGCTTAGAAATGATACGATCTCAAGTCAAATAAAAATGTTAGTCAACCCAATTTATTTATTTTATTTTATTATTTTTTTATGCATTATTACATCTTTTTGGCCCATATAACTAGCTTCTACTTCATATTATAGTTCCCTAAAATCAAGAAGGACTTTTATTACGATGTAACGTAGGTTAGGGACATGGCTAACAAAGAAGAAAAATAGGAAAAATAAAGTGTATGTTTAAGAAAAATACAGAGAATTTGTTTTTTTGGAAGTTACAAGGTGGATTTCACCTATTATTGTTTTTTTCTTTGAAACAACAAATTTTTTTTTTGAAGCAACAATTTTTTTCTTTTTTTTTAACTAAGCATAACTTCACTATACAAAATGTTTATTTACATTTTTCTCAAACATAAATAAGTGATGGATCTTGTAAGACATTGGGTAATACTCCAAATCAGAGTGGGTCAAGATAATAAGTTGACAAAGAAAAGTTTTTTTTTTTAAAGGCTCAAAAGGGCTAACTATGGATATTTATAAAAGGGATGGCTAGAAAGGCTCAAACGGATCAAAGACGGCCTTTTCATCATCTTTTAGGACTCTAAATAATCTTCCATATCTACTAATTAAATGGGCTTCCAAATGTAGCAACACACATTTTTTTCTCTTTTTTTTTTAAATTTTTTTTAGGGTTAACTCAAAGAAATCTAGAGATCATATATACAATAATAAACTGCTAAGCTGTATAAAGAATGGGCAAAAGGGTTACTCTCTAAAAAAAATAATAGGCTCAAAAACTCACTTGGTATTTATTATGACATGTTCATTCCTTCAAGCAACTCATATTTGTCTCCAACATCAACATGTAGAGTAGCAAACATAGTGTAACATCACTTCAGACTAAAGATAATACAAATACTAAAATTTGAAATCATCATGTCATCCAATGTTAAAACAAATCACACAAATTTTTTTTTAACAACAGTCTATCCCCCAACCTATTCTAATTGTGAAAGGAAAATTTGCATGCATAAATGTGAAAATGATGCACAAAAACTAATTAGAAAATGATAGAAAACGAAATATTTTTTATTTTTTTAACTTAAGAAGATGCGTTTCTAGAGATACTACACTCTATATTCAGCCATCTTTAACTCAAAAAATTTTTGTTTGAAAATGTATATTTATAAAGGAGAAATTAAAAAAAATGAACATCACAACATAAAAAGAAAAAAAAATATATGAAATTTTTTAATTTTTTTTTTTGTTTTAAAACGATGAAGATGCGTTTCTAGAGTCACTACACTCCATATTCAGCCATCTTCAACATAAAAAGTTAGCAACAGTTAGTTTCTACAACAAAAAATTAATAAAAACTTAACCAAAATTTCACAATTGTCGACTATTCCCTCCCCCCAACCAGAACGAAACATTGTCCTCAATGTTTTAAAGGAAAAAAGTAGAGTTTAAAAGACATAACCTGGGTGGTGCAACACAAAAGAAAATATTTACAGGCGGAGAGTTAAATTTAATTTATACTTCTTACTGCTGCTACTGTTACCATCATCATTTGAACGCTCCAACACAAAGCTCCAGGGGTCTGATTCCGGTTTATAAGCTTGTAACATATCAAGTAGCTCATTAGCAGTGTGAGCACAAATAAAAAGTTTTTTCGCATTGGAAGGAATAAAGTAGTTTTTGATTGCATGGTTAAGAAATGCGAAAAAGCCATCATAAAAATTATTGACATTTAACAAACCGATGGGTTTCTGGTGAATGTGCAGATGGGCCCAAGATGTTAGTGTAATAAGTGCCTCTAGAGTTGCAAGATCTCCTGGAAGGAAAATAAAAGCATCAGCATGATTAAGAATTTCAGTTATTCGTTCTTGCATACCTAAGACGACTAACTCTTCTCCAGTCGTTAAGTCAGACACACTGCCCAAAGGTTTTAAGACTCTTAGAATGATGCCTAACACTTGGCTTCCTCTGACAAAAGCAGCTTTTGAGACCAATTTTGATAACCCTCGGTTACCTCCTCCATACACCAAGTGTAATTTTCTCTCTGTTATGCTTCGAGCAAGATCTATGGCTGCATCAACGAACTCTTTATATTTGTCATAGGTAAATCTAGAAAGCACACAAAGGTTCTTGAATTGTCTATTGGGAGTAGCTGCCATTGGAATATTTCTCAAAAACAATTTGTGAGTGCTTAACAAAAAGTCATATTTAAGAATCTTGGTGACAATGGATCACAACTGTATATAAGGTGGCATGTCAGTGTCAAATAACGCGTAAAGCACATGGCTCGATAGTCAAAAAGCAAACAGTAAAAAAACTATTAAAGACAATAATGCAAATGATAAAATAACAGTGAAATAAAATAAAATAATTGTAAAGTAAAAATATATTTACAGGTAGTTGCGACTGTGACTCACATCTTCCTCTGGTTTTACGTCCAGAAACGGCTTGAACGCCCTTTATGGGTCGAGGATAGGCTTCTCATCCAGTTTTCTTATAAACTGGTAAACAGGGTCGTTTATAGTCAGATTCCCGAGACTATATCGTGCATGCTCTTTCTGGAATAATTGCCATAACTGGAGAATCACTCTTTGCACATATCCACTGGGATGCGTTTCAAGAGACAGAATGATATCATCCAATGACTCCTTATTCAAACCATCCCTAATGAATTGAATTTTATCTTCCCTGTTATCAGACACCATTCCTAAAAAATATGGGTTTTTATTGCAATTCATTCTGGCACATTTATGACAAGCAACAGAAATTCTTCGAGCTCGTCGTTTTCTTGCATAATTTCCTTTACCACAACCAGGCATGTATGCAATAAATTTTGGAGGTGACTCACCTGCCAATCGTACTTTTGCCTCGATTAACCAACGGATGTCAGTAGGTATGTTATTCCTCATGAGCAATCGTATGCGTTCGGACCGAGCTTTATAGATCGTAAGAAAGGCATTCTGAGGAAGTGAAGGGAATCGCTTGTGAAGCTTTGCTAGAATCTCGAATCTGTCCATACCTTCGCCCCAGAATATAAGTTATTATAGGAAACTGAAGTAACCGACTTGATTGTCACGGAGTACCGTTATCCGCCACTTCACCGAGGTAACAAACTAAAGCACACAAACAGAAAAACAAATTAAAACACACTAAGAAAATCAAAATCGTCCTCTTATTGAATTTACCTCAAGCTCCAACTAGATTTCGTAAACATTTTTCTTAATGTCTCTGAGTTGACTTTCTAAACCCTCAACATAGGCTACTAACTCTGGTGGTTGTAGAGCCCAAATGCGATGCGTTTTACAAGATTAAATTTGTCTTTTAAGATGAGTTTTGACACGTTGAAGTGGTTTAAGAATGTTCAGGAGGAACGGTCTAAGTAAAAGACTCATGATTAACAATTACAAGAGAAAACTCAATGATAAAACAAACACACTTATGCAAAAATAAATTCAAGTAGCAAAAGAATAAAAAGAAATAAAAAAAGAAAAATCAAACCACCGAAAAGAAAAAAATCAATCAATTCAAATCTGGTGGGTCACTCAAATTTATTTCGGTGTCTTCTCCATGTGGTTGGTATTCTAGATATGGCTTTAATCTTTGACCATAACTTTAAACGTGACACCGGTCTTTGGGTCCTTAATTTCAATTGCCCCATGTGGAAAAACAGTATGAACAATAAATGGACCAGACCAACGAGAGCGTAACTTACCTGGGAATATATGCAAGCGAGAGTTGAATAAAAGCACTTTCTGACCTGGAGTGAAAGATTTTCTCATAATATGCTTGTCATAGAAGACTTTCATTCGTTGCTTGTAAATCTTGACATTTTCGTATGCATCATTGTGAATTTCTTCAAGTTCTGCCAGTTGTAATCTTTTTTCTGAGCTGGCTTGTTGCATGTCAAAGTTGAATTTCTTGATGGCCCAATATGCATAATGCTCGAGTTCCACAGGTAGGTGGCAAGCTTTTCCATACACTAGCTTGTAGGGTGATATCTCAATCGGCGTCTTGAAAGCCATTCTCTATGCCCATAATGCGTCATCAAGTCTTAATAACCAATCTTTTCTGTCTGGCCTCACCGTCTTTTCTAATATGTGCTTTATTTCTCGATTAGAGATCTCCACTTGGCCACTGGTTTGCGGATGATGCAGGGTCGCCACTTTATGAGTGATGGAATACTTTGTCAAAAGAGTCTTGAATGCTTTATTACAAAAGTGGGCACCACCATCACTGATTATCGCTCGAGGGAATCCAAAGCGCAAAACAATATTGCTTTTCAAAAATCCTATCACTACCTTGTGATCGTTGGTTCTGCATGGAATTGCATCTACCCATTTCGATACGTAGTCAACAGCAACCAATATGTATTGATGGCCAAAAGAAAAGGGAAAGGGTCCCATGAAGTCGATACCCCATACGTCAAAAATCTCAACCACTAAAATTGGATTTAGTGGCATCATGTCCCTTCGTATAATGCTTCCCATTCGTTGACACCTATCACATGAAGAACAGAAAGTGTAAGCATCACGAAATATAGTTGGCCAATAGAACCCACATTGTAAAACTTTAGTCGCTGTTTTCTTAGCACTGAAATGGCCTCCACAAGCTTGCTCATGGCAGAATGAAAGGATATTTTGAATTTCGCTTTCTGGGACACATCTTCTAACAATTTGGTCTACACAATACTTGAATAAATACGGGTCATCCCAAAAGAAATTCTTTATTTCTGCAAAGAATTTAGCTCTGTCTTGCTTGGTCCAATGCTCTGGAAGTTTACCTGTATCAAGATAATTAACTATATCAGCATACCAAGGTAATACTTCCACACTCATTAATTGTTCATCTGGAAAGGACTCTTTCAATATTAGTGGCTCTGTAATTGTGTCAAAATGGAGACGAGAGAGATGGTCTGCCACAACATTTTCTGTGTCTTTCTTATCTTTGAATTCCAAGTCAAATTCCGGCAAAAGTAACACCCAACGGATTAATCTAGCTTTTGCATCTTTTTTCGTTAGAAGATATTTAGGAGCAGCATGATCTGTGAACATAATTATTTTACAACCAATAAGATAAGATTGAAATTTTTTCAATGCAAACACTACTGTTAGTATTTCTTTTTCAGTAGTTGAGTAGTTCAACTGTGCATCATTCAATGTCATACTAGCATAGTAAATAACATGGGGAATTCGATCCACTCTTTGTCCTAATACTGCTCCTACTGCATAATCAGTTGCATCACATATAAGCTCAAATGGTAAGCTCCAATTTGGGGGCTGAATGATGGGTGATGATGTCAACAATTGCTTTAACCTTTCAAAAGCCACAAGACATGAATCATTAAAGATAAAAAGTGCATCCTTAGCAAGTAAATTGCATAAGGGTCTAGAAACTTTGCTAAAATCTTTAATGAAATATCTATAAAAACCAGCATGCCCAAGGAAAGATCTTACTTCTCTGACCGTTTTGGGTGAAGGAAGATTAGAAATGAGATCCACCTTGGCTTTGTCAACCTCAATACCTTTACTCGAAATGATATGACCGAGAACAATACCTTGTGTTACCATAAAATGGCACTTCTCCCAATTTAAGACCAAGTTCTTTTCGATACATCTCTGCAGAACTAGTGTTAGATGACGTAGACATTGATCAAATGAATCATCAAAGACAGAAACGTCATACATAAAGACCTCAAGGAATCGTTCAACCATATTAGAAAAAATGCTTAACATGTATCGTTGAAATGTAGCAGGTGCATTACATAATCCAAATGACATCCTCCTATATGCAAAAGTGCCAAAAGAGCAAGTGAAAGTAGTTTTCTCTTGATCTTTTAGTGCTATGGGAATCTGATTATATCCTGAGTAGCCATCTAGAAAGCAATAAAATTCGTGACCTGCTAATCTATCAAGCATTTGATCGATAAATGGTAAAGGAAAATGGTCTTTACGTGTGACAGAATTCAACTTTCTATAATCAATGCATACACGCCATCCGGTAGTTACTCTAATTGGTATCAATTTATTATCAGCATTGGTAACTACAGTGACTCCTGACTTTTTGGGGACAACTTGTACAAGACTGACCCATGAACTATTAGAAATAGGGTAAATGATACTTGCATCTAATAGCTTAAGGACTTCTGTTCTAACCACTTCAGGATTAAATCGACTTTGCATTTCCCTAGTAGATTTAGCATTTTCATCAAGGTGAATGTAATGCATGCAGTCTACTGGGTTTATACCTTTTATGTCCACTATAGTCCGTCCTAATGCTCCTTTGTGCTCTTTTAAAACATCCAACAAGTTACGTTTTTGTTCGTCATTGAGGGAAGGTGAGATGATTACTGGTAGAGTACTTTCTTCCCCCAAAAATGCATATTCCAAAGTGTTGGGCAATGGTTTGAGCTCGAGTTTCGGTGGTGATTTTGATGATGGAATGAGTTTTCTTCTCTGATGGCGCCAGTTGTTCAACTCTTGGCTTCCATTTATTAGTGTCCATAGATGGTGCTGAGTCAAGTAGGGCGTTGACCTCATCGACCGATCTGTCAATATCAAAATTCAAATCAAAGTGGGTTAAACATGTTTGTAAATGATCATCACTAAGGTTTGAAACAAAAGAGTTATCAACTAATGCTTCAATTAAATCCACATCAACAATTCCATCATCTGTATTGTGAGGTTGTTTGGCAATATTGAAGATATTCAACTCCATAGTCATGTTGCCGAAGGACAACTGCATATTTCCAGTCCTGTATTGAATATGAGCATCCGCAGTTGCCAAGAAAGGTCGGCCTAGGATAATAGGGATATACTTCCTTGAATCCTGTATTGGTTGAGTGTCAATTACAATGAAGTCAACAGGAAAATAAAACTTGTCTACCTGGATAAGCACGTCCTCTACAATTCCACGAGGTATTTTCGTGGACCGATCTGCAAGTTGTAACACCACTGGAGTTGGGTGAAATTCTCCCAATCCAAGTTTCACGAAAACAGAATAAGGCAACAAATTTACACTAGCTCCTAAATCCAACAAGGCATTCTCAATTGTGTGGTTCCCTATGCTACATGAGATATTAGGGGAACCTAGATCTTTGCATTTTAAAGAAATTTTATGTTGGAGTATAGAACTAACGTTTTCAGTTAAAAATACCTTCTTTTGAACATGCATATTTCTCTTTTTAGTACAAAGATCTTTAAGAAACTTGGCATAAGATAGAACTTGCTTAATAGCATCAAGTAGAGGGATGTTAACATTTACCTGTTTAAAGATTTCGAGAATCTCACCTGTGGATTTTCCTTTCTTCCCTTTAGCTAACCTTTGAGGAAATTGAGCTTTGGAAACATATTCTCGTGGGCTGCTGTCTTCTTTCTCCTCCGGTAATGATTCCTCAACATTCACAGGTACAATTTGATTTTCTTTTGGCATCTCCACTTTATTATCGACTTCTTTTCCTTTCCGCAAGGTCATGATAGCTTTGATCTCTCCATGCTGTTGTGGTGAACTGGTACTTGCTTCATGTACTCCTTTAGGGTTAGGGCTTGTTGACTTGGAAATTTACCTTTCTCAACAGTCATTGCCAAGGTCTGAACTGAAGAAGTAAGTTATCCCACCATTTTCTCAAGGCTTGAAATTGATTGGGCTTGCGAGTTGAAACCTGCTCTTAACTCGTTTCGTAGTCCATCAATGGTGCGGTTCTGTTGCTCAATTGTAGAGTGAGTAACATTCCTGAGATTCTGGAATGAATCTTCCCACGATCTGGGTTGAGAGTAGTTTTGGTTCTAATTGAATGGTCTGAATGGGGGCTGAGAGGCTTGAGGATTTTGAGGAATTGGTTGCATTGGTGGAGCTGGAGCTGCTGGTCCATTTTGTTGGAATCCTTGAGACCATGAAAAATTGAGGTGGTCTCTCCATCCAAGGTTATATGTGTTGGAGTATGGGTTGTAATTTGATGGTTTTCTCATTACTCCTATGGCATTGGCTTAATTTGGATGTGACTCTGTTGATTTAGCAGTAGATAATGATACTATTTGTCGAGAGAGACCTTCAATTATTGCTTTGACTTCTTTGATTTCTGAACTAGATTCGCCAATTTGAACCTCATTTACTCCCTTAACCCTTCGAGTATTCCTGAGTGATCGACTCCGTTGTTGAGAATTATCTGCTTGTCGCTGGAAGAATTCCAAAATCTCTTATGCACTTTTGGACATTAGCTCTCCTCCACTTGTTGCCATTAGCCATTCTTGCACATTCGACAATAAGCCCTCCAAAAAATATTAGCATTGGTGCCATTTCTCGTACCCATAATGTGGACAATTCAAGAGTAGCCTATTGAATCGCTCCCATGTTTCGAAAAACTGCTCGTCATCTCTCTGGGTAAACTCCGAGATTTCCTTGCGAATAGCATTGGTTTTATGTACTGGAAAATATTTATTCAAAAATTTTGTAACCATTTATTCCCATGATGCAATACTATTAGCAAGTAATGTATTAAGCCATGAACGAGCTCTATCCTTCAAAGAAAATGGGAATAATCTAAGTTTTACATCATCATCTGAAAAATTCTTATATTTAAATGTTTGACAAATTGCGTGAAAATCATTCAAATGATTGTATGGGTCCTCATTTTCTAAGCCATAGAACGTAGGGAGACAATTTAGCACACTAGGTTTTAATTCAAAACTCCTAGCAGCTACATTTGGGTACCGTATGCATGATGTACTCAAATTAGCTAAAGGACTGAAGTAATCCTTAAATGGCCTCTCTTGTGGTGCTTGTAAATCCATTTTATTTTTAATATTTTTGTGTGTGCGAAATATTTTCTCTAATTCAAGGTCTATAGGTTCAAGATTAGGTAATAATGACTTACGACCATGCATGCAATAAACACAAAAGTAAATGGGAACAAAACAAATAAAATAAAATAAAAATAAAGATAGGAACAAAACAAATAAAAATAAAGAAGAGGGAGAAATTATAATACTAACCTTATGGCGCTATTACAACCTTACTATAAAAATACACAAAGAAAAAATACGTGAAATAAATTAACTAAAAATAAATTAATAAGATAAATAAAAATTACAAGGAAGAAATAAAAAAATAACTTGAAAATTAAATTACAAAATTTAAAGAAGAGAAAAAGAAAAGAAATACTAACCTCTAAATGTAGATTTACCTTTTTTTTCTTTTTTTCTTTTTTTAAAAAAACACAAGAAAAAATTAAATGGAAATATTCACAAAAATTAATTCTATGAATTAAAATTACTTACCTCCCCGGCAACGGCGCTAAAAACTTGTTGTGCAAGTTTTATTGAACTCGCTAGCACACGAATCTGTTGTAGTATAGATTAATGGTACGAGTGTCGATCCCACGAGGAGGTGGATTTTAATTATATATAAAATTAATTTTGTGAATGGGTGGTTGGAATTGTGGTGGAAAATGATTTGGAATATGCTAGAACTTAAATTAAAATGGCAAGACTAAATTCTGAAATTGGAATTTAAATGGCAAGAATAAATTGAAGTATAAATCTATTAAATGAGGTACTTTGGTATTTGGATTCGTATCAACATGCATCATAGGCTAAATATTCCTTATTAATACCAATTAAATCATGAGAGGGGAATCCACACCTCATGAACCACACTCTAATAAATATGGTGCTAAGGGCTTATCGTGCCAAATAATAATAATCTTATACTAGGGTGCCGGTGAAACCAGGGTAGTACTAGACAAGATTAGTATTATTTGTCGACGAGAAGTCAAAACATCCACAAAAACTAGAGGGGAAGAGAAAATAAATTTACCAAATCAAGCTCATGACACATGTTGAGACTTCACCTTCAACCCAAGAATACAGGATAGAGAGAGAATTACAGAAAATGAACCCCAAAAATGGATTCAGAGGTGCCAAAATAGGGGGGAAGGCCCCCTTTTTATAGATACATCGAGTAAATCATGGCCATCGGATTAAAAACAGTTTGGACGCTCAGGATTTCGCCACGTCATCAGTCAACAGTAAAGTCAACAACCACTATTTATATAGTAACGGATTCAGCCACTATATGTACAGTAACGGGTTCAGCCACTGTTTGCACAGTAAATAATCCCCTGTTTTGCATGTACCGTACGTGCAGTTTTTGGTCCACTAATATACTGCCACATCACCATAAAAAGTACATAAGAATTTTAGTCCAATAGGATCATGACACCTCATCGGTCAATGCCACGTCATCGGTCAATGCCACATCATCGATCCGTCTATGTGAACAGTAACGTAGACCGTACCTCGTACATGTGAATAGTACCGTATATATGAACAATACCATTTTTCCTTTTATGCTCCTCCTAAGGTTTTCGACCGTCCTGAGTTCAAAAATGATGTCCGTTTTGCATTTGATCTCTCGTTTATTGTGAAATGACAATGATACCCCTAAAATACATAAAATACTTAATTAAAATAAAACACACATAATTAAATTACAAGAAACTTAAACACATGAAAGTAAGGGTTGTTAGTAATACTTGATATGTAAAATAATGATTTTCTCCTTTATAAATATGCATTTTCTAACACTCAACACATGACATGCAATTCACTCTGTTTGTAAGAGTTAATCATCATGGTCATTCTATTTTGTTTAGGTGTGGATTGATTTCAAACGAAGACATTGAGACATTCACATGGTTATTTCGAACATGGTTATCCTGTATGTCTAATTTTGCTCCTATTAGAATCATTACAGACCAAGACAAGGCAATGAAAGCTGCAATTGAGAACGTTTTCCCCAGTACTCGACATAGGTGGTGTTTATGGCATATACTTACGAAGATTCCAGAAAAGCTGGGGGGCTATAAAGAATATCGCAACATTAGCAATGTGTTGCATTGTGTTGTTTATGACTCTCAGAGTTTTGTAAAATTTGAGGAAACTTGGCACTATATGATTGTAGAATTTGAATTGGGGGGAAATGAATGGTTACATGGTTTATACAATGAGCGGCATCATTGGGTGTCTTGTTATCTAAAAAACAGTTTTTGGGCAAGAATGTCAATCACTCAGCACAGTGAGAGTATGAATGTATTTTTTAATGGTTATGTTAACTCGAAAACTACTTTGAAGCAGTTTGTGGAGCAACATAGCAATGCATTAAAGAATAAAGCTCAGAAAGAAGTTGAAGAAGATGCTCGATGTTCTTCCCATCAAATGCCATGTGTAACATCTTATGTGATGGAGAAGCAAATCCGAGATATATACACAATTTCGAAATTTCAAGAATTTCAACAAGAGTTAGTCGGAAAAATGTATTGCGAATTTGTCAATTCTATGTGTTGTGAATATATAGTTAGAGAGGATGTCAAAGTTGATACATGGAAAAAAAAGGACCTTTTTTTTAAGTATATTGTGATAAAGAAAATGGTGAAATCCATTATAGTTGTTCAAGGTTCCAATTCAGAGGAATTCTCTGTAGGCATGCTATTACGACCATGATACGTAATGACATTGAGGTACTTTTAGAAAAGTTTATCATACGGAGATGGAGAAAAGATGTGTGGAGATGCCACAGTAGGGTGAAAACCAGTCATGCTGCATAACTGCACAGATGAACAAAAACGATACGAGAATATGTGTGTTAGTTTTGCAAAGGTTGCAAATATGGCTGCAAAAGATGTGGAAAGTTATAATCTTATTTTAAATTGGATTGAGAAGGTACGAATAGATTTATTGGAAACGATTTAGTGCAGAGGAAACGAGGTAACTGTTGTTGCGGGCCAAGGAAGTTGTAGTAATAGCATAGGAATTAAAACACGTGATGTTGAGACAGTATGTGATCCAGTCATTAAGTGTCGTAAAGGTCGTCCATCTTGTCGAAGAAAAAAGTCGACTAAATTTTCAAAATATAAATCAACGCATTCTAATGCAAAGGTTAATTTTAAAGTAAAATAATTTATTAATGCTGCTCAAATGTTTGTTTTGTTGACTTTGCAAGATGGACGTGTAAGCAATCAAGTGGCAACTATGATCCCAACATTTCAAAATCTTCAACAAAGTTCCGTTGATAGGAATATGTACCTACATAGAGTTATGGACTATTGTAATGTAAATTTTTCACACTTTATGCGCAATATTTCTAAGTATTATCATTTAGTTCAAGTTTCATTAATATATGTTTGTTTTAGGACCTTATGAACTTGCATCATATAACTGGAGATAATGTTTATCCAACAGCTACACAAAATTCTAGCACGGTAAGTAGTGATAAAATTTGTATTTGCTCATCTTATGTAATTTAGTATTTGTTCATTTTATGTACTTTAACATCTTTATTATAACAAGATGTTTATTTTTTTATAATAGCACCCACAACTCCAGTCCCAAGTGCATGGACATTTTCAACAACTGCTTTTTCAGCAAAATAATGAATACGGAGTTAATAGGGAGTTTGGAAGTGATTTCGGAGAATAGCATACAGACTAGTCATGTGGCTGCTGGTGTGATTTAGACTCTTTTACCTGCAATCAGGGTTGGACTTGCTTTCTTAGTGATGCTTGCTATTGTGTTCTTTTATGGATGTGTGTTTTTGGTAGTTGTTGCTGGTAATACTTTTGGATTCTTTATTTTTGGCAGCAGGGTTTTTAATAAATCACACCCCCTCCAAAAATCTCTGATCTTCCTCCCATGAGTTGTTGATACAATTAATGGCTGATTACTAAGAGTTAAGTATGTTCTTGAGTTTGGCTTTGTAGTTTATCTTGTAACTCTCAATTTTTGTAGAAATTGAATATGAAGAAATGGTATTGTGGGTGAGAAAATTTTTGCAGTTTTTATTGATTTTCAGTTTCCGGATTTGAGAAATTTAATTCCAAGAGGGATTTTATTTGGTTATTTTTTCAATTGCCTTTTGCTATGTTGTCAATACTAGACGTTGGTTATTGATGAAAGCTTTTGTTGTATTTCAAGTTGGAAATTGTAGCCACACCAGGACCACTAAGACTTTTACTTTTCCAAGTCACCAAAGCTAAAATGTTCTAGTGTTCTCATATGCCTTAATTTCCAAAATTAGATTTCGAATTAGGAGGATTCTTTAACTTAATTTCTAAGCTTTTGTTGCCTTAGGTGTTTGATTGAGATTTTTTTTTAATTCTTACATATATTCGCATTATATACTATCTACAGGCGTATTTTTATCACTCAAGTAAAAACTGAGATCGTGAGTTAAGTATACAATTCATGATACATTAACATTTATTTCGTGGAATATATTAGTTAAGTATAAAATTTAAATATAATACATATTACAATTGTTATAATTATTTGTGGGACATTTTTTACAATAAGACTTAGATCTTCATGTGGTCGTTTTTGTCAAAGTTCTTTCTCAAACAACTGAAATTTCAGAGACAAGCACTCCATTTGATGCCCCAGCCTGCGAACTTCTCCTAACAAGATGTCAATTTTGTTCTCGTTCATGCTTCGATCTTTCATCCCTCCAAAGTCATTACATTCACTACTCTTCCGATCATCATCTCATTCAAAAGCCCTACGTCTTTTGCACTTCCAAAACTTACGATTCAGATTTTCTCCCATACGTGAAATTCGTAAGACCTTATTACTATTGCTACATTTTTCACAAGCTTTCACCTGTGTTCAATTTTCACTTGTGCTGCTACAAGACATAATGATTGAACAGTTTCTCTAGAATATAAACAAATAGCACAATCATTGTAGCACAAATATATACAACACATAATGGCAATTTCCAGCACAAAGTTATAATAATTCTTTTATCATCCAATTTCTAGCACAAAGCCATCTTAATTAGCCCCTAAGACTACCAAGAATGCAATCCCAAATCAACCTATCCGAACTATATATCAACAGAATTTAACAATTTCTAGCAGCAAATTTTAACAGCAAATAACTTCCAACAACAACTCATCCCAAAATCAGCAACACATAACTCACAACACAATAGCATTCTGCTAATTAAACCAATTACCTCCACGAATTGATTACGACGGGCTACAACTATTGACGGGGCAGACGAAGAAAGAGAAACCCAACGAGATGCGTGAGAGAGACCCACGATGAGAGAAGGCCGAAGGAGAGAGCAGCGAGATGCGCAAGAGGCCAGATGAGAGAGACCCACAGTGAGAGAGAGAGCCACAGCCGAAAAGAGACCCACGCTCGAGAGAGAAAGAGAGAAAACTGAAGGAGAGAGCAATCCCACGATCCGTTTTCAGAAACTTGAGCGCGTGTGTGTGGTCTACGTTTGAGCAAGACGAGTCTGCGTTTTCAAGTTACAGTTAAATCTTTTATAGTTAGCTTGCTAATTGTGGTGCTAAGCGTGGTGTGTTTCTCATTTTCCGAGTAGAATGATGGTACAATCTAATTTTTTTTAATGCCTCCAATATTTTAACAAATATTGTTTGAACAAAAATAAAAAAAATAGTGGAAAGGACAAGGACCTTACATATAAATATATATATATATATATATAATCGATTTCTTTATACATTACACATGTTATTCACTTTATAATGGCCAGAGATTGAATCTCTCATCAGTTTTGTGGTTCACATGATACGAGAAATAGCGCTGAATTAAATTTCATAAAAAGCAATTTAAATTACTTGGTTAACTTTTAAAAAATTTTAACGGTTACACACAGTTCGGATGAACCAAGACGGCCTATTAGGCACATAAAGCTTGATATTTATCATCATACATTCGCTGGTTTTAAAAAGGACGATTTGGTTATTTACTTATTGTGCCTGTGGAGGGTGAGAGTGAAGACGTTTACAGGGAGGGAAGGAGGCCTAGATACTGCAATGCTGAGAAAATGTTGGGATTTGCGATATATGTCATCGAATTTCATTATTGATTATTGATCCAATACACCAGATTTTATGTCAAAATACAAAAGAGTGTGAATCAATGCTTTAAATGACACTACAATAGAATTCAAATCAAAGAGTATTACAAAGAATGTATATCAAAGTTTTAAATGCTAATGCAATAAGATTCAATCACGACTATTTTTTTTTTTAGAGACAGGGAAGGTCAAATTTATTTTTTTTAAATAAAATAAATTTTATATTACAATGGTATACTTTGATTAAATTACTATTAAATCCATGAGATTTACTAATATTTATAATCTAAATAAAATTAGTCTCTCATTCAAATTGAAACTTTAGAATTTAAAGGCTAGTTTTTTTTTATGAATAGTTCTTTGGAATATACTAAAATTAAAAAACTAAAGCATCAATTGATTTTTTTCCTGCAAAGGCCAAGTTTGTCAACAGTAGAAAATATTTTATGGTTGGCTGGGAAGATGGAGAAAAAGGAGTAGTTTCTGGTTAATGTGGAAGAACATTACAAGCAAGTTTAAATTGAAAATTAGAGATTTATAATAAATTAAAAGAATAATTTAGGAATCGTGTGAGTAAATGTGAAAATACTATTTTCATATTGAATGTAAGGATTAAATAGATTTAGTAAGTAATTTGATGAGTTCAAATAGTTTCACTCTTGAATTAATTTACATTTAGTATCCTCCCATATCTTAACATTATTGGCATAAAAAAATATGAACAACTTATTAGTGAAGGTAAAATAAAAATTGGCAAAGGAGGGTAGGAATACAAATATTTTTTGTTTATGTTTTCATCGATTTATTTCATACATTACACATGTTAGAGATACTTTACGATGGGCACATTGTGAGCGATTGAACTTCTCATTTTGTGCTCCACGAAAGAAATATTCATGACATGAGTAGAATTCATGACATGAGTAGTAAGTTAAATAAATTTCATAAAAAGAAATTTAAATTATTTGGGTTAATTTATAACAAATTTTAATGGGTTACATAGTTTAGTATGAGTGGACCAAGAGGGCCTGTAAGGCCCATTTAAAACGAATACTCGCTGCGCCGATCATAATTTTATCGCTACAATATCCTTTCCGGTATTTAACTACTTTTTAACGGTTCTGTTTTGAACGAAAAGCACAAATGGCTTCTGTATTTGCAAATTCGGCAGCAGCAACAAGAGGCAGAGATGAAGTGTACGTGGCAGCAGTGCCATTAAGAGCCACAAAAGGGCCTGCCCAGTTGCTTCTGTCTTCAGCCTACACCCTCAATGTATGGGATTTGCAGCACTTCATGGTCGTCATCAAACCCTTTTCTCCTCCTCCCCACTCTCAGGTCACCTCAATTTAACTATTTTATATATATTTTTTAAATTGATCGTTTTGTTAAATTAAGTAATTAACCATTTATTAATCACTGTAAATGTTAGCTTTTTGCAGTTGTTTGTTTGTGATTTTCAGCCGAAAGATCCTGAAAATATATATGCGGCACTTGAAGTTCTATCTGGTAGATCAGTACCCGGTAAGAATGTCTTTTCGTGCGTGACTTTAAAGGAACGGAAACCGTATTGTTTGTCTGGGATTAGCTTTTTGAATTGGGCATCCGACGTTTCATTGATTGATATTATGGGTTATTTTCTCTTAATCGTTACACGTTAGGCACCTAAACCTTGGAAACTTCTTTAGGTTCCGTGCTGGTGAGGAAATTGACAAAACTGCCAAGAAATAAATGTTGGTTCGTTGGATCTTCCAAATTGGACGCGGTTAATGTTGCAATCAACTTCAATAAGAGCTGGGAAACTCATTTGAGGATCGGCCAACATGATTGTCGGGACTACACTAACGGTAATAGGCTCTCTATGTTCCTTCAAATACACTCAACTTACGCGTACATACATTCGCACATCCATCCACACACCGTTTTTAAACATTTGCAATAAATTTGAGAGTCGCTTGGGAGTGAATAATTCATCTATATTTTGCTCGGAAGGATTGGTTGAGCGTCTCACCGGAAGAAAGCTTGTGTTAGAGCACCTAAGAAGTGTTGCTGGCCAGAGTTAAAGCCATCAATTCAATGTGCTCATTGTAACCATAAGTATCTCTTTTGTTATTTTTATTAGCAAATATATGAATGAGCAACATTCTTTACATAAATCAGTAAAAGAATACTTTGTATCAGTATGTTGTACAAACAATTTGACCTTACACGTCCAAGCTACCTGGCTTGTTAATTTTCAACGTATTGTTGTGTTCTTTAACGAGCATTATGCTCTATTTCCGTGCTCCATAAATCTATATATCTTCATTCATACCATGTAACTTTGTTCTTTCACAATGAACAATTGAATCCTTAAAAGAGTAGGCGGTTTGTTTGATTTAATCACCCCCAAATAATACGTAGGGGGATATGCAGAGCAAGAGCTCTTGAAGTCTACTCGCAAAAAAATATGGAGAAATTTGTATGAGTGGTCAAATAAAAGTAAAAAGTGATGCCCGCTTGATCAGTGTTCTGGCTCAAGTATTTTGCTTTCTTTGTAACAAGCGTTGTAAACCGAAACAGTACTTTTAAGTCAAAACTCAAAAGTCTTGCTTTGATTCTTCACTCTTTGTTCACACACACACACAACCATACCATCCCATAAGCGAGATGCATGGTGCTTTAGACTTTGGAAAAAAGCGTGGTAGGTTAATCATTCAAGCTTGCAGAGAGATAGAGGGGGACTGAGATGAGTCATGAAGAGATGCTGAATGAGACGATTGTTTCTTTTTTATCAGTCGATTTAATAAAGATGAAAGTTCTGCAACGTGTGAAGCTCTCTAGTTGAGAACTTTACTAGGGTTAGATTAGCAACAGGAAAATGAGGATAAAAGAGTGGGAAAGCATCTGTTCTTGACAAGCCGTTATTTCTTGAAGTAAGAAACATAGTGGCAGCAGGCAATCATCGTATACAGTGCAAGCTCAATATTAAAATGACAGTTTTTTTTTTTTCAGTTTGCAACTATTTCAAGAGAACAAGATTAAATAAATCGGCCTCGAGGCATAGAGTCTCTTTTGGTGGCTGACTTTTAAGAAAACTTCCACAATCGTTTGGTGGGAACGCATGATGAGCGGCTCTTTTGGACTTTGCCTTCAGTTTTATATAATATTAGTCCTAGCGGGGGCAGTTTTGCAGCCCACGAGAGACCTCTAGAACTGGGGGCGGATAATCTTAGGTCCCTGTAGCTTCAGGATGAAAAGGTATCAGCAATGGAGCCTAGAAGCAAGTAATAGAAATAGAATTAGAAATTGTAGTACATGACTTCATAATTTCAGCTAGACATAGGCAATGAATCATTGGCGACTGGTAGAGATCTTCAAAAAACAATACTGATGAAGAAATCCATCAATCGAGTTAGTGACCAACTCATTTCATCTTCAAAAAGCAAGTTATGAGGACACAGTGAGTCCTTTAGAAACTAGTTCAGAGTGCAGTAACCTGAAGAAGTCCATAGTAGAATTAGGATGTGATCTCATGCCAAGGTATACTTTTGAAATGAAGATTACAAATTGCTTCACTAGGACAGTAAGTTTATACAGAAATTTTACACAGAAGTAAGGCATTATTTCATTTCCACTAAGCTTTAATTTGTCTCTTTACATAGCCAGATACTTCAAAAAAAATTTGCAAACACTAACAGCATGTGTGTAACATTAACAATAAGGCTTCATAGCAAGTCATAACTTGTTATAAGACAATACAAAAGAAATTTTGTAACATAATTTTATTTCAGTAGGGTATAAACTCACAGGAAGAGAAGCAGCACTTGTGAATGCCTTTCTTCTGCAGTTTACAAATCATGTGGTGTATCAATCCAATTGAAACTTCCCTGATGTACAATCGTTTGAAACCAATTTGGTGTCCCCTTAAATACAAACTCGTTAAATGTTCTGCGCTTCGGATCATAAGAAACCAGAACTCTGCTCTTGTACTCCAACAAGATCTCACCTTTCTCCAGAATGCATACAACACGAACAACTCTTCCATTCAAAGAATTCTTCCAGATCTTCAAAGGTCTGTCCAGACTTTGTTTTAGTCCCTTGGGGATATAGGCTCCAATGTTTAATTCCTTAGTCCAAGATTCCTTCACATTATAATCTTTCATAACCCAAATCTCCAGTTTCCCATAATTGCCATAAACTGCTACAGAAAGACAACCACTTAGAACTGCCAGATGATAGTTACACCTATTCAGACCACCACAATCAGGTTTAGGGACCTCGCGGAATTGCTCATCTGCTATGTCAAACGACACGATTCCACGAACAGGACTATATCTCCGAGGTCTCGTCACCCAATGAAGCCTCCCCTTCACCAATGCCTCCGATGGCCTCCGGACAAACTGGTATGCTAATTTCCCCTTACTCCTCCAGGCAGGGCTTCCTACAGTATAGACTTGAACATCTGATCTGGGATAAATGACCCTACGGGTACGTTGGAAACTACTGTTACTACAAGATTTCCTATAATAAACTATCTTAATCACCTTGTACTCTTTACTAACGGGATGGAATCCAAATCCAAATACAACTTCTTGATCAGGATACTGCATAGATTGGGGCAGCTCAATATAATCTCTAGTAAAAGGATTATATATGCAGATTGCATCATTAAATAATGAATCAGACAGGCAAAGCAAGCCGTTACATGAACCTACAGCATCAAACTCGGGCATCTTAGCTTGGAAAGGCATGTTAAATTTCCTTACCTTGTCTTGGTTATCTGAAAAATCAATAAAGCAGAGCTGGTTTCTGATGGGAAAGTCACAGTGAAGGATGAGGCACGGATTCTTTTCAGATTTGCTTGTACTTGTAGTATTATGCAGATTAGCAAGAAGAGGGTCTTGCGCCAAGGCTCTCCAAGCTCTGCACACAAACTTGAACTGCACCAAAGATGTGATGGGGAGCCTCAGCAATATATCGAGCACGATCTCTCGAGGTAGAGTTTCCATCCCGGTTGCTTGTTGATGATCATCTTCAAGCTTGCTTCTTTTGTTCACCTTTTGCTTAACATCCAACTCCATGGCTTGGGCCTGGTAGCTTTGGTAGCTTGTTAAATGAATAAATTGAGTTAAAAGCAAAGGGGTTTGGTGATGAAAAATTAAAAGGGGTTGAAGATAAACATGTAGACTTTGATGAGATCAAAATAAAACTATAATAATAATAATAAAAAGAGGAGAGAGACGAAAAGAACAAGAAGAATCCACCTTTGAATAATTCTCTTGAAAATAAGTAAAAAAAAAAAGATGTTTAGTTTTAGTTTCTTTCTTGATGGACCTAGCAATCAGCACCGTTCATAATGTGAGTGCAGAAACCGCAAATTTTTTACGAAATGAATCCAATTCCATGTTAAATGGATGGCTGTCCCTACTGATAGTGACTAGGCAGCATTGAAAGTATTTTTTTTGCAACAAAAGATTGATCAATAATGCTGTAAATACATATAATGAAAATTTTCAAAAGATTGACGCTTTGTTATTATTATTATTATTATTTTCTCTCCTTTTCTTTTCTTTTCTTTTCTTTGAGTTGCATCCACAGTGCACCCAGTGCAGCATTTTCCAAACTCCGTTAATAATCATGGGGTTGAAAGTTTCTGTACAAAAGGGGGCCCATGACGTTATAAAAAAGTCTAAAAGCTAAACAAAATAAAAAGTCTGGTAGCCCGATGATACTTACAAAGAGAAGAAGAAACCAAACACCAAGCAAAATGACAGAGGGACTGATGCCTCCCTCTGGCTACCTGCCAATTGAAAATTGAAACTCAGCCCGAAAGTTCCTGATGATTTTCTGCGTTTGATGCATCACCTAGCGCCCTGCAAGTTGGCCAGATTAAAAATATTTTTATTTTTTTTGCTTAAAATAAGTGGTGGGTACGAGACAAATCTCACCGAGAGCAACGTATGATTTGTTTTGTTTTTTCTTTCTTTCTTTTTGACAATCCTTTAATTTCAAATATCACAAACAGTTTTTTAAAAAAATCCTCCGGATATTTAAAAATGGAATTTCACTCTAGGCTTGCTCCACGTCCGCCGGCTGCTGGCCTACAGTCATCTACCAGGAAAACCCAGTAACAGCTCCAGTATGTTAAATCATGTCAGTGACTGCCAATATGTGGAAGTGATAAAAGAAGAGAGGTAAAAATTTAACACTGTCAAAATATATGGGAAAAAATTTATTGACAGTTAAACCAATGGGGACTAAAATATTGAAAAATAAAGATATTGGGTTCGAAGTCTTAAAAAAAAAAAAAAAAAAGGGATATCACTGAGTAAATTGTCACAAACTAAAACTATCAGCAGCGTTTCATAAATATATCTATTTTATAAGTTTAAATTATAAACAAAAATAAAACTGTTTGTGGGTTGAGAGTCCGAACCGACCCAACTCGACCTTTATGTAATTCCATTCTAAAGGTTCGCTTGCTTTCTAGATAAGAGAATCAGCATCTAGAATGAGAATAACTGAAGATGGTTACTTATTAAAATATTAATATAAATGAGAATAAAATGTACGAGACTCATATACTGTTGAAATTAAGGAATGAGACAATGAGAATCAAGTTTTCATTTTTTAAACTACTCATTTTATCCTAGTTAAATTTCATAATTTCATTTTTGTCCTCAATTAAAATATTACTATGTTATTCTTATTTTTTAATTGTTGTTAATAATAAGAATAATAAATATTTTGAATAATAATAATAATCACTATTATTATAATAAATATTACAATAATCAACTAAGATCATTTAGTAACTTACAACAATTCATTTAAATTTCAAAATAAAGTAAATACATCAACAATAATCTAATTTTGATTTTGATTCTTACATTTAAGATAAATAATTTATTCTGATTCTCATTTCACATTAAGATTCCAACTCATTCCAATTACAAATTAATAAATATACAATAAATGTTCATGTCTTATTTGTATTTTTTAACACAAAAGAACATTTGCACGGAAGAAATACCTTGTATTTTCAAATGATGTTATATATAAATAAAGTTGAAATGTTAAATTTGTATCTTAATAATATAACATATTTATAATAAATAATCTCGTATTCATTAATTATTTATCTTATTATTTTGCTGTCACACGATGATTTAATCGACGATTACGTATTTATTACATGAATTAGATTATTATAATGAGAGATTATTGTTTAAGTGCGGCAGTAATAATGTATTTTGCTGTTGTGATTGAAAAAAAAAGAACCATCATCATGATGTCATCTCCTGCTGGTATATTATCATGATCTAACTAGCAAATGCACGTTTTTTAAATGAATTTTTTTAGACTGGGTGAGTCGCTAGTCTAAATTTTCAATAGTGCGAATAGTCCACGTGCTTGCAGATAACTCGCAGTAGCGGCTCTTCCGAATTAAAAAAATTGACATAATTGTAAGCAAATTGTTAAATACGTTTTGGTAAATTGAAATAATAAATCAGTTTAATTTGTATTATTAGATTTTTAAAAAAAATTATTTCTGTCCTAATAAATTGACAATTCAATATAATAAACTTGAGATTTCCAGATGAAACTCTTTTAGCCAAATAGTAAACGACTGATTTGACAAATCTAACTTGAAAATTTTGTGAAAAATTTGTTCTTTGGGTTTCAAATTAAGTCAAGCACAAAATAATGAGAACTTAATCCACATTAAGAAAAATTAACTTTTAGATATTTTGTTCAAAGTCCAAACTAAACAGCATAGATTTCCTAAATAATTTCAATTTTTGTTAATTTTGTCACTTTTTTTAATTGTTATGGTTACGTTATTATAATACTAATATAGTTTGAAATCATACATTTATATGCTAAGAAATATTCTCACACTTATCTTATCTCACTAATATTTGAGAAAATATTAATCTGGATAGAGAACTTTCGTTGAATCCCTTGAGTGTTAAGTTGATCTTTCTGTTAATTTTTTTTTAAAATATCATTGGTAGTCACTGGATAAAAATATAATACTAATTAAATGCTAATTATATATTATTATGTAAACACTTATAGCAAAAGATTATGAAAAGTTGAATATAAATCAACTCAAAACGGAATCTAAATCCAATAAGAAGATTCAAACTAGTGCCCTCAATTTTGTAGTGAGCAATTGCCATTGCCCAATGCCGGCTTGGTGGAGTTAATTTGGTCATGTCTAACTGGTTTGATAAAGAAATGTATAAGTTATTCACTAATTTCATACATGACATTTTTTTATTTTTTATCAATCATTCTACAAATGTCAGCAATTCAAGGAAAATCAAAATCAAAATCACATACAAGAACGGTCGCAAATGTTTAAGGTAAATGCAGGTCATGAGAGCTGATAAATTGAAGATGAACAGCCAGTATTCAGCCTATTTGATTCTTTATAATATTAAAAAAAAAAATTTATACTCGTCTACTTGTTTGTTTTGTCTTTTTCAAAAATATACAAGCACTTTTTTTTCAGCGCGTCATCTGAAATTTACTTTTTGTTGTATTTGTCTACTTTCGTTTAATTTTCGTCAGTGGATTTAACAAAATGACCTTTACCCTTCAAAATTATAAATTTACTCAAAATAAATAGAAATTTAAGATAAATTGGATGGATTTAATTTTTTTCAAAGGTGGATGCTAGAAATTGGAGGAAAATAGTGTCTGTTGCTTGCTAAATTTAGAAAATTTGTATTAATTTTTTTGAAAGAGAAAAAATAAATATAAATTTTCTAAATCTAGCAAACAACAAACATTATTTTCCTCTAAAAAAATAAATAAAAATTTTTTAATTTTAATAACAAACATTATTTTCCTCCAATTTCTAGCATCCACTTTAAAAAAAATTAAATCCTTCCAATTTATCTCTAATTTCTATTTATTTTAGGTTAAATTATAATTTTAAGGGACAAAAATGTCATTCTGTTAAATTTGCTAACCAAAATTAGACGAAAGTGGACGAATGCAACAAAAAACAAACTTCAGGTGACGTGCTGAAAAAAAAAAGTATTTATATATTTTAAAAAAATAAAATAAATAGGTGGACGGTTATAAATTTTTCAAAAAAATAAATAAAAGTTGAGAAAAGAAGCATTAGGTATCGGTGAGATTTTTAATCCGACTAAGGGTTCCTTGGTGAACGTACTCTTCAAACCGATTAGGTATTCGAAGAAACAAAAGATCCTTAAATGTTCCATTTCTTGGGTTATAGGACACCGGAGACTTGTATCCATGCTGCAACAGTGTCTCCAGAAGGCACAAGACTCGAAGCAATGTGCTATTCCACAACTTTTGAGTACCTGAAAGATCCACTCAGTGGCGGACCTACAGCCGGTCCAGTCCAGAAAAAAATCATTTAAACTCATTATTTTTAGATTAATTTTATATAAAAATAAAATTTTTATTTTATTTTTATATAAGTCCTTAATTCAGTTACTTTTATGTTTTCATCAAATTTCATAAAACATTAGAATTTTTACTTTCTTTTAAATATATTCCTAATTCAATTATATTTTTTTATTAGTGGCTTATTTTATAAAATGATTAAATTATATACTTATTGAATAGAATGAAAACATTAAGGGTCTAAAATGTTATTACTACTTTAATTTTTTTTAATTTTAATTTAAAAAAGTATGTCAATGTAATATAACATTGTCACTAGTATTAAAAATAGTAAAAAAATATATAATAAAAATTATTAACAATTTCATAAAATTTTTATGTGAATATTGAGATTTTATTTATTAGTTACATTAACTAAGAGGATAAGTTAGAAAATAAAATTTGAGTATTTTGATATGATTTTTTAAAGTGAGTCAGAGTGTCTGGCAAAGAAATAATTGCGCACAAATACATTTTTACTACGTTAGAGTTTAATTTATTATTGAAACTCTTGACAACTAATATTTTTATAATTTAAAAAGATGAATAAATTTTCATTGTTTAATTTATTTAAGCTTGGTCATTAAGTACTTTTCAAACATAAAGTTCTATTTGTAATATTTTAATTGATTATAATTACATGTATTGATTTATTCAAACTTGAAATTCTTAATTGATTTATTAATTCTTATATAATTAGATGTTAATATATGTTGCAATGTTATATTCTATAATTAAAAAATAATATTTTATATTTGAATTATCTTTTATTTTCTAGTCTTTTTGTATACTGATTTTTATTTAAAGTATATGTTTATAGGGTTTTTTGTATCCCCTTATTTGATGTACTTTTTTTACTTATAAATATTTATATTCACTCTAAAATATAAAATTTTTAATTTAGTCCGAAGTAATATAAAGTTCTGAGTCTGCCCCTGGATCCAATCACATCTATTTTGAGTCCTTGTGGTACTTGAATTTCAATGCTGTATTCCTTGATCCAAGACTCCTTCACCTCATAATCCTTCGTAACCCGAATATTGTATGTCCCATTATTGCAAGGGCCACCTACAGCAAAGCAACCCCTTAGATTCACCAAATCAAAAATTGCACCTGAATAATCCTCCCCTTCAGGTCTCGGGACCGCCCGGAGTTGTTCATCTTCGATGCCAAGGGGAGACAAGCAAGCGGCATGAACCACGTAGCCGAGTACACCAATGAAAGCAGTGAAGTCTTCCGTTGACTAAAACTTGTGATGGCCCCTGGATCAAATAGTTATGTACTCTCCCTAAACTTCTCCAGGCTTGGCTACCTATTGTGAGAAATTGAAACTCTGATTTCCAATAACCATAAGTGGCAATTTCAGTTCTCTTCGGGTATTTTATAATAGGCAATCTTGACAACCTTGTACTAGTTTGATGTTGGATGGAGACCAAATCCGAACACCACATGTTGAATATTGAAATCTAAATCTGGGGTTTGGGCAACTTTAAGTAGTCCCTAGTAAATGGATTGTATATTGTTGGAAAAATATACTTTTTAAAAGTATATACGTTTAGTTAATAGTAATAAATAATTTTTCTGATTAATAAAATAAATAAGGTATTTTATTTAAGTATCTTAATTGTATTAATATTTTGACTAAAGTCCTTTTAGTCATATTATATGTATTTATGTGATCATTATGTGGATTCAAAGAAGACATAAATAAAAATTATCTTATGATTAAATAAATTAAATTCGCAATTGATAAATAAAGTTAGACTCTTTATCGAGGTATAGACTGTAATAAATTCATTGAATAATTTGTCTTAATCATGTATGAATTTATTGATGTATTACGACTACATTGAATATGACCACAAATGAGTTGAATTAACTTTGTAATAATTGTCAGATTTATTAAATCTCATAAGCATTGATTTTACTGTAATCTTAATCTTGAGTTAGTTATGATTTCATGATTGTAATTGTTATTCCATTTGAGTAACTAATAGGCACGACACACACTTATAGTCAAGATTACTTGGTATTTTGATGGGAGTAATTATGAGTATTAGACTTATAGATTAATAATATATAATTTGTACAATACATTTCTTAATGAGTTTTTGGTATTTGATCATAGAATTCTCTGGTCGGAGTGTGTCAACATATTTAGTATATTGAAAATGATCATTAAAGAAAATCAATAAGTATAAAGAAACAAGATGTAATTAAATTGATTGGACAGTTGAGATATCAATTTAATTAAAGATGTGATACAAATAATCATACAGTAAAGAAATAAATGTGACATGGGTCGAATTATTATTCGAAAATACTATTGTAGATAGCATACAATTATGGAGGTCAATTCTAATATTTTATTAGAGTAGATTTGGAATTAAATAATTGAACTAGTTTAATTACAGGCTTAATTATTGTAGCCACTATTGTATGTACCCATATAATCTTCAAGTTACCTCATTTAATTAACTGCGCTGTACTTGATTAATAAGTAAGATAACTAGCTATTTGAGTTAAAAACTTAAATATATTATTTAGTAGGAGACTCCATAAAATATACTTGTGTGTAGGGGTCTTATATTATTTTACAAGGTGAGCCCCTATAACAAAAAAAAGAAAGTTACTTTTGGTTTTATAACTTTTAAATTTAAATCAAATGTGATTTAATAAAATTAAAAATTAATAAATATGGAGCTTATGGTTTCCACTAAATAAATATATAAAAGGCTTGTTTTCTCCCCTTACGAGCCGACTCGATGTGAGCGGAGATTAGTCTAGGTTATGGTACTAGTTTAAAAGTCTCTCCAACAGTTAGGGCCTACTCAAGACCACCTCGTGGTTCAGACAAAAAAAAAGATTTATTTTCTCCCAAAAAGAAGTAGCAGCCACATTATACAGATCAAAGAAAAAAATTTTCTTTCTCTAATTTTGAGAGGAATATTTTCTCTTACTAGTTACTTTTAGTGGTGATAAAGACACCCACATGTCAAGTGCATATTAAATTTGCGTCATAACTTGGAAGATCATTTGACGACAGATCGTGATCTAACAAGATTGGTGGTGATGGTTCGTAATCTAATAGGAGTGGTGGTGATCAATTGTGATTTGGGAGCCTAGATTAATTCAACGAAAAAACCAAATCAGATTGTCAATTTATGATTTTCTATATTATGAATTCCTATATATTGTATGAGATCATTCCTAAAAATTTTTATAAAAATTTTAAAAACCATTTTTTCTCCAACATATACACACAGTTCATTTTTCGTAGATGAATCACATAAACACAGAAAGCCCTTGCATGTTCCTAGCGCATCAAATTCCGGCAAAGTGAACCAACAAGCGTGTAAATTAGCTGATATGTGGTTGTTTTATGTTCACTAAAATTATCGGTTCGAGATTTGGGAATGTAATTGTATTAAATATTTATTGGGAGAATTTTACCGCCCTAATGATCCCACCAGCTCAAATTTGGATTAGTCGGGCCTAATATAATTTTCGAATATCAGATGATTTAATACATCGAAAATAAAATTTTGTCGAAGTGGGAACACAAATTTTGTTCACCTTCTGATTTTCTTCCTCGCGAGATGATAGCTCCGAAGAGTGAAGCTGTTGTCGGCTGGGATTTTCACAATTTAAAACCAGGCATGGGTCATCTTTGCCGGTGTTGGCAAAATGCATACTGGCAAGCAGAGGGATTTGTGCTGTGTTGAGCCAGGCTTTGCATACTAGCTTGAATTGCAGTATTGGTGTCACGGGGAGCCTTGATTGTATGTCTAGGACAATCTCCCATGGAAGATAATTCATTATGCTTGTTGGTTTATGAACCTTTTTGCTCTTATTGGTTGCTATAATGCCATGTTTTTGAAAATAAATGAGATCTCAGTAATCATTGAAATGAAGATATAAGAAAACAAAGTGGGAGTATGATTGATTGGGGGAAATTTATATAAAAGGTGACGGCACAAGCAAGGAAGATTGCTTTTCTGGATCGATCCATATGCTGATGCTCATGTAGATGGGTTTTTGATAAGAACGAACGTTTGACTATTTGCTGCAAAAGGCAAAGAGCGGTCAGTCACCCAAACTCTGTGTAAGTTGGACATGTGTCCACTGCTCTTTTTTTTATTTATTTAAATCACATTAAATAGCTTTTGCCCGGTTGTCAATAAAATATTTAGTTATATTATTTACCCACTAGTTTCAGTGAAATTACATTCAAAATGGCACCGGCTTCATTTTTTTTTGTCACTTAATTACCCATTAAAGAGAGGCTTCTCTCTCTCTAAATAAGAGATTTTGAAAAAATACTGTAAAATTTTGAATCTGTTTTATTTTTCACCATAAATTTACAATTTATAAAACCATCCACAAAAAAGATATAATTACTCTCATAAAATAATTACTACCACAATATGTATTTAATTTTATTTTGTCATTTGAATAAAAGTAATTATATCCTTTTGGTAGATCAGGATGGGAAATTAAATAAATTCAAAATTTTATAATATTTTTTTATAAAATGATAAACTTAAAGTAAATGAATAATAATTTTTCTAATAATAAAAAAATTTAATGTAACTTAAATTACATTATAAAAGGATATTTTATAAAAGAAAGGTAAAAGGAATTTACTAAAAAGACTTTCTAACTTCTCCAAACAATTAATTCCTTGTTGGTGGCTGTTGAGATGATAATTTCAAAACAAAATTTTCATCTAAAAATGCCCTGCAATTTTTGTGCTTTTGAAGGTGGGAACTAGGTGGAATCCAGTATTTGGTCTTTCTGGAAAAATTAAGGGCAATTAAATAACAAAATAAAGAAGTAACGTGGCATTTTGAATGTAATTTCATTGAAAAAGGTGGGTCAACAATTTAACTAAATATATCACTTTCCCTTAATTTATTTCAAATTGTAGTTACCAAATGTCTATTAAGGGAGTATCTTCAGCCAGGTGTTGGACTTGAATATTAATTTAACAATAACAATTAAGAAAGATATCAGCATGGAAATTATCAATGATGATAAGAAACGAGTTGAACATAGAAGAGCGTCGCCGGCTAATAATGTAACAAGCAAAACAACACTGAAAAATCCGGACTGTTCCGAATTCCGATTACGTTCTTAATTCAGTTGGCTTTTTAATTGCTGATAATCTTGATGAGTGTCTTTTTGTACTGTTTCTGATTAAATTTTAACTGAAGCTTCTTTTGCTGTGCTTCTCCCATGGATGAGCTGAACTACCTAAAATACTTGTTCTGTTTTCTTCTATGCTGCTTTAATTCACTGAGTTCCTAAATTGCAGATTTAATATTGTGTTCCTTGATCAAATCAGCTTTCTTGTTTCATCAAAAAAAAAATTTAAATGAATTTATTTAAATAATTCAATGTTCTGAAAATCTACACGACACGTCATAAAAACTCCAAAAACCGTTAGAATCATACTCTTTTTTATTAATCCATAAAGAGCAAACTCACTGAGAATATCAGCATTAGCTTAGATTATATACATGCTTATAGATCATTATCACTGAAAGAGTCGATCCAACTGAGGCTGCCCTCATGAACACTGGCTTCGAACAAGTTTGGCATCCCATGTAGCAAAAGATCCTTAAACATTTCATTTCTTGGGTTGTAAGAAACCAAAGCTCTACATTTATACTCCAACAAGATTTCTCCATTTTTCAGAAGGCACAAGACTCGAACGAAGCTTCTGTTCCTAAAGAACTTTGAGTCCCTGAAAGATTGACTCAAATCTTGTTCCAATCCTCTTGGCACATGAATTCCAATGTTGTATTCCTTGATCCAAGACTCCTTCACATCATACTCTTTCATAACCCAAATCTCTTTCCCAGAACTGCAAGGGACAGCAGCAGAAAGGCAACCCCCTAAATTCACCAAGTCATAGTGGATCCTGTGTAGCTCACAAGGTTTCTCGACTACCCGGAATTGTTCATCTGCAATGTCAAAGGAGACTAGCAAGCGACTTGGACCATGGTATCGTGGCCAGGTACACCAATGAAGTCTTCCATTGACCAAAACTTGTGATGGCGCCTCCAACATGTGGTAATTTACTTGCCCAAGACTTCTCCATTCTTGGCTGCCTAAAGTGAGAATCTGAACCTCTGATTTTCCATAACCGCGGTAATAGCGGTGGTTTCCGTGTGTTTTCCTACAGTAATCAATCTTGACAACCTTGTACTTGTTAGTTGTTGGATGGAAACCAAATCCAAACACCACATCTTGATTCTGGAACTCTGTTGATTTCGGCAGCTCTACATAGTTCCTAGTAAAAGGATTATACACGTACAGTCGATTTTTTGTTGATGAATCACTTAAGCACAGCAAGCCCTTGCATGATCCTACCACATCGAATTCAGGCAAGGCAGGTACCCGGATTTGGTGAACCGTTTGGTTATCTTCATCACGGGATGAGAGCTCAAAGGAGTAGAGCTGGTTTCGGATGGGGTAGTCACAGTGCAAGATAAGACATGGATCATTCTTGGCCGTGCAGGAAAATTGCAAACTAGGAAGCAGAGGGTTTTGTGCAGTGTTGAGCCAGGCTTTGCATACAAGCTTGAAGTGCAGTAGTGACGTTACGGGCAGCCTTGATAATATTTCAAGGACAATCTCCTGCGGGAGATATTCCATTGTGCTTGCTTGGTTTATGAGTGCTTCTTAAGATTTGTCGTGTCCTCACTTGCTATGTTTCTGGCAATACATGAGTCCTGCCAGCCGGAGAATCAGGAGGACAGGTCTTAAAATGAAAATGAAGGGGAAAGTAAACGAAGTGGAACAATGATAACATCAAATTATATAAAAAGGAGACGGAGTCTACGACAAGGATCGTTTTTCTGGATTAATACATTTGATAATTATCATGAAGGTTGATGTTTGATACGGACCAAATTAAATTGGACTCTTTTGTAAATGATTGATACAAGAGGTATAATTTATTTCGAAAAACAGCTGTACGTCGAATGTCTAATAGAGAGCTTGTTAAATCAGGGACACTCTCCTTATCTTTTTGTCATCTATGCTGAAGATGACAAAAATATATCTGGATCATAAAAGAGCATTGCTGGTAACGCAGCTGGCCAAAACACTTAAAAAAAAAATCCCCGACTGTGTTAATGTGTTCTTAATCTGTTGATACGGCTGCCGGGCCACAAGGAATTTGTTAATCTGTTATAATTTTGAGAGAATTCTAAATTTATTTCTTTGTGAAATTGAGATTCCATAAAGATTTTGATCAAATTAATTGATGCTTCTGTAGCTGCTTAAACATTATCTAGTAAATCGTCAATTTCAAACTCTGAAAGTAAGAAATGAATGCTGAAAAACCGGAACTAGCTATCAGCATTGAACCAAACATTTTTATTTAATAAAGAGCAAACTCACTAAGCAAAGAAGCATTGGCTCACATTTTATATGCCATTATCAATTAGAACTGTCAATCCAACTCAGGCTCCCTCGTGAACACTAGCTTCAAACCAAATAGGCATTACGGGGAGCAATAGATCCTTTGATGTTCCATCTCTTGGATCATAAGAAACCAAAGCTCTGCATTTATACCCCAGCAAGATGTCTCCATTTTTAAGAAGGTAAAAGCATGAACAAATGAGATATTCCTGTACAACTTTGAATCCCTGAAGGATTGACTCAAATCTTGTTCCAATCCACTTGGCACGTGAATTCCAATGCTAAATTGCTTGATCCAAGACTCCTTCGCATCATAATCCTTCATAGCCCAGATCTCAAATTTTCCAAATTTGCAATGTGCAACAGCAGACAAGTAACCCCTAAATTCACAAAGTCAAAATGACACCTCTCTAAGCCACCACAATCAGGTTTTGTGACAACTCGAAATCGCTCATCTGCTAGGTCAAAGGAGACGAGCAATCGACATGGACCATATTTTTGGGGCCAAGTACACCAATGAAGCATTCCGCTGACCAAAACCGGTGATGGGCTCTGAAGAAAATGGTAAGGACCTTGTCCAAGCCTTCACCACGCCGGGCTGCCCGAGGTGAAGACCTGAACCTCAGGTGTTGGTGAAATGATTCTGTTAAGATAGTGGTGATGTCTACGCGGATCCCTCTAATAAACAATCTTGACAACCTTGTACTTATTTGATATTGTATCAAAACCAAATCCGAACATTACATATTGATAATTGAAATCTATGGATTTGGGAAGCTCTACGTAGTCCAGGTGAAGGATTATATACATGCAGTGTAAACTTTTTGTTTTTGAATCACCTAAGCAAAGCAAGCCTTTACATGATCCGACTATAGAAAACTCTGGCAACGTAGAAAATCTAATTTTGTACACCTTTGATTGTCTTCGTTGCAAGATGGGAGCTCCAAAGAACAAAGCTGGTTTCGAACTGTTTAGTCACAGTGTAAGATGAGACATGAGTCATTTTCGCCCATGCGCGAAAATTGCATTGTAACAAGAAGAGTGTTGTGTGTTAACTTGTTCTAGGCTTTGCATACAAGCATGAATTGCAGTATAGATGTTACTGGCAGCCTTGATAATATGTCAAGGAAATCTCCGCCGGAAGATGCTCCATTGTGCTTATAGGTCGATGGAAGTTTTTTGTTCTGATACTAGATGAGAATTAGGAATCAAGATGCACTTAAAATGGAACTATGATCACATCATAGTTTTATGAAAACATTTGAACTCATGATGAAGGTTGTTTTCTCGGATTGATTCCTTCGATAATTCCTATGGAAAATGGTATTTTCGCTTTTCTGTTTGGTATGTACCAATTAACAAGGACAAGTTTTGACAGTATTGATCCATTTTTCCCTGCCGAACGTTAACTAAAAGTTTGTTAAATCAGGTGTACCACACACAAATTGATCTATTTCAAGCATTACCTCCATTTCTGAGTTTCATATCACCATAATTCTTCATAACCCAAAATCTCTAATTTCCCATATTTGCAAGGGATAGCAGCAGAAAGGCAGTCCCCTAAATTCACCGGCTTGGACTACTTTTCTGGACGAGTAAACCAATTTATTCCTCCAATTAACCAAAAACCTGTGATGGCTCCTGGAAAAATATCGGAAGGTGCTCGCCATAAACTTCTCCGGGCAGGGCTGCCTGGTGTGGAAACATGAACATCTGATCTTACAGGAATCACGTCATAAAAAATGCGATGGATTCTACTTAGTATCCTGCAATAGACAACCGTGAAAACCCGGTAGTCCTTTGAATCCAAAACCCAACATCACATCTTGATTCTGGATTTGTACTGATCTGGGCAGTTCTATGTTGTAGTCCCCGGTGAATGGATTATATTTGTAGATAGTTTATTGTTAGTGAATCACACAATCATATCAAACTTCGGAAAGACGTGAGAAATGCACGGAAACAAGAAGAGGGTCTTGTTCTAAGCAGAGCCAGGCTTAGCAAACAAGATTGATTGTAGTATAGATGTTATGGGCAGCCTTGATTGAATGTCAAGGATAATCTCCCAGGAAGATGCTCCATTGTGCTTATCGGTTCGTATTTTGTGAGCTAATTAATGAGCCGGCCGCTGCTTCTCCTACTCTGTTTCCGATAAAATAAGATATCAACTCGGCAGAGATTTGCAACAAGTCTTAAATAAAAAACCGCCGATGATTAAACAAGCAAAGTGGGATTTTGATGACACAAATTGATGTGAAAAGAGAGGGAGAGCATGATGAAATTGTCGGTTTATGGATCCATCTTCAAATATTCTTTCGGAATGCTAACTCCTTACAAAAAATTAATTAATTAATTAATTATGTTCTAAAAACAATAAACCTGTAATGACATTTGTAAGTATAAAACCTTGATTAGGATCAGAGCATCTGTGAGCTTTCGTTCATTGCAGCTGTTTTGATTGAAACAAGACTAGGAATGTAAGGAATCGCTTGGTAGTTTGTCTGAACGTCGAAAACTTTTGGTCTTCTGATGCTTTTGCTTCTTACATTGTAAGCAAGCAGAGCTTCTGAACCAAATAACATTTGCAGTTCAGTTCCTTCGGTTGCTTCCTTGTTCATATTCTCTCGGTAATTCAGAATTTGCAACGATCCATATAACCTTTGCAACTTGGAGACGACTGAGTTGACTATAACAAACTCCTTAGTCCAAGATTCCTTCACCCCATACTTCTTCATTACCCAAATATCAAGATTAGGTTCCGAGAAACCGTCACATACATACAGAAACCCTCCAGAAACTCCCACAGAAATGCTGTTAATGGGCCTACATTTGTCATATTCTCGAGTTGGGGGACCTGGAAATTGTCGAAATTGCTCATCTCCAAGGTCAAAAGAACACATAAACGCCGTTCTCTTATCATGCGAATGAGCGTACCAATGGAGAGCACCGTTCAGAAAAGCTCCATAATATGGTTGATTAAGTACATACGGAAGGTCTCCAATATTTCTCCACGTATTCATACCAATTGTATGTACTTCAACCTGAAGCTTACTGGAGGAAATCGCTGCTTGATCTTTGTAACTGAGAATTTGAATCACCTTGTATTGATTAGTACTCTGATTGTAGCCGAAGCCACGTATTCTTGTAGCAACATTTTTCCTTTTAGGTTGTGGAAGGACCAAGTGATCGCCAAGAATTGGATTACACACAGAAATGATATCTTGCTTGTAAGAAAACTCATGCAAGCAAATCAAGCCATTGCATGAAGATAGCAAAGACAGCCTCTCCTTGTCACCTTGGTTCAATGTAAACAAGGGCACAAGGGAATTTGTGTAGATCCTCTTACAGAAATTCGTGAGAATCATTATTGAAAATGGTGCGCTTGCAAGATGTATTTTGGTGAAATAAGGATCCGAGCATAAGCTGTGCCAGGATTTACAAACACACTTGATTTGAAGAATGGTCTTGATTGGAAGCCTGGAGAAAATATCAACAAGAATTGGCAAAGGAAGATCTTCCATGGACACATTATAATTAGTTGCCAATACACCATCTTCTTCTTTTGCAGCTTCTTTGGCTTGGAATTTACTTCTTGTAATACAAGATTTCATTTTCAGAAAGCGAGAAATGGCCATGAACTAATCAGGAACCTTTATATATGGAGAATGTTCCAAGTTATGGCGTACAAGGCAAGTTATTGAAAAACAATAAGGTTGCTTTTGGATCAATTATTGGTTTTAGTTAAATACTGTAACTTACATAAGCTGCATGAAAGTTCCATCATGTTGCCTCGTCTGCGATAGAGCCGCATGTGAACATTATTTATTTCGTGGCCTGGAGAAGTACGAGAGAATGAATATTCAATTCTATTGGTGGGGCTAACCAGTGACTTTGAATTTGCAATTGCTGGGGAATATTTAATCCGTTAGCTAAAAATGAATCCAAGGTAAACGAAGGAATAGTTTCTATAAATGAATCCGCAGTAAATGGAGGAGTAGTTGATGGATTTCATAACGGAGTGACACAAATTTTTACTTTTATTTTTTGAAGTTGATAAATTGTAACATCAGCTCTCAAATAAAGGGATGTGTTATTAACTTTCAGATTAAGTTAAACTCAAGCACACAAGTTCCAAGTGTTTACACTTCAGGTTGAAACTTTCAAAGACTGGTGTATGCTTGGACACGTCAAGAGTAAACGAGGTAGAATTTCCGTGGAAGAAATGTCTTCTAGAAAAGAAGACGGGTCCAAATTTCTCAGAGAGGTTGCAATCTTGAAGAGTTTTTTAATCATTTTGTATTTATTTGCAAGTCCTCCGTCAAATTCACAATTGATTACATAATAAAAGTCCAAATTTGCTTTGTTGTTGGCTTCTTTCTACTTTGACGTCTTTGAAAATTGGAACGCCATTTAAATCCGATCAGTCTCAAGGAGGACAGCACAGTCTTCACATCAGCCCAAGGCTCGGCCCAATGAATTAATTTCTCACCAAAATTTTGTGGCCCGGTTCTTTATTTGCCATCTCATTTATGAATGATGAATGCACGAGCACAGTGCCACAGTTTGGTTTTTATTATTAATAAAATAATAAAAATGATGGGCCCCATCAACTGAGATTAATTTTAAAAGAAAAATACTAACGAGAGAGAAAGACGAAAGAAAGTGTAGTGAAAAGAAAGAGAGAGAAAGTGGGTTGGGTAGAGAGAGGGTAAATTTTTTTTATTTTCCCTCGTCTTTCTCTTATTTTTCTCCTCTCTTTAGCATTGCTCATTTTAAAATGATGAATCTTGTTAATTTAAGTGCTAGTAGGTACGAAGTTCAAACTTTTTCACAAAGGTACAATAAAAATTGGGTTACACCATTATGCTAACTTAAAAAGAAAAAAAAGGAAAAAGAAATAATAATAACATGCTCCGTACGATATATGAATTTTTCTTAAAAAATAAAAGAGGATGTTATATTTTATTATTGCTGTTGTTTGTCTTTGCCATATAGATATGGCTTATTATTTCCCTATAATCAAATGCACTCTTATTTTAATTAATAAAACTTCTCTTCTTTATCAAAGTTTATAACATACATACATACATATAAATATATATATAGACACACACGCATGTATATGTATAAAACCATTAATAATGTAATTATAACTCATCCTTTGATACCAATTATTATGATCTCACGGTTGACGCTTTCTGCTTTAGCATATGATTTGCTAGTGAGATTGGTTTATCTCCGTTATTGGTAGAGTCAGATTCATTATGTGTGTTAATTTTGGGTGAAGTTTTCTATTTGTACTAAGTTGTTTTACATTCTTGTTGATATTCAATGTTTGTTTATGCTAAAATAAGATTCTTAAACTTATGAGGTGCAGAGAATATCAAAACAAGAAGAGGTAATTTAATAATTTAACAGTTGAAGGTAATCAACAGATGATATAAAGTGTTTTTGTTTTAACTTAATTTCATTAATCCTTTGTTCAAGTTGAATGGCTTACATGGAAATTTAGTGAGCTTACACAGCTTGCTGCAAAAAGAAGAAAGAAGAGGCCGCGATCATTATAATATACGGAAAAATAATTAGTTAGGAATAAGTGAACATTTAATGAACATCGGCCTCGCTAACCATTGGTTTAAATCAAAGCAATCGAATGCTGAGACGCGAAGCAACTTGTGCCAAATGTTAAAATGAAGGATGTATTAATCAATTCATTTCACCAACAAATAGTGCAGAGGAAAACTTGGCACTTTTTAGCCAAAGATAAAAGGGCAATGCAACGATACAGGATGTGCCCTACTTCAATTATATGTAGATTGTATCAGTCTACACATCACATTTACCAACTACCCCATCCGAGAGAAATCATTTCTCCCCCCACGGTCTTCACATCAGGCCAAGGCCCGGCCCAATGGATTCATTTTCTCATGAAATTTGTGGTCAGCTCAGCGAAGTAGATCGGCCCGCCCCTTTATTTGCCATTTCATTTATTTATGATGAATGGGCAATCGCAATTTGGTTTTTAGAAGAAAAATGATAAAAGAAACAAAAAGATAACAAAATCATGACAAATAATTTATCTTGTAATAAATCTATGAATGTTTCTTTAATGATTTCACTTTTTTTCTTTTTAAATATAATTCTCAAATACTATTAGTAAGATTAGTTTATTTTCGTTAGTAGTAGAGTCGAATTCATTAAACGTTGTTAAATTAGTTATGGGTCAAATTTTGACTTATACTTAATTATTTATTATATTGTTGACACTCAACACTTGCTTATGTCAAATCAAGATTTTTAAATTTATCATCAAATCAAGGTTTTCAAATTTATCATGTCTCAATGATTTGTAATCAAGTAGCAAATTCCTTTAAAAAAAAAAGTAGCAAATTGTTTAACGAAATTTATTTTATAGTATTGAGATTCATTTGCATGGATAGAAGATTATCCATCTCATTTAATTATTGTAATCTTTGAGAGCTTGTGATAGAACGATGATTGTAGTTTCTTAATTCGAAAATAATGAGTATGACCGCAGCTCGTTGATAGAACATACCTTCAACAAAACGGGTGCTGACCAAGAACTCTCCTACACATTAATATTATATTTGTTCCTAACCAAAGTAGAATTTAGAGTCGTAATAGAGACGAACAGACAGCATCATGAGTTGCATTATGATGAAACAAAGAAACATATTTTTATTTGGATTTTGATTCTTAACTATCATATATACCAACCTAACTTCTTTACGTTCTTCTTCTATCACTAAAGAATGTTCTTGGGACCCCAAAAAAAAAAGAAGAAAAAACTCCCCAACAAATGAGGATCTATACATCTCAGATTGATTTTCTCTTGCCTACTTAATCCATTGCACCATCACTAGCACCTAATTTATTGCATCCATATTCCTACAAATCTTTAACATTATCAGCAGGTAGGTCCAGAAGAATTAATGTTGGTATATATGGGCATAACCTTCCATTATCTCTTAAGTAAAAAAAATTAATTAATGGGCCACTTTATTTTCTACGTAATTTCTACGTAATTGACCATTGAATCTGAATCACAAACAAAGATTGGAACAATGTTATGTGACATCACAGAACCTAACCCTTGCAAGCGTGTCTCATCCAATAACACACCAACACTCGGAGAAAGACATTTATCCCTTTACAGATTACAGGAATACCCATATACATACATACATACATACTCTATATATATATATATATAGAGTATGTATGTACATATGCAGTATGGATGAGTTCTTTCTCGTTTGCAAATAGATTCAGTACTTCTCTTCTGCATACATTCACACGCTATATTAGGATTTTATAAAATCGTACTCAAGAACATCTTTACTTGAAGGACATAAAATTCACACTTGTTTGATGATTTTTTTAAAATTAATTACTAACCCTTTTCTTATAAGATATTTCTTGACTTGGCTAGGAGACTGATGACTTTGACTTGTAATCGCTTGTCAACCAATAGCACCTAAGGCTATTGGAAGATTAATTTTATATATCCATTATAGCAATATGAATTAACAAAATGTATATGTTGATACTTGGTAGAATATATAATCGACTTTTTTCTTGTAGGGTTTGATGCTAATCATGTGGTCTCTGGAGGTAATGGTGGTGCACTAATGACTCTAGTGTGTTCCTATAAGCCACGAACATAATACATTATATAATTGATGAAGATAATGTAGACAAATGAATGCAGCATTATAAAAGCAAATTAATTAAAAGTCATTTTCCGTTTCAGTGAAGGTTTTAAAATAAATTTCCCGTCTTATATAAATGGAGGTTTCAAACAAACGACAAAAAAAAAAGTGCATAATTTGTATAAGTTGTATTAGCATTATTGAATGAATCCAATTCAGCATGTTTTATATATTTTTTTTATTATTTTAAATGTCCACCTTTTTGGACATCAATGGCTTTGTTGTATATTTATTCCAAAAATTATTTATATATCCATTTACATTGAACCTTAATATGCAGTGTTTCCTAATAATAGAATAACTTGTGGGCTTAAAATAAAACCAGAGGCGACAATGAAAATGACAACTAAAATATGGTTCATGATCATCATCAATCATATATCATCATTCTCATTCATTTTTTTTTTAAATTTTTTCCTTAAATGTAAATAAAATTATTCAATTACCTGTTTATTGGTATGCATATGCAACTTGCTTCAAGCACTATTAGTGGAGCAATACTTGTAATGATACCATAGCCATACAGGTCTCTTTCACAATCATATTACACGTATTATTCTCCCCTTAGAGACTAATAAAAGTAGGACCTTAGAAAGGGAGACTACAAAAATAATTTGTCCAGTTAAAATGAAATAGATATATATTTAAAACTTTTTAAGTATAGATTTCTGTATGCTTTAAAAAGTAATTTTGTGTTATACAATGATATTTTAACTATAATTTAATATTATAAAGTAAGATTGTTGTCTAACTCAAATTTATATTTTAAAACGTACAAATGTTCATGTCGAACAATGAAAATTAAATAAATATTCTACATTTCATCACAGAATAGCTGGAATAAAAAATTAACGCATTATAAGCAAAATTTAGCCAGCAATTGGTCATCTAAAATTGATATCCAAAGATTTCTCAGGTGCACTTTTTGTCTTAAGCTTCATGAACTGTTAGGTCTCTCTTAAAAAATTTTCTTTGCATTTTCCAAATGAAGTAACTTTAATTTTGAAAACTTCTTTTGAATAATTAGGCAACTTTGTCGGCAAATTGGGCAAGAACGACCCCACAATTTGATAGAAAGAATAAAAAAATTGATAATATGAGTGAAGGGGTCCTTTAAAAGAGACCCATAACATTTTGTGATTAACACAAGCACTATCAACAGCACTACCAACTAGCCATTATCATCGAAAACCAAAAAGATCCCCTCCCTCTCTATATACAAATTAGGTGGTCCTCGCAACCATTTTCTCTTCACAATACAAGGAGCAGCAGCAACCAACCAAGCAACCAACAGAGTCTAAAATTTTCTACAGAGACAAAAAAAAAAAATGTGGCGCATGTTGAGGCCAAGAAAGAGCCCTCGGGTGGCGGATGAGACGATGCTGAATGGAGCTCATCCGCTGCCAATGTTTGTGCATGGAATGAACAGAAGATCAAGAAGGGACGCATTGAATCTTGCTTTCTCAATCATCTACACAGTCGTCCGGGTGCCGGTCGAGGTCTTCAGTTGCTTCTCACAGCCTCATGTTAATGGTGCTGCTGATGGCTCTTGGGTGTCCGGTGAGTTCACACAAATATCAGAAATGAATCATTTGATGGTCAGTGACAGCTTGCGCTATGCAATCTTGATGTAAATTAGCTACATATACATATAGCAATAGTTATTACAACTATTGGGGGGTTGGTTAATTAATTAATCAGGGCAATTTAAGGATCAAGTGCTGGGGGGGGGGTGAAATTTTATCTGGATTTTGGATCTTTATATACTTTTTATTTGCATGGATTTTACATTGAATGGTCTTTTTTAAGATTGTGTACCATGTAAATTTTTGTTTAATTTTCTGAATCAAATCACTTGTGTTAGTGAAGAAAGTACACAATTAAATCCATATATGATAAATGGAATTTTGCCAGCCGTGATAAAGCAGTTGCTTTTCTTTTCTGGTTCATTTTTTTCTTTTTTCTGTTTCTCAATGTTATGTGGAAATTACATCTGCAGAATGATCATCGGAATAGATCTTTAATCAAGTTTTAAATTAAAACAACCAAATGCATTATTCTAAGTGTAATTAATAATCAATTAAGGATAAATTAATAGTACTGCTGAAAAGAAAAAAAAGGAAAATTAAACTAGTGGTGGTTCTATTTTTTTCTTTTGTATAATGAAGCAGGCTGCTGGCTGCAGCGGAGGCCGGAGGAGGATATAAAAATTAGAAAATTATTTTTTATTTTTTAAAAAAAAGAAAGAAAGGTGGATGCAACATATTATTAATACATAATCAATTAAAGTTTCAACATGTTTTTGATGAGTTTGGAAGAAAGGCAGTCTTTGTGAAAGTAAAAATTAACTGAATTTAAATGACCACAGTGATGAATGCGCACTCTATTAACCCTGCTTCTGCCTTTAAGTTCTGTCATCAAAAAAAGAAAATTAAAAGCAAGATACTCAAGCAGTCTAGCCTAATAACCTTAATAATTTTTCTTCGAAAAAAAAGGAAGATAATCATAATCAAAGATATGGAATAAATTCTACCGGCTACTAATCTACAAGCCTATACTTTATCAGACACCAGCTATCGGTTACTAACACATCATGGATTCCATTAGAACAAGAATATCAAATAATAGCTACTTTTATAAAATGTTTGTAAAAGAGACTTTTTGGCTTGATAATAATCTAAATAAACTAACATATAAATTTATTTTATATATATTCTCTTAAATTTTTGCTATCAAAAGTCTCAATGATATATGCATATAGCAAGCAGGAATATTATTCACAACAACTTGCAATCCAATTCAATTGGTATCAAATTTGAACTTTTTCAATCAGTAATCATCAGAAGGTTTATGGAATATTCTTGGTGTACGAATGAGAGCGAAGCGTGAGAAAAATGGCAATGATGTAGTTGGTTTTATGTCCATATTTAGTGCAAAAGGAAAATTGAGTAAATGAGTCAACTATCAATTCCAATTAATTAACTTTGTATTGCTTACCATCATTATATTTTTGTGAACTAGATCTAGTGGTATTGAGTGCCAAATATACCATGAATTAATTTGATTGTTTTTCAGATTTCCCACTCAATTTTATTGAGAACACTTTGGTCATTTAGTCTATTAGATAATTATTAAGGGGAAAAAAAATCGTTCATAACATTCTAGAACAATTAATCCATTATCTGCAAAGTCTGCAATGTGGATATCAAGCGTGAATATTACGATTACGTGCACGACTCTTTCACCTAAGAGTAATTGATGCACTACATTATTTAAATTTTGTATTTTAAAAAATGTGAACGTCTTTAACTCTTTTATAATTTTATGATTAGTAATTTATATACTTAATTTTATATATATAGTTCTTCTCTAATGAGAACATCTTCACTTTATTGAAGTTAGGATGTCAGAAAAATATAAAAAAAATTATAGAATTCAACATATTAGAGACTGTGGTTGTTGTCTATTAATAGCATCTTTATTTTGTTAAAATGAGGATAATTAACTATAAAATAATAATAATAATAATAATAATAATTATTATTATTATTATTATTATTATTATTATTATTATTATATATTCACTTTTTTGACTTTGTTGATATTGTCTTTCCCTGTCTAGCCTGTATGCATGGCAAACTTTATATCTATATGCTCGAGCTAAAATTATTATTTTTTAATAAAATATTTCTTTTGTTTTTTTGACAAGAAGATCGATATTATATAAAAAAAAAATAACAATAAGAATCACATATGTATGGTAGGGCTGGAAGATAAATGTATACAAGCAATGGCAATGTATATATAGGTTGGCAGTGCACAAAGCATCTTTGCTCATAAATAAATATTTGTGTTCAACTTAAAGTTGAAATGGATATGGGTGAGACAGATTATTGTCTCTTGTACAATTTAGTATTGCCATTTTGCAATTCGCAGGCTAAGATTCTTATTCAAAACTGTGGGGGGAAGATTAAAATTATATGAGTTGTACGTCAAGTTTTTCAATATTTTCGGCTTCTTTTAGGTTTTTCCTTGTGGATTTATTTGCCAATTTGATTGTCTAACAAACCTGGAAGTTTTGAACACATTCGTTTTAGCCACCAAAACATTAAAAGGGAAGGCCAAATGGAAGTACTACATTGAAGAAACATTCGCAAATAATTAAACCCAAATAAGATAGGAATTTATGACAATATTAGATGTGATATAACTACAACACAATGTTAAGTTATAACCAGATACGATTGTAGCCTCAAATTTTAATATTCAACTGTACAGATGTGGCACCAGAGAGCTACTGATAACTTTGAGTGGAAGAGAAAATCGACAAAACTTATAATGAATAAGGGAAAAATATATTGTTAGAAATTAAGAAAAAGTTTTGCAAGATTTTTTAAGCTTTAAAATCCCAAGCTTTTCTTCGTTTTCTCTTCTAGGCAATCATAACTATAATGTAGCTAGTGGACTAAAAAAGTTGTAGTCACCAATAATAATTCTGAGAGTACCAATGAAAGAAAGATACCATATCAAACAAATCTCTAAAGAAAAAAAAATAGAATGCATTAATAATAAAGTACCTTTCTGGAACTCCTTTCAACTTTCACTTAATATGTTGTTTTGCTTAACCAACAAGGCTTGGAATTTGCTAAGCTTTAATTCCCACAACACTTCTTTTTCACACATTTTAGAATAAAGCTGAAATGACAAGCAAATTAAAGTAAATTATCGAGGAATGATGGAAATCATTGAGTATTGAAAATGACTGACCAATACCTCATCGAAGAGTACAATTATATGTAAATGTAATCATATAATAATTACATTTTCCAAATATTGGTGCTGATAATAGCTTTATTTTTTTAATGTGTTACATTAGTCCACGCCGACATACAAGAAAGTCATTTAATCCAAGAACAAAATTAAAATCTATTGAATCATTATTACAAGCATATGCATACATATACATAGAGAGAGATAATATGGTCCAGGATTTTAAACTTTATTAAAGTGCCAAAAATTATTAAATTATATAATTTAATAATATAATATTATTACACTATTAAATTATATGATTTAATAATTTTTTGGACATTAATAAATTTAAAATCTTAGATTAGGAAATATATATATGTATGTACGTATGTATGTATGTATCAATCTGCTGACTCTCTCTCACGTAAAGTCAATAGGTCACCCATCTTGAATTTTTTCCCACTGTGTATATTATGTTTTTCTTTTAAATTTAATTATGACATCTGATGTCAAAAATTTAACCTGATGGAGAATTTTGTAACCAAATGATAATTACATCCACATGCATATCTATTTTTAAAATGTTCGGACTCTTATAGATGATGATCATTGCTTGCATAATCATTAAAAATGTACTAAAATTAACACAGACAACAAAATAACAACCACTGAAAGTTGATTTACCCCTACAAGAAGCAAATCCTCTCTGAAGCCAGAGATCTTCATGAGGTAGGAAGCAGCCCTTGAGGTACGACCAATGGCCGGTTTTATGAATCAATCTTAGTATTTCCTGTATATTCTAACGGAAAATTCGGTAATGCTTTGATTAAAAGTATAGCATCAATGTTGTGATAAATATAAATTTTATAAATTATACATAAAATAAAAAAATAGTTAAAATAAGTAAAATAACATAAAAGTAGTAAAATAGTGTTTTAAAATTATAAATAAAACAAACACTTACAAAAATAACATAAAACTTCTAAAGTAGCATTAATCTTTAATTAAATAAAAAAATTTATTCATTTAATGTAATTATAAAAATTATTCATCAATTGCAAACAAAAAGGAATTATGTATGACAAAGAAAAAGACCAAATCTTTCCATAAATAGCTACTCACTAACAATAAAAGCTTCATAGTCAACCCATCGAAGTCAACAAAATCGATGGATACTAAGCATTGAAAGGTTTAGAGACGAGGACAGATAGAATCCATTGGCCGACTCTTATGACTCTTAGTTGCATGCAACTTGAAGGTTCATAGTAATTAAGTTTTATCATTTTTTTTAAATAATGTGGCATTATTTTATTAGATTAAATGATAATTAATAATTAAATTCTATTATTTTTTATTTAAATGGTGAAATTTTATTATTAGCCACACATAAGTTAAGATCTAAAATAAGTATTCCAACTAAGGAGAAATTCTAAAATATATATGAGGTTCTATGCTATAATTTGATGTGGAACCACCAACAAATTATAAGACATGTGACGACATATTTTAAGAAAATTATAGAACAAAAATTTTAAATTTTCCTCTTTTCATTATCCTTCAATATTTTTGAATATTTTAAAATTTCAAAAAAGTAAGAGATAAAACAATAATGTTACTCTCTCTCTCTTACCTTATTCGCATTCGAATTCTTTTCTCCCTGTTCAATTTTTATCTTGCTTTTGTGCCTGCCTTTTTTTAAACCTAGTAAAGAAGAATAAGATTTTTGATGATCAAGCTGATGTTGGCCCCCTTCACACATAAAGGCCAAAGCAAGAATGATTTTGCGAAAGATGAAACATCTGTGGCTGCCATTGTTTATTTATTTATTTTTTTATAGTGGCTGTCATAAGTTTTCTTTATTTTACTTTTTGGTTAGCCAATTATTTATTGACATTAAGAAATAATTTATTTTAATAAGCATCTATAAATTAATTTGAGGAGATTTCTCTTTCGATAATAGTGTGGCTTTTGAATTGGTACATTTTTTTTTTATGGTGAATCAGTACGATCTAAAGTACCTTTAACAATTCTACTAAGGTTTGGAACATATCGGTAAATCTTTATTCAATTTGTTCTATATCCTCGATACCATCAAGTCTTTATATTTTGTTAAGTAGCGATAAAATTCAATCACTCAAAAAGGATTTTCAAGAGTATACTATATACAAAGATGAAACAACATAATCAATGCAAAATTGGCACTGAAAAATAGGTCCATTAATTTTAAATAGTATAATAAAAAATGTCCTCTTAGTAAAAATAAAACTAATGCCTTAATCACACAAAACTGATAGAAGGAGGAGTATATTATACTAATGTAATCAATAAAGTCATATATGAAAGTTTAGAGAAAGGTTAAATCGACGGTAAACCGAACAAGCCTAATTAAACTGACCATTACATGATATAACATCTTTAACTCTAATGGAGAGAAAATATTGACAACAATAAAAAAAATATATATATTCATCTTTTTTCTTTGGTGGGCAAGTTCATTTCCCAGTAGATTTGGCTATTGATTCCCCTCTCTCATGGCCATACTTTAATCTATAATGACTTGAATAGCATTTTACTGGGAGTTTAAATCTTTGATTCAAACACCGATGTGGATTGTTATACCGCATTTAATATTGGCAAAACGGCAAAGCAATGGGTGCAGTATTGCCAATAAAGATGCAAATCGAAACAATGGAGCACATTTTATTGGTTTTATCGGGAGAAAAATCATCTTCGTCACGAAAAAAAAAAATCTTACTCGTCTTCATTAGTTTTCGAAACTGGCAGTCACCAAAGCAAAGATGGAGAGAGAGTAGCATTAATGTTGTATCTCATACTTTGTTGAAATTCCAAAATATTCAAAAATAATATATAGAGGCATAATGAAAAGAGGGAAATTTGTAATTTTTGTTTTAAAATTTATTCAATATGTATCGTCATGTGTCCAACTATAATTAATTGGTGGTTTCATATCAAATTATGACATGGAGTTTCAGATGTATTATATAATCTATCCCCAATTAATTATAACATTACTCTTCATTTAATATCGTTATTCTCCAAGAGATAACATACTTTTTTTTTCCCTTAATAGGAGAATAAACAAAGTCAAAATCAATTTTGTAATTTCCTACGTTCTTAAGACTCAAAATCGGATAATTAGCCAAATAATATTGTTCAAAATGTTAGATTTATTTCTCATATTATGTGGACTGGCATAAATCATTCTAATTGTTTTCTATATTTTACCGAATTAATACATGACTATTGTCAAATATGATGGAGCAATTTTAACAGACTCATTTATTAAGTGATCAAATATTGTGTTAATGAATCTGATTTTAACATATCCTATACAGTAATATATTATGGACAAGTATAATCCTTGATTGTGTTATGTTAGCTCATTATGGGATGAGCAATTTTGTACTAACGCATGAGGGGTCCCTGCACTCAACCACTGTATTTAAGTTACTTCGGCCCATTAGAAGTTAACGGTTCAAGAAATTTGTGGCATGAGTGCAGTGCACCTTTCTCTCTCTCGTTTCTCTCCCGTGTGTGTACAATAATTTGTTGAGAAAAACCGATTGTTTTTGTCTCATTTTGCTAGACATGTGTGAAATACTAATAAGGCAACCCAAGAGGGGGGTGAATTGGGTTTTTAATAATAATCACACTAAAAATAAATTATCAAGCAAATCTAAAACGAAATTAAAAACAGTAATAAATGAATCGATCACAAATTAAAAGATAGAGAAAGAGAGAATCAAACACAACGATGTTTACGTGGTTCGGCCAACCTCGCCTACGTCCACGCCTCCAAGCTTTCCGGGCTTGAGGTTTCCACTAAGCAAGCCTCCAAGGCTTCAATAGCTTACACTTGACTTCCAAGGTGTCAATAACCTTTACAACTAGAGATTTTCCATAATCTCTTAACCCAAGTGTATCCCAACACTTACAATCCCTCATAGTAAAAGATTACAATTTGATTTTCTCTCACACTAAATCAAAGATTACAAGTTGATGCTCAAAGTGTGAATAGATGAAGTGAAATTTTGTTTTTAGCTCTTGTGAAGATTGCAAACTCGAGTATATGCTCAATGGTTGTGTTGTGATCAACCTTCTTTGAATTTGAATGAGTTTATTTATAAGTAGAGCTGAAAAACTAGCCGTTATTTGCTGTCTGCCCGAAAACGGTTCACCGTTAGCTGTTAACGGTTAACCGTTTGTGCTGGTCAAAGTTACCGTTACGCCAGAATTCAAATAAACGGTTTGCCGTTTTTAGGTTACCCTTTCGCCGTTAACGTCCAGTGACCTGAAAAAGAATAACGGTTATCCGTTTCAAGTAATCGGCTAAGGCTTTGCACGAGATGACTCTCTGGACGTTATCGGTTCACCGTTTGCAAATAAACGGTTCACCGTTAGTGTTCAGTAACCTGCAAAAGAACAACGGTTATCCGTTTAAGTAAACGGCTAAGGCTGTGGGTGACATTACTCTCTGATTGTAATTGGTTAACCGTTTATAAATAAACGGTTCACCGTTAGTTTCCAGTAAGCTCTTTATTTCCGTTTTCACTAATCGGTTAGAGCCTAGACAACCCTTTGCTCTCTGGTGGTAATCGGTTAACCGTTTATAAGTAAACGGTTCACCGTTAGCGTCCAGTAAGCTATCCATTTCCGTTTTTCACTAATCGGTTAGAGCCTTAGACAAACCTTTGCTCTCTGGTCGTAATCGGTTAACCGTTTAGAAATAAACGGTTCACCGTTTTCTGCTAGAAACATATTTTAAACCAGTTTTTGCAAAGAATCATTTTCCAAGTTAAGATCCATCTTTTATAAGCATGCAAAGAATAGTTTTTAAGACTTTCATTTGTTTAGGAAATGACTCCAATAATTTTATCAAAAATCATGTAAAGTTTGTTATTATCAAAATCAATATTATTAACATATTTATGTTAACAATGTGGACTTTGTGGAAATGAGCATGTCGATTACATTGTCATGTTATTTCCATAATTATACTTGTATACTACTGAATAGTCACGTGTTTATAAGTGTTTTGTTATGTGGAGCATCCTGTTGTTGCACATATGATTTGATATTTATGGCACATTTTGGACTTATTTATGTTTTGGGTGATTGCTCGCATTTGACCTTTTGTTATAGTCACATTTTGATTAATTCAGTTGTTTTCAAAATCTATTTTATTTGCCATTTATCCTTAGAGTGATTTCTGCCGTCCAAGTGGGAGATTGTTAGATTTATTTCTCACATTATGTGGACTGGCATAAATCATTCTAATTATTTTCTATATTTTACCGAATTAATACGTGACTATTGTCAAATATGATGAAACAATTTTGACATACTCATTTATTAAGTGATCAAATATTGTGTTAATGAGTCTGATTTTGACATACCCTATACAGTAGTATATTATGGACAAGTATAATCTTTAATTGTGTTATTTTAGCTCATAATGGGATGAGCAATTTTGTACTAATACATGAGGGGTCCATGCACTCAACCACTGTATTTAAGTAACTTCAGCCTATTGGAAGTTAACGGTTCAAGAAATCTGTGGCATGAGTGCAGTGCACCTCTCTCTCTCTCGTTTCTCTCCTGTGTGTGTACAGTAACTTGTTGAGAAAAGTCGATTCTGGAGCTGAAGCAAAGGAAGCGGAATTCTGCAATTAGATCAGGCTTGTAGCAATTCGGTAAAGCTCCATAACAAGTTTCCACGTTTGGATTAATGGGAGATCATGATAAATTTTGAACTTACCTCAAAATTGTGACCCCAGAAGCAGTAAAAGCGACTAAACAAGGATGAGAAACGTAGGTGAGAACAACGGGAGATTGCCTTACAGTCAATAATTCATCGGGATCAAAGAGGTGTGAGTGGTTCTCTGTAAAATTTTGATTGCATCACCAACATGATGGGTTGCAAGCAATTCGTCTTATTCCATCTCTAGTAATTAGCTTCCAAATTAATACGTTATTGTCTGAGATGATGGGGATTTGAGTAACAGCATTCAGTAAAATTATAAACTTGCTTATAAACGATGTATTTCATTTTTTAATTTAACCCGTGGGGTCCGGCAGTCAGAAGATTGTTGACTCATGCTTGATCAATTTCTGCCACCAGATCAAACTGGATTGATCCAATTGCCGACGATCAACATCCGCATAATTTTAGAAGTGTGGAATTATGCGCAAGAGAAGCGCTATGTGCACTCATACACACACATGCATATGAGTAGGTTCCACTAAAGAATCTGGTACTTCCAACTCAATTACAGAATATATCCAATGGTTTAATGGAACCTAACTCTGTAAATATATATACAATAAACCTTTAATGAATTAATAATATTGACACTATGAAAAGTTTATAAATTTAGTAAATATTAATATATCAATAAATTAATTATTCACTTGTGATAAAAATTTTATTTCTAAAAAATATTATCACATTTATAATTTTTTCTTTAATTTAGTATTTATTGTGTTTTATTTAAGAGTAGTTAATTGTCTTACACCAGTAGTAATCAAATTATTGTAGAGCTAGAAATGAGATTAACTTCTAAATTAATTTCAAGAAGCGACTAACAACACTGAGAACATATTTTACAAAAGTCACTTGACATATTATGTAAATTTAGTTTCAAAATTAGTAATTATTACCTTATATAGTAGGCAAGTCTTACAAGAAAATAGGATTTTAAAAATTATTTTATAATTTATCGAATTATTAATTTATCACATTTACATATCCCAAGTCACAAACAGTAAAAATTATTATTTAATTGAAGTTATCAATTTAGCAAGTGCTGCTATTGATGCTGCTATCATTGCTGTTGTTATGCTAAAAAAAAATAAAAGGACTCAAAATGTAATTTTTGATTCATCAATTCCCAAAAACCTAACAGCTATACTCGTTGATTTATATTTAAAAACCTTGGACAAACTCTGGTTAAGATTTTTTTTAAAAAAAAATCCATTAATTGAGTGTTAAGCAAAACTTGGCTCCACACTTAATACTAATCTGATAGATGCATGTGCAGAAAAAGAGGGAAAGAAAAAAAAAGGTGTGTAATATTGTGACTAGCCAACATTTTCTTTTTAAAAAACTAACTAATGTTTGTTCTTTACTAATTCATCTTGTGCAGGAAATATTTGCGAAAGATTAAAAAAAAAAAAAGAATAATAACTAAAAATAGGAAAGAAATTGAGCCACTGAGTTACGACAATAAGGAAAGGCCGGGGCATAAAATTAGCTAAAGATTTGGTTGAAAAATTTTGTGGCATGAGCTTCCCTGAGTGCACTATAAAATGTTATCAGGAAGAAGCAAGATTTCATGCAATTCATCCAAAATCTCAAGTTACTTAAGAAATTAAATAAGTGCAGCTGAAACTAGAACATGGCGAAATCGAATATCCTGGCTTTGTTCCTATCATTACTGATGTTATCGGCTGCTGCAGCTTTGGACGTCGATGTGACAAAACACGGTGCAAAGCAAAATGCAGATATAAGCCAGGTAATAACTGAGCCTTAATTTGATGATTTATGAGATTGAATATCCCCACTAACTATGATTTTTTTATTTTTTTTCTTTTTAAAATTTTAACATGTATAAATAATGTGCTAGTCATCTTAATCAAATAATGTTTGTTGCTTCTTGTCTTAATTAGGCTTTAAGGGATGCTTGGAAAGAAGCCTGTGCAGCAACAACACCAACCAAAGTGTTGATCCCGCAAGGGACGTATCAATTAAGTCCAGTGACCATGGAAGGCCCATGCAAGGCTGCTATCGAGCTTCAGGTTAAAGGCACCCTTAAAGCCCTAACAGATCCTGCAAATGTCAAGGACGCTGGCAGTTGGGTTTCATTCAATAAAATCGAACATCTGACGGTATCCGGCGGTGGAACTTTTGATGGCCAAGGAGCCATTGCTCCTTCTGAATGTGAAAAGGATGATTATTGCAAGAACCGTCCCATTGTAAGTGTGTGTTTTCAATCCTGACAGGCTCAGCTTTATTTCTTTTACATTTATGTGCGTGTAGCATTTTAATTCACCATAGCTAGCTAACCAGAATGTACGTAATTAACTTTGTCAGAATTTGAGTTTCAACGCCATCACAAACTCGGTGGTACAAGACGTGACTTCACTGAACAGCAAACAGTTTCATATCAACGTAATTGGCGCCAAGAACTTCACCTTCCAGAGAGTTACCGTGACAGCACCTGAGGAGAGTCTGAACACGGATGGAATTCACGTCGGACGATCCAGTGGAGTGACGATTACGGATTCGAAAATCGGAACAGGGGACGATTGTATCTCGATTGGCGACGGCACCCAGCAAATGGAAATCAACAAGATTGATTGCGGACCCGGTCATGGAATCAGTGTAGGAAGTCTAGGAAAGTACCAAAATGAACAGCCTGTAGTTGGAATCAGGGTCAGGGAATGCAACATTAGCAACACCTCGAATGGCGTGAGAATCAAAACCTGGCCAGCTTCATATCCAGGCACTGCATCTGACTTGCATTTCGAAGACATTAAAATGAATAATGTCAGTAATCCTATCCTCTTGGATCAAGTGTACTGCCCCCACAATCAGTGCAATGCCAAGGTACATACGTAATATCTATTATGCACATGTTCTTTAATTAATCAGTTAATTAATTATATTTAATGAGATTATTATTAATTATTTTCTCCAGGTCCCATCGCGTGTTAAGCTGGACAGGGTAAGCTTCAAGAACATACGGGGCACCTCAGCGACGGCGGTGGCTATAAAGCTGGCTTGTAGCGGTGGCGTGCCATGCGAGGGCGTGGAGCTTGCTGACATTAGTCTTACATATACAGGACCCGAAGGACCTATTAAATCCGAATGCACAAATATTCAACCCCAGACTTCTGGCAAAATGAACCCGCCTCCCTGCATCGCCAGCGCCGCTCCCTCTGGCTCCGCCATCCCTGGTCGCCGCCGTCTTTCTTTTAATTTCTGATGCTGCAAGAAGGAGCAATATTCTTCTACGACCCCTTCATGTCTGGGTGCATGATGAGTGGTGGTGCGTGAAGTTTTTAATTTGCACTAGATCTAGTTTAACTGTTTAAGTTGATGACGGTTTCTCGCAATTTTATTTGAGAATAAGCTTGAATTAATTTTTCGAAGGGAATAGACATATTGTTTTATTTATTTCATTTTATTCTTTAAAATTTTTCAATTTATTTATTTCTCGAACATTTTATGTATCCGTTAAGACTTTTGCATTTTTACAATTCAACATATTATTAGGGTCTTTAGTGATAGAAATGAATTTTGAAAGAAATGAAAGTACCATTCACCCGATATTAATTCTCAATCCTACTTCAAAATTATTTAAATTTTTTTACAAATTTTTTTTTTTCTAATATTGATTAGGATAGCTGAGTATTTGTTGAGAATACACCTAATATATTTTAGTATCTTCATACTTCTCATTGCACATGATTTCATCACTCATCCTCAGAGCAGGGTACACATATATATATGGTAAATATTTGTATGACGTTCGTGTAAAGAATTAAATATATAATAATTATCTAGAGAGAGTATCCTCATTTTAACAAAGTGAAAATGTCACTCATAGATTAAAAAAAAATCCAAATTTTAATACATTAACAAGAACTCAAGTACGGACTCAAAATCTCAAATTTAAGGATCTCTAGCATTATTGCTATAGGTTAAGTGAGACTTCCTTATTATAAAATTACTCCTAACGACAATCATTTCAATTTGTTTAATAAATATATAATTGAAATATTTTATAAAATAATTCTCCAACTCTAACTAAAAAAACAAATTGAATTGGGGACATAGGTGAAAATTAAAAAAATTATTATTTTATGAAAAATTAAGGGGTATAAGCTAAATTTTCTTAAGGTGTTTGCAACCAAATTATTAAATATCTCACCCTTGAAGAAGTAATAGGTTAAATAAATTAAATTCTTAGAATTGAATACAATCCTTCTTGTTAATTTACACAGTTATAATTTAGGGTAACAAAATCCAAGTTATTGAATTTGAAGAAAGATTAAGAAAAAGAAGAAAAAAAATTACTTCAGCAATAATTTGTCCTCTAATTTGCATTAAGTTTGAAAACAGAAAAAATAAATAAATAAAGGGTCCGGTTATATTGTAATTGCTCTAAGGTAGAACATGCATTCATAACCACACGATTAAAGTTATAATGTATTTTTTTATTATTTATCACTTGGCGTGTGTAACTGTGACTTGTGTTCTACCTTATAGCAGCTTCGAAATAGTCATTGCCCATAATTAAATCTTTGGCCAATATTGTGTAACATATCATTAATAGTTTCTGACGTAAATTACAAGTCGTACATGCTTATGATATATGTATGAATAATTGTTTATATATTTAGATAAAATGTGACATGTCATACAAATTCAATTCCAAAGTAAAATTTATATGTCGTGTCTTTTTTCCCCCTCTCTCTTTCATAAGGTCTGTCATGTCATTTTAAGATAATTATATAGATGAAATCGCGTACAGTTACAGAAGTGGTATGACATAAACTTTACTCCCTCTAGATAAAATTTGTATGTGTTGTTGTTTATAAATTCATTATAGAGATGACATATTGAAATTTTTTTTTATGGATATTGTATGACTAGTCGTTTAATTTAATTAATTATTAAAATCAATTTTCATTTAATTAAAAACTAATTTAAGTTTAATTATTATTTACTTATAAAAAAATTAATTTGTATGGTATTATTTAATATTCAGATTATTAGCTAGATAATAAAGTAATCAAATATCTAAATTTTAATTTAAAATAATGAAATCATAAGTATATGTGTTCGGCGGAAAAATAGATGAAAATGTATGGATGCAACCTATCATTACGAACAAGGAGCGGTTGAGTATTAGGGGGAGCTCGGTTACCCCAATTATGCCAAGGATAAGTGAAATATTATAAGAAATGCAGTAACAGTAATATAAAGTCTTGGTTATAAGTGCAGTGTAAAAAGAAAATTAGATTATTCAGGATCACGTGAGAGGTTGTTATCGCCTAAAGAGAATATTGTCTCTTTAGCTAAAAATGGGGAACTAATGAGTAAACAGACTGCCAAAAGGTTTGGAGGCAATAAAGGTCTACCATGTCAACAACTATAGGGCTGCTCTCACAGAGCTGCCGGGTTCTCTTACAAATTACATTAATAATGAGCAAAATTATTCTTCAAGTATACTCCCTCCCAGGGTTTAAATGTTTGTAAGTATAAAAGGACAAGAACATCCTTGGCTAGAGAGGAAAAGTGCCATAAAAAACAACATTAGGTGGCATGGTGATCATAGGAATACCCCAAGCGCACTGCATATATAGATATTCATGTTTTCTCTCTAACTAAGCAACAATCATACACTAGAAAAAGTGGGGGGTTAAGGCTCGTCTTCAACCTTGAGCTCACTTCATTATTGATGGTTGGCTAATTAGCACGAAGGCTTAGTTAACAGAAATGGCGTCGCACTAGCCAAGAATGTGGTATTAACAAAATGGACTAGACTAGTTACAGCTTCAATGAAGTGCCCTAGCAGAGACATTGATATCGCATTCTAGATATTTTCAAATAAAGAACTATGTCTCTGTTGTTTCTTGTTTCTGCAACAATACATTGACTCTGCATAAAAACAAATACACAATTCACCAATCACCATCACTCATTATGCAAGTATGCATGAAGGGACAGCTTGGACAGTGTTTTTTTTTCCTAGCATGAATATGAATAATATCGTGGACTACTACTCGGTCAGCATCTGAGGAAGCTCATGTATTCTTGAAGCACTCTGCCGGAAACAACAGGCCTGACGTTGGTAAATTCTGAGAAGGCAGTGCCTTGCGGGGTATATGTCAAGTGAATGTTACCAATATGTACGATCCTGCATTGTATGCCTGCACTACAAGCAAGCTTCACCTGCTAGATGAGTCACCGATGTTCCACTAATGTTGTTGAAGCTCACGTTGCTGATCCTAACACGAGAGGGGGCCTAGATACAGGATAGAATTTATCGATTCAATAACTTAATATGATTTTTCTCTTAATGCAATTTTAATCAAGGAGCTAATTATCTTAGCTTTGCATTCACCATAAGGGCAGTATTTTTGGTCTATTAGAATAGGATTGCTAACATTGTCCATGATGATGTCCTCAAAAGTCATATCTGAGGCAACACCACTAGGCGAATCTGGCCAAGTCTTGACTCTAACACCATTCATTGTGTTTCTGAGAGTGCAATTTCTCACTGTAACTCCATTAACTGGTTGCTCATCATGGTATCTACCAAGGCTACCAACACTGATGCCATGGCCAGGGCCACAGGTCACTTTTTCAATGCTTATTTGTTGGCTTCCATCGCCAAGTGAAACACAATCATCCCCAGTTTTAATGTCTGCATCAGTGATGTGGACCCCGTTTGATCGACCAATGTGGATCCCATCAGTGTTTAGGCTGTTTGCTGGTGCATTGATGCTAATATGCTGAAGGCTCAAGTTCTTGCAATTCAAAATGTTAATGTGAAACAGCTTGCTGTTAAGTGAAGTTATGTCTTGCATCTTCGAATTGGTGACTGAAGAAGATCTCAAGTTCTGTTTTCAAATCAAAAAACCATAGTCATGACTCATTGCATTAGCATTAACATGAGTTTAAAAAAAAAAATCCGGAAGCAATGTGTGTGATAGTGGCAAATACTTACTATTGGTAAAGAATTGCATTTTCCAGTTTGCCGGCAATCATTTTTAGCCCAAGCAGCTGATCCTTGACCGTCAAATGTTCCTCCTCCAGACACTTGTAACCCATCAATGTCCTGGAAAACGATTTATCCGTCCTGTGAACTGAGCCTTTCCAATTCTACCGGGGCCTTCAGTTTTCCTTCAATATGAAGAGTTATAGGAGATTTGCAGGGTCCTTTGAACGTTACTGAACCAACCATGTAGTTTCCTTTCGAAATTACAACAGTGCTCGGATTTTCAGATGTGCATGCCTCTTTCCAGGCACTTGCAATAGCCTAAAGAAAGAAAAACAATCGGACAAACCAAGAAAACTTATTTGAAATTACTCAGAATTATAGAAATGTTTACACCTTACTATCATCTGAGTTGCCATCGGCCTTTGCTCCATACTTAAAACATAAAAAACTGCACCTTGTGATCGCGCGGCATCTGGTTCAGGTTGTCTGACAACAGTTAAAACCTTTTGAGGCCTCTGCTTCTGAGGCCTGTGCTTCAGGTTCTTGGAAATCCAAATTTGCTACTTGTGACTTTATGACTAATGTCAGCCAACACAAAAGCAAAGCACCCACTACTTTCATCTTGGAAAACTCTTTCTAATCCGTTCGTTTTTTTTTTTAATTTTTTTTTCAAATAAGACCTTTTGAGCTTGGATTATCTTTTTATTGAGACGAGATAATCTCTCAAAAATGTTCATTTATAGTGAGATTAAGGGAACTTTACACTACAAACCTCCACCTAATTTTAGGTGGCTCAGGGTCAAATATTTGAAGAACCAAAAATGTTGACGGGAGATTCAGCTTTCCTGGAGGACATCAAACTCTAATTAGGGTAAATAATAATATATACTAAACGTATTTGCTCACTGAGCAATTTTAGCTCGAACGTTCCATTCATTCACCTGGACGTGCAAGCTATTTAAAAGTAAACATTTCAGTCATTCAGTGAAAGCTTTTTAGACAACTCCACAAAATATGAAAAACTAGAATTAATGCTGGTTTCAAATCAATGCTATATCAGAAAATATCATGTGAACAAAAGGACCCAAACCATGCGAACAAAAGAATCCAAATTCCAGACCGTGTGAACCTAAAAAAGAAATGCTTCAACAATCACAGAAAAGCAAAAATGAAAAGGGATATCTTCTTGTTCCGAAATATAAATAAAATTTAAATTATGCCGCAATCAAACTTTGACTTGATATAAGCAATTTCTGTTACAACCTCGACAGACATTTTCTTTGATAAACAGATATTTATTTGCTTATTAGGAAAAATAGAAACTAAAGTTATTGTACACAGGCTACAACCTTAAAATTTATGAAGAAATATTTAGTTTCTCAAGTCGATAAATTTACAAGTAAAAAAATGTCGCTATCTAATGAAAATTGTACATATTCAAATCCCTGTTAAAATATCATGTCTAAAAATTTCAAAGAACTTTACATTGTAGTTCTGTTTTCAGTGGCAGACTTGATTCTGCTGATAAAATCATCAACTTTCATGGTCCCAAGCTCTCCACCAAACCTAGATCTAACTGTAACAGTTTGTGCATCAACTTCCTTAGCTCCAATGACTGCCATTAATGGAATTTTCTGTTTCTCTGCATTTCTAATGAGCTTAGGCAGGCGCTCGCCATGGCAAATTTCAGCTCGTATACCATTAGTTTTCAGTTTTTTTATCACCTCATTGCAGTACTCAAGCTGGATAAATGCATCCAATTAGTTATTTTGTAGCAAAGATTATATAAATCTTAAGTCACTTGCAAAACCGTCAATAATATTCATAACAATGGAAATCTGAGGTTCATAACAGAAGTAGCCATGTATACCTGTGTGTCTGTAACTGGTAAAACACGAGCTTGGATTGGAGAAAGCCACAAAGGAAAATCCCCAGCATAATGCTCTATTAGGACTCCAAAGAAACGTTCCAAGGATCCGAGCACTGCTCTGTGGATCATGATGGGACGCTTCTTTTCTGAGTTTGAGTCAACATACACAATGTCAAATCGCTGTGGTAAATTGAAATCAACCTGCATACATTGAGAAATAAAATGTCAATCAATCAAACAGTTTTGCCATGGAAATAAATGAATGAAATCAATATGCCTTGTATGAATGAATGAAATTGATATGAATTGATATGAAGATTTTCCAGAATCACTACAGCATAGAGAGAGAGAGACAGAGAGAGACAAGGTGCTTGTTACGAATGTAAGGAAACAGGACATGAGCTCTAATGCAAATATTATAGCAGACATATTCTTACTTACCCAGTGAGAACCCATGTCAAAATTAGATATGGTATTTAAAGGTATTAGAACTTGCCTGTATGGTTGAGCACTGCCACTTCCTTCCAAGAGCATCCTCAATCTTAAGATCAATCTTTGGACCATAAAACGCACCACCACCTTCATCAATTTGGTAATCCCATCCCTTATCATCCAAAGCGTCTCTAAGGGCAGATGTTGCCTTCTCCCATATATCATCACCTCCAACAGCTTTCTCTGGTTTAGTTGAGAGGTTCACTTCATATTTGTTGAAACCAAATTGTAGTAATATCTCTTCTGTAAGATCTAAAACAGCCCTAATTTCATCTTTTATTTGATCCTCTAAACAAAATATGTGAGCATCATCCTGCAAGAGCAAAAAGGGCGAATTTCATTCTGCTTACCTTGATTCAAGAACTATAAATATAGTGAACAATATACTAAAACGTGTACAATCATATACACACAAAGCTACCCTTAGTGCCAGACAAATGATGCAAAATTATAAGGCAACCCATTTCTACATTGTCTCATAGCTAAGAATGTGGATAAACTTACCTGGGTGAAACCTCTTACTCGGAAAAGGCCATGTAAGCTTCCAGACAACTCATATCTATATACTGTTCCCAGCTCAGCAACCCTGATTGGAAAATCACGATATGAATGAAGCTTCCTCTGGTAAACCAAAATATGGTAAGGGCAATTCATGGGACGGAGCTGATAAAGTTCGTCTTCAATGTTCATCTGATCATACATATTCTCTCTGTAGAAGTCCAGATGACCACTAATCTTCCAGAGGTCCGCCTTGGCCACATGGGGAGTATATAGCAAATCATAACCATGTTCTATATGTGATTTCTTCCAAAAATCCTCAATGATGTGCCGAACAATTGAACCCTTTGGATGCCAAAATACTAAACCTCCACCAGCTTCATCCTGCACAAAATCCTATCCGTTATATAGAGTTATAGTATGCAATATAGCAATTATCAGTTTTGAAAGAAAGCAACCTGTATCGAAAATAGATCAAGATCTTGGCCAAGGCGCCTGTGATCCCTGCGTTTGGCCTCTTCTTTAAAGTGAAGGTAAGCTTTTAACTGTTCTTCATCCTCCCATGCTGTTCCGTAGATCCTCTGCAGCATTGGTTTTTTCTCATCTCCTCTCCAGTATGCTCCCGCAACAGACTCAAGTTCAACAGCTTTCTTGTTTATTTTACCAGTAGTTTCGACGTGAGGTCCAGCGCAAAGGTCCCACCATTCCTCACCTTAGGAGAACAAACAAAATTAAAATTTTTGTAAATTTGAATTCCCTCAAAATCATTCCACTTTATTACCCCGGTCACATGGGATGGAACACTATATTAACAATAAAAGAGTATCAGCCTGTAGCAGCATTGTTAGAACGACTTTAAATTAGCACAAATATTAACGACTAAGCAAATATGAAACCATACATCAATATCTATAATCACAACCTAGACTTTACAATGTAGTTCACATAGAAAAAATTCCAAAATGCTGAACCAACTCACAGAAGAATTTAACAGTTATATTAACGATGGTAATAACAAAATAGAGTAATAAATCTACTAATAGAACTAGGAAATACCAATATGATAGATAGTGATAGGATCCTCTCTGATACAGTCCAAAATCTCCATTTTGTAAGGTTCATTAATAGCCATTATCCTGCTTTTAGCTTCATCTCTGGAGACTTCTTCTCTCACAAGTGGTAAATTTCGACCAATGATGCGATCCTACAGATGATGTAAGAAATAAATTCTGTACCCTGAAATCATAGGCCAATAAGCATTTTCCCAATCTCATGACCTTCCCCTACAATCGAAATCTACAACAACATTACTACTGAAGGACCAAGTGTACTCACCATCTCTTTCTTGATCCTCTTCAGATCCTTATCAGTCAACGGCTCCATATCAAAATCATAGTAGAACCCATTTTCTATCCAAGGCCCTATTGTCACTTTTGCATCCGGGTATAGCTTTTGAACAGCCATGGCCATCACATGAGCACACTAGACCAGAAACAACATCACTTAGCCAGAAAAAAAAAAAGCAAAATTTAGTACATAAATCATCTCTCGTACATAATTTTTTTTCATTTCATACACCAAAAGAAGCTCCTCAAAGTAATTTAAAGAATCCAATGAAATGAAAAAAAAAAAAATTGCAAGACTAATAAGAGCATTTATGTAGCTTCCCTGCGGCTTAATTTTGAAACAAAGCAGATAAAGTAATACCTGAACACTCATTTTACTTGATAGCTAATGCTTATTAAACAGAAACAGCTAAACCCAACAGCTAATGATTTCATTTTACACCAGCTATGGATTAAAAGTAACAACAATTCAACCCCAAAAACCAAGCTACAAGATCATATACGATATTAAAATTTCAAATTAAATCTCCTTTTTCTTCACAAATACCAAAACTCACCGTGTGGCGAATTCTCAAGAGCTGCTCATTGGACTCATTAGTGGGAAGCACGACTTTTTCAGTCTCAGAAGTCATCTGGCCCTGATCCACCTTGCCGTTTTGAGGCACGGATGGTGTCTCAGCTGGCTCAGTGGCCACTGAAGTAGCAGAGACCACCGCCCCATATCTTTGCCTGAACTGGGCTGAGCTCGAAACGAATTGTTTTACAGGCAAGTGAAAAAAGAGTGAGGATGGTGACGGAGGCTTGGAGATGAACAAAGAAGATGACAAGAGAGAAGCTGTGGCCATTCTCTGGACAATGAACCACATGGTTGCCGGCGCCTCACGGCCTCTTAACCAAACAACAGATGTTGTCTTGCTTTGTTATGTGGATGAGGTCGTTTGTTCTTAATTAGGGTGGGTTTTTTCTACCCGACTTTCATTGAGTTTGGATTCGGCCCATTTTGGGAAAAACATTCCCGATCCAATACAATTGAAATCTTTTTTACAGCCCATAACCTTGTATCCCCATTGAAGGGCTTGTGTCTGAGCTAAAGTGTCTGGACAAGGGTTTGGGTCAGGTTCACTGGGCTTGGATTGAACTTGGGTTTTACTTATTTTTTAAAAAAATTTTAAATTGTTGTAAATTTGAAATAAATTAATATTAATAAAGTTTAAGGATGACAATTGATTGGATTTGATCTAATATCCACGTGATCTAAGTTCAATTAGATCGGATTTGACTCAGTTTAAAATGAATTTGAATCGGATTTAGATATTGATGCACGGATTTAAGAATCTGAAGTAAGTCTGAATATATCTTAATATCTAAATCCATATCCACTCATTTTTTTATTTTATTTTAAAAGTTTCTTAACAATTATGAAATTACGATGATAATAAATTTTATTCATAGCATATTAGTAGTATTTGTCATGCATTTAAATTCTTAAAACTTAAAGGTTAGTTTTATAAATTTAAAAGTAAGCCAGCTCCAAAGTATGTACGTGCAATATTCAAATTGCAAGCCAAGTAATACAACCTAGCAATTTATTTTATTATATTGGCCAAATAATTTTTAAGGAATATAATTATTCATTTATTTAGCCAAATATTGTTATAATAAAAATAATAAAACAATGAATATAAATCATATTTAATTTATATGTTCTTATCTAATATTGTATAAATGAGACTGGGTGTGTTGTGGATATTATAATGATGAAGAAGACAATAAAATATTAGATTGATTAAATTACTTTTGAATGATATTTTATTATTTTTGTTATTTGTTGTTTTTGTATAAAAGTATAAATTACAATATTTATTATATTTTTGAGAAAAATTATATAATTTATTTGTTATCAATACATTTTAACCTTTAATTTTTATTCTAAAAAATTATTAATTTTTTATTGCTGAGTTTTAGACTTAATGATGGATTTAGAACATATTTGAATTTTAATTTTTTTAGATTTGGAGCAGATATAGATATTGTTTTTATCTGGACATGGAACGAAAAATATAGATTCATGACAGATCTGGAGTAGATATGGATTTTGATTTTATTATGGATTTGGATTTGGAGTAGGGTAGATCCAAATCCAACCCATACATGCCCTATTGCTATCCCTAATCAAGTTGTTATAATTAACAATAAATTAAAGAAAATAAATATTTCAAAAATAAATAATAAATAAATAAAAGTTTAGAAATTTATTTTCTTTTTACTGAATTCTCTTATTCACGAACTCTCTTAATTAATTAATATTTAAAAAAGAGTTTTGTATTACAATTTTAAGTATTTTGATTCATTGTTGATATATAAATTAGGAATTCAAGCTCTTTTTTTTTCTTTTTTCCATTATTTTTCATATTTGAATTTATTATTATAATTTATAATTTTATTTTATTTTATTTTTAATTAGAGGGTTTGGGGGCTCGGGTTTTTTTTCCTAACCTCTTGTCGAGGCCCTCATGCGAGAGGCCCGAGCCAAAGCTCGTAGGAATGAATAAAGCCGGCCCAGTCTTTTTTGCTATCCCTAATTACAAACATAACTTTTCATTACAAAAAAAAAAAAATTGGTCGTTGTTAAGGAAAGAATAAAATAAAACAAAAATATTTTAAATAATAATCTTCTAAATAAACTCATGGTAGTTATTTATAAATAACAATAATTAAGAACATTAAAATAAAATTTTAGTTATCATTGATTGAACAAAATTGATTTGTGTAATTTGTTTAGCCGTATCAGGATTTATTTCATCAATCAAATAAAAATTGATTCAAATGTGGAACTAAATATGGCATCAAATAAAAATATTCAATAAAATTATACAGCAGTTAAAGAAGTAAAAGGATTTAAGAAGAAAGATTTCTCTCTCCAATTTTTCTCTCTGAAAAAATTTCTCAGCAGACTTTCTCTTAAAACATTGATTTCTACTATATTAAATTATAATATAAAATAGAAAGCCAAAAAAAGAAAAAGAAAAAAGGCATTATATATAGATTGCATGTGATAAGAAATTATAGAGTAATTGATGTATCGTGGCAATTTATATCAATCAAGTGTAGGTGTAGCCTCCATTCCGATTGGCTTTTGATATATTTTTTTTTGTCAGAGAGATTTTGGATTAAAAAAGAAATATTTAAAAAAAATCTAATTTCCATGGAGTAAAAGAAAAATTGTTGATAATTGAAGTTGTGCATTTATAAGAAAAACTAAACAAGGAAAATATTTGAATCTAAAAATAAATAAATAAATAAAGCAAAAAGCAAAACTTTCAAATGGTTTACGATATAAAAAGAGAGAGATTATTTAATTTGGTTAAAAAAGATTTTTTTTAAAAAGGACGTAAACATAATTTATCCTAATATTTATAAACAAAGTATAAATTAGAAATAGTACAAGGTTCCAAATAACATTTACCAATAGAAAACAAATTTTGGTGGACGGTGGCCAGGTGGACCCTCTCATCCAGTATGGGTAAAACCTTCAGGATTTCAGGCATTCATAAAAAAAGAAAAAAAATAAAAAGCAAATAATTATTATTTCCAAATGTTTTTATTTTTTCAGCTGCAAAAAAAAAAAAGGTATTTTGACTCAATTTTCTACCATTAAATGAGGAAATTCGCCATTGCAAAAAAAGATAACAATCAATTTAAAGATATCAAGATCCCGAATTCCAGATTTTGACGATAAGAATTTGAATCGAATTTTCAAAGTTCTGAAAATCTGGTATTTAGGGAAAAAAACCAAAAAGTGGAATTTTCTTTTATTTTATTCTAAAGAGAAATTTTACCTAAAATAAAATCTTATAACGACACGTGTCGACCAGCCGATTGAGTTAAAATAAATAGTTATTGTCCTGGTTTGTTTATTGACTGTAAACCAACCACAAATACGAACTCATTTGAGGTTAAAACTCAAATTTTGACCGCTGTCTTACGCGCTCTCAAATCAGAAGAAACCACCTCTGAAATCACGCTGACGTGTCTCCATTCAACAGAGATTACGCTACACGCGCAGAAGGATGAGAGTGGTCAAATAATCCTCTCTATTTATAACCAATCACCATGCTGTATGGCAGCAGCGAGCTTCTGTTGTTGTTTCATGGCTTTTGCATGAAACTGCAATTCTTCTTCTCCATGATCCCATTTTGCGGATTGGGTTCTGAAGTTTCTCCTCTTCTAAAACCCTAATAAATAATCCAATCCTGAAGAAGAAATAGAAATAGTAAAAAAAAAGAATTTATTAATTAAAGAGATGAAGAAAAGAAAATAAATTTTAAAAAATTATTGTTTTGGAGGTCTGCATTTTGGAAGAAGAAAATGAAAGGCCTGTTCAAGCCCAAGCCAAAGACGCCCGTCGAGCTCGTCAAACTCACACGCGAGCTTCTTCTTTACGCCAACCGTACCGCCGAGACCCGCGAGAAGAAGCGCGAAGAAAAGGTTCATTTTTATCATTATTTTTTTAAAAATATTTTTTTTCTTTTTGAAAAAAAATTAATGGCTTATGTTTGTAATATTGATATGGTGATCATAAGGAGAGATGTGCTTGGAAATTTTTTTTGTTGGTATTTTCAATTTGTTGTTTTTATTTGGTTTAAAATAAATTGATTCCCCCCCCCCCCCCTTGTTGGTGCAACAAACCTTACGTATGCAATGTAAATGACTGCAAATTTTAGAACTTGCTATAAGTTATTTCTATTGATAAATATTAAAATTTTAAATAAAATACAACGGAGTTTTTTTTTTGGTTCCTTTTTCCCTAGAGCTGCTATGGATACTAATGCGAGTAAGTTTTAATTTTGTTTTTATTATATAACTTATATAGAAAATATATATTTAGTTTGGAATTTGTGGTACAGATGTCTGAGCTAAGTAAACTATTATTGGAGATGAGGACAGTTCTTTTTGGCTCTGATCAGTCGGAGCCAAATGCAGATGCTTGTGAACAATTGACCCGTGAATTCTTCAAAGAAGACACTCTCCGTCTTCTCATAGCTTCTCTTCCAAAATTAGCATTGGGGGTAAGCTCTAAATAAACTAATTGGGATGGTTTTATGAATAATCTCGTATTAACAATTCACTGATTGATGTCTAAAGTCAATCTATTTCTCTAATTAGTATCATGTGGGTTTTTTGTGGTTTGATGTCATGATCATGAGCACTTTTCACTTGCAGCCTCGACGAGATGCGACTCACGTGGTTGCAAATTTGCAGAGGCAAAGGGTTGACACAAAGTTGATTGCCTGTACGTATTTAGAAGCAAACTTCGATATTATGGATACTTTGATTCTTGGGTAAGTTTTCTTAATTTAATTATGTTCAACGAATAGTGTTATATTGCTCATGAGACAGAGGTTTTCAGATGAGTAATTTACAGTTTTTCTTCATCAGTTATGAAGATGGGGATGTTGCTTTGACTTACGGTGCTATTGCAAGGGAGTGCATTCGTCATCAAAGTGTTGCAAGGTAAGCAACTCAGTTCAGTTTGAGTTGTTAAATGTTATCTTAACCAGTATTGAAAATCTTTCTTGAATGAATATTTCACCAACCATAAATTAATCAACAGGAATTCGATTCTTTTATGATTTTTGGAAAATGATTCTTGGTCTGGTGTACACTATTCACGCTCTTGTCTACGAATGTTAATGCTCATTTGATGAGCTACTGAAGGTTAAGGACTTGCTAGATGCGGACTTATTCCTTGTCATTTGTCGACATTTTGTTGTTAATTAAATTTGTTTGATTTGACAGATATGTGCTGGAATCTGAGCATATGAAGAAGTTCTTCAGCTTCCTACAGATTCCAAATTTTGACATAGCCTCAGATGCCCAAGCAACTTTTAAAGTTAGTAGCACCAGACTTGAAACAACTTTATCCTTAGTAGTATTCTTTTTCAAACTCAATTCTTTAAGACAGATATAATTTTTTTTTAATTTTCTTTTGTACTTTATATGAAAGTATAGGAGAGAACAATGTACTTTCCTGAACCTTTATGAACTGTTCATATCATGCTTATGCTATGCTATGCTTTTTTTTTTTTTTTTTACCCTCCTATTTTGATACAACTACTACAAGCATGAATTCTGATAGCACGAAGATTTACACAGGAGCTTTTGACAAGGCATAAATCAACTGTTGCTGAATTTTTGTCTAAGAATTATGACTGGGTAAGCATTGGAGTAATTGTCTATTTCTGTTGTGTTATGCTGACGTTCATCTTTGGTGATAACTAATTCTGGTAATAAATGCATATTGGGCTGATGATTGTACAATTTTTTTATTTTTTAATAAATGATTATTACATTCCATTTTAGCATGTTGATTCAAAATTCAACAATGCCTGAGGCCATGGTTGAGTGACAGATATTTCTTCATGCTATTCGTATCTGGAAATTGATCTCGTAAATATCATTCATGATTGATTGGTCCATGGGAACTTTATCCTAAAGTTTGCATTTCTTTAGTACTTGTTGCTGGCACAGCAATGGCCCCTACTTGCTTTCAAGTTTCTTGCTAGAGAAAGAACTTAGATTTTTAGATGACTCAAAGTCTCAAACACTGCCCTTTTTGGTACTTGTTAGAGATTCCTGATCTGAAGCCTTTTAATTTTTTTTATGGTTCCAGTTTTTTCAAGAATACAATTCACAATTGCTGGAATCTTCTAGTTATATCACCAAGCGGCATGCTGTCAAGGTATAGAACAACAATGCTCTGTCTTTGATAAAAGGAATTACTTACCCCTAAAAGTTTCCACTGACAACATCACATTTAGTTGTTCAATCATTTTAGGTGTTCTAATCAGCATGCATTTGTTTTCTTTGTAGCAGAAGAATCCCATCATGAACTCTGCAGTTTTGCATTTTGTTTCGAAAGTCAATATGGAATGTTTCATCTCACTGATTCATTTCTCTTTTTTATCAAAAAAAATGAAAAAGAAAACATTTCTCTTTAAATTTCACCACCTCAATCTATCAGCCCAAACCAAATGGAATCAATTAATTTATAAAAGGAAAACATTTGTAGAACTAATTTTGCTGACATTCTACTATAGCTGCTGGGAGATATTTTGCTAGATCGTTCAAATTCTGCTGTTATGGTTAAGTATGTGAGCTCATTGGATAACATGAGGATCCTGATGAATCTTCTGAGGGTATTATCTCTCTCTCCCTGTTTGTTTCGGGATGATTTTTGTGCAATTTTTTCATTATAAGTCATCCAGTTCACCAATTTGCAGGACTCGAACAAAAATATACAGTTTGAAAGCTTTCATGTCTTCAAGGTATAGTACATAACCGTGACCTATCTGGATATTGCAAAATGCAAAATATTGCCTTTGATCTAATGTGGAGAAACTTTCATTCTCTCCTTTTTATTATTGATAGCTGTTCGTTGCAAATGAAAATAAACCTCCCGAGATCATCAGTGTCCTGATTGCAAATAGGAGCAAGTTACTCCGTTTCTTTAGTGACTTCAATATTGATAAAGGTAGATGACATTTGTTTACGAATATGAAATTCTTAGAACTTTGTCCTTTGAATTGTGATTGTGTTACTGAATTATGTTTTGCTACAGTGAACGAACAATTCGAAGCAGACAAGTCACTGGTTATCAGAGAGATTGCTACTTTGGATCTAAATGAGACCCCATCCACATATGGGGATGACGATGATGGCGAGACTAGTCCAAGTTAATTCTTATATGCTTATTTATTTTGTTCATTATTGTATAATACCTAAATGCTTTTTTTTTTTCAGTGTATGTTTAGGAAAGTGTAAAAGAATACGGGCATAATTTTTCTGTGTAAATAAAGTTCATAGACCGCATTGGATTTGATGTCGATTGCCAGAGCTTTTCCAAACAACTGCTTCAGGACATGCTGTTGTTATTTGTCAATGTTTATAAAAAACTAGACATTTTCTTAACATTCACATCAAGTTTTACTGGGATATAATAATAGTCAAGAAGAAGCAAGAAGAAAGTAATTCTAAACGCTGTCCATAAGTGTGTATACATAAAAAAATATTACAACCTAGCTATGCCAAAATATAGCAGTCTCCTCACAAATATCTAAGTATGAGTAACAACACAACAAAAAATAAAATACTCTCGCCGATGACATATAGGACTGAAAAGAATAAATGGTATAACACAGAAGCAGAAATCCTAGAAAGCATACTATACACAAACTAAGCCCCCTGCTGTGTTCTTGCACCATAGCCATTGGCTCCATTAGCTCCATTAATGCTGTGATGGTGTTTCACAGAATTGCCATTTTTCCTCTTTAAAACGATAACCCAAGTTATGGCTTCCAACAGAGCAGCAACAGCGCCCAGGAATATGAGAATGCCAATGTAGGCCCTCTTCCATTTCTTTTCAGGATCCAAGATATCGAAGCCTTCAAAGATGTTGATAATGCTCAGGACTATGACACTGTAACCCAGGCTCCAGTGATAGATGTTCCAATATAGTCTGTATTTGTGATCAGGCTTTGGCCTCAAAAGCATTGCAAACATCTGCATATCAAGCAGGCAAAATTGTCACAAAACTATATTAACAGAAGCCTTGAGGCATAAGTAACTTGACATTCCTAGCAAGTATTAGGCTATTTGGGCAAATGGGTAAATTACTCTGCCCAAAACAGAGTTGGTGAAGAAAAGTTGATGATTCTAGAATGTGCACATAGATCTTGACTTTGGCACAATAATTGTTGAATTTTTTTTTTTTATGCTTCGCCTCATAAATATTAAAGTTGACCAGCACAAATAATTGACCGAGATTCACGTTGTCCGATTGTCAAGTTTCAACAACAAATAAATAATTTAACAACGATAATGAGAAGACAAGTTAGGTAATGATTACGACAGCGGGGAAAAAGAAAGAAAGAATAGTTACCTGAAGTGTTCCAATGGCAAAGAGGGCAATGCCAATGTTCCTGTGTTTATTATACTTAATTCCAGGGCTATCATTTCCAAGCTTGATACCAGTTCCCCATCCTGCAACGCCAACAATATAGCCAGAAGCTTGGCAAGCAACATGGAGATAAAACCATGCTGGATTTGCAGTCTTGAACACCTTAAGGTACCTAGCTATCATGGCTCCCATTGGCATGAGAACTCCCCAACTCACTGCGTTTAGTACTCCATGAGTCTGCAAAATCAATGCAATCACATTTAAAACCCAATCTAGGAATAGATATGTAGCCAATACGGTTATCAAGATTGAGCTTGCTTAATAGAAAGATGCCGATCTACTTGCTTCTCCGTGTGTGTATACATTGATAGATGGAAAGATAGATAGATATATTCATATATTTTTTTCAACTATGGGATAGATTTCCCATTTTCTAGAAAAGCACAAATACATCAAAACTACTAGTAGAATATTAAAATGAGACAAGAAAAACCGTATTTGTCTCAAGCCAGCTGCCTGCATGAAGTTTTCAAGCCTAATTGAAATTTCAAAATTATGCAGCACATGCCAACCCTATAAGTTAAGATGAAGATGATATTGATGGTTATGAACATATGTAAATGAATATGTATAAGAATTAAGGGCTCTGTACATGTAACAAGTGAATTGATCAATTGAAATATGTTTGAATCAAGCACTTACATTCCTCCTCCTTCTCCTAGAGTCGGAGCTTCCACCACCTGCTGTGGTCTGTCCTGTTCTAAAATCAATGGTACCAACTGATCTTGCATTATCACCGCTCATGGCATGGGCGCCAGGATTATCACCGTTCATTGGACCTTCTTGCCAAACTTGGTTAGTTGACAACAAATCGCTGGTAAGCTGCAAAGTTGCAAAAATAGTCCACTGATTCCCCTCAAGAGTGGCTGAAATATTTGGCACTTGGAAGCTCAAACGACCCGGTTGCAGCGTCGGCTGGGTAGAATCAATAGGAGTAGTATAGGCCACGGGGCGCCCAGTTGAGTTTTGAAAGGCCACAAGACACTGTGAGCCTGCCATTCTTTGGCCTGATGGGTTCAGTGCCCATGCCACCCATCGGGATGAGCTCGTGGTCGTGTGCCGGAAGGCGAGATCGACGGTGTTTGTTGATGGATCATAATTCCAGTGGAGAAATGAATTCAGCACCGGAAGATCTGTGCATGTTCTGTATACTTTGTTGTTGTTGAAAGCCTGGCCTCCGCAAGTTTGTTGTGCATATGATGAAGCAAAAAGAGCAGCAACGAAACTAAAGAACAAAGCACATGCTATAGCTTTGTTCACCATGTTGATCTACAGACAGCAGATCAAATCCTTGAAATGAAAACAAGTTCCCGAAAGCACTGGAAGTGTTTTCCCAAGGCAAAATGTTTCCAAATGAAGAGTCTGCGGTTTGTGTAACAAAGATGTTAGAATTTATAGAAGTTATATTTCTTTTTTCTTTTTTCTTTTATGGGTTCAAAAGGCTTTGTCATTGTTGACTTATTCCTCTAACAACTCTGTAATGGAAGCATGCAAGAAAGTCCAGATGATGGGTGAATCTTTTTCCAAGTATTTGTTTGGTTATTTTTCTAACTTTTGAAAGATCAAGCTGAGTCTCCATTTTCCAACTCTTCTCTTTGTTCACACTTGCTTTTTTTTTTATAATTTTTTTCTTTTTCTTGGTCATCAATCAAATTTCCAAAACAAAATTGGTCTGTATTCCCATGACCACCTGCACACACGTCATGAAAAGAAGAAGGTCGGCATACTTGGTGAACGCATGTACGAATTTTTCAACTAACAGTACACCTAATTTAATTCTGAAATTTGGAAATTTATTTGGTACAACTAAAGAATAAGATATTGCCCTGATTAAAAATATTGTTGCGTGAATTGCTAGCATATGATTTTTAAAATTCAATACTGTGACATGTCATGTAAGTAAATATGTTTTGTATTTTTCTTCAGTTATAGTTACCTTTTGACCAGAACTCCCGACAGAATTATTGTATAATTTATTAAATTCATCTTGATGCATAATCGTGCTGCCTAAATTCTTCATTGACCGAAGCTTTGGTCTCACTATTTTTTGACCAAACTATAAAATAGTATTCACTAGTTATCAAATGAAGGATGAAATTAAAAAGAAAAAATAAAAAATAAATGGTATAAATAAAAAAAATGTGAGAACGTGTCTTCCTCAGGCCCTCAGCCGGGTCAATATTGCTCGCTCGAGGAGTTTGTTTTTTTAAAGAAAAGAATTTTGTTTTAAAGTTATTTCTTCTTGTCTTATCTTTTTTGGTTTAAAGTATGGAATTTTTTTGGGGAAATTTTGAGAAATAATCGGACCCAGTAATTTTTTAATCTTTTTTATTTTTATTTTTTGTGCCTCTTGAGGAATATAAGATAAATTAAACATGTATTTTCTCTTTATGTAAAATTATCAAATCTATATTTAGCGTGAAAGAAAAGTAAATAATTAAAGGATCTCAGAGAGTCCTTCCAATAACTATTCAATTTTTTTTTCACATTGACATTACAATAAAATTATAATTCATATTTCATGATATTTATACTGATATTTATTAATAGACTATTACTAAAATTAGTTTTTATTATTACTATTGATATTTACAATCGAACTATTATTGGTACTAATTTACATTAAATCTGTCTAAATTTTTTACTTTACTAATATTCGAGAAACATCTATTTTATTCACATTTTATGAAGAGGAAACTACCTCTATTTAAGTATATAATATAATTAAAGAAAGAATTAACCTTCATAATGCATTTGTAGGGGTTCTAACTGCAGACCCCACATTATGCAGGTAGAAGCTTTGAGCAAGGTCAAGTAATTGACAATAATTCTGCGATAAAATTGATGATACCAAAGTGGCTTTTCGATATACTTTCTATTGTCTTTGATGATGACACCAAAGTGGCTGTAATTTGATGATGATTACAAATTTTTTACTTTCATTAATATTCAAAAGACATCTACTTTATTTATATTTCGTAAGGAAGGAAATTACATCTATTTATCTCTGTAATATAATTAAGGAAAGAATTATCCTCCACAATGTATTTGTGAGGGGTTTAACTGAGTCCCCCACATTATGCGGGTAGCAGCTCTGACCAAGGGCAAGTGACTTCCAATAACTCTGCATTAAAATTGATGGTTGGAAACTAGAATACCGTAGAGATAATTTTCCATTTGTATAATATATTCCATAGTTTCTGTTCCAATGGCTAATTTACCCAAGTAATCTTGTGTTTTGACCATCAAAATTTCAAGAAGGGAATATTCTAGTATAGGGTCACTGGGTCGGGGACGCAGTTGATATAAATTGACATAGTATATCCTAATTTAGTAATTTCATTTAAAAAAGCACCACATGTGCTGCAATACAAAACTTGCAGATTTGAAAGCATTTTCACTTTTCACTAAGAATTTAAAAAGCCAAGCGAAACTCAAACTAAAATTCAGGCTTAAAGGAGTTACCATCACCAAAACTTAATCCAAGTTCTAAATTAATAATGAAGAGGAAGAAATTTACTGAAAATAATGAAATACAAATACACTTTGACAATGGTGTCTTGCATTTTTATTTGCACTAAAGAATTTCAATCTCCAGTAACACTCCTTTCTTCACAAATTGAAACTGAAACTTCTGATACAATTTACACATTAAACTACACCTCTGGCTCTAGCCGTACTGTCCTGGCAGCATGACCATTTGCTTCATTTACTCCATTGGTTCTCTGATTTTGCTTATCTTCACTTGCCTTCTTCCTCATTACAACAATTGTCCATGTAATTGCTTCCAAAGCAGCTGAGATGATTCACGATGATATGGCAGTGACAATGTTTGCATGCCACCATTGAATCTCAGGATCTAAAAGGCTTAAACCCTTCAACACATTAAAAACACTCATAACAATTAAAGCATAGCCAACAACCCAATGGTAGATATTCCAATACAGTCTGTACTTGTGATCTGGCTTTGGCCTCAAAAGCAATGCAAACACCTGTATATAATATAAGAAGCTTAGCAAACAAGTAAATAACTGAATATGCTAAATGAAAAGTGAGTTATTAGTATCCACCTGAAGTGTCACAAGTGAGTTATTACCCCCAGTTGGAAGATCATTTATGGGTTTCCTGCTCTTGGTACTAGATTGGAAGTAGTACCAGCCGGCATCTTTGGGACAACTCTTTAGCTGGTACAGGTGCTTCACCTCATCAACTGTGGGCTTACTTAGGCAACATCTATCCCACAATATAAACAGACCAGAGAGTACTCTCCACCTGTTGGGGTTCAGCTAACCATGAGCTAAATTCAATCCGTTAAGTATTTAGACAAAGTAGGTTGTAGGAGACACCTTAGCCCATACTTAAAACTCTTCAGAAACATGGTGACATATCCCCTAGGAGGCCGCCTAGGAGTGTCTTTCTTTCCTGAGATCCTAAGAGGTATTTTATCAGAAATCTCATACCTAACCCGGAGGTTAGTGAGCTCGTCTACTATAGTCGTGCACATGATGAAATCGCTAGCGTAATTCTGTGATAAAGCTTTACCTTCTGCTATGCTCCTCAGTTTTGGTCACGATGTTTCTGGTAAGGGCATCTCATCAGAATCACCTCTCTAGTCCTCACTCAAGGTGTCTTCTGAGTTAAATGATCCCTCGTCACTGCTATTTCAGCTCGAGGAGGTGGTTTGAGGGGATATTCTCCTAGCACTAGTCTCAACACTAGATCTAATGGGTTTTAAGGGGATCCCGGAGTCAAAGGCAGCATCAACGAACAGACTATGTAGGAAGTCTAACTCGTCTTCATCAACCTCAATGATTTTCTCTTTACCTTTCGACATTCCCTAAGCTATAACATGAGCACCACCACCAACTATTACCCAAGCAAAACAGAGAGAAAAGAGATATCAACAACTATCTAAGACCAAAGAAATAGAGGTAATACCTGAAGTAGTGGCTCATTCGGAGAGAGTGGCTCAGTCAGAAGGAGACAAGGATGAAAGCTTTTATGCCAAAACTCATTCGCTGAAGAAACAGAAGTGGAGTAAACGACGAGTTTCTCGTTTGGATGTTTTGAGTTTTCCTAATGAGGAACAACTCCTTAGGTTGCCAGCATTTAACGGCACCAAATCCCAAGGGTTTCGTAACCCTTGGTTTGAAATTTAAATGGAGGGATAGATTTCTGCCACATCACCTCATTCGCAATTAAATGCGACACGACTCTTGGCTGCCTTTTCCAATCCAGTGTGAGCAAGAACAGTCGAGTTTCTACTGTCGGCTCACTATGTTACCCAACACCAAAAACTAAGGGATCGGTGTTTGTGGGATATACTTCGACGCTACCAGCCGTGACAAGCAGATACTTGGTAGCAGAGTGTACTTTGACGAAGACCAGGAGTGATGAGCAAACATCTGGTAGCAGGGTCTCGCGAGCATGTGTATATTGTAAGAATATGGCAGTAGAGGAGCAGGAGCAGGAGCAAGAATATTCCGCTCGTCCACGAATGCACTATCCGCGAGGCTGATCCTCTGTTAGAAGCATAAAGTCATTCCAACTAAGGCTTGAGTCGAGGAGATCCGATCAACGACAGTTGGCGTGACGTGCTCTCCAACCCGAGAATCAAGGCACGAGAGTTATACAACCACCCACGACTATAGAAGTAGAACATCCATTTTCGAGAGGTGGGAGGATAACGGGCGCGAATGGAGGGAATGTCTGAATTTAGGAGAGGCGTATAAAAAGGTAACCAATAAAGGTAAAAGGTAAGAACTTTTGATACTGAAAACTAAGCTAAAGAAAGCATTCAATAATCGATACCAAAAAGAAGCCTCAAGATTAAGTGGCTAACGTTCTCAGGAACAAAAAATCTTCGTATCTGACTTGAGTAACCAGAAAGAGTAGAAAGAGTAACCAGAATCTCGCATCAACAATTAATATCATGCACAAAATTATCTACCCCTAATTGTGTCTTACCCCAATTATATTATGAAAATAATAATGACTATGGGTTTCCGAAGTTCAACATATAAACCCTAATTTAAAATTTATTTTCACTCTCTTCTTGTCAACTCCCCTCCTGCTCTCTTTTTTTTTTTTTTGCCCTTTTTCAATTTTGTTTCTTATTTCTTCTCATTCTCCATCTTTTTCTAAAGTAAAGAGTGGGAGAAAATTATACCACAAATGGAGTAATAATAGAATCACAATCACTTTATATAAATTAATGTAGTATAAAAAAATTAGTTTTATAAAAATCATGATAGCCCGTGATTAATGGGCCTATATAATTAAAAACAATTATTATTTTTCATGTCATACTAATTTACATGCAAATTTTATACAAAAATGATTCTTGCACTTTATCTTCATTGTAAAGGCAATGGTGGGAATAGAATCTTCCTTTGACCGAAGCCTTTTGCTTATGAAAACGACGCTGCATCGGATCCAGTGGGGTCCATCTTTTGCCGTGTCTGCCCTGCAATCTTAAACTCAACCGCACGCATAAGTCCAAATAAAAAAAAAAAAAAAAACAAAGTCAAGAAGCAAACTCAACCGCACGTCCTCCTCGCACCGGCGTCGTTTTGGTACCTATTGCTCCGCCCCTCCTCCCGCATCGGCCACTTGGCATAGTTTTCCGTCTTGTCCGGATTCCCGTCTATTTTGTTTAGCCTCCCATTCATAAATCTATGCGTTATTATCTTTTTTCAGAACTCAGAACCTAACTCCATGAAACTAAACGTTTCAACAAAGGAATTAGAATTTCAGTTCGTTGAGGGCTAAAATTAAAAATTAAAAAAAGAACCTATAAAATTAAAATAAACAAACAAACTATATATTAGGACCGGCCAAAACGTTAACAATTGCAAAGACATGGGCCTAGATTCAATTATGACTTTAATCTTTTCGGACCACAACAAAAGGTCCACCCTTGTTTCTTCTCGAAAAATCTCTTTAATTTTTCTCAAATATGGCAAAAAAAAAAAAAGTTTCAATATTTACTGATTTAATAGAAGGCAATTATGAGGCCTGATTTCATGGGGACACGGCATATATTAAAGAATAATAAATTACTCCAACTGCCGTATCTGGATAATTTGTCTTGTCCACAATATATGAAACCGACGACTGACTAGGATCTCTCCCATCATACGAGAAAATATTATTTTGGCCAAGAACCGACGACATACAGCTGCTAACTCATCCTATCACAAAAAAAAATATATATTTTCATTTTCACTTTGATAACGTTAGCAGATTTCATTTTATTCTGAGAATTTTTTTTCTTTTTCTTTTTAAATCCGCTATAACATTATAAAGATTTTGAATTACGTCAGCAAAGCGTCAGCAATACGTGTATACTGGGACAAAAAAAAATTCAAAAAGAATATTGAAAATACCTACCCCTATAAAAAGATTTTTCTTTTTTATTTTCTACAATGCATGCAACAACCAACCATCCGTCTTGTTTACTTTGGAAAATATGTAACATCGTCGTACTTACCGGTTTAGTTAAAAGTGAAGACGACCAATGGCAATGAATGATCCCTTCTTTCACAAACAACAAGGTTTCATCTTCATGCTATCAGAGCTTGACCTTCACCACCCCATTTTCCTTCCTTAAAAGCACTGATCAGATGGGCAATCGATTATTAAATTTGATTGCATGCAATGATGAAGCAAAGAAAGCTGACGGTGCTGATTGAAAGTATGTTGACAGACTGACACCTTCTTCAAAAAGGTTTTTAAAAGTAATGATTTAGCAGTATCAAGATTTGACACGGCATCAGGCCACAAATTAATTATTAATTTCACTTCTCTAAAGATTCCCCCCTCGGCCAATCTATAGTAGGACCAAATGGCAGGTTGCCAAACTCTAATTATGTTAATTTCGCTTGTGGTGGTGGTGGTGGCTTTAATTATGTTATAGCCCGGATTAAGTTTAAATGTAGTTGTGATTTGGCTGCTTAACAACAAACCTGAATTCTCTCTTATTCGTCTCTGTTGTACAACCATTTTTGGTTTAAATTAATTCCACTTATATTATTTATCTTAAAAGCACACACAACGAGAACAAAAATAAGATCTGTCCGTCAACTTTGCCCGAATTTAGACAAGAAAATTTTACTGTCAAGAGCTCTTCTACATTTCTCTTACTCTCCATTAAATCTTCAGAACCCACTACAAAGCCAAAACACCAAAGTGACCAAGTCCAAAAATTTTAAGTTTGTGCATCTGTTTAGGGCGTGAGCAGTCTTCGTAGACCTTTCATTGTCTAAACCAACCAACCATTATAAAAAGTACAATGCTTTCTCTGCAATACGTGGAGTACAGAATAGTCTTCGAAACTTATTAGAAAGATTCAAACATACCCACCGAATTTCTCTGAACCTATAAGCCACCTAAACTAAAGGACAGAAACATTTGAGTTATACTTTCCATATAATACTTTCCACGTTAATCCTATTATGTCGTTTAATCACGCTAAAAGAAAACGTGTTCCAGAGGGAATCAATAATTGTCAAATAAGAAAAGTTTCTGTTTCTTTTATTGGGTAAAATATCTCTTTTTTTTTTTTTATCTGGGGAAAATTAATGGCTTTACTGACGATATTCTGGGATAGTTCAAACCAAGAGACAACACATGCTTCAGCAGCTTTTAAACCTCCATAATTTCTTCTTCAACTGGTGTTTATTAGTTGGCTCATCTGCTGATGACTACCTCCTAAACTCTAACCAGTCACTTAAATAAAGTTAGAATAGAAGTCGTTAATAGAATAGAAGCTGTTAGTCAGTAGGAGAAAAGCAGAACCAAACAGATCATCATGAACCAAAAAAATTGGGGAAAACTTTCATGACTAATCTATCATGAACCAGGAAATAAAAAATGGAGAAACTTTTGTGACCAATCTATCACGATCCATTCAGCCAATAATACGATTGCAGTAATCTGGAGTGGCAGCCATCACTTCTCTATAAAAAGCCCCATTATTACTCTCTAATTTAAAGACGATTGAATTCATACTCCTAAAAATCATCCCTTCAAAATTAGGCCTGAATAAAAAAAAGATAGAATCCACTTAGAAATACTCTACCGCTCTCCATGATCACCCTCTGCTCAACTACTCCTTTTCTAACTTTCTAAATCAAACAGTTTCATTTGTATAGGCCCAAAAGCCCAAGCTTCGAGTGCAACCAGGCTCAGTTTGCAGATTCTGGACAACATTGTGAAAATTCAGGTTCTTGACAAGGAACTCTTAACGCTTCTGCTCTGTTTCATTCTGTAAACATCAGTTTTGATCCTTCATTGCCCCCACAATCTTCAAATCGTTCAAATATCTCCATACATAGGCATCAGCAACCCTTCATATATCCAGTATTAAATGGAAGTAACCTCAGAAACTATCTTCACAATCAGCATTATTATATCTTTATTCCTTGTTTCCTCAGCTAAAAGCTGCAAAAACTATACATTTGCAAGTAAACAAGTCTTCACTTCTTGCAGTGAACTTCCTGTGCTACAGGCCAATCTCCACTGGAACTACATTCCAGAAACAAAAAGTGTTCATATAGCATACAGAGCCAACCAAACACCTACAGGATGGGTAGCATGGGCAATCAACCCAACTGGAACAGGCATGGTTGGGTCACAAGCTATAGTTGCTTTCAGATATTCTAATGGGACAGTGGCTGTTTATACCACACCAATAGACAGCTACAACCCTTTAATGCAACCTGGAAATTTAAGCTTTCTGGTTTCCAATGTATCTGCCACATATGCCAACAACGAGATGACGATATTCGCTGTTGTAGGTCCATTAGTTAATGGAACTACTTTCAATCATGCCTGGCAAGCAGGTCCAGTTTCAAATGAAAATCCTCAGATTCATTCAACCTCAGGGCCGAATGTCGAATCAACGGGCACATTGGATTTGTTGTCATAGGAACAAACCTGTGAGAAAAATGTTTAGAATGTGTCCAAACTTGCCTCCCTATGTCCCAAATCCTTTACATTCACGCATGAACTCTTGTAATTGTGCTGGGGAAAAATCGGGTTTTTAAATTTATATAAAATCCTTTTAAAGACCGCTCTCATATAATATATAAGAATACGTAATTCATAAATCATATCTTGAAAATTCGAGTTGATTTTTTCCGCTGAAGTGATTTAGGCTAGAACACTTGTTAGATCACGAATTGTCACCAATGATTTTTCAAGTTATAATTCAAGCTGGATCTGCACTTGACGTGTGGGCGCCTTTATCACTACCAAAGCAACTAGCACGAGAAAATTTTTTTCTCAATAATGGAGAGAAAAATCTTTTTCTCTGATCTATATAAAGTGGCTTCACCTTTTTTCTTTTGAGAAAATAAGCCTTATATATCTCCCTTTAGTGAAACTCTAGGCTCCAAATAATGCTATGAATAAAACTCATGTTACTTTTTATTTAATAAGGGACCCACCGTGTAAAATAACATAAGGCCGCTTACACATAAACTAATTAAATGGAGCCTCCCATTAAATAATATAATTAGGCTTTTGATCCAAATAGCTAGTTATCTTTCTTATTAGTCCAGTAGTGGTGCAGTCAATTAAATGAGCTAACCCGGGGATCATTTGGGAAGATACAATAATAGCTACAATAATTAGGCTTGTAATTAAACTAGCCTAATTATGTAATTCCAAATCTACTCCACTAAAAGATTGGAACTGACTTCCATAATTATATGCTCGAGTAATAATTCGTCCCAAGCCACATTGATTTCTTTACTGCACAAGCCTTTGTATTATATCGTTAATTAAATTAACATCTCAACTGTCCAATCAATTTAATAACATCTTATTCCATGATCCTTACTGATTTTCTCTAATGATCATTTTCAACGTACTAAATATGTTGACACACACTCGCCAGAGAATTCTGTGATCAAGTGCCCAAAACCTATCAAGAGATGTGTTGTACAAATTTTATATTGTTAATCCATAATTCCAATACTCATAATTACTACCACCAAGATACCCGGTAATCTTGACCACAAAGATGTGTCGTGCCCATTGGTAACTCAAATAGAATAACAATCACAATCATAAAATTATAATTAACTCATGATTAAGATTACAGTAAAATCAACATCTATGAGATTTAATAAGTCTGACGGTTATTACAAAGTTAATTAAATATCATATGTGATCCTATTCAATGTAGTTGTACTATATCAATAAATTCATACATGATTAAGACAAATCATTCAATAATTTATTACAGTCTATACCTAAATAAAGTATCCAACTTTATTTATCAACTGAGAACTAAATTTATTTAATCATAAGATAATTTGTATTTATGTCTTCTGTAAATTCACATGATGATCACATAAATATATATAATATGATTAAATAAATTTTAATACAAATATTAATGCAATTAAAACATTTGAATAAAATAACTCATTTATTTTATTAATCGAAAAAATTATTTATTATAATTAAATATTAAAATAATAATAAAAAGCAACAGTAATGTGTCTTCATGGGTTATGAATTCTGGTAGTACATTGTATATCCCTTAAGACGAAAGGCTGAATTACCAGCAGTTCTGTGGTATGCAAATAAGATATGGGATACAACAAGATGAATAAGGTCAATAAATAACACAGCCCACACAACCTCAGCTTCTCATCATAAACACAGAACAACCATGGGGGAGTTTCTTTTAGGGCAATAAATAAAAACAAGTAGCCTCGATAGGATTATGGATGCCGAACCAGGTTACCAGCTAAAACAAGCAGCTCCTCTCCCTTGGCATTTTCCACTGGCAACTCCAAAGTCACCTGAGAATACATCCCATTAAAATCGAATAAAACTGAAAAAATAAAATAAAATATGAGACAAGCTACCTGACACTGACATAAACAAGTTCTTCTAATATGAAAGTTTACCAAGTGTTATTCAACTAATTTGAACTTCCCCTGCTCTAGGACATAATTTACAAGCTGTCCACTGCCTGTACTAATTATACCCTACTGAGTTTTATCAGTTAATTGAATCAGACAGTAATTAAGCAGTCACAAACACTTACAGTTAAAATTTCATAATGGACTCCAAGGTAAAGATATTGGGAGGAGGAATTAGCCAACAGAAGCATGTGCACTAATACTCTTGATGAATGTAACTACATCTTCTGATGGTTAAAGACATAGTTTGCTCACCTCTTTGAAGATTTCACTATGGGAAATATCTTCGAAGCCCTACACCAACCATAAATATTAGTCAATAAAATCTTGATATACACACACAGCCACATAAATATAGAGAGATTGAGAGAGACCAATTTTCGAAATAAGCGAAGTGATGCTCCATTTGATTCTCCAATCTTAGCACGGAAGACATGGATACCAAAATTCTCAACTGCATAGGCCATCATCATCAAGACAGCTTCCTTTGCAAGCCCTTTACCACGGCTAAGCTAGCAAGAACAAAACGACAAATCAGAGTGAAAAGCAAACCAATATCTCTCATAAATTTAGGCATTTCTCAACTTCTCTATGAAAACTGATCAAAGGAGTCCATTCAGCATCTGTTCTATACTAATCCAACATATCTCTGAACACAATGCTAATACAATATGGACAGTAACAACAATAACAGAATATCTCGCGCCAACAGAAGAATCTTAATGACAAATAATAAGAAATAGCCTCTACAATCAGTAGATGCTGCTTTTGATGAATTGATAGTAAATAAACCTTTTTTTCATCAGAATTCCCCATTTCAAAAAGCAAATCCAAAACTTATTCGAAGAAACACAGGGCTTTTTATAAACACGCACAAGCACAACGATACAAGAAGCAACTTCTCCAGCTAACGTGTTCGTTATTAGAGAAGAAGAAAAGAAGCTACCTTTTGGGTTCAGCAATCATTATCTCAACCTCCGCTAACTCCAAATTATCCAAGTCATTCATGTAAATATTCACATCACCAACCATGGCTGCAAAAGAACTAGCCGTTACTTTTTCATGAATGATAAATAATACAACACAACACATTAAGCGAAACCTCATACGACTGAAATTACAAGTATCCCAAACTACTATCTCTCCAGCGGTTTCAACAGCTGAAGGGCGAAGATGAAAAAGGGGCAAAATGCAAAAAATCGAACCGACCTTCCACGTGGGGATCTCCATGAACAAACGTTCCCTCTACCATATCCTTGTCCAAAACAATGAAAGTTTTCTCTGAAAAAAAAATTATAAAAAATAAAATTGATTGATAAAAAATAAAACGAGTTAAAAATTGAGCAAAAGAAAAACGCAATCGAGAGAGGGAGGGTCAGAAGAAGGAAGAGAGAGAGAGAGAGAACTGCGGGGGTCTTGGCACCAGGAGAGATGCATTTGGTACTCTTGCTCGAGGGTGAGAGGCTCGGACGCCGTCGTTTCGAGGAGGAATGGGTCTTGCATCCACTGGTGGTACTTTGGCACGTGTTCTTTCATGTAAGGTACAAGTATCACCTTCTGTCCCTCCAAGCTCACTCCCACCATTCTTCGCACTGCTTCTTTATTATGTATTTTCGACTGGGAGACGAAAAGAACAGAGAGCTTCCGTTCGATGGCTGACATAAGCAAAGAACAGGCGTCCGTCTGGTTAAAATAAATAAGAGAATTAATTATACTGATCTTTTACTCCTCAAAAAAAAAAAAAAAATTTACTGGTCTTTTATGTAATTTAATTAAGGTTAAAATAGTCAATACGATAGTGGGGTTTCGAGAGAGTTATTGCGGGGTGCCGATAGGTCAACTCAGAGGTAAATAACTAAATAAATAACAAATTAAAAAAAAATTGAAAAGCTTGACACAATCGCAATTATTTATATTTGAATGTGGCGTCCGTTTATTACACCCAAAAAAAAAAAACAAATGTGGCGGCAAAAAATTTTCCCGGTGAGAACTCTGACTTTAAATAATTTTCTTATTTTCTTCTTTGGAATTTCTTTGTTTTTTTTGTAGATGATATTCGTTTTATTTTTTTTCTTTTCATTTTGCCGGGATCTTCGCTTTCAGGGAGATGAAGATTCTGATCAAAGCATTTCTGGTAATTTGATTGACATTTCATACAGGGTTGCCGTTATTTTTGAAATACTCTTATGTTATGTATACACTAAACACTGTACGCGTTTTAAGCATTTCTCTGTTTTTCAAATTTTTTGATTCGCAGATGAGGAAGATTTTAACGTCGATTTACGAGATAATTGTGTTTCGTTGGGTGGGCCATCGGAGAAAGAGGTCAGTTTTCAATTTAATTGTTGAATAAATTTTATTAAATTTTGCTTAAATTGTTATCCATCACGTAATTGATGTGATGACGTTGATTTTGTAAATTTAGAGGCAATTGTTTTATTTATTCATGCTATGATTTTTGTAAATTGATAGGAAGTAGTGCAACTTCAATCGCGACTAGACATACTGAAAGGTGCGATCCGAAACCGTAGTATTATTTTGTAATAAAATGTTTTTGACGCTAATGTGATTGTTGAGGGTGTTGTTCATCGATATTCATGTTTAGTTTCCAAAGCACAGATTTGGTTTCTGGCATACAGGTACTCATGGAGAAACTTGTGGAAGGATTGCTGGCAGTTTATCACCAAAGGCAAGTGATTAAATTTGAATAGAATTTTCAATTTCCAACCAGTTTTCTTAGGAGAAACTGACATTTGTGTATGTCACCGTAACAGAAGCAAGTAAGTGTCTTTGTGGAAGACGAGGTTGAAATGCCTGAATTTCCTGATGAGGTTGGTTTTATCTTCTCGCCAAGGAAGGCATCAACATGTACCTCAGATGAAGAAGCAATCTCTGCTAATGAGGTATTATATCCAATAAGGTTTAGGATTAGCTATTATGTGTTGACTGCATCTCTGTAGCTATCTGCGTCTATCTTTTCATGGATGCGCTGCTTCCAAGTAAATTTTTGTCCTTGTTACTTGACACAAGAATTATTTACGAGTTTCATTTTATTTAGAAGGCCAATGCACTCCCAGAATTTTCATGCACTCCATTCCACAAAGATGGATTTCATGATTTTGGAAGTGCAAGGCTAGATGGGGAGAACACGTGGACTGTAGTAAGTAAAGAAGCTAAGGCACTTGTCCACTTAAATGAAAATGCTTTATGCTCATCATCATCACAGCCCACCTGCAAAGCAAACAAATCTTGTAAAGGTACTCTGTGATTCTTTAATGGTGTCTTGATAATGTTTTTCCTTTATAGTTTCTGTACATTTCTATCTAAAAAAATTTCGTGCCACTTGTTAAACCAATAAACCTAGTTAAATATAGTAGTTTGCTGACATTTGAATTGTCTCTAAATATATTTAATTTTTTAGTTCTTTAATGTTTGTATGTATATTGTGTATCTCAATGTAATCCAAGCCAGATGCTCAAAAAAGCCGTAGTCCCAAACTAATTGCAGTCAGCTGCAAGAATGTTGACATATGGAAGTTAGATTTCACCTTCTGAGTTGGAGCTTATTCTCAAAAAATTGCTAAAATAAAAGCTAAAGTGAAAAATGAATAAGACACAGAACAGTTAATGTGCTTTGAGCTATGCAATGCTCTGTTGTTCACACATATGTGCTCCACCATTTGTGAAATACTAATGTAATTGTTCTTTATTGGATGAATAATGTCCAGATGTTAATCCAAAGAGATATCTTATGCATGAAATCACTCGGGTATTTAATTTGTATTGCTGGAGTTCATTTATGTGGCTGTGGAAAGGAAAATCAGTTATTTCTTGACTGGTTCTTTATGCTCTGCACTCTGCAGGTATCCAAAGCAAATCCAAGCCAAAATTTTCATTCCGCTTTCAGCCACGCAGGGAAGGACTCTTTTCTCCTGTTTCTAAGAATGATAATGGTATTCCATGCAAAGTTGATGAATTACCTGAAAGGATGGAAACTGCTGATTGCGAAAAACATTCAATTGCTGGGCTTCTCGGCAGCTTCCCTGGAAAGAAGGCAACGCAATCAGAAATGGTGCCTGATGAAGTAGAAGATCCTCACTGGTGTGATGATCTTCCAGTGGCAGAGCATTTGGATAGCCTTCGGGATAACTCTAGCTTTCTGAGAAGAAACTCGAAGATGGTAGCTTTCTTCTTTTGATCAATGCCTCTTTCCCTGTACTGCTCTCTATACCCAGTCTAATCAAATGTCTAGTGCAGAATAGCAGAACAAGAGGGAAAAGGATGCAAGTTTTTTCAAGGAGAAGTATTTCACAACTGGGAGACAGAACTGTTGACTGTGAAGACCTTGAACCTGTGGGGAGTGGATCATCAAGTGATAATGAGGTACTACCTGATTTCAATAGCTTTATTATGGTGTATCTTGCTGAATTCCTTAATTTTGTGTAATCTTATCTGCATGATCACTTAGGCCAATTATCAAAACCCAAAACCTGCTATCCCAGAAGTGAAGAGGCAAACAATTGTGGATAGGTTTCAGGAAGCCTTGGGTACTACCTCAAGAGATGAAGCCGCCTTTGTTGCTGTACCTAGATCATTTGGGTAAATGACAAGACTAGATTCTTCCTTCAACCCATGCCTTTGATGATTGTTAAAGTAAATCTTTAACGAGTAACTATATGCCAAATGTGCTTTCATGCTTCTCAAACCACAGTGTTGGGTTATTTGGGAAGTTGCAGCAGGTTATGCAGAGTGAAAAAGAGACAGATTTGGAATTTTTGAGGTTACAGACCAAGGCCAGCCCAAATAGTAAGACCTTGCAGTTGTTAATATTTCTTTTTCTCTTTTGTAGAAAACATGCCTGCTCATTGAAATGGATTTGCGGTGACTCAGACTATTTTGTTGTGCAAGACAAAAAAGTCTGTGCTTGTTTACCATTGCTTATTCCTAGTGTTTTCTTAATATGTTTTTTCCTCAGATGAGCCAACCTGCCTCAATGTAAAAATCCTTTCAAGATACTTGGATGCAAAGTTGATAGTTTGTCACGTTTCTCCTAGCAAGGACACTGAGGTCAAGTTTGAACCCCTATCAAGTTGCACTTGCACTAACAGTTTGGAAATTTTTCTGTGATATTTTTCACATACACACACTCTTTCTGTTTGCAAGTGGATGTTTTGGAGAGAATATTCCAATCAGGAATGAGATTTCAATCAGGATCTAACAGCATCTGTTTATTAACTGCAAAAGCACTTCTGTTCATGTACCAACTAAAGGAAAACTGAAGGTGCATTCTGCTTCTACAGGAGCCCCAGTGGCCTAAAAGTAACCAAAAAAGGGGGAATGGAGGAAGAGAGAGGACAATTATTTTCAATCCAAGAGTTTGCTGTGATGTTGACCTTGAAGTTGGAAGTTCAATTCGTATTCACCCCCCCTGGTATGCACGTCAAAGTTGAAATCTTGTTTTAGTAATTCGTCTAAATATAACAAGTATACTCGTGCTTGAATAAGTGATCTTAAAGAACCATCTGGTGAATTAGTTAGAAAATCACTAGTTGTCTTCTGGGCTATTTAATGGAAGTAATCTAATTCAATAATATGTTCTTTCCGGTAAACTTTTCTGGGCAGGAAAGAGGTTCAGGTGGGGGGAAATGATGAGAGCATTATTTTATCTATGTATTTCTCCCAAATTTCAACATGATCAGTTGGGTTTCTTTCTGGAGCAGAGGAGCAATTACTCAATTCCCTGAACAAGTGTTACTTGATGAATTGGGATTGCACCACTTGATCAATTATTGTTTATATAATATATATAGTCGGGAGGTTGTCAATACCTATGATGATTGTATCTTCCAAAATTACGAGATTAGGACACGACACAGACTGATACCTAGTGGATGTTTCAATGCGAGTTTGTTTGATTCTTGTCACTAAGTTATGTTTACAGTAAAATTTAAGAAATGGATTTTTGGTCATGTGATGATTTACATTCCTTTACTTCTTGTTACTAATTTTTGTTTATAGTAAAATTTAAGAAATGGATTTTGGTCATGTAATGATTCACAATTGAGCACACCTTCCATTGTTTACACCCTCAAGATTTCACTGTTGCAACTTAGCTTAAAAGCCAAGCCCCACTTCAGCTTCCCCACTCAAACACTCTTCCATTTTCCAATAGGAAAAGGCCAACACAGATAAGAAAATTGTTTAATTAAAGCAAATGGTCCATACATATCTCCTACGAGATCATGCGCCCACTGTTTAAAAACAATTACAGGTTTAATTCACTTATTCACATCTACCAAACAAAGACATCATGTTATCTTGCCTTCAAAGCCAAGCACAAGCACAATTTTCTCACAAATGCACAATGGCAATCATTACCCATCATTTTCTTTTGCATCAAAAAGAAACATTATTATCAAACACATAAATGTTAACAAAAGCATGCCACTTCTTTGAACTAACCAATTCCTCCCCTTTCTTCTTTCACCCCCAATATGTCTCTCCTATTCTTCTTCTTTCTCTTCACTTCCCATCTACGCATTGTACTTTCATCACATTGCTCTACCATTACTGCCACAAAAACTTTTCAAAAATGCATGACGCTCCCGACGCAGCAAGCCTCACTAGCCTGGACCTTCCACGCCCACAATGCCACCTTAGACCTTTGCTTCTTTGGCACTTTCATTTCACCCTCCGGTTGGGTCGGTTGGGGCATAAACCCCAGTTCCCCCGAAATGACCGGGACACGTGCCCTAGTCGCCTTCCCAGATCCAAACTCCGGCCAATTGGTCCTTCTTCCTTATATTTTAGACCCAACTGTTAAGCTCCAAAAGTCTCCTCTCCTCTCAAGACCTCTCGACATCAACCTCATTTCGTCCTCGGCTACCCTTTATGGTGGTAAAATGGCAACTATACACAATGGTGCCTCAGTCCAAATCTTTGCCACGTTAAAACTTTCACCCAACAAAACCAAAATCCACCATGTATGGAACCGTGGCCTATATGTCCAAGGCTACTCCCCAACTATTCATCCCACGACATCTAACGATCTTTCATCAATTGCCACCATTGATGTCATGTCTGGCTCTGCAGCGCAACACAGCAACATCAAAACATTAAGAATAGTTCATGGAATCATAAACGCCATTGCATGGGGAGTTTTGCTTCCCATTGGAGCCGTCACCGCACGTTACTTGCGGCACATTCAAGCACTGGGGCCGTCATGGTTTTATGCTCACTCGGGGATCCAACTCTCGGCATTTTTTCTGGGAACAGTTGGTTTTGCCATTGGAATTAGGCTAGGGGACCTGTCACCAGGGGTTGTTTACGGACTGCACCGTAAGCTCGGGTTCACGGCATTTTGCTTGGGGGCACTGCAGACACTGGCATTGCTGTTTAGGCCGAAGACTACGAACAAGTTCAGGAAGTATTGGAAATCATATCACCATTTTGTCGGGTATGCTTGTGTGGTGCTCGGAGTCGTGAATGTGTTTCAAGGATTTGAGGTGATGGGAGAAGGCAGGTCTTATGCTAAGTTGGCTTACTGTTTGTGCTTGTCAACACTGATTGGTATTTGTATAGCTTTGGAGGTGAATTCTTGGGTGATTTTTTGTAGAAAATCTAAGGAAGAGAAGCTTAGAAGAGAAGGATTGATTGGCGGGTCTGATAAAGGAAGTGGAAACCACAGTTTAGTAAGTTATAACTAAAAAGTCTGAATTGCTTTCTGTGATAGGTAATCAAGGAATGAACATTTTGTGTCAAATGTATCAAGTGCTTTTTTTTAATCTGCTTTTCACCGCTGATGACTGGATAGCCAGCAAATTCTTTTGTTGAAATGGGATATGGTTTTTTCTGCAATCCGATCATTTCTTTGTTTTAGTCCAATATGAAAGCATTATTTAGAAATTAGAAAAATAAAATCAGGAATGTCAAGAATGGGATTCGAACCCATGCCCTTTCGGACCAGTACCTGAAACTGGCGCCTTAGACCAACTCGGCCATCTTGACTTTGTTGACGACGTGCTGCAGAAAAAATATTTTTCAAAAAAACAAAAGCACAACAGCTTTGACGTTCGACTTTCACGTACGTGCATGCAGCCATGAATATACAATTTCCAAGTTACGCGAAATCTCTTAACTGGCATAGGCATGGTGTGAGTGTCAGCCCTTACTCCTACGACTAGGGATGGCAATGGTGGCAATGGGCACCGCCTGTAGTAGATTTACCATTATTAAATTTAAACTTACACAAAATTTAAATTATTAAATTCACCCGTAACTTGCAACGGGTTTTAATTTTTTTAAGAAAACACACCTGCAGTGGGTTTTGACAATTACCAAACCTGCAATAGTACCCAGTGGATTTTTTACAGGTTTTTACATTTAAAATCACCAATATTTAATATATAAATTTATAATAATAACCTCAATTTTTACATAACATACTCAATTTTACATTTAACTAATGTAAATGAAAAATTAAGATTTCAATATCAATCCAATATATTCTCAAATTTAAGTATAAGTTGTACAAATTCATTTAAAAAATACAAATTAGTATCTAAAAATAACAATTATATTTCATATCATCATTTAAAATAAACTCCAAGAGAAGATACTTCATTTCATTCACCGCAACAAGCACTCATCCAACACGATGCCTACAATAATAATTAATATTATTATTTTCAAATACTAATTCGGAGAAAAAACATTATATTAATGAAATAATCCATGTATTAAGTTAAAAATAATAATAAATACAAAATTCTAATAGGTATATAACAATCCATGAATTAAGTTAAAGAAACTTAATTTTTTACTTCATCAACAATATCTTCATCTTTGGAGAATTTGTTATTTCCTACTTTATTAGAAAATTTTGCATCTACAAGTAATAAGTATATCAAGAAAAAAAATATAGATGATTATAAATTTATATATTGTAATGTATAATAGATATTATACTGTATTGAAGTTAAAATACATTTTGAATAATTGCAAAATTTTCTTTATACATGTTTTAAATTAAAATTAAATTAAAAATATTTAGAAAAAAATATTGCGGGTTTGACGGATATTCATGCGGGTATCCATCGGATTTAAGGTCATTATCAAACTCACCCGCATCCATGTGCGGGTTTTAATTTATAATATTAAACCTGCCCCAACAGGTAAAATAGCGGACGGATTTAGGTGGGTTTGCGGATACAATTGCCATTCCTACCTACGACCTATCACTGCTCTTGCTCAGAAAGAAAAACAAGCTACTGCTAGCTGTAATCCTCGTACTCCTATATAGTATGTAAGTGTGTGGACATATGTGGTGTTCGTTGCCAACTTCCGATAATGGCTTGAAGCACTGCCGCCTTGAAGGGTTTCGCAGACACTGCAACTCCACAAGATCTGACAAAACCTACGCTTGTCTGTTGTCACTGGACACGTGAATAAAAACTACTTGCCAAAATGTAATTTTAAAATAAGAATAAAATATATGGATTCCACATTATTTAAAAATAAGATATGAAAATCGCATTCTCATAGGTAAGGATGGCAAAACTCCAGGCTAGGTCCAGGTATTGCAATGATCGAACCCTACTTGGATGCAATCGATCTGGGTCCGGGCCGGGTTTTAATCTGGGTACTTAAATTTTATATTTTTTAATATTATATATGCATATACTTTTATTTTTTGCTAATTTTGTAAGTTTTAAATTTATTTCAATAAAATTTGACATTAAAATATAAACTTTAAGTGTTTAAAACTTTATATATATATATATATATATATATATATATATATATAATAAATGAATCAAATAAATATATATTTAAAATAATATATATTTTATAATATTTTTTAATAAAAGTTGGGTTATGAATTTATCAAGTGATATCTAAGACCTACCTGGCTTCATATCTGAACCGGGTAATACCCAGCCCACAACGTCTGGGTATAGCCCGAGTCCGGATCGGGCAGGTATTTTTGCCACCTCTGCTCATAGGGGTTTGAGAATGAGGATGCTCATTCCCTGTACTGTCTTTTGTATCTCTATAATTTTTTCATATTTCCTGAATTGCTATCGTTTAAATCACAATTAATTTATTATTTTAAATGTCATTATTATTATTATTAAATTTTACTAACTTTATTATTTTAATTATTATTAATTATTGTTATTTTTATTTTTATTAGTATTATCACTATTAACATTTATTATTATTAATTTTATTTTTTAATTAATATCATTTTTATAATAATATTTACACATGTATCTAGTTAATGAAAATTACATTATCTATACTATGGATATTTTGATAAATTAATTCTTATTCTCATTTCTCATTCTCATTTATTTTGTCAAGTAAATACATTAATGACATTTCAGTACATTTTCATTTCCATTTATTTTTGCCAAGTAAACATTGAAATCTCATTCTCATTGTAGCACATTCTCATTCTGCCCTATTTTCATTTCATGAAGTAAACGCACCATAAAGTGTTGGGTAAACGTTAACTGCTCTAGTTTGAAAGTTATATTAATATAATTTTTTAGATGTATAATAAAAAATTTGTTATATCTTTAATAATTTTTTTAAAATTATTATTTAAAATTTATATTTACTATATATTATTAATTCTTATTTCATAATTATAAAAAAAATTTCACAACAGTTGTATGTTAAAAAATATTACACCTCAATACCAAATAGAACCTTGATTTGACAACTAGCGAAAACGTTCTGAAATTCACTCTATATGTTCCAATTTTTTAAATTTGAAGAATCTTTGTGGCGCTTTGTGTCGTGGTTGCGCATGACCGTTCTTCTAGGTCAAAATTCAAGCAACTAATTGTTGATTGATAAATGGAATATAAAGATAACTAAATTTTAACCGTAAACTATTATTAAAAGACACGTAACCTAAAATAATATGCTCTGTTAGAGCTCAAGAGATCTCGAATAAATATATTTGGCCCGTGCCACAACTGAACTGATACGAAAATAGGTTCCAAATCCGCACCCAGAAGTTTTAGAGAATAGGAAAAAGTGTTGTGTCGCCCCTTGCATCGTTCGCATTAATCATGTGTTTCTCACGGTCAACAAAAACAGCCTGTAAAGGTTGAAACTTGAATGTAAGTTGATAGATCTCATCAACCACACAGAGAATCAGACAGCATACAAAATGGAGCACGTTCCACAGCACCCCCTTTATCAATTGCTTTATTTTCTTTGTTGTTGTGCTTCGATAGTGTGTAGTCTCTCCTCCTCCAAATCCCCATCCGAAAACAAAGCTAATGAAAACAGCAGACAAATTGGTCTCACTTTAAGCTGTCTCTATCATACACATCATGAGCCTTTTTCGTTACAATTATCTATATAGGGAAGGGAGCTATTCTGAACTTCCACTCTCTCTTTTTTTTTTTCCCTTTGTTCATGACTTAAATATTCGTCGACGCGTACAGAGTCTTTTTAACACCTTAAATTTGTAGCAAAATTATTTGTAACTGATGAAATAGAAAAGAGATTAAATACCAACATAAATGCTTCATCCAAAATTTATAGGGTCCTTACCCGTAAGAGTTATCTATCAATCGACTGCTGAGAGAAAAACAGTCTAACACAAGTAATTGTAATATAACAAAAGAAATTTACCTGAAGAATAGCTAGCTCAGACTCTTAAAGGGGGGAAAAAAGCATGATTTCAAGTTTTAAATCATTGTAACAATAGCGTTGCGGCAGCACATTGAAAAGAAAGAAGAAGCATTAAATCAAAATTGAAAAGAAAGGAAAAAGCATTAAATGGAAAATGGAAAATCCATTCAAGTAGAGTCTATTTCACAAACAAATGAAGTTTCTACTTGTTGCATAAAATATTCCAAGGGAAAAAAGAATCAGAATATGGGGAACTTATTGAGAGGGACCCTAGATGGGTATCCCCTTTAATGTTTCACACTAGTAATTCAATAAGAACCTCGGGTACAATCTGCTGAAAAACAAACCCAGATATTGGGATGATGAAAAAACAAAGCATACCTGACAAGAACCCACAATATTTTGCCACAGCCGTTACAGGACATAAAAATCTAAAAAAGAAAAAGGAAAAATAATAATAGTCTATATCGTTACGTATTGCTGCCTCACCGGAGATGCATAATACATTTTTTGACTATATGCCGCAATCTGATTTTACATCTCACTCAAATACCAAAAACTAAAAACCTAAAATTGTAACTCAATACTCAAGCCTCAACAGAAAATCCCTTTCAACTTCTATCAACTCAAAACTCAAGCCTTACACAAAATCCCTTGTAACATCTATCCCTAAGTTTAATTCTTCAAAAGAGGCACCCCAGTTAGCTCTAGATGAACAATTTTCTTCTAACTGAAACATATTTATGAAGTGGATGTGGGAAATTCACAGTTCACCTGCTTCACATGATTATCTTCACCTATAGTGTTGTGATGACGTAATCAATCCTCCTAGGTAGCAATTCCTGAAAAGGGAGACAAATATAAGTATCAAAATTAGATCCATAGTTACAGAATTTTTCATGACATTTCAAATATAAAATATGTCAGTGATGTGCAACAGCCAAAATATACAAGGAATTCAGGTGGGACAAACAACTTCAAGCCAAATCAGTAATAGTAGTAACAGCATCATGCCTAAGATTCCACTTACAATTGAGCACATAAAGTCATTTACCTTCTGCTGATACTAAATATACAGGGGCAATCATAGAGAATTAACACATGCTTTTACATGCCAAAAACAAGGATACTGAACAAAAGGTAATTTAATTAGCCAACACATTGGTATTCTAGCAAAACTTAAGAAAAATCTGAACAGACTGCAAAAGAAGCCATTAAGATGAATCCTACATGAATCAGCAACATAACAAGATTTAAAAAATGTGATTGCATAAAATACTAATAGGCAGAAAGACAGGTTTATCCCTTTATCCAAAACCAGGCACCTCCAATATCTTCATTTTTGATTCATAAAGAACTAACATATAACAATTGTTTTATGAGGCAAGCCCTTTTATTCCTGGTCTTAGAGAAAAACATTAGAATTGCAGCAAGATGGGTAAAAGACCACACCCATGAATTATGGATTTGATAGGAGGAACAAGTGTCTGTGAGTTTTACTCAAATACAAAATTCTCAGTCCCACTACTCATTTAGTATTCTCCCATAATCTTATTTGCAGGATCCTAACCAAATATCTATGAGATTGAGCTTTTCCAGCATGGGCCAGTGCCCACATAATTAGATGTTTTCTTGCCAATACCTCGAGCATGGTAAGTGAAATAAATAATAACATACAAATCTTAAATTTTTATGACCTCAGAGCCAACCAACCCCATGACACACTGTAACAACCTGCGCAAAAGCCAGGAAGCAACATGTGAAAACAAATCCCTAGGGTAAATCTAAAGTTAAGAATGATCCTCCATTCATACTTCTTCAAATTTAATTAACCCAACATCTTCCCTTCCCTATGCATTCTGTTTCTTATATTTTCAGGGAAGCATCCATGCCCAAAATAAGCAGACACGTTTTTAGAGTAGAACTAAATCCTACTTAATGCAATCACTTACACGACCACAGAAATAGGAATTTGGAGACGAGGCAGTGCTTTGTAGTTATGACTTGATGATACTGAGATTGCATTGAGTCCTTCATCATGGCACCCAAAACAGATGAAAGACACTAAGTCTAAGAAGAAGAAGAAGAATTCTATCTTTCGTTATGATAATTATTTTCTTCACTTTATTGCTGAAACATTCTCCAGAGCAACGGCTGTAATTTTAATCTTGAAATTTGATATGATCATAATCAGTTCAATAAAATTTGACCACTGAACCAATAATGAATCGAAGGGTTATTTTAAAATTCAATCAAACTAGAAATATTTCATATATATAATCGTCTTTCAGTAAACATATCTGTTCTATTACCATGGCAAGTAGAAATTCTCAGTTTAACGGAGCATCATTAAAAGAAGACAGAGATAGAGGATAATGCACTATCAGAGATACAAATCTAAATAAGACAATTTTAAGCAATAGGAAATAACTGCCAACTCAGAGATAGAGGTTCAAAGAGGCAGAGCGTCACGAATACTTAAAAAGTCCACAAGGCAGGACAAAGAAACACATTAAGGAATTCGTTGCATCAGAATCATGTCTCGCCTAATGCAGAAGAGGTTCTCAGCTGCAACTATGAGCTACACAAGTAGGATAATATTATCATTAAATTATATTTAACAGGACCAATCATCAACTGACCTAGACACTTGACAACAACTCTTGGTAGGATGATAAAATAAAAACTTAAAAGAATTCTTGGAATCAAGATCACGATTTATCTTCATATAATCATCAATCCACTCAAATTTTTCATAGAGAGACAGTCATCTCAAACTAGTGCGCAAAAATGGAAAGTACAAACTGAAAACAATATAATGAAACATAATAATAAGAAAAATTGCCAAGTTTTTTAATGTTCTCCGACAAAAGCATAATTTTCTCAAAGATTCATAATGTTCTAAAAACTACACTATCTCAACTAAAGTTTCCTACGATGATAAAGTTCTGGGAGGCACTAAAAGGAAAAGGAGCAAGCAAATGCAGGAAGATGATAAACAGAAACCCTTACCTCTATTTGACTGTCTCTTATTAACACTATAACCACCAACAAAACCAGGAGAATTTTTAGCTGAAACATCGGCAGTGCCACTACTGAGTCCATAACCAAAAGAACCTGAACCATCTCGTTCAGATGATGATGATCTCCATGTTGGATCCCCATAAACAGAACCGCTACCGCCGCCAGTGCCATATAGGTCTGCAAAGACTCCATCATAACCACCATTTGAAGCTGCAAATGATGATGATTGAGCCAAAGTAGTTCCAGGATTTCTTCCATATCCTCCGGCCCCCAAGCCAAAACTGTTATCTCCACTTCCATACCCAAAATTAGCATTACTGTTAGAAACATTATTACCTCCACCTTGAGCAGAAATTGCTGAAGAACCCCAATTGACTCCAGTATTGCCAAAGGTGTTTCCTCCAATGGTCCCACTTCCCGATCCCATATATGCACTGGAACTAGCAGTGTTCGAGTTATAGTTAAGGCCCCCATTTCCCCACAAATTTCTGGTGACTGAGCTGAAAAAGGAAGCGTTTCCTCCATTACCTCCATCATAACCAAGAGGACTACCATACCTATTCGGATTCCCAATATAATAAGGACTCAAACCCCTTCCATAGCTGAGATTGCTGTTAAAATTTGCATTAGCTCCAAAACTTGGGTTCAATCCTGGCTCAATCATACCCATTCCATAACCAGAACCAAACGGAGGAAACCCACTTCGTCCACCAGCAACTGGACTGAATCTACCATCCATTCTAAGTCCATAGCCCCCAACTGTGCTAGGAGTATATCCCTGAGTGTAACCATTAAGGAAACTATTGACCCTACTTGGACCATAGTGATATCCTCCAAGTGGGCTGCGAGTGGGACCGGGTGATAGCTCTTTGGGAACTGCTCTCTTAACCTCAACCATTTTACCATTCAATTCATGAAAAGTCTTAAGCAATACCTTGTCCACTGCCTCCTCTGAATCATAAGTAATGAAACCAAAGCCTCTTGGCCTCTGGGTGTTGTGGTCGTACATCACCACAACATCTGTGATAGTCCCAAACTGATCAAAGTACTTCTTAAAGTCACTTTCCGTGACGGTGGATGCTAAACCTCCTACAAAAATCTTTCGTGTGCGGCCTGGGCCAGGAGAACCATGAATGCTGCCACTGCTTCTATTGAGCACAATCTGGTCATCCCTAGGAACAGCTTTTTTTGCCTCAACCTGGTGGCAAAGAATTCACATGAAAACCAAGCTCAAATAACAAGAGATCATCAAACTCTCGGAATCAACTTAAATGAATAAATTAAAAAATCCATCAATTAACAACATTATTGATGTCATTTTAAAAATAAATGAATAAGTGCATAAGAGGAGAAGGCATGACTTTTACTCTTGGCTCAATTTGAAATTTAGTTGAACACAGAACCAGAATTAAACGAATGCCTGCAATTACAATATCGGATTCATAACTCCTATAGGAAATGAATTCCATCCTACATGAGATAATGATCAAAGATGATGACATAGTAAAAAATTTAAAGGTCTGCTCAGAGATTAATAACTTACCATTCTCCCATCAATGTTGTGCTTTTCCTGAATGACAATCTCAGCAACAGCAGGATCAGCAAAGACAACAAAGCCAAATCCACGGGCGCGCCCTGTGTTCCGATCCTTCATGATCACCGCCTCCACCACCTCACCATAAGTACTAAAGTACTCCTTGAGACGCTCCTCATTGGTGTCCCAAGATATTCCACCAATAAATAACTTTCCATTATCAGATTGCATTTTGTTTCTGCACTCAAAATGATTAAAAACACTCCGTCAATACAAAATCTAGCAAGTGCAAATCATAGTAATACTGAATTCATTATAAAAACAGACTTTTTGATACAATCAATCTCCTGCTTCATATTTTACACTGGATCCAATCAGAAACTCACAATTCTATCACAATTTGATCAAACAATGGAAATGATAAATCAGAAGTAGAGAAAAGGAGGTGTAATGCTAATGTGCAATCAATCAAGTAGATAAAAACAATACCTTATTGAATGAACAACCTGAAACACACAATTTATATTGAGTTACAATACAGATATCTTCTGATTCAATTTACAGTGAACAGATCCTTCATCGATCAATCAACAGACTCAGAATTAAGCACCAGCCTGGAATTACATCAATCAAAAGAAAATTAAAAGCAAATAAGAACAAAAACCCGGAAACAAATTCATTTGCAGCATTAAAAATAATGACAATTAATCAAAGATCGAAACTTGAACCGAGATTCACAATAACCCACCAATCAAAGCAAACCCAGATGCCGAAATCTTGCAAAAAACTAAGATCTGATAAGAGGAGGCATGTTCATCCTCCTCTGAGAAGCCACCCAAACAATCTCAAAGTTCAATTGTGTTTTATTTTTATTTTTTAAAATTTTTTTGGATTCAAAACAGATGCAAATTCATTCACCAAACAATTTGCAATCCAAATATAAGTATCTAAATTGATGATGTATTGGTTTTTAGAGAGAGAAAGAGAGAGACATGTGATAGATAGAGAGAGAAGGTTATACAAGCTTTGGTGTTGAGAATATATAGAGAGACTCATTTATTTTATTTATTTTAATTTGTTTTTACAATGTGTTTTTTTATTTTATTTTTATTATAGAGTTTTATGGAAATTCATGATTTTGAAGTGAAATGCTTTTAAAAAGTTAAAAATGGAAATTGATTTTCTTTTTTTCTTTTTTTTTCTTTTGGATGTGGTTGATAAATTGGAAAGTAGTTGTTTAGCTTTGTTCCCTCATTTTGTTCCTTTTTTATACTTCATTGGGATAAAAATAAATACGACGCTATGCATGCATGCATAGAGCTTCAGGTTGCATGCAACTAAGAATTAGCCATTGGATTCCATCTATCTTTGATTGCAAACTTTTCAATGCTTGGTGTCCATTGATTCTGTTGACTTTGAGGGGTTGATTATGAGCCTTTTGTCGTTGGTGAGTAGCTATTTATGAAAAGATTTGTTCTTTTTCTTTGTTATAATTCCTTTATGAAAATTTCATTTGAAACAAATAACAGCAGATTTGAGCCTTGCTCACTTGGTAGAAAAGGGTTTAAGGTTAAAAAGGGCTAAACGGCAAAACCCCACATTTATTAATTGTTAATTTTCCACTGTTTTCTTTTTCCCCCTTTTATTTTAAAAAAAAAAAAGTTTTGGCAAAATGATTCTCACTTGATGCCATAAAAGGTTTCAATAGTTCAAATATCGTCAAATTTCAAATTTTCTTAAAGATTACGGATTTGGTTTTACAATAATACCATGTCTAAATTTTATGATGTATATCTAGTGGTAACATTATAAATTATTATGTGTCAACTGTCAAGCAATGTGTGAATATTTGTCAAATTATTTTAGGTACACATAATAATATATATGAGAGTCACGAGTATATCACATTAGTTAAAATTTGAAGATTAAATTTTCACTTGGTAATATATATTATTATCCAATGCTCAACTCTTCAATGTATGCTTAAGCATTTATACAAGATTATTATTGCAAGCTACCCTTAAAGCCTAAACACTTTGGATTTGATTTTGATCTATCATGGGCCATGGCACATTTTATATTATCACCGAGCCATGTGTTTCATTGTAGAGGTCTACATGATAGTCGTAGATTATTTTAAAACAAATGTTGTTTTTGTTTTATATTATGTTGCCCTTTTCCCAATTTACTTATCTATCTGCACCATACATATATATATATATATATATGAGCAAAGATACACCATTTGAAGTCACACAATGGAGATTATTTTTTTAAATTGATAAATTCCTAGCAATGAATGTAGGGCTAAAAGTTCAATTAATTAGATTATAACTCAGTTAATATTTTTTATTTTAAAAAAAACTTGTATACTTTTAAAATTTACAATTTTTATTAATCTATTTTTTCATGCTCCTTATTTAGTATCATCATGTTTTTCATAGAAATTTCGGTTATACTGAAAAAGGTAACAAATGAAATGTAGGAAGTTTAATAGTATGTCAAATAATATTTTTCACACATCCACAATGGGGACCACCATCTTTGAGTGAGCATCATTTACAATAATATTGATTACTAATAGGTATCAAAATGCAAAAGTATTTCTAATTTTAAGATCAAATTGTAAAATAATAATCTATCATTTTTTATATTAATATCTTTTTTTTAAGAGCAATGTTGATCATATTACAGTAATATGTGAAGTTGTAATAACTAGTTTATAAAATCATAAATAATTGTCACAAGATTTTGTGCAGAGCTGACTTTAGAGTATTTGGGACCTTAGGCGAGTTTTTTTATTTTATAAAACCTCTTTTTATTCTGCAATTTCAATATTAAAAGAAAGATAAAGGGGTCAAATGTCATTTCATCTTTAATTCTTAAATTTTAACAATAATAAATTGATGATAAGACAATTGAAATGAACTTGTATTTTAAGAAATTAATTTTTTTAAATGAACCAATAAATGTAATAACTTTTGTTTGTAGGGAAGTGAGTAAGAAATTTTTCCATCCACTAATTTTTGAGATTATAAGGTTTTAAATAGAAATTGAAAGGAATACTAAAAGTCAAAAATTCTAACGTTAAATAATTAACTTTTCTTATAAAACTAAAAAGGTAAAGAGTTTAATTTTTTTCTTAGAAAGACCAATAATGAATGAATCTATGGTTTTTATTAATTAAATATCTAAAAAATGAGGCATTCTTAAAATTTAAAATTTTAAGTCACTGACTTGTTTGCTTATACTTAAAGTCACCTTTAATTATGTGAAGTTGAAATCGAGTTTGAGACAGATTACAAAAAATAAAATTTAAGCTCAAAAACAAAAATTCATAATAATAAAAAATAGATGCTATCAAACACAAGGTAACATCATGGGAATATTATTGCAGCAATGCAAGCTAATGGGGATCGTGCATTCCACGACAGGCACTTTGGTCTTTCCACTAGATAGCTGTCTTCAGATCCTCCAGCTATATCCTTTCATTTTCCCATTTTCTAAATTTACATTATCCATAAAACCCTTATACAAATCATGATCACACGACTAACCCAAGGTTAATTTTGTCATTTCGAATTGATAGCTACAATGCTGAGGTTATTTTGGACATTTTATTTATTATCATCCACTGGCTTAGGTTAGTGGGTTAGCCTCCAGCCTACCATTAGTCGTGATCGGTCATCGAAGAATTGGGCTCTTATCACATGCAACAGCGACACACGTTCATTAAATTTAAATGCGAAGGGAAATGCTTTTGTGTCCCCTTGATTCTCATCGTGCAATTATATGATTGCTTTAAGTTTACTTTTGGTATCTGATCGGATGGCACACATACTTTGATGAATGTCTATGCTTTCTAATTTCAACTTGTGATTGCTAGAAACATGAAGTCATCTTGTGGTTTTGTACTACGTGTGCTGGGTATTTTTGTCATCCTAGTTATACACTCTCTGTCTTTAATATTAAAACAGTGATTTTTATATTATTAAATAATATTATATTATTATAGAGAAAATTTTTGTCTACATTATTGAAAAAAATGGAGGTAATTAAATTTGGTAAAAAAATTAATTAAAATAATATAAATTTATTTTTATTTAAAAATATTTTAAGAAATAACTTATTTTTTTACTCCTCCTTTTGTGATATAGGTAAGTAAGTAAATAAGTATTTAGATAGTGAAATTAGATGAGTTTTTTGATGATGCATTAATTAGATAATATTTACTAGCAAATTTCACATAACACAACAAACCCGTTAACCCAAAAACCAAATTGTTTGACTCTTATAAATATGTTTACATTTTTTTGAAATAAATTTAAATTAATTTGGAGAAATATAATTAAGTATACATTGTCATTGAATATTATTGTCTGTAATAGACCATATGTCATGAATTCATTGGCTATATCCTAAAGCACAAATAATATAATTTTGACATGTGCGTGACGACATGCACCTAATCATAATTTTATATATGTATAAAATATAAATTATGTATAAAAAACCTTGGAGATGGCCAAAGTTTCTAAACATGCGAGGAGCGAACAATGAACTCATCATATTTGGCAAATGGCAAGACATGACACTTGAGAGAAGTGACAAAATATTATTCAGTAATTAAAAAAAATCATAGCAATGGCTTCATTCATCGATAAATGTAAATAAAGTGCCTTTTTATGCATATAAAGGCATCTAATTGAGCACGTAGGTTATTGCTAATAAAATGAACTAACATATATAATATGAGTAATGATGTAGCCACAAAATCTTATACAAATTTATTTTGTACAAATTGATGTGGCATGATAATATTGATTGAATTAAATATCACTTGGCTTACATGAATTTTATTATTATTTTATTTTCATTCAACCAATGAATTAATGACATGTCAGTTTATATAAGAATTTATAACTGTACCGTTACTTATATAATATTATACGCAATTTTGAAAAAAGGAAAAATCTTTAATTTAAAAGGATGCGTGGGCTTATCGACTTCTGGTCCTTGAAGCCCATGCATTTAAAAAACGTGTCTCAGAACGACGTCGCAGTTTATGTGCCGTCTCTTACGATCCCTCCAATTAAAACAAAATTTATGTTCCCTCCAAAGTTTAAAACCAATCAAATTCAAACGCCCCGCTCGCTCTGAATACAAGAACAAAGCTTACGCGACACTCTTTTAGAATCTCCTATTTAAATCAAACTTCAACGACTCTTTCAAAATCAACCATCTCCACTTCTCTTCGCTATTCAACTCTCTCCCTTCTCGTGACCCCGACACGACAGCGTCGCTCGCATCAACATGGTGGCCTCCAACTTCAAGCCCGCAGCAGTTACAGCGGATCAGGTCAATAGTGGCCGCGACCGTGTAGGACTTCCCCACCGTAATTCCGGGGAGATCCACGTCATCATGGGTCCCATGTTTGCCGGAAAAACCACGGCCCTCCTCCGTCGTATCAGATCGGAAAGCGACAATGGCAGGTTCGCCATTTTAAATTGTTAATTATATATTTTCTTTGTGAATTCTCAGTTGATTTTCTTTTTTCTTTTATTTTCTTTTCAATAAATCGGCTGTGTGCAGAAATATTGCGATGATAAAATCGAGCAAGGACACGAGATACGCGATTGACTCGGTGGTGACTCATGATGGGGCTAAGCTTCCGTGTTGGGCTCTACCGGAACTGACGTCGTTCCGACAGAAACTCGGAGATGATGCTTACGCGAAGGTCATTTTAGAGATTTCATATTAAGAAATTTATTCACTACTTTTTTTTAATTGTATTGCTGGATCTGATTAATTTTATTATTCTTTGAGTATTAAAAAAGAAATAAACAGAGTGTTTTTTGCCACTCACTTGGTTATGTTATTGTGTTTGATTTCCCTTTAAAATTGCCTATGGAATTTTCGAGTAAAATACTTTTAGTTTGAGTTTAGTGATGTTCAATTCTCCGCTTATTGTTATAATACTGGTGAGTTTTTAAAACCGAATCTGAATGGATTGTTGGTACTGGCTTATAAATGCCCTGTTTTTGATAATCTTCTGGACAATTCATTATTCATTAGATAGCGGTTTAAAAATATGGATTCTCTCCGGAATTTGACATAAAATGGATGTTTCTCTTGTTTTGGATGTGGGCAGCTTGATGTGATTGGCATTGACGAAGCTCAATTTTTCGAAGACCTATATGAATTCTGCTGTAATGCTGCTGATCATGATGGGAAAACTGTAGTAGTTGCTGGCCTTGATGGTGATTATTTGAGGTGCAGTTTAATATTGATGATAAAGTTTCCAATTTCAGTTCTTAGCAGCCTTTTGGTTCGTTTGTTAACGGAAACCCACACTTGCATTTTGCAGAAGGAGCTTTGGTTCAGTTCTTGATATAATACCCCTTGCTGATACCGTAACCAAGTTGACCGCTCGCTGTGAACTCTGCGGCAAACGGGCATTCTTTACTTTGCGAAAAACAGAGGAAACAGAGACTGAAATTATTGGTGGAGCTGATGTCTACATGCCTGTTTGCCGCCAGCACTACGTCAATGGCCAAGTGCTCATTGGAGCTGCTAGGAATGTCCTGGAATCTCATAAGGTTCAGAGCAAATCCTGTGCTGAGGCAGCAGCTGCGGCTATCTAACGAGATCAGTTGTAGCTTATTTACAGCTTTACCGTATCGAGTTTGGGTTCAGTAGTAGTATCCGTAGTAATTACTTTTCCAGCATGCTGAATTTGAATCTTTCATGCTATGATTTTTTTTTAATTTATTTATTTGTAGTTGCTTTTCAGTGTACTAATATATGTATATAGAATCAAGTTTCTTTCAAAAGATTTGCTATCTTTATGGTTACTTTTTAAGTATTTTTACCTCGGCTTAATCAAAGGAAGGAGTAGATTTAGATTTAAGGGTATAACCGTAATCGCCATACTTATTTAAGTTTTTTGCAGTCATAATCCACTTTTTCCCAAAAAAATTCATAATTCACAATTTTAAAGTCTGATGTAAGAAGCGTATAAAATAGAACAAATTAGGAATTCTTAATTTTGAGTTAATTCTTATTTTATTAAGTTTATTTGAGTCATATTTGTGATTTTATTCTAATTAGTCTTTTAAATTATTTTTCTTATTTAAGAAGGATTATGATTAAGTTATCTATTAGTATATGTAGGTTTGTTATTCATAATTTATGGTAATATCTTAACTTTTCATTCATAATATTTCAGATTATTTTGCTTTGAGTTTATTTATGTCATTAATTTAACATTTTTTTAGAGTTATTATTTTTTAAATTTTAAGATTGTACATCTACATCAAGTGATATTAGGGCGTGTTTGGTGGCCTGCATAAGATTGTACAAAAATATTGTTTTATTAAATTAATCCACACTTATATTTGGCAACAAAACTAACCCACACAGTGTTGTATTAAAGGGGTGAGCTAATTCGAAATTTGTTGTATTAGCTAAACTTGACTATGAGTCGGGTTTAAGTTAATGTAGAAACTACTGCCTCTTTTTTTTTCACAATTGCCGCTTGATTTTTGTTTTTGCTTTATAATATATTAATAATAATGAATAAATATAATTTTTAATTTAATATAATATTGTATATTTGTTTTTTATTTTTACATTATAATTTATTATAAATAATAATAACTATTTAAATATGAATAAATTTGAATAATATTAATTTAAAATTAATAATAACATAAAATATTAATACAATTTTAATATATTAATATAATATTTAATTTAAATTAATCATAAAAAATTATTGCAGTACAGTGTAGTACCAAATCTTGTATCATATTGTTATAATATAATGCTAATGTAATATAGTATAATACAATACAATATGTCAAACGTACCTTTAGAGCTTTTCTTTATGCCAAGCAGAGCTTTCTTAACACCAACCACCTTCCATACACAAAATCCTTCTTTCACCATCCATTAATTCCACCAAGTTGAAAAAAAAAAAAAAAAAACCTCCTTCACAGTAGTCCCTGCCACCATTTTTCTTTTTTGATGATCCTCACCACGTTTGGACACCTACAAGTTGCCGACCAAATCCCAGTCATCAAACACCACTGATCCATTACCATAGTTAGCCTAAACACCACCCAAATATACGTTAAACCACCACCAGGACCGCTGCTCAATTTGCTACCGTCTGCTATGATTCATCAATTTATCCGATATTCTAAAGTTCAAGATATTAGCATGGAAAAACATTTTTTACTAGTTTCATCATTAGAAAGGAATGTCACGAAAGTTTCTTTTGAAGAGATTTCAAATGAGCTGAAAATTTTCAATGAAGAAGTGCAATATGTTATTGACTTGGGTTTTATATCTAAAAATATGATTAAAATTGTCAAGAAGCTCAAGGTGAAGAGGCACCAATTGTTCTTAAAAATGATAAAATTAATATGATTTTAAAAATTATTTATGAAACTAAGCAAATTGTTCTTAAAGATCTTGAAATAGTTGATATGGTGGTTATGCTTCTCTGTATTAAAGATAAGCAACTTGTACTTGAAGAACACTCATCTGAAAAGGAGAAATTAAATGTCGAATACATTTGAGAAAGATGAGGAGAAGTTAAAAAGAAAACTTTTAATAGTTTATTTTTAGAAGAGCCATACTTAAAAGCAAAAAGAAATTAAAGTTTCGGTAGTCTCGAATTTCAAGAAAAGTTAATACAAAGTGCTACATGCTCACCTTACAAGATCAATTAATTCTTCATTGTAAGTTTCTCCTTTGGGTTTATCTTCGTTATTAATTCAATATATTTTTTTTGAGAGTTATTTTTTCCTTAAGTTTCTACATTGTAAGCTAGAACAACATCTAATATCATTTTTGTGCTGCATTAAAGTCAACTTTGCTTTTGTTTTAAAATAAATTATGATATTGGTGGATATGTGAAAATTTAAAATACAGTAAAATTTAAATAAAAATAATATTGTTGAGACTAAAGAAAAATATATAGTCTAAATAATATTATTTTAACAAGGTTATCTCTTATTAATGAATTAATAATTTATTAATTTATCAATAAATGTATGTTTGTTAATTTAAGATGAGTTTTATATTTTAATTTCTCATATCACCTTAGTATGTATACTATTTCTTTGACCAATATTTATGAGTTTCAAAAGTTATCATGTATATATAAAAAAATATTAATAAATTTTATGAACTGATATGTAAAAGTCTAAAAATGAATGTAATTATATTGTTAATGCCCCGCTTGGGATTAATATTGAAACTCAACAAGCTGCTTATTTTATAATATTCTTCATTTGACAGTAGTCAACAACATTTAAAAGTAAGTAAGGGTTATTTTTCACAAGCCGCTTATTGAATAAGTTATCACACCTTTTTAAGTTTCCTATTATAAATTTAATATTTGAAAAATAATTATGTATTATTTTTCCACGTACCCTAATGTATAAAATATTAGATATCATATTACTTCCATAATCAAATTAGTAACACAACTACTATAGATCTAATAAATATTTGTCATATTTTACTTTAATTTTATATAATAAGATTAAAAAAAATTGACATATAGTTATGTACAATTTTTTTTGAATTATGAATAATTTCACATGAAAATTAACCATAACTTTTATAATTGATTTCATAACCCTAGCTTTTAATGTTTAATCTATTTATATTTTTTTTTTCTATTGTCATGATGTTTATTGTAACAAGTTTGATGTGAATGCAATGCATATTATTATTTTTATTTAGATTATGTATTAGTATGAATTTTTATCATATTTTATGTAACAAATTATGAAGTTTATTAGATTTTATTTAGTTGAGGTTGTTTGTCAATTTATTTACTTTATGTGCTTCAAAAAAAAAAAAGACATGTTTGAGCATTATTAAAGATACTCAAAAAAAAATTGAAACTTATATTTATTTTTGTCATTATATAATAAAAAAAAGTTTGCAATAAAATTGACCAAACATATGTATACTAACTTTCAAACTCACAACAACTGAACATAATATAATTCACCAAACATCCATCTATTTTTTTAGTCAGCAACTTATTACATCTACAAAGTAAAAGTAACTTATAATTGGAATCCCAAACTAGCCCACAGATATAAAATTGATGTACTTACTTTTCAAACTTAATGCCATATGAGACAAAATATTTCAAATGCTTAAAATTTACAAAATAAGAACTCTTAAAATACGTTGGTCATTAATTTTATTTTTTCTCTCAAATCATTAGATGCATATTTTAAAAAGAGTTAAATTTAGAAAATTGAAATCATTAAGAAAAACTCCTTAATATTATAAATTTTATAAGTCATTTGTTATTAGAACTTTTTGTACTTGATTAATTATTAATTTTGTATTTTCTTTGTGGCCAGAGGATTTGAAAAAAATTATCATCTTATGCATTTAATAAGATTATTAATTCATTACATTGGCTTGAGTTGGAACCGAAAAAAAATTATTATTTCATCAAGGTTATTCATTTATCAACCATCATTTATTAAGATTTTATGATAGTTAGTTAAATATTTTAATATGTTTACATTAAATAATTATATGCTTTGGAAATGGATATTTAAGACTTATTTGAGGCAGTTTTTAAGAGACTCAAAAATAATTTTGAAAAGTTGGATGTTAATTTTAGTATTTCATTAATTTCTTTTAAAAGAAATTATTTTCGGAAACATTTACTCATCCTACAACAAATTTTAGAAAGTAAGAAAATAATACATTTTCAAAATTTAATTTTGGGGATCAATTTTATACTAATTCAATCTCTCTCTCTCTCTCTCTCTCTCTCTCTCTCTCTCTCTCTCTCTCTCTCTCTCTCTCTCTCTCTATATATATATATATATATATACACATAATCAAATCATTAAATGGAAAGCGATTAGTCTTATTATTAATTACATTAGTATGGGTGAAAAAGGGTATGCCCCACACCCACAGGCTTTGGTCTGGCCCTCCCTATGAGGATATGGGCTGAAGGGGAAAAATGGGGCCAGGCCCAACTCTTTTTTTGAAAAAAAAATATAAATTAGAAATTGAATAAAAACTTAATTCCTAATTTATAAATCAAGAATGATTTAAAGTACCTAACACTATGGTGCTAAACTTTTATTTAACCACTAATTAATAAAGAGGTAGCTTGAATAGAGAATCGGTATTAGAAAATTAAATTTCTAAACTTTTATTTACTTCATTTTCTTTATTTATTATTTTATTTTGAAATATTTATCTTCTTTAATTTTTTGTTGATTATAACAATTTTTTATTATTAACTCATTTCAAGTTTACCATTAAAAATAGGGTAAATGTTTAATAAACAAATAAAGAAATTATTTAATCCTTATATTTTAAAAAATATCTCAAGATACTCTACTATTAAATATGTTACATTCTTACCCTTACTTGTTTCTTTCCGTTTACAATAATATCCTTACAACAATATTCTTAGGGATATTAGTGAAAAGAAAAAATGATAAATTTTCAAATTAATTTTAAAAATAATATAATAACTTACACAAACTTTTATACGATTATTTTAGTTTGAGGATTGATTTGGTAAACTTATTTTTTATAAAATAAGTATAAGTAAAATTGCTATGAGGATATCAAACATTACTTTAAATTGACTAATATTAATTTGTTTCTAAAATTTTTAAAATGATTGTTGCATGGGTATAAAAAATATTAGTTCTTTTAAACTGATATTTATTGGTTAATTTGGTAATTTACTTTTTACACATAAATCCATTAGTGTCAAAAATATTGTTGGAAGGGTATTATTGTAAAAGAAAAGATAAAATAACAATAACAATGTAAAATGTTGAACTGCTAGGATATTTTGAGGTATTTTTTAAAACATAAGAATTAAACAAACATTTTAAATCAAAACATAAGGACTTAAGAAGCATTTACCCTAAAAAAATATAAATGAAAACCCAAGTTTGCATTAGATCTGACTTTATATTTCCCCTAAAATGGGCTTGGGCGCATTTTGTCATTCCTAAATTATATTGAGTTCACAAAATTAAAAAAATAAATTTTTTTATTTTGGTGTATATATAAATATATAACATCATGTGCATTTTATTTATTTATACTCTTACAGTAGTTTAATAGTAAGATTTACTAAACATATAACTAATTTATTTTTACAACTAATTATTTTTACAGCTCTTTTAATGGTAATTATTTTAGTTTTTTAAAAACTACAGCACTACGAAACTGACCAGAGCATCCTTTTTGTTTAATGGGGGAAATTATTATAATATATAAATCTCAGTGGGTATTTAAGTACAATAATGTTATAATCTCCGTTTAAATAAACATTCACTAACAAAAGAGATTGGAATGCTCATTTTTTTCTTTCAAAACAATAAGAATCTCTGGACGTCCATCGAAGCAAAATCTTGAGAATCTTGGATTCGCACCTTTTGCGAAAGGAAGGGTCTCTAAAAGGCCCATTCCTAGCTTTGAATTGAAAGAAAGCCCATCAATAATTTTATTTAATTGGGCGGATTCAAAGGACTTAGCCCAATCTCTTAGATAACGCCACGTTCGCCGGGTAGTTTTAGAAAATGGGGATTAGGTTTTCCCCATCTACGCTTCCCATTGACCCCAAAACTCATCGTTTATCATTTTCTCTAACGACGCCTTCTTCGTCGTTTTGAGGGTTTTCAGATTCAAGCTAATTTTCTCACACTTCACCGCAAGGACGCGCAATTTCAGTGCTCTCCGTCGTCGTTTTGATTAAAATCCTCTTATTCAGGTTAGTTAATTTTATTCCTCTCATTCGTTCCCACCTCCTTCTCCGTCGTCGTTTCATCTTAAATTAACTCTGATCTTCGAACTCCCTCGCAAAATAAAACATGCAACATTAAAACTTAAAACCGAAAATTTTCCTTCCGTTTCCTTCATTTTCCTCAGGTTTCTCGGCGACCAAACAAAGAGATTACTAAAAATTTTACTGCACTTGAGCTTCTTTGTCCGAGTAAACTTGTTCTAACTAACTTGCATTGGTTTTGGATCAGCGGTGATAATCAGTCACCATTAATGGATACTTCAACGACCAATCCTGGACCACTTGATCCGTCTGTGCTTTATGATCAAGATAAGCATGTTTCCTCTGCTGTTTGGGAGGGCCAGGTTCATTTGATGTAAAATTTTGAATTGAATTATTAATAATACTACATTTTATGATATGATTTAAATTTTGAATAATTTTATTAATTTGTCTAGGAGCGGGGTGCACTTAGATGTCATGAACACACTTCAAAGTTAGGGGAATGGAAGTTGACACCGAAACAAATTGAGTTAGTTGAAAGAGCTGGATTTGGTTATTTAAGAAAGATTCCGGCAATAAGTTTAGACAATCCGCTGATATCAGCATTGGTTGAGCGATGGAGGAGAGAGACGAATACATTTCATTTCACGGTGGGTGAAATGACTGTGACTTTACAAGACGTGGCGTTATTGTTAGGATTGGCAATTGATGGCAAGCCTGTGATTGGAACGACACACACTACGTGTCATTCTGTTTGTCTTAAGTATTTAGGGAGTTCACCGGAGGCAAAGTATGCGAGTGGCGGGATGGTGAAATTGAGCTGGTTGAAGGAATTTTTTTCAAATTGTCCCCTGGATGCTTCAGTTGAAGTGATTGAGAGATACACTAGAGCTTACTTGTTGTATCTTGTTGGAAGTACGATATTTTCTACTACTACGGGAAATAAGGTGCCTGTCATGTATCTTCCATTGTTTGAGGATTTTGATGAAGCTGGGAGGTATGCTTGGGGTGCTGCTGCTTTGGCCTTTTTGTATAGGGCACTCGGGAATGCCTCTGTGAAATCGCAAAGTACAATATGTGGTTGTTTGACATTACTACAGGTTATTCATGTTTTCCCTTATTTATTTTATTCTGTTTTGTTCTTTCCACCAGGAAGGTAATATTAATTTGTGAAGCTTTGGTTAGAATACTGGAATGATAAGTCGTATATTTTGTTGTAGTGTTGGAGCTATTATCATCTCGATGTAGGCAAGCCAAAGCTTAATAAGGATCCAATGCATTGCCATTTTCCATTTGTGCTGTCATGGAAGGGAAAACAAAGTGGCCCAACAACTAACCGGGATGTAGTTTTTTACCGTAAAGCGTTGGACTCCCTGAAACCATCTGATGTAAGCTTTAGTATGTGTTTTCATTTTCTATTCCTTTTAATTTTCTAGAAAACTTCAATACGGTTTATATTGCTTGACATATAGGTTCAGTGGGTTCCTTACACAATTAAGGACGAAACAGAAATACCATTGAATATCAGAAATACTCTGATTCTGGGAAGATCAAGAACAATGTTGATATGCTTTGACAAGGCAGAAAGGCACCTTCCTGATCGCTGCCTAAGGCAATACAAAATGCTTCAAGGAATTCCAGAAGATGTACCACGATGGGTGAGAAAGAGTCGTGGAGTTGATGGTGGGGTGGATTTGGCAACAAAAATGGAGTCAGAGCTTAATGAATGGGCAGACCGTAGACTTCAGATCGTCGAAGAAGATGATGATGCAGATGAAAGTGAATACATGCATTGGTACCTAAGAATTACCCGTAGAGTTGTTGGAAGACCTATATCCCTCTCATCTGAGTTTCAGAGAACGGTGGGACTAAATTTAACTTGTTATTTGACATTTCTTAGCCATGGCATTTTACAAATAAATTTAACATATTTATCATTTCTTACCATTACAGATTTCAGGTTTAAGGGATATTGCATACTTAGCAGATACATTCTCAGACAAAGGTTTGGATGCTCAACAATTTGAGTCAATTTCTAGGATAAGGTGCATTGCTCAGGAATGTTTGAGAGACCAAGTTGAAAGTCCAGTTTTGGTATCGGTGACCCCACAAACTGAACTTGGGAAACGGGCCAGGGGGAAGGAAAGAATAAGAAGAAAGGGTTCCGGAAAAAGGAAGCGGGACAATGATTTCGTGGAAGGTCCTGTAGCCAGTGAGGATGAATCTCAATTTGGTGGAGCAGTTGTTGAGGTTCATCAGATGTTACGTCGGGCTGATGGGGAGGCAGAACATTTACAGTTAATTCATGCAGTTGGTGGTAGTGATGATGCACGCCTGGGTCTTGCTGATGCTATTGACAAGGTTGATGACACAGAGTTCTGTGATGCAGCTAATGAGGTTGATGAATCTCAGCTCTATACTTCTGAGGTCAATGGATCTCATCTCTGTGATGCAACTTATGAGGCCCATGACTCCCAGCTCTCTCATGTTGCTGCAAAGAGTGACGTCCAGTCAGTCAAAGGTTCAGCGGAGGTTGTCACACAGGCATCTCAATTATGTGATGCTACTAATGAAGCCAATGCTTCAAAAGTTCGCAATGCAACTGATGAGATCAAGGTCTCGCAAATGTCTGATGCAGCTGATGAGGTCAAGTATGCTCAAATTCCTGATGCAACTGATGCGGTCAATGACGCACAAACTTGTGATCAACCTGCACATGTCAATGACACGGAAATGTATGACACAACCGTCGAAGTCAGTTACCCACAGCCTGAACATGTTACTGGTGAGAATGATGCTCTTACTGCCAAAGAGGAGGAAGAGGTTATTCCACAGTCATCTCTAGAAACTGTTGAGGATATAGGAAAGCAGGGTGATAACAGCATTGTAGCTTAGAATTAACACATTGTTGTCCACTCTTACAAAGGTAATATTTTTATAGTTATCATTTATACAATCGATTCAATTTCTTCGAGATGCTAGCCTTGCATTTCCTTATTGTGCTTAAATTCAGATTCCCATTTTGTCATGACAGGCAGCAGAAGACTAACTTAATGAGTCTTTATATGTGGCGGAGGCAATCAAGCTGCCTGAGAAAAATTTTCATATAATGTTTTGAGGATCCAAGCGTGGTCGTTTTCGTGAGATCCTCTTTGGTTTATGGATGTGGCGTTTTGCGATGTAGAGACAATTGAAAGTTTCCATGTAAAGATATTGAAATTGACATGTTAGCCACTTAGTAACTGCTGTTGCTGCCATGTTGATATTAATCTTACAGAATGTACCAGTGTATACATGTAGGAAGTATATAAATATCTGCATATTTAATTTTTTGCTTCTTTTGTCATAGACTATGATGTCTCCCCCACGCCGCCGTGGCATCAGATGAGCAAAAGATTCGTTAGTCTTGTATGCAAGTTTCTGGATTTGATTTCTATTTAGAGGAGAAAAAGAAACGATTCCTGATATGAGCTCATTTAAGTTTTTTGACTCCCATGTGATTGTGTTAGAAGTGTGACTTCAGACGGCAAACCTACCTAATATAATGTACAGTGAAGTAATTGTAGCACTTTTACGGTGGTTGAATATTAGGATAAATTAGTTAAAACGTGTTTATTATGAACGAAATGAACCAAGTTAACCCTCTGTTATGGAAATTATTTTGGAGAAAAATTGGTGGTTAAATGAAGTGACAAGATGGTCTCCTTGAATACTTGAAGCTTATCTCATGTAGGATTGTTCGCAAATCGGATTTTACAGATTGGACATCAATTCATATTCGATTTATGATTTTATGGGTTATAATTTTTCAATCTAATCTAATCCATGGATTGATAAAATTCAATCTATACATTTGCGGATCGGATGCGAACTTAACTCAATTTATATCTAATCCAAAAATTTACGGATCGGATGCGGATTTGAATTAATCCATACGCAATCCACCATATTGCAAATTAATTTTTGAATTAAATTTTTTTAGTTCTCTCCAACTAATGAAATAAAAAAATCTAATATAAAAATAATTTTGCTACCAGTTAAATTTAAAATTGAATAAAATTTAAATAAATTAATTATTTAAATAAAGCTAAAATAATACATTTAAAGTTTCAAAATATAACACATCAAGACTAATTATTCAAATAAAGCTATAATAATACTTCAAAATTTTAAAATATAACACACCAAGCTTAATTATTCAAATAAAGTTACAATAATACGTTAATATAACATCGAACTTAATAGTTCAAATAAAGTTACAATTAATTGAAATGACGAAGTTTCAGAAACTAAACATAGTCTGATCCTTAACCAGGACTGTTGCGTCTATCGAAAAGTGGTGATAACGTAGCCATTCACGATGGGAACCAGGAGAAGCCGTACGGGTGGTGATCTTGAAAGTTGTAATAGTAAAATTATTTAGCTGGAATCAGTGAATGTGAAGTGGCTCGATGAACTTGGGAAAGAAGATGGTTTGCTCTCGTCGGAATCACGCGGTCGATGTCCTTTAAATTCGCATCGAGAGTGTATCCAACTAGTATTGAATGTAATTAGTGTGTATGATAGCGGAAAAACTTAGGATTTTTTTTATAAATTATTAGTAACTTAGTGTTATGTTATTTTGTTTTTACCAGTGTTATGACTTTACTTTTATTTTATTTTGTAATTTTTACAAGTTATATGTATATTTGATTATTTAGTTATTTTTATATTATTATTAAGTAATGATTAGGATATCTTATATTATTTAATAATTATACAATATCACATTTATAATTTTTTTAATTAAATTTATAATTATATATATTTTATTATTATTTTTTTTACGAATTCACATATCTAATTAATCGATTGTGAATTTTTAAATTTTTAGTTCATATCCAGTCTACCGATCCTTCAATCCAGAAATCAAATTTATACAAATCAAATTTAACGGATCGGATAGATTTAGCTGATCGGATTATATTATGAACACTCCTAATCTCATGAATAACTACATATTTTGCCTCTGTATCAGTCAGCAACCCTTTTTCAGAGCTCTGCACTTGTGAACCAAAAATTTAGGACCTCCCAATACATCATTCTTATTTTGTTCAGTTTTTGGTAAATATTTTTATGTTTCCTTCGCTTTAGTACACACTGCTTGGAAAATATTTGGATTTTCGTTTACAATGCGTAAGATTTTGCACATCTTTGAAGGGATTCTGCGTGATCTGCAAATTTTTGGGTCCTATACTTATTCTTCTAGATTGATTTGGCCCATTCACCAGATGCACCTGACTTTCTCTTTGATTTTCTGCTTCCGAAAATGGAAATCCGACGAAAGACCTTCAATAGCTTCCTGGCGTATTTTCTCTGTGAAGCAAAATTCACAGAGCCAATGCAGCCAGTCACTTGTCCAAGTGGGTTTCTCTTCTTGCTCAATGATCGACTTTCGAGACCATAGAATTTCATATTCTGTTGTTTGGTTGAAACCGATTCTGTTTTCTTTGAAATGTTCTGTACAACACTTCTCTTCAGGGACATGAGCTCTTGTTCCAGATTCTGAATCCTGAAGCTGGTGGACTCATAATCCGTTCTTGAAAGCTCACAACTTTTCATTGCTAGGTCTTTCGTTGGTAAGAAGCTAAAAGGTCTGCTGCCAGGTTCTGCTTCGTCTGTAAATGAGCTTTCACTCTGATTCAGGCTTTTGGAGTTTGGACACCTTGAGCTTGGTAAGCTGCCGGAGAACTCTCCACGATGCATGTACCTAAATGACTCAGAGCAATCTTTGAAAGCCTGATGTGTGTTCAGCTGCTGAACAAACAGAGCCTGGACAATTAAGCGAAGTGGCATCAACTCATTTTGAACTGCTTCAATGCATGCCTCTTGTGACAGTTTTTGGCAGTCAAGGTATTTACATACTGACCCTTTCTCTTCTTGGGATAGATGCCTGTGTGCCTGGAGCATATCAATAGAATAAAAACCTTAAAGCTTAATTTGCAATTGGACTAAGTTTTAGTGGTCCAAACTAGTCTTTAATCAATTGGAATCGAGTCCTAAAAACAAGCAAAATTAACTTTCACTGAACTTCAGGGTTATCTTTTTTCATTTAATTGATAAGCTTTATTTTCTTGGATTGACTAACTGAAGGCTGAGAAAGATGAGATAAAGCTTGGTTGGTGAGATAACCAAGAAAAATTTATCTGTGATTAAAGGGGTTAATTTTTGTTTCCTAACTCTGTTTATTTTATTCTGTTATTTAACTGCATGGCTAAAGCTTGAACTGAGTTCCTAGAATAAGGTTTGGACTGCTAGGTTACAAGGGAAATGAATTGGTTTGATGCTTAAGTTGACCTTTATATATTTTGCATATTTGAGTTATGATGAAGTTAATGAAGCTTACCTTTAGGAAGATAATCATTGCTCTATAGAGTTGATCATGGCTCTGTCTCCAAGAAACTGGAACAGTTTCAACAAGTTCCATGAATCTTTTGGGCTCCATTTTCGGGTCAGAAGTAATATGGCAGAGAAATGTGTCCCATAACTCTGCAACAATTGAGTTGCTTGCTGAAGGAGTATGGTTGGTGTCCATATTAAAGGAAACATATTTTGAAAATATGCTTTCCATTATAATCAACTCTATGCTGGAAGAAATTGATTGTGTCCCAGTTGCTGGAAAAAGAAAATCCTCCACTTGAGCAAAGTGCAAAAGAGAGGCAATTTGTTCTTGCAACTTTGCCCTACTGTCACTTCTCAAACCAACCTCTAGGGATCTAGAAAGCAATGCAAAGTGGAATCCAACAGGAATCACTCTGCTTGCCTTCTCTTGCAAAGGAAGTAAATCAAGAATTCCTTGCAAAATCTCTGAACACTTGCTATTTGTGTCCTTGTCACCACTTTTGTCATCAGAGTTCTCCCAGAATTGGCGCGTCTTCTTGTATAATAGCCATTTGTTTGCATAGAAAACGATGATGGGATTTACATACTTTTCTTTCATTCCTTGCCTTCTTAAGGATCCTATTATCCTTCTGAAGAATCCAAATGGTAGAGCTAAGAGATCTTTGATCCACAGCTCCTGGCTCACTATCCCCTTCACTCTTTCAGAGCACCAGGCTTGGCTAGTCAATGCCTCCAATGTGACAACTGGTTTCTCCCGTCTCCTTTCCGGATCAAGAATCTCCATACAAGCCATGAAAGCAAGGGATTCAATGCAGCGGCTGACAATTAACAGCTCTTCAGTCCAGGGCAGCAAGGTTTGGCATCTTTGTAGAACAATCAGAGTATCATCCCAACTTTGGAACACTACTTGGTTTAAATATAGATCAAAGCGCTCACAGAGATTGCCAGAACAGTATTCTTCTGTCATTTCAAGAAATTCTGCTGCACATCGAAGGGCTGTTACATTAAAAGGGTCAATCAATGTGGAGGAGCCATAGATGAACAACACAATCATCTCAAAGGTTTCTGGCCCTCCCGGAAAATGTTGTGGTAGCTCATATTCATTTGATTCATTCAATCTCTTCTTGAAGTATCCACTCTTTGAAAACAGTGGGAACTGCAAAACAGCAAAGAAATTCAGTTACAGTGGGCTTACTGATAAAAACAGTTTCATCTTCTCTGACGAGTAATTTTTCTATCTTGTTTGCAGATTGCAGGCACGTATTCTGTTGTGGAAATTCTACTTTCTGCAACAAGTTGGTCTGGAAGATCTTGTAAGTCATTCATCTCATTCATACCTTGTGCAAGTTGAAAGTTCTGTTGCCAACTCGAACTCGAATGGAAACAGGCAAACCAGTCTCTTGGCTCCTGAGACAATGATCTCAGTTAACATCAATTGAAGTAATTGCGAGATAAGATATGAAACAAAAATAAAAACCTTAATCCAATCATCTTACCATGAAACAATCTTAATCTTCAGCAGCGCACTTATGTTAGGTGAAGAGAAAGGACTGGAAGCCACTGAACTATCTTTTGAGCTGACAACTTCCATGATCAATGCTCATGAAAAATGGCTTCAAAGAAAGAAGCAAATAACGCAAGTGAAACTCGAGAAAGCAATCAAAGATAAGTAAGTGAAGTTGATTCTGTTGCAAGAATAGAAATTGCTTCTCATTTCATTGCCCGACTTTTAAATGATTATAAATGCTTTGGAGATCGTCCCAAGTTTGCAGTAAAAGGTTAGTATTAGTTATTAGAGCATCTAGAATCTTGAAAACCAGTGGGAATGAAACCGATTGAAAGAGATAAAAAAGAGGTAGTTTAATCAGTTTGTCCAGATTATACTCGTGCATAGAAGTTTATTAGTCAAAGTCAAATGCGCACGAGTGCTTAACTGAAAATCCAACTTTTAAGGCTTCAAAAACGTTCCTCGAGTCTAGCAAAGTTGAATTCTTGTGCTACGACTTGCGTTCCCACTGGCAAGTTGAGTTTATTTCTTACCAATCCTTATCCATTATGACAGAATAAGTAGCACAAGCACACTACTAATGATCGCTCCTCCTGATCTCACCATCATGAATTGAGCATTAATTGATGTTTTTTTTTCATTTTGATTGGTTAATTTTGTCCATCTATAACTTCATTTATAGCAAATAAGGTCTTCGTAGATGTGGGTCTCGGTGGTCAAATGCGTTAGAAGTACATTGCTTCTCGTAGAAGGTATATAATTATATAGGAGATGTTATGGAGAAACGAGAAATGGGTGTGTTTGAGAAATTTAGAAAATAATTGAAAAGCAAATATAATATGATAAAGTTAGAGATGAAGTGCGGATGAAGTTTTCTGTGCTTTGTGGCTATTAGTAATGCTAACACCCAAAACGGCACGGCTTCTGAAATTTCGGGTTGCTTTGAATGAAGAGGCTTTTGCTCGCTTTCTACCAGCACACTTCAATCCCCAGGATCACATCCTGATTATTTTCAATTAATGAATTTGCACGGATAAATATGCCAAGAAAAAACAAATACAAATGCATAAATCACTTTCTGGTGCATATAATAGATCGTACAATATGGATGATGGGTCCAATTACTAAAGGGCACATAAGAAAAATTCTCTAAACCATGAGCTGTGTACGTTTAGTGTGCAGGTACCATACAGAGTACAGCTTATATCCTTACAACTCAAGCAATAAATTCCCTTTCAGCTGTAGAGACTTGTATTTTATTTTCACACATCAAGAGAAGTAATGCTTTGATTTCAAGTAAAAGTTTCATTTGCTCCAACGATTCACTAGATCTGCAGCCATCAGCGAATACAAAGAAAATTCTCTCTTTCAAATTTAAATAAATAAATAAGATCCCCACCATTCATTTTATAAATCACAAACTATACTGGGATTCTAAATAGTTTCTCAAAGAAAACAGCCTCTAGGAGTAAACTCGTATAACCCACAGATTCTTTGTAGAGAAATTTCCTCATGGTTGCCACTCAAATTTTGTCTTGCAATCTGCATTAAAAATGTGTGATTTATTTTTTGGTCCTTTAACACTACCAGCAATTGTCTCCCAAAGATTTTAAAGGTCCTCAAGAACAATTGAAAGAAGGACAAAATACCATGTAGGAAACAAATGACTTACATTTGAATCCAATAAACCATAATGGCAGATCAACTGCAGTAAACAGATGATACTAACAATATACTATTTATTTACACTATAAATGTTGGTACGAAATATCAAGTAGTGCGAAAGAGTTAAAGAGGCAAACTGCTACGTGAAAATTGCGTATAAAGGAGAATGCTTCACTTGAAAATGCTTCAAGGAGAAGGTTCACTGTCATCATCATTGAGTTCAGAGAAGAATGGGTCCTTGAGAAGTTCGGAAGCTGAAGGTCTGGCCCTTGGCTGTGCTATGCACTTCTCTATGAATGCCTTCACTTCCAGATCTTTCACTTTGTTCAAGGCTTGGGGTTTAACTCCACCTGTGACCTTCTTGTATATCTTGGCAACACTGTCACATTCGCTGTAAGGTATCTCCATAGTCACCATCTCAAGCAAGCACAATCCAAAAGAGTATATGTCCACCATCTCAGTGTAATCCTCTTCGTACAGCTCTGGTGCCATATACTCTGGTGTGCCAATGATTGAATGGGCTGCATGACTCCTACCCACTATTGCTGCAAAGCCTAGATCCCCAATCTTCACCTTCACAGGTGTTATCATGTCAATGTCATCACCAGGTCTTAGAACTTTCAGTTAAGAAAATATCAGCCAATTCGGAATTCTCAATCTTATGAATTAAATAATGCAGTATTCGTGGGTTATACGAATTTGGATAGTAAATTTTTCTGCTAGATTTTCAATTCTTATACTTAAAAATGCCAGGTCAGATTATAAGCTAGGAACAGAATGGATCCAGGAACAGGTACTACATAACAAGCAATGGTAATCAGTAGTGTAACACAGAGTGGTAATGTTTCTTTGCTACTGAATTCTTCTGAGATTAGATTGTAGACTCTTTAAGAAATAAACGAGGCACATCATTTCCAGCTTTGTCTTTACATTTTGTGATAATTCTTCAACCAAATCCCAATTGCAGTACCTCATATTTTGCTGTGAGTACATTATATATCTAGATTAATTTTTACTAATTAATACTATATAAAAGCACCCCGACTTTTCTTCTATAAACTAAATGAAGCTTAAATCGTAACTACAGCAACAATTATATCTGCTTAATTATCTTATGACTCCCCAAAGTCGACTAGCAATTATGTTACTGAAATAATCCAACAGAAAATTAGGAATATTAATTACCTGACCAATGTTTCCATTGATAAAGATATTACTGCAATTGAGATCTCGGTGAATAATGCAAGGTTCATGCGTGTGTAGATACTCCAATCCCTCAAGCACCTGCTTTGACCACTTCTTCAAGGCCTTAATAGCCACATGTCGATGCTTCTTCCTGTAAGTTCTCAGGTTTCCTGACGTGCACACCTCAGTGATAAAGTTGAGTGTGTTATGCTGGTCATCCAACCATACACTATAACACACAATGATATACTTGTTCTTCAACGTTCTCAGCAACTGAACTTCTGAATGAAGCCTATTCACGAGCACAGGATCTTCACTGAAATGACTCAATCTCACCTGATTCCATGCCACCTCTATACCTTCCTCCTGATCAAATGCCCTATAAACTTTCTTCACGGCACCAGAACCGAGCAGATCACTGTATCGCCCAAACCGACCAGAAGGATCAACCTCGACAAAGGGTTCTCCATCTCTATCAGACATATTGGAATTTGCAGCTGGCATCTTCAAGATAAAAACAATTAGATATTAGGTACTAATACAACGTAGCGATCACCAAACACAAATCCCAATATGAAGCAACAATTTCATACATGTTTGATATTAGACATAAAATCTGAATTTTGATCCAATTAATTAACACGTTTCATTTTAAAAGTACAAATCATCAATATCTGATTGAAAGAACACAAATCAAACAGAAATGATATAGATAAAACTAAAAATTCTCTTTAATGAAATTACAGACTCTTACAGATCAAATAAAAGCTACACATGGACATAAACGAAATAAACAAACGATCAATAAAACTAACTCTAATCGACTAAGGCTTCTAATTATGCGTCTTCTTTCATTCAATTCACAAAGAGAATGCTCGATTAAGCGAAAATTTAAAATTCGAAGTACCTAAAACATGAGAAGTTGAGAACTCACTATCATCACTCGGATTCTATGATTCAAAAATCAAATTCCTCCAACAAAGAATTACCAAAGAGGATGCAGTTCCAAGCTAGTTCATAAACAAGGTTAAACGACGCAGTTTCACGTTAAAAGTTCCTACGTTATTAACAGAGAGAGAGAGAGCAACAGAGAATACCTTCAAATTATCAAACGAAGATTGCAAGAACACGGAACGGAGCGTTTTACTCCGTACTCTTTTCTTCTTCGAGAAGTTTCCTAGTTGAATTGAATTCTGATGAAGCTGGGAAGAAACAAGAGTTTTGATTTGAGAAACAAAAATGAGAAGGTGAGCAACGAGTCGGATGTAATTTATGGGTGCAGCGAAACGGGAGTTTGTTCGTTAAACGTCGCCGTTTGGGACTTTGAATTTTTAAGCCCATGCACCACGTCACGGGTGATATGTACCGGTTGTTACTTTACCGCGGAAAATCCTCTACAATTAAGGAAGAGTGTGCGTATGTAGCATGTACGCGGATACCTTTCTGTTGCATTTTGTTTTTACTTAAAAGCAACTATTCCCTTTCAAGAAGGCAAAGGTTTAAAAAAAAAAAAAAAGGGAGCTTAAAAACCATTGTTCTTACTTTTTGTAAAAAGAAAATGTTAGTAAATTAAATTTTAATCGTGTGTAAAAAAAAGGGGCTTAAAAGCCATTGTTCTTACTTTTTGTAAAAAGAAAATGTTAGTAAATTAAATTTTAATCGTATGTAAATGAATAGTTAAAAATTAAAAATCATACAATCCACTCAGAATTAGTTTTGGGAAGGTCAGGATGAGTATCTGGGGGGCTAATGCGAAGATTTTTAAATGAATGTGAAACCCGTGCGCTTGTTAAATGAAAAGGCATCAGATTCAGCTGAGCTGCCTGAATTTAATGCTCAATTTCAACTTCACATCCGTGATAAAGGGAGAGTCATCCTACATCGGTGTTAAAAATCTTCTCAGGTACACTACCAGACATTCATGGGAAACCCATGCCTGAATCAGATTTGGGATCACTGAATCTCAATCTGCTGCCGTCATCATACCAGAAATGGAATGCCCTAAGATCTAAGATTGTCAAGTTGTCACGAACGATGCTTAGTGTCAATTGAATGCTGGCAAGATACATTAACTCCAGCCTGCCCCATCAAAAAGGTCAGAGAAAATAGATGTCTAGGGCAAATAGATGTCGGTAATGTTTATAATGTTTATATATGTAATGTATCATCCTTAATGAGAACAGATCACATGATCTTAGTCTGATCTAGAAATGAGAGACAATTGAACTTATGAATTGATGAAGATCAAAATAAAAGTTCTCATGAACTTTGCTTTCCAGCTATATACATAGTTTTTACAGGTACACACAAACACAATCATCTGTCATCCCTTTGTTAATGTTCCATTGGCTCAATGCAAATGGAGAAAATATACATAGTTGTAAGGAAAAAAAAAAGAATTTGATCAAACATTTACAGCATGAAAAACTACACCTAGCACCTACTTCTTCAGATCACTTATAACCTTCCATTTCATATTTCCATATGACAGTAGAAACACACACACTGTTTTGCATGCAAACTTGGGTGTTGTTATATCGGTCTCAAATAGTCCAGCTATAGGAAACATGAATGAAAATAAGTGAATGTCATGTAAGGAATACATCCACTCTTGACATCCCAGAACAGTGTGCCCTCAACACACAAACAAAAGGATCATTTGATCATGTAAGGAATACATTGGTACAAACATTCCAAAAGTTTAAATGGAAAACATCCATTACTGACTTCTCAAGCATATTTAATTAGTTTCCTAAGCAAGGAAACACCGTTATTCTCATAAGCCTAAAACATAAAAGGCAGTGCAAAATGTAAAAGAACAACCTCTAGCCAACAATATATTAAAATCACCGTACCTACTTCTCCAAAGAAGATGGGGAAAATAAGAGGGCATTCAATCAAAAGTATTAAGCAAAAACATGACATCACCAGAGAATTAGAAATTATGCATCTCAAAAAGGCATTGGGAATGATTTGTATTTTGCGCTATTCATTAGCCTGAACTTATGAACACAGCAGATACATTTGTCTGCATATTTTGGTACAAGCAAGACTAGGTACAATAAACACAACCTTCAGGTTGTAAACTTAATAATGACATCACCAGAAATAAAAAACAAAGCAGATTACCAAGGAGGATTGGAACCCTCCCTAATAGATGGTGACCTGGAACTCAAGCTCACATCTCTTCCAAGCCTCGACACACTCCTTCCACCTTTTGGAGTGCCAGTCACAGGGCTTGAACCTCGGTAACTGGCACGAAGGGCATCATCAACAGAAGATGAAGACTTGGCCATTGCATTCCTCATCAACTTCTGTGCAGCAGGAGAAAGCAACTTTCCGCTTGGACTAGCACTTCCTGCTCTATATGGTGAATGCAGTGGCGGCTTCTGAAACATCTTTGACCTCTCCTTCAACTTCCTTGAGGCCTCCCTTGACAGCTCATGAGCCATCACATCTCTCGTGGGTGCTCTAGGAATCTTAAAATGAGGACCATAACCACTGCCACCAATATCAATTGGCGTATCCTCAGTTTCCAACCTCAACGGCGTCCCTTCAATCTCACCCCATGTAACAAATGGGGATTCATCAGCTCCAGGGGCAGGCGACGGAGTCTTCACAAAACTATACCCATTCTCAGCTTTCTTCCCTGACTCCACATAAAACCTATTCGGGGTTTTCCTCATATCCTCCAAATCGTACTTCTTCATCTTATCCCCATCTCTATCGAACACTGGCCCTGGAGTGGTCCCAGCAACAGGGGTATAAAGCACTTCAACAGTGCCATCATCATTTGGCCTAGAGTCCATAATTTTACCATGAAAACGAGTATTTGTTTTATTAATTTCCTTAGTTAAACCTTTCAGTCTCACAGCCTGTTCCTCCTCTGTCAATGGAGCCTCACCACAATCAGCCGGATGATACATCAATAAATTCTTAGCAGTGTATTTCCACCCTTCTAAAGTACTGGGTGGCTGGTATGAGGTACCATAACCATCTGTAATTCTATCCTTTTTAACATCCTCAATCAAATTATTAGTATCCCTCTTTTCGCCTTCTAATAAAAACTGATACCTCTCTTTTCTCTTCCTATTAACTTTCTCTAAAATCTTCGAAAAACTATCATTATCTTCACTTGTATGTTTTCTCAAAAACTCATCTAAACGCATCGACAAATCAACCTCATCAGTATCATCTATACAGTCACCCTCACCAGATAATTCCACCCCCACTTTTGGAGTTGTAATATTAACATCAAATTCATCAAAAGGTGTAAAATTTCTTGCAAAAGTAGAACCAGGGGTTTCGGTTTGGGTCCGAATTTTTCCATCAGAGTTGAGACTGATTACCTTTTTGCCACGACGTTCCATGATCTTCAACTGGGCATCTCGAATCTGAACCGGGTCACCAGTTCGGGTCGCCTGGAGCCATTCATACCGATCACGGAGCTTGGATAAATCAGGGAAGTAATCGCGTTCGATGATGCTCTCGATCGCGGATACATACGTGTCCTCATCGAGTACTTTGGCTCGTTTCTTTGGCGGAACTTTTTGTGTGGCTGAAGCGGAATTATTGACATTTGTAAGGTAGCTATCGGCAAACGAAGATTGCGATGGTGACGGTGATGGAGAAGCAAGGTGGCGAGGAGAATTGCCCGGAGAGAGAAGCATTGCTTCGTTTGTTTGATGAAATTAGGGTTTCGGATTAGGGTTTGATCGGCAGAGAAATTGATTGGGCGCAACTTCCAGCAAACAGTGAAAAGGAAAGTTGTTTAAACCTTCGTCAATTTAGGTAGCAATCTTACAACGTCGGTTTTCCTTTATCATGACGTTTGTGCGAGTCTCGAATCGGTGTGTGCTTAGGAATCCTGAAGTTCCAAGAAGTTGCAGCGGTGTCCCTGGGGAGTAGGGTATAGTTTTTTTTCCTCTTTTACCCTTTCAGTGTTTAGGAACTTTTTCAATGAACATAGTTGACCCAACAGCCCAATAATTCGGGATTTTTAATGATCTGATACCAGGCCCAAGCTCGAGCTCTTATCGACGTCACGTTTTTATTACCGTCATGTATTTTATCTAACGGCTGACAAAAGAGAATAAATCACACGGGAAAGATCCAATCGCACGCCCACACAACAAGAGAACACAGATGCTTCCCTGCTCCCCCACACAACAAATCATTTCATCCCCAGCCTCTCTTCTTCTTCAAGTCCGTTTATGGATTAGACTTTCTAACTTGTAACATCAAAGCTCACCCCGCTCTCTCTCCCCTCTTCTGTTCTCTTCTCCTCTCTCACACACTCTAAAATTAACTAATCAACCTCTGTAGGGTTGACTCAACGCTCGAGTCTCGAGCCGCCGAGATCCGCGGCTGTGATCGAATCAAAAGTCAACGGTTGTACGTGAAATTGTAGCACGTGATCATGACCGTGTTGCTAGGGCTTGCTTGTCTGGTGCCTTGAACTCGACAACGAAGCTGGTACTTTTAATAGATACTATTCTTCATTCTTATTATTATTTTGTAAATTGCTTTCATTAATTAGTTATTTGAATTATGTAGTTACGCATCTTAATTGACGTAAATTTACTGTTTACTGATGAAATTGTGTATAAAATAAAAATTGGGAGCTTCGCTAGGCCCTGTTTGATTGCTGTGAAAAGTGTCGGAAAATCATGCAATTTGCAAGTTTAGAGCTGTGTTTCTCGGAACTTTCATTTTCGCGGGGAAATTTTGTTATTATATTATACAGAAACAATTTTTATTTTTTAATTTTGGGGGGGGGGGGTGAATAAGTTCATTTTTTAAAGTAATTTATTTAATTGGTAGATGTTTGAAAAAATTTGATGCACAAGTCAATTGCCTGCTGAGAGCAGGTTGAATCTTTGACAAAAATTATTAGTCTTCATAGTTAACACTTGTCATCTATTACTCTGCAGCTGCTGTATGCATACTCTTTCATTTTTTGGTAAATTTATTATTAAATTTATATATCCTGAGGAGATTGAACATTTAGGTGTACTGTAAGGAAGGAATTCAAATGTAATGCTTTATTGGAAGTGTGGAGATTTTATTGAGCTGCTATTGGCTCAACTGCTCGAGTTCAATTACCTTGACCTATTAAGAATGAGTAATGAAGCTTTGCCCTATAGAATAACGTTTTCTTGTTCGTGTTGCTTTTTTCAGGTTTGGGTCACCAGCACTTCACCTTTATTTTCAGCCAAGGCGAATTCAGTGATGACTAACATGAGCTTGAGTTGATCTGAACTGTTCTCTTATTGACAAACAAATCTCCAAGTCGATATGGTTTCTGGGGAAGATGGATTGGATGCAGTTGCTTCCGATAAATTGCAGCATGAACCAGGCCCTGTTAGTGAAACTCATGCATTGCAATCTGATCAAGAGGTCAGCACTCCAATACTATCAAGGAAAAGTCTAATGCTACCTGATACTGGTCACTTGCTGCTATCGGATCAAGAAAGAAGCATTTCTTCTATAACATCCGAGAAAGCATCACAGACTACTGACATCATCCCTGCATTACAAACTGGGCAGGAAGTGAGCACTCCTACAATACGTGAGAAAGTATCAGAGGATGGATATAACTGGCGGAAGTATGGGCAAAAACTTGTTAGAGGGAATGAATTTGTACGAAGCTATTACAAATGTACGCATCCAAGATGCCTAGCTAAAAAGCAACTGGATTGTACCCATGAAGGGCAGATTGTAGATACTATTTACTCTGGCGATCATTGTCATCCGAAGGTTCCAAATGTCCCCCTAGCTGTTGGAATTGTTGTGTCTGTTGTTGAAGAGAAACCAGAAGTCTCTTCTATAAGTAGTGCCAAAGGTAAGAAAGAGAGATAATTATTATTGCCTGGTTTAGGCATTTATTAATGACTTGATCTATTTCTTGTCTTCTCATGTTTGAAGACAAATCGTCCGACACACATGGGCAGACACCTCGTCAGACTGAACGAAATGACAACTCTCGACTTTTAGTTGCTGCAGCGAGTGATGGTATGAAAGATCCTTTGATATCAAATAGGATGAAAGATGAGGTTGATAATGAAGATAGACCGGGATCAAAACGACGGTATGTTAGTTCACTAGCTGTTTGAATTTCTGGTGTATTTATAGATGCTTGAGCTGATTTTTCATCACTTATCAATATTTTATGAACAGGAAAAAGGAAAATTTTAATGCTAATGCATCTCCGGTGGAAAAACTGACCGGTGAACATCGTGTTGTTCAGACTTTGAGTGAGGTTGATTTTGTGAATGATGGGTACCGCTGGCGTAAATATGGGCAGAAATTAGTGAAAGGCAATCCCAATCCGAGGTTTGCATCAATTTGATATTCTATGCATGGCTAATGGCAATTCTCTGTGAATTTTTGTGTTATATTGCTTCCCTAAATATTGGTTATGGATATCTGTATGCTGTTGAAAGTTGTAAGAAGAGATGTATCCTTAACTCTTTATGGAGACTGCAGTTGTTGCATATGTATCCATATCTGATAGCTGGGTACTCTAGCTCGTATTATTTTGTTGTCGAGTTTATGCTAAGTCGCTAACTGTATATATGTTCTCAAATTATGTAGGAATTACTATAGGTGCTCTAATTCTGGATGCCCAGCCAAGAAACATGTTGAAAGGGCATCTCATGACCCAAAATTGGTTATTACAACTTATGAGGGACGACATGACCATGATATGCCACCATCACGAACTGTTACTCCGAACGTAGCAGGCACAAAAAATTCTAAAACAGCTCATAATGGTGAGTCTGCAAAATTAGAAGAAATTGATGCTGTCTGCTCTGATACTGATGTCCATCGCAGTTCAGATACCCTGAGTAAGTCAACTGAGGGGAAAAATGGTGAGCCAAAAACTAAATCTGAAGCAACCGCAACTGCTAGTGTTGGCCTGGTCAAGTCTGAGCAATCTGCCATACATCCTGAAAGCAAGTCAAGTGAGCCACAAAATGGCAATTCGAGGACCATTGAAGGAAGTGATGTTGCCCATGGTCGCTCGTGTCACAAGGGTAGTTCAAATGACCAATCAAATTGCGAGTCAGAGACCAAATCAGAACAGAATGGTACTGCTTGCCGTGATAAAGTTATTCAGGCTACTTCATTGCCTGATGCTAACTATGGCGAGCAGGAACAAACACCAAAAGCCGAAGCTGTTCGAAGCTGAACTCATGTAGGTGGTTTGAATAATATAGTTAGTTATGTATCCGAACGATGATTCCTATTAATGTAAGTACATTGTCTGAGATAAGGATGTTCGGGTACTTCAGTGTGTAAAAGTATTGAAGCGTGTCGGATGGCTCAAAAATTTAAAGATGTAGATTGTTCGAATTTCTTAGTAGAAGTTTATAATATACCACAGCTATTTGCGGTAATTTTCCTTTTTCTCAGATGCTTCATGCTTTGATTCCTTTTAAGGGTCGAATTGACCGATTGATGAATATTGGAGAGAGTTGCAACAAAAGCAAAGCACGATGCATTACGATATATATATATATATATATTTTTTTTTTCCCAAAGCTCAGTTGCTAGTCAAAGGATTTGATCTGCTTGGAGGGGTGCATAAAATTGATCCAGTCAATTTTATATCCGTTTTTAACTTCAGAGCGTTTTTTCCGTAATCATAATGGCCAGAGTATTGCACTTCCAAACTTGCATTTAACTTTCTATTTTTGCGCCAAACTACTTGATTAGCACAACTTTCCAAGGATAAAGCACGCAATCACAGTCAAGAATTTGGCTCCTGTTGTGAACGTGACAGAAAAAGATGTCAAAACATTGAAATGTTCTTGAAGAAACAGCCTAACTTTGATAATATAAGTACACAATTGATGGCGATTTCATAAGAAAGCCATTAGCAGCAAAAACGGAAGCATAGAAGAATCTGAGCTGCGCCTCCGCCGCTCCCAGGTCCCCAAATGATTCCGGTTATCATCTCCAAGCACAGGATGCAACCAAATCTCTATTCATCCAGCCAAGAAACAAAGCCCCATCTCTCTCTTGAAGTCTATATCTATTACAGTAGTTCTCTAGCAGTGTTTTGATTGTGGCATTAACTACGGAACTCAAAGGATATGGCCTAAACCCTGCCATTGTGAATCGGGACCTCCATTTGCCAAGAAGCTCGTGACGTTCTATCCTCTCAGGTCCTTCACAAGCTATTATGTTAACAACATCCCTCGCTAGGCAATGCTGCTCAATGTTGATCCGCTCCTTATGACCCCTAGCGAGGTTCACATCAATAGATTCAAACATTGCCGTATAATAATTCAGTGCCTCGAGGAATCGTGGGTAGAATGCAGCAGTATTTGTGTTAGATTCCTGCTCAACAAGGGTCACCACTTTTGGTGACAACCTCTTAACTATCATCAATAGTCGGTCACGATAGTTTTCAGTGCTGACACTCTCATCAGGCACATGATGCAGCATGAATGCGAAGTTCACAGCCACAGCCTCCCCTGGTTGCACCCCGAGATTCTCCAGCTGGACATCATAACCAGACATGTTTGCAGCATGGAACTCAAATGGCACCTTAAATTGCTCTGCAAGCTTAGACAGCCGCTTCCCCACTATACCAAGCCCTCCTCCACGGGCATAAGCCGACATAGAATCATCGATACCCGTAATCCGTATGTGGGGTGGGCCACCAGGTCTAGCTGCAAATGCCTGGATAAGAGTGATCCATTGACTTCCCTGACCTATTTGGAAATCAATTATGTGAACTCTGTCTTCATCCTTCATAGCCTCTGCAATGGCTCCATTTGCAGACATGTACCCGAATTTGAAGTAGGGGCAAACCTCGTATAGAATGTACATGTACGAAAGGAGATCAGAACTTGCTGGTTCTTTGCATCTCAAACTTTTGCAGATTGAGCTCCCAGAGGAATTTAGCCGGGCGACAAGCCCTTCCAACATGTATGCTCCCAGCCTCTGAATCGGCTCACCAGAAACTGACACCATTTGACGTAATTCATACATCAACCAATTTGTCAGCAACAACTCATTCTCTGATACTGCTTTTGCACAGGCAATGAGCACATGTTTCAAATCTCCTTTGGCAATTGCCCCAATAATTTGTCTCCCGCTGTCCATCTCTGGTGAGCCTTTGTTGGTCCCATTCTGATAGGTACTATCAATTCCATCGATAATATCAGAATCTGGTCCCAACATTACAGATTCCAGTTCTCTCAGCTTGTGCTTCAGGTCACTTGTGTCATTGGTTATGCAGGAGGCGCTCATAGGAGAGCCATAGGCATTGTCAGGTGAATGGCGCAGATCAGGAGGGTATGACTGAGACTCCTGCTGTGACATTGGGCTTCCATTGGGAGAGAAAGTGACAGCTGACGGAGAATTATATATGGTGTAGCTACCATTTGCTGAAGACGATTCCAGAGTACAGTACTGTTCATAAGAATTCTGAAGAAAGAAATGGGCTCCTTTGCCACCGTCATTGTACTGCAGATGATGATCCACAGTTTGGAACTGTGGCAAGCAGTATGGCTCGATTTCTTGTATTGGTTGATAGTACAATCTGCCTGACATGCTCGAATTTATATGTTGCTATGATTCTTGCATTACACAGAAGTCATGATCTCTACTATCCTCTGCAGGAAACTTCTGGAGGATTTCCACAGCACAACGATAACCAACAATCTGGAATGAAGAGCCACTAGATCAGTGAAAGTGAAATCCTAGTAACAAGCACACAATAAAGGAATAATTTTCAAAATACAGAGGAAATTTCATACAAAAATCATAAAATTATAAATCAGTGGACACAACGGAGGACTTCTTGTCCATTTAGAATAGAAACAACATCAACCATAAGCCAAATTCCAGTCAATATTAATGATAACTCTTGCCTACAAAGATTCAACAAATGACATAGCATTCACAATCGTAATGAACAATGGTGGAGTAGTTTTCATAGCTATCCAACATATAAAAGTTTTTTTGGAAAAATAACAATAAAAATAGGGCTCATTTCGGTGATCAGATCATCAGCGCCAGTATTCTTACAAAAAACAAAGGGCCTGTTGCTACATGAAAAAAGGAACGGGCTAATTTATTAATGAACTATCACAATACTAGAATGTAAATTATTTGCATAACCAGTCATAATCTCCAAAGGGAGAAAAACCCCAGCTCGCAAATACAAAGATTCAACAGCTGGAAAGCAAAACATCTGTAATTAACTGATCTCCAGAAATGGGAGTCAAACATCAACCAGAAGCAAAGCAAAGCAAAGGAACATTGACATTCCTTCCACAAGAAAGACATTAGCCACTACCCATTTGGAACCAAAATTCAATATTTCTAAACTTCGCATCACATGCAAGAATTGTTCAAGCAACCAACAGAAACAAAAACAAAAAGGAATCTCAAATCAAACAACTTTCACTGATTCATCACCAACACGTTTTCAATGAAATTAAGTCATGCATGATGAACACAGAAACAGGACCTCGTTCGTATTAGTTAAAAATAATAACATCTCTATCAACATCAAAGTCATTAGTTCTTTTACTTACCAAGACTTGTTTAAGGAATCTCAATTTTCGTAAGTTCACTCCAAAAGACCAAAGCAAAAGCCTTTGTAAGTTGAAATAGGAAGAAAGAGAGAGAGTGGGGAAGAGAGCGAAGGATAGACAGGTAGATAGATAAGATAGATAGGAATCAGGAACTGGGAAGCAGAGCTCGTCTGAAGAAACCTCAAAGTGTAACGTGGGTTATAATAATGTACTTGACTTGCAAAAGCCCCGTAATTACTCTGAAACTACACATCTGCCACTACTTTTCATTTTCATTTTATACTAATTATTAATGTTAGCATCTTAATTTTTCGGTTGGATGGATTTAGTTTATTGACACGTGGTCGAATGGATCCGCAATGAACGACTAATACTCGTACGATGGAACAGCACATTTATTGTTTTTGCGACAAAAAATAACAAATACATTCTTTTGTGGGCCTGAACAAAAGAATGGATTAGTTGGTTTTGGTTTGACGGAAAATTATTTATTTTGTAGTTATTTTATGATGTTTTTGTTCGGTTTAAAGGTCAATACTTATTTTCTTTATTGATAATTAATCACACAATAGCATAGCACATTTATTGTTTTTGCGACAGAACATAACAAATACATTCTTTTTTTAGGTTTAAACAAAAAATTTGACTGCAAATTAAATGGAGTAATTGGTTGATTTGATGATTATTATTTTGTAGTTGTTTTATGATAATTTCGTTTGGTCTAAAAATCAATACTTATCTTCTCTATTGATAATTAATCAGTTACTTTATAAACATAATCTTTTATGATCAATCCACATAAAAATTAAATTAAAAAATTTCCATTTAATATTTATATTAAAATTTTAAATGAGATGAGTACGAGCATTTTAATTCTCTCGGCATATGCATATGTGTTAAGAGTCTCATCAATTATATTTTCATTTTAGTTAATCAATTATAAGGTTATAATGCTTGTTAGGATGATAAGATATCTGGAAAAAAAAACTTGTAAAATATATAATATGGTATTTTTCCTTTTTTTTAATACTGATATTATCATGTAAAAAAATAATGGCAAACATGTAAAACAATCGAAATTGAAGTGCAAATGTTAAGAACAGAGCCGATGGGGGATGGGGGGATCCACACGGATGATGCAGAGCCGTAGAAACACCAATGTTAAAAAGGTTAATTAATGACGTGGGAAGTAGTGCTTTCCACTTCAGCTAACATGGCAGTTACATTTTTTAATCTCTTTTTTTTCCTTTTTTTTTTTAAATTTCAGTTTTGCCTTAATATTCTCTCCCTAAAGTGCCCCCCTTTTATGATCTAAGCAGAGCTTCTATTCCCATCACGCTCGTAATATAATATGTAATCATGTGTTATCTAGGTGAATTATCTTTATGTTAATCCCCTTGTTTCTCTTTTGGCACTTACGGCCCCCTCCCCTCTTATTGATGATATCTACAATTGTTGATATTTTATTAGTTTTCCTTGTCTTGTATTGCGTTCATTGAACCTTCTTTGATTATGTATCACTCCATATCTAATGAATGCTATAATTAATTATTTTTAGTAGTAAATCGGTGGTGAATGATGATTTAAATACTTTTAGTGGTAAATCCAAGATGTAATGATAATATTTAGTTTAATCTTGTGAGTGTTGATTAATTTAATCAGCCAATTTTTTGAGGTAATACTAAATATTTTTTTTTATACATATATTACTTATGTTGATTGACACGAAGATAGTGTAAGGAACTAAAGGTAGATAAATAATATGGATAATAATAAACCTAAATTTTTTAATTTTAAATATATAAAAATAAATAAATAAGGAAAGTAAATGATATATTAAAAAAAAAAATCTTTCTTGATCTTATCAAAGAAATGATGAGAGATTCTAGGGTACAAATAGTATTTTTAACAAACCAAAATTTAGGATGGGGTTAGTGAAATGAAAGGGGATTAAGACAGCCTCTAGATTATGCAAAATCCTAGTGATTCTCACTAACATGCTTTAGAATCAAATTGCCCAAATACATTTATAAAAAAAGGGTATCTTGTTTTTCTCTGTCTCCTTCAAAGTGTGTGTACATGATGGCCCCACATTCTTATCTTCAGTTAACCTTTATTGATGCCTCTGTTCGGCATTTTGTGCTTGATATTTGGACCTTTTTCAAGTTGATGTAGCTTTAAGCCTAAGTTAATGGGCAATTAAATTGGTGACATGATTTTTGTAAAAGTCTAAGGTAAATCACCATCATCATCTCTTTTACTTTTCTATGGCTTATATCATCAATTGTGACATCTTGAAACCAACAATCACTGCAAGTTGAACCCCAAAATTTAATCATCAATTAGCAGAAAGAGAACTCACAACCCCACAATTCATCATCCTGATCCTGAAGAAGAGAATATGGAGTTGGAGTTGGAGCGCAAGAAAGAACATTAATTAATTCTCTCTCGTGCTTGGCATCAATTCTTGATATGATTCTATGAGAATATAATATCATACTTCGTCTACAAACATTGTTTTGGTATCCCATGCAAACTTTTACACGCAAAATTTAACTCATGGAACATAATAAACAATGATTGCCAAGACAAAGTCATTTTTGTTGATATAACTGTCTATTTTTTTTAATATGATTTGGTCTATTTTTCAGTCTTTCAGATATGGCTCATATTCAATATTAATCAAGAAATGATCTAAATCAATCTTACTATAGCCCCTATCCCAAATATCAACAAGAGCACGGTCTAAAATAATCTCTACACAGATTAATTGGGACCCCACCTATATATGTCTTATACTCTTATTATTGTGTTACACTAAAAAATTTAAGTGAAATAGATAGCCATATGAACTAAAATCTCAAGTCTTATAGAAACAAACCATGAATCTAACATTCTAACTAGGACCGTTCAGAATCTGATTTCCGATATGCTTGGATTTTTTAGTTAATGGATTGGATTGAATTAAAAATTTAAAAATTCATAGTCGGTGGATTAGATATAGATTTACTTTTATAAATTCAAAAAAATCTGTAAATCCAAAAGACACTTATTTAATTAAAAAATGAAACTTATAAATGTGACATTACTACTTACTAAAAAAATTAAAATTTGCATCCAATCTCTTCACATATAGATTAGATTTAAATTAAATTTTATAAATCTATAAATTAAATTAAATTAAAAATTTTATAATTCATAAAATCATAGATCGAACATGAATTAGTATATAATAATGCCCCCTAAATCGAACCATAATTATGGACAATATGTAATATTTTAATGAGGCTAAAATGTTGTTAAATTTACAAATTTGAAACGCACACAGCACAAGAAAGAAAGTAGTCAAGGCCCCAGGTGTGTCCCCTAATCCCCACAACCCAAAAAGTGACTGACTGCCTCAGTTCATCAGTTGGACGCATAAAATATAAAATATCAATTACCGCATGGCGTTAGGCATTAGCATATCGGGACTAAGGTGCCACAATTTCAAAGCATTACAAACTTCAATGGAGCCAAAAATAGACAAAACAAAAGCCATTATGATACCTGTTGACTTTTCCACGCACACTTCATCGTCCTCCAGCCGACCATGTCTCGGCTTTTGGTGTGCAGATTTTGTCTTAACCTCCCTCGCTCAAAGTTAAAGGCCTTGTCCCTAAATTTGAACCGCCCACTTTGGTCCCTAGGCACCCATTTTGCTCTTCATTTTGGGTCTCGTTGGGTCCCCTCTGTACGAAACATGCATGATGAATAATAAATTAAAAGAATGTTCATGGGGTTTAGCTAGTGATTAAAAAAAAAAAAAAGTTTGGTGTTTTGTTTTTGTTTTTGTTTTTGTTTTGGGTGTCTTCGGCAGCAAAGACCAAAGACAAATTGCTTTAGAGCCTCAAAAGTATTACGAGAGAAAGAACAAATTCATTGCTCCTTCAATCACGTTTGTGCGACAAAATCGTCGTTTTCTTATTTATTTATAAGTTATAACAAGTTGTCGTTTCTAGAAGACTGGAACATCATTGTCATTTGTTTATTTGTCAAACATGGCACATTTTTTTAATCTGGTATTTGATTAAAGTCTTTGTTAGATATAGATTAGAGATCTTTGTTTGCTAATAGAATATATATATTGTTTTTTTCGCACGTTGATACCGATAGCTAGCTAAGCTAGTTAGCATGCTCTGCTTTGAACTCGGCTTGCTTTGTCTCTCTCTCTCTCTGCGTGTGACTTCCACCCAAAAATTAAAAAATATCAAATTATCAAAGTAAACGATTCAAGTTTCTAAGGATTTAACAATTCGGCAAAATGTTTCACAAGACTATATATTATTTATTAACATTGCACAAATTTTGACTTTGTGTGATTCCCTGGCACTGGGCCATTTGAAGAAATTAAGTGCCATTCAAATTGGAAGAAAAGTTGACTGCTTGTATTAAACTGCACGTTAATCCTTTGATCAACTCGTAATAGACATTCTTTGGAGTCAGTCAGTCATGGAGAAAGCTAAATACCAAGAATTGACAAAGTGGGATGCAATTTGGAAGAAGAAAAATGGTGCAAATTTGATTGTGTGCCGTGGAGGAGCAAAATTTGGGCTAATAATAGAACTACCCAATGCAAGAAACAGGCCCATAAATAGTAAATATTTACTATTGGGCTAGGATCCATCACTCGGCCCATATACAAATATTAAACTCTTTTGGTGTGGTGCGTGGCCAACTCTTAAACGACGACGTGTAGCAGTTTTGTAATGCGTCGTCAACGATGAGTGAAGAAAGACTGATACGGAGAGAACCAAAAGAGAGAAGAAGAAGAATTATTATTATGATGGATCCTGTGATCTGGCATAAAATTGCTGCTGTATCTGGTGTGTATTACTTATTAACACAGCGAAAATCTCAATGGATTTGTTCAATCTTTGACACGCGTATTGTGATTTTACTTGAAACAGGAGTGGCTGCACTTGGTTTAGGCACCTATGGCGCCCATGGCTTCAAGCCCCAAAACCCCACTTTCAAAGAGGTCACTCTTTCCCCATTTAAGTTCATTTCCAGCTTTTTTTAATTCAATTTCTTTTATGGGCTTTTGCTAAACTTATAATTGTTTAAACTTGTTAGTGACAAGCATTTTTTTTTTTAAAAAAAATTCCCGATGGTGCAGGTATGGCAAACGGCTTCTCTTTACCATTTGGTTCACACAGCTGCTTTGGTTGCTGCCCCTATCACTAAAAATCCCAACATTGTGAGTGTCGTTGCTGGCATTTCTGAAGTACTGCTTTTGTTTATTGATAGTACCTACATTAGTCAAAATAGCGTGTTGTGTTGGCTCATACATTCTGATGAAAGTATTTCTTTTATGTGTTAAATATGTGTTGGATAAATAACAAAATTTGGTCAAGATATGTCAATAGTTATTATCTTGTTGACGGGTACTAGATTATCAGTTACATTTAGTTATGATGTTCTATATATATTTTGGTGTTTACGTATTGATGTCGGTGTTAAAAGTTAATCTTGATCAGAGGGATGAATGAGAAGAATATATAATAAGACCATGATTGAGATTAATAAATGATAAAATAAACGACTAGCTTGTTGTTTCCGATGGATTATGTGATAGGGTGTCTCTACTATGCTAGTTTAACTTTTTTATGGATGCTATAGCTGAGGCATTATCCGTCCTCTGATGATTTTTATCCTTGAACTTATGTGATATTGATATGGTTTTGTTCTATATTCTGCTCATGTATTTGTGAACTCTGTTTATATGTTTGATAGTTCATGTGAAATGGAGAAATTATTTCTCTTCAGTGATAATTTCAACTGTATGCTATGTGACCTTTGGCTCTTGTCTTTTGTCTCAGTTTGGAGGCCTTTTGACTGCCGGAATTCTAGCTTTCTCTGGGACGTAAGTGATCATTTCTGTTCTTTGATATTCATGTATTTAAACAGATTGTATGCGATGAAGTTTCTACTTCATTGATGCTTCTTTTGGGCATAAATGTGTTTTGAAGTGAGGTTTAGTTAGTGCTTTGAATTTATGTTTGCGAGGGTTTTGCACGTGGGCTAATTTACTCTCGCACTTGGTTTAGCATGCAAAAACTATATTGTGTTGTGGATATAGCAGGCCTTTTCATTTTTTTTAATCAATAGAGAAAATGATATGTATATTTGGAGCTTGTAGGTGCTATACTGTGGCATTCCTTGAGGACAGGAAGTACTCTACTCTAGCGCCCTTTGGTGGCTTTGCCTTCATTGGAGCTTGGGCGAGCTTGCTATTCTAAGGATTTGGTCTTTAGCTACGTCCTGTTGCTGCTTTGGTATTGAACAGAGGCTGAAGGAATTTATTGGCATCGGTCTTCTATCACTGTTGCTTCTGGTCTATGATGTGTATTATTTAACTATTTTAGTATGCTCGAATGCCTCTTGTGTACCTTAATGGCCCTGTTAATGTCATATTTATTCCCAATAAAGTCTGTTCGTGAAGATGAACACAACTTATTGTAATTTGTAAAGCAATACTCGTTGTGTGACAGTGTGAGCACTGAAAAAACAATACATACTCAAGAATTTATATAACTTGTTGAACTGGGGAAAGAAGAAATGCACAACTTAATTCTCCCTCTTGACTCATGTTTTTCTTTGAAAAACCGAATCAAAAATCATCTCAACCTGACTTTTGTATTCGTCATTTTCTTCTGAATAAAACTTATTAAAATGCAAAACCGGAGCAAACTTAATGAGAAATGAGAATTTTCATCTTCCGAGTTCGTCCATGCAAATCTTGATGGTAGCTGATGAGTTAAGGTATGAACTCATATCGGCAAGAGTTGTGACCTGCATGCAGAAATTGGAACAAAGTTCATTACAAAGATAATTAGATAGAAATACAATCAAGTGAGGAAGGAAATAAGAATTGAGGTAATTGTTATGTTTGATTATTCACTAAGCTGCAATGGAGCTCATTTCTATATATATAAAAGCAGAATTTAGCAGACATGGTGAGTAGATCACACATGGGGTCAATGTCCTCGATCTATTTTTTCTCTTATCCAATCTCACATGGCCTATTTGATTTACATGCACATGTGACTGCTTATTATTCTTTTATATTGCATGAAAGGGATAAGATTTTAATTGCTTACAACAAGCTTTCCTCAGCGAATCTCTAGTTATACTAATAAGTTTTTTTTTCTAGTGCTTACTGGGATCAAGTTCAGTAATCACGGCAGCTCCTTTAAAGTAGCAAGATCCGCCTTTGTTCTTGAACTTCTGAAAATAGCTGTTGAAAGCATATGAAGCATGGTCTCTTGTCGTGTTGGGATAATAGCAAGGCTGGTTCATTTGAATCTTGCTACAATCTGCACCATTCCCACAAGCCCAATCCATTGCAGCTTGCAACTCTTCATCTGGCGTCTGCTCATCAGCTATGCACCACTGCTCATTCTCCCCATCTGATAAATGTAGGTGGGAATGTGAGTATGTGCATATAACACACGAACAGAACAATGCATATTTCAAGCCTTAGTTTTCTCACATTAAGATTCAGCAGCAAATGTAAAGAACATGGAAAGAACTTGGAAGTTTAAATTCTAAATCTGCTATGACACAACACAAAGGGAAATATTGGTTAGAAGGCTTACTTGATTTTGGAGTAATTATAGATGTGGCAAGCAGAGCAAGCATTATCCTTAGCAAAACAATTGACATCTTCTTTCCCATTGAAGAGGGGAGAAGGACTGGAGGAGGGAGGGAGGGAGAAGATGCACAATAGCTGAATCAGCCTATCTACACAAGAAATCTTGCAGCCACAACCAGTAAGAAGCTTCATATATAGTGTGAAAAATACTTAAAAAACTGGCTGGTTTCTGTAAAGTGTTTTTAATTATTCAAAAGTAGTAAGTTCCATGTGGTATCAACCAAGATTTGAGCCTCCTTTAGGCTGTTTCTTTATACCTTTAGCCTAGCTGCATGGCACTTCTGATTTTTTTATGGTATCTGAAGCTACATTATTTGCGTGGTGAAAATTTGAAGGCAGAGGCCAAATCAACTTTTGTTATGATCTACTTTTCACTCGAGCATCTTCTTGTTGGATGCCATTTTATGGTCTACTCTTTCCTTTTATTTTATTTTATTTTATTTTATTTATTTATTTATTTATTTATTATTATTATTATCATTTTTTTTTGCAATATTATCCCTTAATCAAATTATGCAACGGGAAGCATCAACTACATTTTTATTCTGATGGCTGATCATCAAAAAATAAATTGTTACGATGCTCATATTTGCATTTCTTAGCGGAGCCAAAAAGCTCCATATTGGTCAAGTATAGTTCATGAAAACAAACCAAACCACCAGAAAAAAAACATGCCCGTGCTGATGGCTTATAACCATTACATACTATACACATTATGTATATTATGTATGTGATTCAAAGTAGTTCATTACACATTGACTCTATGAAGGAAAAAAACAATATACATACAGGAACAAAGCCTAGCCATAAGATTCAACAAATATATAGAAAGGATACATAGGTTACAAGTTTCAACATACATAATATTCATCACTTATAACCCAACAGCATTATAGTAACCATCATCTTCATCTTCAAAACACATAACGCAATCCAGATGAAAACAAGATCTTTCGGCTAAGCTACAGGAGCACATTGTCCATCTTCCAGGGTTTTCCTGTAAATGCTCTTGAGCTTTGCTGCATTCAACCCCAATCTTTGTTTTTTTCCCCCCTATCCTCACCCTCAAAATTATGCAGACTTGAAAGAAAAATGGTATACAATGCCAAAATAGCCACATCATACTCTACTATGATGAATAATTCAAAGAGTTACTCTCTCTTGGCATTATAGCATTTGATTCTTCAGTCTTGAAGGAAGATTGAACAAATGTTGTGAAACAGGAAAGGCAATAGAGGGTGGTTTGTTTGGCAAATACAGAGGATATATACAAAATGGACACCAATCTATAAGAAATTGCGTTAAGTGAGCATAAAAGGCTTTGTGGATGTGTCAAATGGGCAAGCATATGATCACTCTGCCCCAGAACTTACGCTTACTTGAATGCATCACATATGGTTACAAGCTCAGCTTCCTGCAATCAGAGAACCATTCAGTAAAGATTCATGATTGACTTGGGTGCAGAATACGACAAAAAAATTCACATTAAATGATTCAGGCATGAAACAGTGGATAGCTGATGCCTACATCCTTCTCCATCCAACCCAACTAGTGTAATACTCACCGTATATTGAATGACATTAGGGCTAATGTAGGGACTGGTCAATATAACCCAACAGAGCGATGATGCTTGCCATTAGTTCCTGTCAATCCAAATATAATGAAGACCAACCAGAGTGGGAACCATCAGCCTATAATCACAGCCATGTAAAGACCATATCAACCAGACATAAAGAATCGTGCCACTGCTGTATAAAGTTGCTCATCTTCAAAAGGCTTTGACACATAATCATCCATCCCACATTTCATGCACTGTTCATTTGAGGCCTGAATGACATCAGCTGTCATAGCTAATATTGGTACATGCCACAGACCCACATTTCCAAACATCTCAGCCGATGATTCACCAGATGCAATTTGCTCATTAATCTCATTCTCGAGGTGGCGGATTTGCCGAGTTGCTTGAAACCTGCATAACTTCACACAGTGTCAAGAATTTGGCATGCTTAAGGGGTACCATTGAACAGGAAAACTGTGCCAGAAAATGCTTGATAGTTAAGAGCATTGATAGAACTAATAGTTTTCTTTTTTATTTAAGATTATCTGCCACATATTAAGATCAAAATCGAAGAAGTAAATAATACAACTACGGTTCCTTAACAATTTTGATGAACTAAGAAATATAACAAATAGAGTGAGACATTCAGACACTGGATGATATTTACCATTCTCAACATGTTTTGGACATATTAGATACAAATAAACATGCCTACAGAACCATGCAAATGCCCGATCAACTTCTAAATTTATTGCTTATGCATAAAAGTGGTTAAACGAGTTTCAATTGGATTGAATAAAATTACTCCAGTAGCCACATTAAAATCATGTGCAGATAGAAGTGTCTTTTCCTAGCGGACTAGTAGTATCACTGTAGGTTGAAGCCAAAGGGTTTGATTCTAGTCAAGCAACCAAAATTCAAATGGAACCAGCAAAAAAATTTTGGGATGATTTTTCTAGCTTAGCGGCTGACTAAATCTTTTATAAATTTCAACTGGATCTGCAGCACGCACGTCCTAAGTTCTTATCATGAAACACTGTTAGCACACCACTCCCACTTCTTTAGTTCAGAAAGAATAGTGAGTCAGTGACTAAATAGAACAGAACTATATATTATAACAGCAGGGTAGTTACCCATCCATTTCTGGCATTTGCAGATCCATGAAGCAGGCATCAAAGTTATGGGGTGGTGTAAGCTTATCTACAGCAGCCCTGCCACAGTCCACACAAGTAACGATTGCTCCATGTTTCTTTAAAGCACCTTCTGCCACTCTTCTATTGACCATATTGTCATCCACCACCAAAATTTGTTTTCCTTTTAATAGGTGCCCCAGTGATGGCTTCTTTCTTTTTTGTTGCAACTTCTTAGAGCTTTCAGGGTCTTCTTGGAAGCAGCCAATCAAGACACTCAACCTAAGAGGTTTTGTCAACAATGTTACAATACCATCAGATTTGAGCTCATCGCGCTCAGTTTCGCTAATGGAGGTAGCTAAGAGAAAAATCTTTGGGAGGTTTCTTGAGATTTCCACGCCGCCTTTTCTCCTTTGCTGTTTCAGCATATAATGCAACACAAGGCCAATTTCCTTATCCCAAACATCTTTGTCAAAGAGAACCAATGCTAACTGTGGCAACACACTGGACAAAGCAACCAACCATGCATTAGGAAAATGTAAACAAGATTACAGCAGTCAATTTCTTCTATAATTTAAATTTTAGAAAATAATTTCTACTTAGATTTGATAAGACACTGCCGTTTATGTCTTTGACAGTCATAAAATGGGATTGCAGAAAGGAGGCATCTTGTAGTAACAAGCAAGCCCATTAATTAGCTTGCTTGAGAAAAAGAGAACTTGAGATATGTCAAGTTCATTAACAGAGACAGAGACAAAGACAGAGAGAGAGAGAGAGAGAACTGATGAGTACAGAAACGTACAAACTGCCATCTGAAAAGCCATCGAAAGCTTCAGATCTCTCCCAGGTTAATGTTGATCATTTGTAAGCTTAACAAGGTGCGGATGTATTCCATGAGGCAGGTAATAGAAATATCAATAATTTAGTTTTATTGATTCTAAGAATTGAAAACAGGTACTACTCAGTCAACCTTTAAATTTGTTAGTTTGAGTGTATAAATTGTAAAACATTGGAACTTTTTACCATAATTCATCTTCACAACTATTCTATCAAAGCAAATTATACCTGGTGCTGCATGTGTCAGATAAATAAGAGCATGCCAATTGCATACTGTTGGCTACATGCACAGACATTTCCAATCTTTGAAGATGATATTTTGTGACCTCAGCTCGGATGCTTTTGTCATCAATTACCAATGCCCGTAATCCTCGGAACTCTGAAACATCTGGAACATACTGCTGCCATTTTGGATCCAGTGAATTTCTTTCTCCTTCTGTAAAAGTCACGGTGAATGAAAAAGTACTGCCAGTGCCAGGTTCACTCACAAACCCAATCTCGCCACCCATGAGTTCCACCAAACAACGGCTGATACTCAGTCCTATTCCAGTACCACCATATGTTCGTGAAGTGGAACTGTCAGCCTGCATAAAAGGAGTGAAAATTCGCACTTGTGCCTCTCGAGGAATTCCAACACCTGTATCTTCAACAGTCACTAGTAACTTAATCCTACCAAGTTGCTCCATTGTATTTGTGTTATCTAACATTTTAAAGTTTTCCCAGCTTTTCCATCGGTCAACTACAGGAAACCCACTCAATGTGTTATATACTTTGTCTGATTTGTGTTGAACTGAATTTAAACTTTTTTCCAGCACTTTATCCTTAACATCAACTTTGCTCCTTACGTCATCTGCTAAATGCACTGAGACAAATATATGCCCCTTGTCTTGTGTGAACTGCAATGCGTGTGGAAAAATTAGCAAAATAAACTTATTAAACAATGACATGATCATTCACGAGAGAGAAATGGCAAAGATTTCACTGTCATAATACTTGACCATCATTTCGCGTATGTTTTTGGTCCAGAACTAGCATATCATGAAAATTTAAAAGATTGGGAGGACCGAGAGCGGCATCCTCACACAAATTCTAAGGGAAATGTATAATTATTTGAAACAAATATACGCAATCCATCAAATAACAAACAATTGCCTGTGGTAATGGCTTCCTTCTTAAGTTAACAGGGCTTTTGTAACCAATTCATTTAAATATGAGACAAAAGTGAAGAAATGCAGGAGCAAGAAAATAGCTAACCTTGATTGAATTTCCAACAAGATTTGTTATTATTTGCCGAAATCGTCCAGGATCACCAATGACAACTTCAGGAACCCTGTCAGAGACATATATGGCCAACTTCCCTCACACAGAAGAACACCTTATGTAAGAATAATATTGTAAATACCAACTGAATGGACATAGGAAAACAAAAAAAGAGAGAAAAGAGAATAATTAGGTAATACCTCAATTCCTTTCTGATTAGCTTTGCTCGAGAAAAGGGATAGAACATTATCAAGAACATCGTGCAGATGAAAAGGTACAAATTCTGGTTCAAGCCTTCCAGATTCTATCTTGGCCTGATCAAGAACGTCATTTATTAATGAGATAAGATCCTTCCCACTATTATGAGCAGTCTGGGCATAGTCCAACTGGGCTGCATCAAGTTCTGTATCCATCAGCATTTGCAGCATACCTGGAAAATGATCATAAGCAGCAATCTATCAGTTGATCTTGACATATTTGGAGAAGCCTACAATAATTGAAAGACTCTTAACTTACCTAAGACACCGTTCATTGGGGTCCTGATCTCATGGGAAACAGTTGCAAGAAACTGCAAGAAAAAGAGAAACCTTGAGTGACGAAAGTATTGACTTCTTATATAAATAAAAAAGAAGGTGAAATAAAATAATGCTAAAGATAAATTTCTTCACAGAAAACTCAACAAAGGAAGCCATGCTTCAACACTGAAAGTTTCAGTCAGGATGCCTCTATTTGTTAAGGACAGCAAAGAGTGACTCATCAATAGGACAAGGGGAGGGCACCTGAGATTTTGCCACATCTGCAGCTTCAGCACGAGCTTTGAGCTCCATCATCTCATGATAGTCATTTTCCACTTGTGCAATTCGATTTATGGCCGCATGGAAGATATGGCCAACAAGCAAAGTAATAACTACGACTCCTATTGATGCATTGATTGCCGTCCAAGGTACAGGAGGTTTTTGTTTAAACCTGTAATTAGAACCAAAAAAAAAAAATATAAATAAATAAAAGAGAACTTTCGTCTGAATAAATATGTGATTACATTACCTTCTGCTGATTTGTACACTGAAGTTTGTGACAGAACTAACCTGCAATGCATCTCATGCTTCCGTGATGGATCACCAAAATCAAGGTTGCTGACACGCAGCAGACCTGTGTTGGTGACATCAGGACCATACATGTTGATTCGAGCAGATGCATTTGTTGTGTCATAGACATTCACAACAATTGTCTGCTTGCTGGCAAGTTGGTGCAGAAGCTTCTCCACTAGGGATGGGACATCATATGATGCGCCAAGATACCTTATGAAGTAATGATCTCAGTGAAAAAATCAACTTAATCTTTTTGAAGTGAAGCATAGAATACTTCAAAAAGATAAAACATATATGAGAAATCAAGAATATTCAGGAGGAGATATAGTTACCCCAAAGTAGCTTCTATACGCTGTTCTGGTGTAGCATCTTGGGGTAGGTCAGTGTTGTAGACAGCAAATGTGAGTACAACACCAAGGTGGTTAGACTTTAACAGCTTAAATGGTGGTGTCAATACTCCCTTCCCAGATGCCCTTGCTCGCAAAATGTTTTCACGGTCTTCCTGCAGGAGATGCAATGGCATGATAAGCTTGATAGAACAAATTAAGTAATAAATATATTTTGAGGTAACTTGTGTCTTGGTACTAACATTCCAGCAGAAATATACTAAACAAATTTAGTGGATATTTTAAGAACAATTAAGCATATATAAGCCAGCACCAAAGCCTAAATAAACCCACCCTTCCAGACATCATGTCAATAGAGACAATGTGGGACACAGTTTCTTGAGAAAATATAACTGGTGCATATTCATCTTGAACAGGAGCAGGATCCAAATTTTCTGGTGTACAATCTTGCACAAGAGTCTGGTCCTCAGTTTCCATTTTCTTTATTTTCCATCCATGCCGCTTCTCAAATTGCTCTCTCTCTGAATGAAGAACTTTCAAAGCATAAGCTACTCCACTAGTAAGTGGTCTCTCGAAAGCTGTTCTCTCAGTATATTCACCAAATGTTTTCTGCATGACAAAAGAGGAAGAATAAATATCAACTGAAAAAGTAGCAGTAATGAATAAGAGTCCTTAAGCTTAGACCTATGGTTTCATAAAATTATAATCTTGAGGTATAACAGAGTAGAAAGAGCTGAAAAGAAGACTACCTGATCGACTGCAGATGGATGTTTCCTATGGTGAAAGGTGGACACCAGAATAGCCAAGGCATGAACATGATTCATGCTCACATTAAACTGATCCTGGAGCATCCTCGCTCGCTCATCACACATACTGGCAAGTGTCTCTTTCCTTCTCAAATGCATCTTTTCTTTCAAGTGCCAAAACAACCAGACGGAAATTGCAATACCAAGCATAACAAAGACCACTAGGATCTTCATCCTCCACTTTCCAGCACTTCTAGGAGGGTGAGGATTTTGCTGTTGCTGCTTCTGCTGCAGTATCATTTGACGCTGTTGGGACACAGGCTGCAACTGATCATGCTTATGCTTGTGGTTCCTCCTTGATTTAAAAAGTAAACTGACAACGATGCAGATTACAGCCATTCCACAAATGAACCACAAACACCCTTTAAACAAACAAAAGGATAAAATCTTGAAATGATCTCTCGTGCAGTTGCTCCATGTCCTTGGTTGGGAGATGTTCTAAACAAAGTCAAATCAACCACTAAGTTAACTAATCCATAACTTTTAGAAATATTTGACAAAGACGACAAAACACCGTTCATAGAAATAATTAAGCCATACTTTATTTACGTAAAAAGACTTTCCAGGGCATAGAAACAAACTCTTTTAGGCAGTAAAAAGAAAAGGCTCTTGCCAGACCCATTAAGCACCGAGGAATAAAACCATAAATCACCATTACCTTTAATACTGAATGGTCAAGTTTCCAGGAGACATTCACATCTTCAACTGGGCATTGGTCCATTTGCTTTACATCTTCTGCAAGCCATATACTCTGTTTCTGAAACTCTTGCTTCTTGGAATATGGTACTTTCATAGCACAAGTGATGCCATTATGTAATAGCATTCCTGATCCTGGTTCTCTGGTACATTTGAGGGATGCAATCTGTAATACACACAAGAGAATGCAAGTATTTTAAGATTATATGCTGCCCTTCTATATTTTAAATAAACTTCTAGCATGTTTGGTTTTCTCAACATTAGCCGTGAGTAACAACCATATGACTTCCAATGCTTCCTAAACAGAGAACAGTATTTGAAGTACACTTATTTCCAAACTAAGCACATATTAATAGTTTCGACACACTCGAGATTAAACAATACTATGGGTAATAAGCCTATGAGTTGAATTATCTATTATATCAAAACCCATTTTCAGCTTCATCAATGCCCCAAGTTGCTGTCTAATTCTAAAGTCCAGGTAAAAACATATGTGACTCATAACTCAAATGGAAGTAAATGAAATAATGAATTAAGCAAAACAGAAGTACATATTAAAGGAATTACATGAACCTCTGCAAGTTTACCCAACAACTTAACAACCCCCCCACACTCCAAAACAAACCCAAAAAAATGCAGAACCAATTATCAATATTGGCCACTACTTCAATCTACAAACGATTTAACCAAACCAAAAAGAAAAACAAGGACATTCCATAGCTTGTCTTGTAAAAATGTGAAGTTCAAAAGATTTAGGCAGTACCTGATCTGACTCAGAGAACAAAGTAGCCAAAGCATGGAGCTGGTTGTGGCTAACGTTGGAATGCTGCAAGAAGATTTGAGCCTTTTTTTCACAAGACATTCGGCCTTCCTCCTCCTCATTTCCCACAAAAGCCCCACCATCACAACTTAAGAGAAAACAAATGCTCCCTACAATAACAAAACCCAAAAGCCAGAGAAATGCAAGCGTGCTCCTTCTATTGACGCGGTCCGGCCCTTGCAAAGGCTCGCTTGCCTTCTTCAGCTTTGAACTTGCTGATAATCTACTACTACTGGAGCCACAGAGCTTGCAAGTCATAGCCATAGTCATCTAAACAAGCACCCACTTGTCTTTACTAAGAGTCTTCGGAGCCGGCCAAAGGAAAGATGTAAATTTGCTTGAAAGCCAGCAAATTTTTCACCAAGTTTGGATCTGAACACATCAACATCATTGCTTTATGTGAAAACCACAAACTAGAAAGTGAAAACTGCATGAATCCCAGTTCATTTTCTAAACAGACGAAGCTCTAATTATACACCATGCAAGCAAATAATGTGGTCCAGCCTGTTCGCTCTCTCCACTTAACGGCTCAAATACTAAGTTTCATTCACCTTAGTACGTGGACCAATAGATCCCATCTAAAATTCAAAACCACAGGCACAGCTCTTTTGAAGCAAACAAAAATGACCAATCAACATATCAAACCAGAAGCAGCTGAATCAAAAACAAAATCTCACTTGTAATTTGGCAACCTGTGAGAGAATCATTAGCGAGGTAAGAAAAAAATTGGCTTTTTTTTTTTTCCCTCTATATCTAGTACCCCTCTCAGCATTAATCAGCTCTGCAAAGCCAAGTGAAGCATCAAGACAGAAACTTTATCAAAGCAACTCATCAAAACTAAAATTTGAAACAGACCAACTTCATTTCTCGGATAACCCAACAGGAATCAATTATCAGAGTCCGATAAAAAAACACTCCAATAATTTCTCTTTTCACTGCCCACTTTTCTCTTTCTCTCTGTTGAGTCTGAATTTAGCATTTGAAATTAGAGTTTTTTGGTACATTAAATATTATTGCCTCATCATCTAAGTGGGGATGGTTTAAGCTAAAAGCATATAGGCCCAAGATGAAGAAGAAGGTGACATTAAAAAAACATTATTATAATATGTAATGGTGTAGTTAAAAGCTCTTCTAGCATTTTGTCTATTTGACATTTTCAGCATGATTATTTATCTTTAATTTATTTATTATTTTATTAATTTTAGTTGTTTTTGTTTTTTTTTTTTTTTGTTTTTGCTCTGAGCCGCTTTTGCTTTTGAAAGTGACTGCACCTTCCATTCAGCGATTAAAGATTGTGCAGTTATACGGACACACACAATCAGAGAAAAATTAGACAGAGAAACTGCTACCTAGTGGGAGGGTAAAATGGGCATTTAAAAAAAGACAGAAAAGGCTTGCGGTATTGAGTCAAGAGTTCAATTATGAAAACATAAACAAAAGTAAAAGAGGAATCTATTCTATTTCTATTTACCCCAAAAAAAGGAGAATTATCATCAAGGTCCTTATACTTTACAGATTGTCAAAAAGACATAGTTTATTGACATAATTTGTCTCAGCTAGGTTTTTATTTTTTTTTATGGGATGGGATTTTATTGGATCCATCCCATTTAAAATGAGATTGAGATATTTTTATCCTATAAAAAATTTAAAAATAAGAGTGAGGTAATTTTTTATCCTATTTGTATATTCAGGAGGAGAGTAGAAATGACAAATTTTATTTCATCTTGTCTCATTGTTGACTAAGAATTAAAATTTTTTTAATTAAGTAGATCTCATTTCTTTTGAAACGGAATCAGAATATATTGTTGTTTAAAAAAAAATATAAGAATGAGAGTGGAATATTTTTTCATCTCACTTTCATATACGGGACGGAAAATGAAACTGAGATTAATAAACTTCATCCCATTCCGTCCCACTGCCAACTTTAGAGGTCGAGGACATATTTATACAAATGGATAAAATATATCCTTACTTAAGAGAAAGTGAGAAATTAAACGATCCAAATGACAAAATCTCATAAATAAGAAAGAAATATCGGGAATTAATTGGAGATTTTGTGATGGCAAACGTGAACTGGGCGATGAAGAATCTTTAATCGTTTGGAGAATTAGTGGTGAAGTGGCCATCAATGAAAATGTATGTCGGCTACAGACCTTTACCCACCATTTCATTTAAAATTTGAAGAAAATGGGCATGATGAGAGTTGAGACGATATGGGACTTCCTAAAGCAATGATTAAACTAACCACTTTAATCTAAATCATGATTAGTTTGACCATAATAATCACTATGATTTTTTTTTTTTACTCTTTCGATTCAAGTATTATAAACTTGCTATATTGTTTTTGTTGTCGTTACTGTAGATTGAAAATTTCTCGAGACTATTTAATTTAAGAAATTTTAGGGCAATTATAGATTAAGGTTAAGTGATTGTAATTTTAGTTATGTACTATAAACTAATATCCAAATTTAAATTAGATGAATTCTTCAATTATCATTAGTAGACATAATGTTGATGTAGGATGGTTGCGTAGGATGAGCACGCATCTCGCAGAGGTCATAATTTGGGCTGCACATATCTATCTGTATTTGAGCATATAATATATTGTTTTGAAACTTGCAATGAGATAAACCAAAATTTGGACTATTAATATTGTTTTGTCATATGGTCGAGCTAAAAATTTTATTTCTTCCTAGTCATTTTGTAGTTTTTATTTATTTTCTTACGTTTTGTAGTTTTTATTTATTTTCTTACTTCTTCCTACTATTTTAAGAAATTTTAATCTTAATTTTTTATATATCAGATTTGAAAGTTGTTTGTCTTGTTCTACCTATTTGGATTAGTAGAATTTTATTATAAAATAATATTATAATTTTATTCATTTTTAGTAAATTCGCAATATTTATGATTAATAAAAAAAAGCTTCAAAACCTTAGTTTTATTCATTAAGGTTTCCTAATAAAATTTTCGTTATTCAACAACTAATTTTTTCTTAATTATCAATCTTTTACATTTGTGCACCACCAATGGCTAAATGATGTGTATGACATTCATCTTATTTTTAGACTTAATATTTTGAAATTTTGCTGGCATTTGATTTGTACATGCGCCTAGTGGGACTTGCATGACTAGCGAGTGGATGGATTAATTTTAGATCACTAATGGATTCTCAAATCTCAAGCTATCAAATAAGTAGTACACAGACCACCATTAAAAGATGCTCACGCCCTGAGCTTTTCAATTCCTATTTCTTTTTATATTGAGGGGCCTAGGGTGGATATGGTTCGGTTCAGATTGAAATTAAGTAGAATAGATTTAAATCGGTAATTTAATAAAAAAATCGAACTCAATAAGAACTGAACTCAAACAAATCTTTTCGGATCGGTTCGGTTTAGTTCGGAGCCTATTAGACCTATTTTGAATTTTTAAACTTTTACCCCATTGAACCTCATAAATATAATAATTTTTTTCAACAATTAGTTCATCCTAATTTCATTACAAATATTAATAATAAATATAAAGTATTCAAAACACATTTTATTACTAATATCTTACTAACTACTAATAAGGTACTCACAAAATATAAAATATTAAAATTTTAAAATTTCAAAATACATAACCAAACTCTAATATTCTATCTACATAAACATAATCATAATGTTGTCAAGACAAATAAAAATAACAACAATTACAACTTACAACACAAAATAAAAAGAAAATTTAGAAACAAAAGCCAACAACATTCTCCAATCTTCATCAATATCAACATCAACTTTAGATATTTTCCAATTCAATATTTGGATTTATAAAAAAAATTTAACACATGTCGATTTGAATAAAATCTAAAATTAATTCGGTTATTCTGTTTGGTTTTTCGATTCAGCTGAGTGAGCCGAATACCGAACTAACATTTCGGTTTTTTTACAAATGATATATTTCGGTTTTTTAAAAAATAAAAACCGATCCGAATTAAAAAAAACCGCCGGTTCGGTTTGGTATTTTTAAGACCACGGTTTTTTTACCCACCCCTATTGAGGGCCAAAGAATCTACCATTTTCAAAGTTATGTTGTTTTGAAAAATAAAAACGACTGCCCAATAAATGCCGATGGGTGAATTTGGATTTTTCTCTCAGCAACATGTTTTCAGTTCTCGTGGGAAATTGACACTAATAACCATAAATATTTTGTTTTTTTTCATCTTAACCCCCCAAATAAATTTCTATCAACAATAGTCATAAAAGACCCTTTGAGACCAAAATACCCCTCTCCCTCATCACTCCATTTCACGCATCTCTCCCAAACTAAACAAACACCCATCATCGGCGGCAACATCACGCCTCGTCGACGGTGACTCTATCCCTCATCGGCGTCCGATCTACCATCTACAGTCTTCAACAAAACCTAGGTTGGCCAATTAACTTATTTTCATTAATTTAAAATGAAATTTTAGATTAATAATGGTTGTAGGTTGAGAATAATGGTGGTGGTGTTTGTGGTGGTTGTTATTGTTTTGGGAGTATATTGAATTGGAAAATAATTTGGGGAATTTTTCGGGGGGCACCAAATTGGTGCGACAGCACGGCTGTGTAGCACAAAAAATTATAGTGGTATTTTTTTTACAAGTCAATTTTTTTTTTGCTGTAAATGCAATGTAATACGTTTATAAATATTACAGATAATGATGAAATCAGAATCACCGGATATTGAAGTAAGCAAGATATATTTTAGTTATGCCGATCATTTTTCTAGTCGAATTTCGAGTATATGTAAGTTATCTTTGGTCGTAAAAGTCATTGAGGAAAAATTAACAAAACGGCAGTTGAATATGTTCAAGAAAGATATATTTGGGCATCTCTTGGAGTGTCGAAGTTTTCCATTTAGCGGGGTAATTTTGCACAATTTTTAACTGAGACAAGTGGCCCATAAAGAAGATAGTCGTGAGGATCAGTTATGGTTTCAAATTGGTGAGCATTTGATTCGCTTGTCAATTTAAGAATAGTGCATGGTTATTAGACTTTCATATGGTATTGATACCGAACTAAGTGATGACAAAAAAATGGATAGGCTGCGAAAAACGTATTTTGGTGGTGTGCATCGCAAGATCAATGTTAAGGAATTCTATACATTATTTAAGGAGTTGAAATTCGAGGAAATGGATGATATGGACGCATTAAAGATTGTGCTTTTTTATTTTGCGGATAGAGTACTAAATGCAAGAAAAAATCACTGTCAAATCAATTTCGAATGGCTTAACGAAGTTAATGATATACAGTACTCTGAAACCATCCATGGAGTCTTGTGTCGTGGAAAATGGTATACGATAGTCTTGATGACGCACTGTTCGAGAAAGACGAGATATTTAAGAAGACTCGGTTGAAAAATCTATATCATAACATTGAAAAGTACAATCTTTACGGCTTTACGTCCGGGGTTCACGTGCCTTTTTTTGTTTATTAATAAGTTTTATAGTATTAAATATTTGATAGATGTGTTTACAAGTTTTTCACTTTGGTTGTTACAGGCATGAATTTACGTAGCGATTGGAGGTTTGCCGCCAACATGGGTCGTGAAAATGAAGAATAAGATTCTCCGCATCGTGCAATGGAAGCCCATGACGTCTTCGAGAATCAACTTTGGTGAGGTTTATTTGTTCTTTAACGACGAATCTCGTATTGTAAGTAATATATGTTAGTTATTTTTTTTAACTTTACTAAATTTAAGTTAAGTATACTTAAAATTTTCATTTGAATTTATAGCAGGTGAACGTTTTACAAATCTTTGAGTCAAATCCAAAGGAGAGTAGCAGAAAATATTGGCTTACTGTGAAGGATTACATGCCAAGCATTCTAAACTGTGTTTATAAGGTCGGTTATAAATCTAAGTACTATAAATTATATTTAATCGAAATTTTTGACTTTTCATTTATTAATTTTAAATGATACTTGATACAACACCAATCATCAATCAATGCGATGCCATCGGTTTCAAGGCAATCAGGTGAGCATGACGACATACCAAACCCAACACCAGAGCAACGTCATAACACTTCTAAGGATGAAGTGGTTGTTGATGATCACCAGGAGCAGACACACGCCGACTCTAATGACACACACGATTATGAGGTTATAAATAATATACGATATTCTTCTTTATTAATCATTATTGTTTTACAGTTATTCTAAAGATTTACTTTTTTTTTGTAATAGTCAAGAACAAAGCAATTTAATGATTACGTGCGACGACGGCTAGATAAGATTGATTGTAACGTGTATGAATTGAAGTCAGAATTAAAAGATTTTAAATAAACCGTGGTTGGCTTTATCGACACATTTTCTACACGTCCAAATAAGGATTCCCCCACCGGACGCTCGTATGCGGTGAGCATAATTAAATTTAATAATTATGTTCATTTAACTTTTAATTTAATAGTTATTTATAATGTTCATCTTGGCGAATGGACATACCCCAAATGAATATGGAGTGTATACTAACATGGGCAATCAAAATTTATTTGCACCCACATCATTTTATAGTTTCTATGGGGATGTTAGTGGGGAGAGCGTGCATGTATTCTTTGAGGTGCCTCCGGGCGTTAGTAAGTTTGGCTGCGCGTACATATTGTCGTATATTTATAACAGTCTTTACATGATTCCTCCACTTAGGCGAGGAAAGAACGTCCGGCCTATACCTCGACCCCAAATCATGGACCATGCCCAAGACATGAGTATGATTGTAGATATAAATCCACTGAGAGGAATGAAGGATTCTAGTCTGTTTGCTGAGTTTGATTGATGGTTTGTTGGTGATATGACAGTGGTTCGGAGAGTCCAGCACTCACGGTCATTCATTTAAATACTTTTGGGTTTAGCTTCGATGGGATGACTAGACGATGAGGTAATTATATTTTCGAAGTTCTTTGAGTGTTGTGGATTTGTGTATAAATTTTATCTTTTAAATCGTAATGTTTTTGTTTCTCAACAGCATATTCACGAGTATCTCCGCTTGATTAGCGAGAAACAACGGCAGTATCTGAATGCCTTAGTTCAACGTATCATACATACTGACACATTTTTTTGGGTAACGTGCCAACAAAACTTATAAATACTATTTATATTTTTTTTAATTATTGCTTTTAAATTTTGTTAATTTATTCATTTCTTGGTTATCTATGTACTAAATATTCTTGAATCATTTATGAAAGAACGGAGATTGTGCGGTTGATTCATTAGTATTTGACGACTGCTTGAATAGTTATCTTTGTAGGCGACAGCACACAACCTCCAAATCAATGACAGATGTCGATATGGTATGTATTTTATTGCATTTCACATGTTCCATAATAAAAATATCCAAGTTGTCGTTTTTTTTTTGTTGTATTTCAATTTCATATATAACGAATTTGTTTTTCAATTTTTATATATAGTAACTCATCACTGTTAACTTAGACGGTGCGCATTGAGTAATAGCACGAGTTGACTTTCGGAAAACAAAGTATGGATTTATGGATTTATGACTCATTACTCACATTTCACGACGATAAAAGGTACAAGTTGAAATTCAAGCCATTTGAAGTTATATTCCCTCGATGGTTGGAATATGTTGGCTTCTACAACATCCGACCTGAGTTGAGGAGTGCAGACTCTTGGAAATTTATGGTTGTTAAGAGCGTGCCACAGCAAGAGCCCGGAACTGGTGATTGCGGTATTTTTGTATTGATGGTTACGATGTATTTAATGTTCGGGCTTATATTGGAGTTTAACGCTAATCATGTCGAACACTTTAAAAAGAAAATTGCGGTTGACATATTTAATGACGATATTGTATTGTAAACTATTATAGTAATTTGAATATTGAAACTTGAATTTTTATTTTAATTTGCGCACTTAAGTTTATATAATTTTAATGCTCCCATTTTAACATTTAAAATAAAATAAAGTTTTATGACATATAAGTATACAATACACAAAAAAATAATAATTTTAACCAACGAATCATTGAAATAATACAATTAAGTTCAAGTCGACGCAATGAAATTCTTACATCTCTTATGATTATGGCCCAGTTCATGACACCGCCAGCATCTTACAGTCTGTCGGTTAATGTCCTCGCCAGGTGAGGGTATTCTGAGCTCTTTACGATAGCCAGGTGGTGGTGTCTTAACTGGTGGGTATACTTGCATCTCCTGAATTTTATCTGAAATTTCTTAATCAGTCACATCACCAATTGGCTCCACTGGTTGTGCATAAATCATCGCCAACGATTCTATAGTGTAATAGTCCGAGCAAAGGTTAATAAAATTCACCCGGTGTGTCAGACACGCCACAATTGCATGAGGACATACAAGTTGATCAAGCTGAAATACTCTGCAGGAGTAAGTTTTCTTTTGCAAGTAAACTAAACCTTCCTTAAGCCCACCACCTATAACTTGAAATCGATGCGGAGACACCGACCGAACTATCATTCTTTCAGTTATAGTTCTCCTCTCAATGACTATTTCATCCACCCATATTGTTAGCCGAGTACTCATTGATTCAGCCACAATTTTTCTATCAGAAAACCATTGCTGCAACGTTTTCTTAAAGTGATCAACAAGATAAATAACAGAAAATTTTCGCGATTCCCTTATGAAAGAATTAACACTCTCCGTGATGTCAGTGATAAGTATCTTGTACCTCTTACCTTCAAACAAAGACCTTGCCCAATTACACGTACCGACATTATTTTTTAAATAGTCAGCCGTAGCTGAGCGAATCATCCACAACCCTTCAAGTTGTCTCTTAAATTTCTCGTGGTCATATGCTTTTGCTACATTAATAAAGACAGACTCAAATTGATCTCAAAGAGCTTTTGACATTATAAACTATGACTTAATGTTACCTTTCACGTGGTAAAAACAAACGCCGTAAGTTATATAGTGAAATACTTTAAGAACGGCTCTCCTTATGGTAGTGCATCGATCAGATATAATTACCAACTCAGGTCTATCGCCAATAACTCCGTATAACTTCATCATAAACCATTTCCAAGCATCATTGTTTTATGAATCCATGATCTCAATGGCTAACAGATACAATTGATTATTATCATCAAGATATGTTGCCACGAACATGCTTCCACGAGATAGCCCCTTGAGATGAATACCATCTACAGCAATGACAGGCCGAATATACTTCATAAAACTCTTGATGGAGGATTCGAGTGCTACAAAAGAGTACAAGAAATTACCATCTCCATCTTGATCGAGGTGAGTGACTATACCTTTATTCACTGTAGTTAGTATGTAAAAGTATTTAGGGAGCAAGTTGTATGACTCTGTAAGGTTACTTCGAACTATTTCAAGACCAACCTTTCTCGCCCGATATGCCTGCTGGCATGTAAACTGAACACCGTATTTTTATTGCATATCTGATCTTATGTCATTCGAAGTATAAATTCTCTTATTTTAAATATATTTATCTACGATAATATGACCGACAACCCGGCTCCTGACTTGATGATATCCATCAACCAATACCTCATTATGACAAGATTGTACATTATCAATTCTCCGCACCACCCAAGGAACATTTTGCTCGTTCGAATATCTAGTTGTTCGAATACGTCATTTACATGATTCTGAACAACAGTGAGCCTTGAAACGTGTCATAGTAGACCATGCAATCTTGAAATCAAACTTATCCCGAAATTTAACCTTGTGTAGTTGTAATATAAATTCATTCTTCTCAGCAAATAGCTTACCCACACTGATATCATCTGAGTCACAATTGCTAACAAAGCTTGGAGCAACTATATTTGAAGGTAAAGTTGAAGCAAGACTTGTGAGAGAGTCAATTCTCTTTCTCGATCGAACCATAGAATGAACATGTTTATTGCCTCTGTGATTCATATGAGTATTATTTTCACACTCATCCTCATGCTGAAACGATGGAACATTCGAAGGACCGGCTTTTCCATCATCACTATCATTATTGCAATGAGTGCCCCTCATATTATTGGAAGTTTCTGTACAAACATTATCCCCCTCTATCTCATTATGAAAATCATCATTGTCACGAAAATCATTGTTGTGATACGAATAATACCTTTGCTCCAACGACGTTGTTATTGGAAATACCATTGCTCTAACATCTTGTAACGTAATGCCGTTATTATTAATGTTGTCATAATTGTCGTGGATTGGAAAGTAATATTGCTGCAGCGATATTGTCCCTAGCAATACCTCTTCTTCATTATCGGGACCAGACATATTTGCTCTAAACGAAGTTTCTGTATCAACATGTGGCTCAATACATTTACTCAGAACTCTAGATGATGTGGTCACGAATATAAGAATGCATCCAAAACTAACTATGTCGGATGCCATATGTAACACAACCCTTACCATTTCATCATCAAATATATCCATGGGCAGTGCACATACACGATATGATGTGTTACTAGACCTCAAAGTTGTCTTCATTGTGATACTATATTCATTAGGATTAATTTGTAATACATCGTATACTCTTGCTAATAACTAATCAAAAAGATAATTTTTCCCAACAAAAAAAAAACTCTATTTTTACCATTGACATACTCCATATGCCCATCCTCTAATGTCTCTCACCAACCATCGTAACACAATTTAAGTACAACTGAATCCATTAAGCCTGAAATTATAAAAAAATAAATTATTTCAACCCTATCAAATTAATAGTTAATTGCAATGAATCTTGCTTTTCGTGCGATAGGCTGACTGTCGCATGAAACTTGGTGCGACAGGCAACATGTCGCCAGATTCACCCACAAAACCATCCGCAGTTCAGTCAAACTCACAAGCAAGTTCAGAAAATAACTCATATCACTATGTGATACCGATTAGTGTTGGATTTGGATAAATTATGATCGAATTTCACTTTTTATCGTTGCCTTTTGCCGTTGCCGTTGGTTGATGATTCAAGAGTGGAAAAATGCCTTTAGTTTGACGAAAGGGAAGAAAGAAAGTTACTTTTGGTTTGTAAAGAAGGGTAATTTGGAGAGAAAAGTGTGTATTTAGTTAATATTGATAGAAAAAATTAAGAGAGTTAATTGTAAAAATAATAAAAATTTAATGGTTATTTTTATAAATTTACCCTTTCTTGTCCTTGCTAGTCTCTATCATGTGTCCCCCTACCTATTGCCAAATTTATTAAGCACCATTATGACTTTGAGAGTGAAGAGAGCACTTGCATTTGTTGAGACAAAAAACAAGCTTAGTGTGTTAAAATATATATAAATAACCACCATTTTGAATCTTTTTCCTCACTAAAAATAATAATGTTTGTAGAATATGACCAATTAAGACAGGCTCATTGGACTTGCAATTAATTTTGTTTTTTTTTTGTTACAAGCAAACAAATGATGTTAATTTTATTGATCATGACCAATTTTTCTCATTTAATGGAGACCTTTAGCAAAGAGCATATTTGAATGTATCACTTCTACCTAAAATTCTTTGCAATCTTGAATTTGACCATTAAATTTTTAAGAGTCGAGTGGAGGAGAGCTGTTGATGAAGTTTGTTTACTTTTGTCTTGGATACCTTAATTAAGATTATTATAAATTTTAGGCCCATGACCTTCATCTTAAGCCACTTTATTATCATCATCTTTCAATTTGATTCCAGCATTTCATTTCATTTCATTTCACTTATAGTCGTGGGAAATAACAAGTACATGCGATAATTGCCTAATTGCATGGGCCATATTATGCAATAATATTTAGGGGTTCAATAATTACAAAATCCAGTTGGATAAAGACCCACCACTATCATAGATTATTATTTTCCCCCCCTCGTATGCAAGTTCATTCTTTTAACAACTCAATTTTAGAAATCTGTTATTCATAAATAATCAATTATTAAAAAGAAATGAGGCCAATCATAATATTTGCAACTTGTTGTGAACGAAAATGCTGCAATTGATTGTATGCAGCAAAGCATGATTTGATGAGAAGCACTAAATGTGATTCAAAGGAATATGCTAATTTTATCATGTTTGCTTGCTTGCGTTTCCTTTGGTTCATGAAATTGACATATTAATCTCTCAATAATCAAACCCATTCCTCATAAGTCAATTTGCAAAGTAATGATACAAAATAAGCAATTCTAATAAAAAAGACTGTAAAATTCATCTTTCAATAAATTTTAAAAATATATATAAAAATAGAGAAAATTTTATGATGTAATTGTGATACTGTGTTCTAATTATATTTAACCATTAAATATTAATAAATCTCATTAATTTAAATATATCTAATGATTGAATATAATTATAATACGATACTATAATTGTACGGTAACAAGTAACATCATCTGTTTTGACGAATTGCAACATTTTCACTTTTGCAAAAGTCCTTTTACCATTTTCTCGCAAAACAAACGCGCCCTCGGGGGGTCCCACCACGACTTAAAAAAATAAAAATCGCCGAGTCCTGGAATTGCTCGAGAATCGTGACAGCTAAAACAGAAAATAATGGGACCCGCAGACAGCTTGGATCTGACAATTCGCATTTCCCCAATTTTCCTCTTTTTCCTCTCTTCAGCCGGGGCGATCAGCGATGGCAGAGGAGAAAAGGGCGCGAGCGCATCGGAGTGAGACACGTCATCGACGTCAATTGGGTCCCAGGAGCTTCATGATCGGCCGTAACCAGACGGAGCCAAAGCCAATGCAGATGCTGACGGAGGGACCATGTGCAAATAACTGTACACATGCTCGCGGACATGTAGGTTATATGAACTTCCATTAAAGTCCTCAAACTTTTGGCTTTGCTGCAAAGAGGTCCACGTATCCAATAAAAGTTGATGCGTGTATCCCATCACATACGCAACAAAACAAAAACGACAATTAGATTGAGTGATTGACTTTGACGTGAACCACATGGGTTTTTATGTTGTCGTTTTGCTCCAGGACCCTAACTAAAAATACAAAATTCAAACTATTGTTTATTTAATAAATTTAATCTAGTTAATTAGATTAGAAGATTGAACAACTAGCAATTAGAAAGCGTCTAATCTAATTCAGATTACATGAAATTAATTTGAATTAAACTTTATTAGTTGTGTTTTTTTTTTTCATTTAGAAGTATTAGAAATCCTAATATTCTATATCTAGAGAGTTCTTTCCAAAATAACATGATATTTATTAAGTGAAATAGTAAACAGTGAGGAGATGTGATTAATTGATTTAGAGTTCGTGAAAAAGTATTGATCATTTTATGAGTTACGTATCATTTAGAATAAATTTTAAAAATATCTATATATGTATTTTTAATTTTCTTTCAAAATCATAGGATTAAATTTTAGTGAATATCATGAAGAACATTAACTTTTTATCTACAAAACCCACTATTGGGCACTTTGTAGCAAAGCCAGCGGTGGAGGGGAAGTCCCCATTTGTGCAGAGAATATCTCCACTTCTCCTCCATTAAGAGGTCTAAAATAAAAATAATAATAATAATAATAATGCATGATCATATCTGCATGAGGATCAAACTGGCAAATTGTGTTTAACTGTTTACAATAAGTAAATCTTATTCTAATTACTTTCTTTTATTTCCAAAGATTCATTCGTTGCACTTTTTTTTTTCCCCTCCATAAAGACTTGCACAATTGCACTTAAAAGGACAAAACGACAACACAAAAGTGAAGTGGCAGAGCCTAGAAGCGTTAAAAAATGAATCAGATCATAGGGACTTTTGAAGTCCATGTGAGATGGTTGAAAAAAGGAGAGAGGAGAGAGAGGGAGAAAGAGGGTGGGATTCTTTTAATTTTTAAAACGAAAAATATTTAGTTAATGATTGTGGCATAGACTTTCAACAATAACTAATTTACTTAAGGCAGGTGGTAAGTTGTATAATTATGTAACATATAAAAACTCAATAATTACTATGGTAACACTAATAAACACTATAAAAACTGTGTGTGTTACTAGTAGTAATTGTTCAATTGATGATGTACGTTACCTAATTATATAACCAAACAAGCTTTTTATTTAAATTAATATGTGGGAGTAAAAAAATCACTGGAAAACGAATTTTCTCATTACCATTTTATTTTTGACATTATCGCAGAATTTGAGTTATGATTCATTTATTTTATTTGATTCGAGTCGAATTAAACATATTTAAATTTAAAAAAAATTGATTCGTTTAATAATTAGGTGAATTCAATTTGATTAGCTAAATAAACATATCAAATCCAGGTTTGAGGTCATTAATTTATTTATCCGTTTAAAGTTCGTTTAATAAAAAGATCATAAATGGATCGAATATTTGATTTATTCGTTTAAGATTCATTTTATTATCCATTTGATTAAATTACTTATTTCCCATTAAATTTTATGCACAAATTTAAATATATGGAGAATAGTCTTGTAATTATAAACTATAATGATAATTATGTTTGTAAACCAATAAAGATTCAATTCAATTCTATTTGTTCTTAATTTTACATAAACGAATTAAATGAATTGTAAATGAATTTAAATTCAAATTCAAATCAATTCATTCAACTTAACAAATTAAATGAATATTCATTTAATAAACTCAATTCATTTTAGCTTATTCATTCATTTTGTCGCCTCCAACATTATCACTTGCGGTTTCTTAATGGGTAAGAAGCATTTTTGTCCGAACTTCTCGAAGCTATCCCATCTCCAAGCGATTTTGTCTCACCCTTTGATGGGATAAAATTAAAAGAAAAAAAAAAAGAGGCAAATTTTAGAAAGTTGCTTGAGTGTATAAAATATGATAAATATCAAGGAAATGTCTACGTAGTAATAAAGACAAACTGTTAAGTGGGTAGATGTTTTAATACTCGGGTATTGTTAAAGTGCAACATTTTTCACGAACAGAACTAGTTGCTATCTCCAATTATTTGCTCTCTCTCTTTTTTTTTTTTTTAATTTAGGTTCTGACCCAGCCTAATCATATGTATAAAAATATTTGTAGTTTGACCAATAATATGGAAAAAAAAAAGTGTGCGAATTTGTCTCAAGCTCTAGAACAACTCGGTTGGAACAACCAACTTTAAAATATTTATTTAAAGAATGTTTTGAGTTGAACAAGAAAGAGGACAAGTAATTTTTAATATGTTGTGGTTAGAACCTAGAAGTTTATTTTAAACTTAATTATGTACTTAATTTATACGTGTTCATCGTGTCAACGTAATTGAATCTTCAAAAGCGCTTAAAATATCGAAGTATTTTTCGCTTGATTCATAATGTTTTAATTGCTTCTTGAAAAAGAATTTCCTTGCAGAGAAATACCCCTCATATATACTCATTCGAAAGTGTTGCGTGAAAGTAAAATAATGCTTTTTGAGAACATTTTCAAACAAGCCCTCATTATTTTGTTTATGATTAAATAATCCCACTTAATAAACATGGTCCTCCAAGGCCCGAATTATGAAGAATCATTAGTTAAGGGCTGTTTGCTTTTAATTTAATGACTTAATTTCAATCAGTTAACCCGTTGAGTCTGTTTATTTTTTCAATTTAACAAAAAAATTTCAGTCATTAAGTCATTGAGTAACCGAGTCAATAAGCCATTAATTAACCAAGCCAATCTTCTTAGCTTTTTACTTCATTTTAAATGTTTGAATGATATCATTAAATTTTTTTATCTGAAATATCTCTATTTAATTAATTAATTATTTCATAATTAACATTATTATCCATTTCTATAACTTGTGATAATATAGTGATAAACTATTATTACTTTTTATCTTTTTATTTTCTTCAAATTAGTATTATTTATCTTCATAATTTTGTGAATATTTTTCAAATAAAAATATTATAAACTACAATAAAATTGATTAACATATACTAATTTAAAATATAAAATGTATTTAATTGAACATTATTTATATTATAATAATATATTATCTTATTTAAGTTATTGAGATATTTATTATTTATTTAATATTTAGAATTTGTTAGGATACAAATGTAAAAATATTAATTTTTAGTATTTTTTTTAAGTTAAAAGACAAACAACTAAATATTTGTTTTTACCAATTTAGGAAAAACAAACAAACATATCATTTAGATTTAGATATTTAATTCTATTCAAAATTTAGGTTAATTTAAGTTTGTTTAAATTTCTGGTAAAGAAAAAAAAAAAAAAAAACAGACCAATCTTAGTGTCAACGAAGGACGAGCTTTAAGTGACAAAGATAAGAGATGGAAACACATGGGGACAAGGCAATTCACCCAACTAATTTCCAACAACTATTTTGAACTTTCTCATTCATGATCACGAGAATTGATACCAACATGAGTTTGTTGTCCATTACATTTTTCATTTTAATGTCTTTTTTTTGTATACTTCCATGTAAAATCTTTGATTGTTAGTTAAAACGTTTCATGGCTCAAATGAACTTGGCACATAATGCATGAAAGGATCCTTGACCAACCCTAAGATGTCTTGAAAATCTTTAGCAAAGACTTCGATAAGATGTTCGACTTTTCCATAGAAATACATTCGCTCAACGAGGACGGCATTATTGTGACTAGATATTAAATGTGGGGCATGAAATGGTAACCAGTCATATTCCGTATAGTGCAATTTGTTTCATCCAACCTCGCGAAGCCTTAAAATAAATGTGAAAAATGGTCCAATATATCAAGAAAATGCCCACATAATCTCTTTGAGGATCATAATATCCAATTCTGTCGCTATGTATGCACGTGCAGGGACGGAGCCAGCGTGGGACGAGGTGGGGCATAGGCCCCACCTGATTTTTAATTTTTTTATAATTATACTAAAAATTTGTATTTTATTTGTTATTTTATGAAAAATTCTTCAGCTGAATTGTAAAATTTAAAATTGACTCTAATAATTTTAAATATTTCATATTGTTCCTAATTTAAAATTTTAATTATAAATAATTTAATTAGTTATTAACATTTCATGAAACTTGATTAAAGACACGAAAACAAATGTTAAAATAAAAAACAATCATAACAAAATGTTAGTATAATGGTTTAATGGACCAATTTTTAATCTTTTTATTTTTTATGCAAGTAAAATTAATCATTTAATCTTTCAACACTGAACCATAAGTTGTAAGTTTACCTAATTCTAATTTTTAATTTTCTAATTAATCTTTTGTCTAGTTTTAAAATTTATAATTTTATCATGCATTTCATATTTGTTCTGTGTGTTGCAATATATATGAATTATTTTGCTATTGTTAAAAGATTTTAAGAGCAAATTAAATAATAACCTAGTCTTGTATATTGAAAAATATATTTTTGCTTATATTGATAATTCATTATTTTCAACTCATAAAATCTCATTAAGGAGATTTCACGGAGAACCATTGTGATAAGTAAATTTATTATCAATGAATATTATAGTTGTAATGTCTAAATATTGCTATCTAAATTTTTAAAAATGTATTATACTTTAAATAGGGTTTCAATTAGATGCATAAAGACGCACTCTATAAGAAGTACAATTGTGTATGTAGCAAGCTCCAATTTAAAGTTTATGAGGCCCACAATACAATTTCTGAAATGACGACTTATCATACAAACAATCGTGCATTCGAGTCATGTTTAATTTTAAATGTGCCCCGCCTCTATCAAAATCTTGGCTACATCCTTGTGCATGTGGTCTTTTCTATTGGTCTTTGGTCTGTATTCAAAATTTGTGTTCTCAAAGTTGGATTTGGTTTGTATTTTCTTTTTCTTGTTTTTTTATTTTTTTATTTTTTTGTCCTTCCGAAGCATGAAGTTGTGATCAAACTATTGAAAAAGATCAGTTTTCGAACTTCAGATGGACCCAATTCAATTTTGGATTATGTATAAGAAAATCCAGAACTTTGGATCATGTTATGAATGTTTGCTAATCGTAACTCACAAGCACAAAAATAACTCAAAGCATAGGCTGCCAGCAATATTTCTAACCCAACGCTTAGGCATAAAAAAACAGCCTTTTACAGGACCAAATTGGGCACAAGTATTACAGTTTCCTCATGCATGAACTACTTGTCGCCTAAACATGTTGCAACAAAATGCATGCATCACCCCAACTGCATAAGAACAAATCAAGCATCAACGCAAGTTTCTATTAAGGCTGTAAATTCCACTGCAAAAGTCGCCTCCGGCAAATATCAGTTAAAGAAAAACAACAATGGCACTTTGGTTTGGCATCCTTCTTCCACATTTTTTTGTTGTGGGAGAAGCTCAATTCATACATCAAATAAACCAGACTGATTTGGAGACGGCCGTGGCTGACACGAGAGCAAAATCTTACCATAAGTTTGTAGTTCTTCTGAAGATGATTATCGCAAGCTCGAATCCACTACAGAGTACAGCTGTAACTTTCTTGATGCCAAACGATGAGAAGCTATCTGAAGTCGTAGGGACTCCAAAGTATCTCCATGATTTCATTCTGAGTCATTCAATTCCCAGAGTATTGCTGAACAACAACTTGCTGCATTTATCCAATGGAACTTTGGTTCCTTCGTCTCAGCCGGGCAGGATGCTTAGCATAACCAACAGTGGAATATGAGGCATTTATGCGGATAATGCCAGACTTGTTAATTTTTACGTGTGGATGAATTCTCACCTCAAGAGCCACGGAATTAGCTCTTCGATTACTTTCGACAGCCCTATTTCTTCTTCTCAGTCCATGGCTTCTCTGAAGAGGCATGGCCGACCCTACCAACTTGAAATCCTGTACTACCTATAACTTGAAGATTCATAGTTGATTTAGGCAACCGCTTTAATAAAGTGAAATAGAAGTGCTTTTATCATCGCAATATCTAACTGTGTACATGAAACAAATGGGAACAGATGCATCTATTAAGGACAATCCTTTCTGCAATCTATGTACAAAAGCAACAGACAAAGAATCAGTTTCCAAATTCCACAAACTTTCACCGATTCTCCACCTTCACTTGTTAAGACACTACAAGGTTAAGGCCAAATGAAGCAAAATAGCATCTCATGCGCATTTCACACTAGTTCACATCGAAGTAACATCTCTAAAGTCATCAAGTTACTAATGGTACAACATATTATAATCCATTGGTGAATATTCTTCTAACACTTTGGGTGGCTTAGGGGTGAACATGTTTTAAATCATAAATTAAACTGCATCAACATCTGTGAAGGTTCATTCCACCACCGCTCTGTGATGCACGTGAGCTTTCCTGTAGCTTAATCTTCTCAAACAGATACTGCTTCTCAGCTTCAGCCTCACTCAAGCGAAGTTTCAGATAGCTGCTAGCATATTCTTCTTCTGACTTATCTGTTTTGGCAAGAGCAATCCTCTGCAGTCTCTCGGCCTCTCGCTTAGCTTCGTTGGCTTTAAGTTGGAACATATCAGCCTCAGCTTGTTTAAGCCTCACAATTTTTTCCAGCTCTTCTATCTGTTGCTTCTTTTTTGTTCTCTCCATCTGTAATTCTGTCACTTCACGGGCCTTGTCTTCAAGCTCACGGTCACAAGCATCAAGAGATAAACGAGCTTTCTTAAACATCCTCATCTTCTCATCAGCCACCATTTCCATCTTTCTTATAGCCTCCTGTACAACCTCTGCAATTCGGTTGCATGCCTCGTGTGGAGCAATCAGCCTACCAGCTTCTCCGTTTTCCAGGCTCTTTGGAGAGTCAACCTCAAGCTCTTTATTATAATACCAAGAGACAAAGGAAAGAATAACATACATTAATAATGAACCATATTCTCAAGGCATAGAACGAGATTTAACATAATAAGAATCTGCTCCAAGTATAGAAGCATCCAAATAAAATCTAAGCCAGATGTCAAATACATTAAAAACTGTATACCACTCCTAAAGAGGCAATGACAAATGATGGAGCCAAAAATAACTTGCATCTAGAAGAAAAACATCTGATACCTCAGATTGAGATTCTGTAAAGTGGATAATGGGACATGCATAAAATTTTGTTGAGTGGTAAGGAAAAGTGCAGCCTATATACATATCAGGATGTCAAAAACAGAAGAGAATATGCCACCATGTCAACTGTTTAACTTGAGATGACAGGAGGTATGCATTTAACTTGAGAAGAGTGGACGTCTGAGTTCTCTTCCTAGCCACCCAGCAAGTTTCTTTTCAGCATGTTGTCATAAAGAATGAAGCATATCAGTATCAACTCATGAAGAAGACATAAAAAGGTGAAGCTTGCCCTCCCTCCTTCCATTCCCATTGAAACCACGCAATTCAAGATTCAGATAAAGGAGAAAAGTAAGCTACTACACGTTCACATACAAATAGACGAGTACGTACAGCATGTGCACAGTCAAAAATCCCAAGTCCCAACTCCCAACAGAATTAACATGTCAACTCCAGTGAAAAATGCAGGGGACTATTTTGCCGTATCTATTCAATTTCACACCATCTATTTTGCAAGCCAGCACTATTAGAATTTGTACTCACAAAGCAAAATATCAATAATTCATAAATATAAAATATAGTCAGCTAACAGGAAAAAAGGAACTAAATCCTTAGTACGGTACATACCTTGGAAAAACAGCAAGATTCCTCTGCAGGCCATTAACTCTGGAAGCCCACCCTTCATTTTTTCTAGAAGCTCCTCACACTTCCAATAGAGTTTCCTCCCCCTAGGATCTTCACTTCCACGAAAGATCCTACTAACAAAATCAAGTTCCCTCATAAGAGCTTCGCGGTCCCAGGCTGGAGCACAATGTTGAAATACATCTTTCACCCAGCCCAGCAGCTCAGACGTCCGGTTGCAAGCCCGGCACCTGAAAAGCATCTCAGAGGGACATGCTCCACTTTTGGCAGAAGGGCCCATGCAAATTTGTCCATCACGAATTGCACAGTCTGTGTGAGTCCAATGAGAACACAAATCGCATCCAATCCAACGGCAGGTGTTCACTTCAAAATCAAACTTGTTACAGATTACACACATGCAAAGATTGCAGAAACCATTCCTGTGGGTGCATATTTCACAGGTACAATCATCAGCTGGAAGCTGGGTTTGACATGCTATATTTCTGCACCTCTTGTATACAAAGACCTCAATGAGGGAAGTTTGAGATAGACTAATATTTGGATGCAAAAATGCCTGGATTCCAGAATTTATTGCAACAAGGATTTCCAGCTGTACCCGGTGGGCCCTTATCAATGTCTTTGCTGTTAAATCTGATCTACCCTGAACAAACCTTTGTAGAGTCAAAAACTCTTCCCTCTGATGTGAACCACCATTACATTCAAGAATAGCCCGAAGGCCATTCTTTAGTTCTTCCAGAAACTCTTCAGGAAGACGATGCATCTTTTCTGAGACTACATCAACTCGCTCTCTTGCTACCTCCCGAAGAGATATCTTATCTGCACTTGAAACACGACGAATTACCGATTGTTCAGGGCAGTCAATCTCAATCTTGCCATTCTCCATCTTCTTTCCATTGACAGTGTCAGCAGTAGGCCAAGTTTCCCGTGAGCTGGCACTCTCAGTTGGGGACTCACGAATATTGTCTGAGTTGGATCTGGGTTCCTGTCCATCAGGGGACAGCATGGGGTCGGAAGTCACAAGGGATAGCGAAGTTTGAAGTCCTCCAGATCGTGGCTGCTGACGTGGAGGTAGCATCTTTGATGAAGGTTGGTTGTGTATGTTTGACCCAGACGATGTACCCATCAACTATTCTCTCCTACACTGCATATCCCAAATGAAAAAAATTCTGCTCATTATAAATAACATACAACTTGCAAGAAATCAAGCAAGTTTTTGGAAACAAAATATATACCCAATGGTTAACGGACAGCAACAGCTCTTAGCATGATATCTAAATTGTAACCAACTTTTAAACACACTATAACGTAGGAAGGCATTCCTAATTTTGAATCAGGCAGTGCCTGGTTATAATAGATAAACTATCTGGGCAGTAGCAATCATATGCCCGAATAACAAAATCAATATATATCTATAATTTTATTCAAAAGATGAATCTATAACATCTCAAACCACAGATTTTTATTTCTTAATTAATTAATTAATTAATTTTTTGTTTCAAATGCAACTTTTTTAATTTTAAAAGTAAGTTTTCTACCCATGCAAACATTTCATAAATCAGTATCAGAACAAGCAGTAAAACTAGATCAAGCAAAACGCAGCAAAATAAAAATGAAGAATAAAAGAGCAAACACAAATGAAAATAGATTATTCAATTAATCAATGAACTGAAAACACAGGAGCATCGCCGGATCAAAAAGGAAAATACAAAACACAAATAAACTAACTAAACAAATCTCTAATCGCCTGTTTGGGTTCTGAGAAAACGCAGGAAAACATAAGTTGAAGCTTCTGAATCTAAAATCAGACTGAACAAGCTGCAATGAAATTAACACGGTCAGCTGGGAAAGAAAAGCCAAAATTTCCCTTCACTTTCGTCCGTTTTCCCAGCAACCAAACAGAAAAGCTAACAAATCAAGCGGAGAGAAAAAGAGAGCACTCACCAGAGAGGAGAAAACTGAGCTGAAACAACCGATCGTTAGAGAGAACAGATGAGAAGAAAGTGATAAAGAATATGGAGGGCCAATTTTGACCATTTTACCCTCCGAAGCAGGGAGAATTAGGTCCGCTTAACCGACGAAATCCCTGGACAAAAAAGTCAACATGAGTAGACAAATGAAATGTAAGAAGACGGCTGGGCTGCGTATATTGGTTTTATTTATATATAATTTTTTTTTAATTTTTTAATCAACGATGAGATGACCAGCTAAGCCGGTAGCATTTGGGAGAGTTGACCGGTTAAGCACGACTCTATTCTTTGCGTGGTGACCTGTCATATGAATTTTGTCGGGGTCAGTCAAACGGGCTAATAAATGTCAGGTATCGCCCAAAACGCGTCAAATAAATTAAGTAATAACGGCTATCTGCTCTTCCATTCTTCTTTTTTTTAAAAAAAAAAAAATAATAATAATAATAATTTGAAGAGCACTACTACAACTGCAACATTTATTAATTAATGAAGTGTCTTAAGATGATTAATTAATCTGGGACTATACTAACAATTACCATTTACCCCCAGTATCTCATTTACAAAAGTTAACAGCGGTTTTCTTTTTTCCTTTAGACAGAAGTCCAATTTTGCTCTTCTCTATAGATAGAATCTTTACATGTCCATTTATGAATCTTCCCTTTTTCTTGTCCCCCCTTGAAAGCGTTTACTAAGCAATATTTTCATCAATTAAAAATCAATTTTTTTAATTTTTTTTGAATTTTGACTTTAAACAGTGAAATTTTATGATGCTTCAAAGGATCATGCATGCTATGAAAAATATCATGTATGATATGATCTTGATTCTTGAATGTTTTGTTAAGAAATAATTTTATTGGATTGATCAAAAAAATTAAAAACAACACAAAAGTAAAAAGAAGCCTACAACCACATTCTCTTACATATGATAGAAAATCCAGTTGAGATAGATTTTGGAGGATTTTTTTTTATTTGGGAAGGTTATAGGAATAATTTTATACTTAATTTTTTTGGGGGGGGGGGGGGGGGAAGGGATGAGAATAGGTTTTTATTCAATTTATTATTCAAAGAAAGGATAAGGATAAGGTAGAATCTCCATCCTCTTTCTATTTTTTCATTTTAATTTTTGTTTTTTTAGAATTATTACTGGAAAAATAATAAAATTTAAATGGTAAAATATTAAATATTGGTGTAAATAAAAATATCAAAATATTTATATAAATATTTTAAATATTAGTTAATATAAAAATTTAATGTAATTTAAATTTAACCACAACCTAAAGGCACCATCCCATAAGTCCACAATCCACAAATCAAACTCTTAAGACAATCTCTCACAGTCACACTTATCCTTTTAAATTATTCATACCGTAGCCAGCACGCAGCCCTAGCTCATCCTCATCTCATCATAAGCCAATAGCATGTTATGATGTCAGTAGTCGAGCAACCTAACTCATCGTTGCGTTAGCCAGCAGCCCTGCTTGCAGTGTTCGTGGTGCTATAGTCCATGGCCAAGAGGTATCATTGCTCATGGATAGCACTCACATCAATATTGTATAAAAATCACATTATTTGGATTTTGTTTTGAAAATCATTATTTGAATATTATACACACCAAAAGTTTAATGTAGTAGAATGGAATAAGACTTATTTACGACCATTCTCATTTATTTTATATAGTTTAAAGTTAATATGATTAAATCAAATTTGGAAGTTAAACAAATATCAGTTGTTTAGGAATTAGAGACCCTTTTAGATCCACTATGATTATTAGCAAAAGAGAGAAAAAACCTTTCGAGCAATTTTGATGAGGACGGAGAGCGGATAAAGACATATGCAGAATATCGAGAATGGCTACAAAGCTCATTGCCATTCTTGGTTCTCTTCTTCTATCTCACTTCTCAAAAAAACAAAAAAATCTTTGATTCCTTCACTTGCAGATAATTCCATCACTTAATCTTATTAGAATGGTTTTTGTCATTTATTTTCGCAAGGAATGTGTGAAAAATTATTTTCACAAGCTGTCGAAATTTTTAGAACTTATAATTACGTAAATCTAGAGATAAATATAAAAAGAATATTAGATTTGTACATAAATATATTTTTAAATAGAAGTTGAGAATCTCCGTTTTTTTCTTTCAAAGATGCTCTTAAACACAACACAATAACAAAGTAATTTACATGTTTTCACTTAAATTATTTATTTTTAATAAAAATTAATATTAGTCCAGAACACCTTATGCACCAAACACAGAACAACTGATAAATAATGTTACATAGTTTATACTGTAATACTCTAAAACCCACATTAATACATACCATCTTAATATAATATAGTTTAATAAAATACAATACAATACACGAAACACACTCATAAGAACCTAGATTAGATATATTATACTAAAAAAAACCGACGACTATTATAATGTCGTCTTTATAACAAAATGCAATGAAAATAGCAAACAAGAAAATCTCTAAAATACTGTGTTTGATTACGAAACGTTATTGTTTCTGTTTACTTTAAATTCTTCGTATCCCATTCATGGCACATGTATGTATGTATGATGTATACAGAAAAAGTTTTGGTGAAAGGCTCACCGCAAACATAACATAATTTTAACGAAAAAGCAATCGCGTCAAAAAAGACTTTTTATGGATTCGTAAAATCGTAGTGACGCCTCAATTAGTGATTCGAGAAAAATAATAATAATAATAATAATGAAATAAAAGTAATATCGAAATTAGGAATTGTTGCTTGGTTTAAAGCTTTTTAAAACTAATATCTGCTTTCATCAAACACTCAAACACTCAAACACGCACACACACATATGGTATGCGCTAATACTACTAAAATTAATAAATTTCTAATTTTATTAATTAGAAATTAGAGTCGCATTACTAATTTTACAATTAATTTCATAGCAAAGAACAAAGACAATAGAAATAGGATGATAAAAATCCCTACGGGTACGGGTACTCTCAGGAATTTTTCCCATTCGAGGAGGGAATGAGAATAATTTCATATCTAATTTCTTATTTGAAAAAAAGACGAGAAAATATTTTTTACCCAATTTCTTATTCGGAGAGGGGACGGGGATTAGGTGGAATCCCCATCATCTACCCATTTCTCCAATTTAATTTTTAATTTTTAATTTATTTTTTAAAATTACTAGTAAATAAATTATAAAATTTAAATTATAAAATTATAAATATTTGTAAAAATGACAAATATCAAAATATTTATATTATTAAACTTTTAGGCCTAATTAACTAATTAAAGTCCTAAATTTTTATTTAGGACATTAAAAAAATGGGTAAATTCTATTAGCCCAAAAATTTTGTTTTTAATTTTAATATTCATTAAATGTTTTAAGCTTAAATCTATTTTTTATTTATTTTTAGATGTTATAATTGCCCATAGCGAATCATAATTTTAATATCTAATTTAATCTAATCTAATCTAATCCAATTTAATCTAATATTTGCTCTTGATTTGCTCCGATTTAACTATTGTGATGTAAAGGGAATAATCCACATTTATAAAGTGCTCACGCCACCATTGAAAAGGTTAATTTTGAATCTAAATTCGATTTTATTTGTAACAATTTTGTATTAGATTATTAATTTATTCACAATAGTTTGTAAAAGAAGTTTGTATCCCTTACATGCTGCGTTACTTACTAATTTAATGTATGTGACTTTTGTAATGAATATTAATGTAAGATATCTTTCAAACTTTACTTTTATTTAAATTTTTTATTTGAATATAATTAACTCAAAATCGAAAATAAAAAATGCATTAGTTATTCGGGGATCAGAAACCCTTGAGGATCCCCTGTTATTATTTGAGAAGGGGATGAAGATTTTCTCAAATAATTCTATCGGAAACAAGGAAGGGACGGGGATATACGCAAAATATCATAGATGAGTACGAAAAGATTAATCCCCTTCCCATTGCCATCCCTAAATAAAAAGGTTGTGATTTTTACTATTCAATCTTCATTTGCCTCTTGATAAGTAGAACAAAGGTTGAATTTAAAATCTTTGTATTTAAAAATTATGTAAATAACGGTGAGACGAATGTAGCCAAATGGATCATCTTTTTCTTTTTCTTATCAATGAATAGCCCTTTGCTTGTATGACTTAAATGCCTTATATTTCTTGAAAAAATAATTCAGTTGATAGTATTTAGTATGATACTTATGAGATTAGTGATATCAATGAAATTGATATTTAAATATTTCATCCTAGAATGTGTTGATTTAACCCTATCTGCAGGACCATCACCCCATAGCATGTTGCCGCCAAAAGTAAAAACCCGTATTTCTTCTAGAGAACAGCAACTAAAAAGATATTCTTTATCAAGAAAAAAAATTCAGTTCAAATGTAGAATACTTATCTAGAAGATTTTGCGACTCAATCATGTATGGTGGAATCATCAAAGATTTGACCATAGTTGAGTAACAAATAAGAAAGACAAAATGGCAAATCTCCTAATGTGGTGGATTATTTATCAATGAACTATGAAAATACAGCCCAAAAGAACCGGACATTATGAGATTGACAAAGCAAAAAAATTAGAGTTAGCCTACAAAACCATCCGATAAACAATTACATTCATTACCAATAGCTAAGTCCTATTGCCCTTTACTGAAATAATTTATAGAATGCTAAATAAAGGACAGAAAAAGGGAAAAATGTTGAGCTCCTCATTTCTGACCACCGGCTTCTGCTGGCTCGACCACCTCAGCTTCATAAGTTTGGGAGGTCTGTGATTGGGTTGCTGCCGGATGCTGAACCTCAGCAGCATCTGGAACCGACCATTTACCTTGTAAATTCATGCCTAACATTTCATATATCTTGCTGCCAAGCTCTGCCGGATTCTCAGGCTGCACAAATATAAGATTAGGTTGTAGATCATAGATGACCTTACAAAAGCATATAATTTGCAAGTTTGGTACATCACTAGTTTAATAGGATGACGATAAAACAAAGACCAGAGACCAGAGCTGCAAATAATAAGAGAGAGAAAATATATAGCCAAGGTACTCACAGTAAATCCACTAGAGACCAGAGCTGCATCATACAATAAATCTACAACTCGAAGGGCATCATTGTCATCTGGGCAATTTTTGCTTGCAGCCTGCAGTTGAGGGTTAAAAGCAATTAATGCAATCACACTAACCATTGTCAGACTTTTAAAAAGAAGGAAAAAGAAAGGTGAAAAGTAGATAATTTTTCTTGTTCTGAAACGTACATTCAGGTTTTGAATGATGGGGTGTTCAGGATTAATCTCAAACACTCTTCTTCCTCTCATGAACTCCATACTTGAGGTATCACCAACTGTTTGAGCCTTCATTAACCTACAGGAAAATGAATTCATATTAAGCATGTCCAACAGAAGAAGAACTAATCATGCTACCAAAATGGGAAACTAACTTCACCTCTCCATGTTGGCTGACCAACCAAACTTAGCAGAAACCAGAACACAGGGTGATGAGCTCAGACGATTTGAGATTTGAACACTAGCTACTTTGTCACCCAATCGCTTCTTAATCCAATCACAAGTTTGGCCAAACTCTTCCTTCATCACCTTCTCTTTTTCCTCATTCTTTTCACCTGCAATCATTAAATCATAGACATCACAGGACTGCATCCTGCCAATTAACAAACATGAACAGGTAAAAGAAATATCCTTCCTTATTCCATCAGACATATCACAATGCAATTACATCTACTAAGGCCGACAAATTGAAGTTTGTCTCATAACTAACAGTTCTACATTATCCTAACAATCGCCCACCATGCAAGGTGACTAAAATGGTAAACGATAAGCTCAATATTTTTTCTCCATTAAATAACAAATCCAGAATGCTGGTCTTTTCTTAACCGTCCTCTATACCAGAATCCCGGAGGGGGAAAAAAAAAAGAGTTTCAAGATGCCGACCTAAATCCAAGTCTTCCTTGCTAATGTCGACAAAATTCTTCTCCTTATACGATTTCAGGTTCTGGACCGCAATCTCATCGATGGGATCAACCAGATACAACACCTAAGGCAGTAGACACCAGAAAAAATATTGTTCAGAACATAGCACCAAAGAAAAACAGAACTTCCAAGATCACAACTTCTCAAAGAAATTGCATACCTCAAGATCCTTCTCCAAAAGTTTCTCAAGGAAAGGTGTGTTCCGAGCACTGGCAACACTGTCGGCAGCAATGAAATAGATGTCTTTCTGTTCAGGTTTCATGTTCTCAACATATTCATCCAAGCTTATCATCTCATCTTCACTCTGGGAAGAGAAAATTCGAAGCAACGGCGCAAGCCGCTTGTGATTTTCGCGATCATCTATGCATCCCATTTTCAAGTATTTGCCAAAGTTCTCCCAGAACTTCTCATAATCCTGCAACAGAATGTAATATTGAGATTACAAATTAAAAAAGAAAAAGAATACCATCCTACATTTTAGCTGAATTTTTATGAATCATTAAAGATGTAGGTAACAATCTAGTGATATTAGATACATACAGCTCTGTTCTCGCTCATGGATATTCCCAGAATCATGTCAAAGGCCTTTCGAACCAAGCGTTTCCTCATAATACGTACCTTTAGAGGACAACATCAAAGAAAAGTTAGCGACACAGGTAATAACAAATTCATCCTCTCCTAAGATCTACAAGAGGGAAAAAACTGGTAGTACGTACAATGCGACTTTCTTGAAGAATCTCACGTGATACATTGAGAGGAAGATCATTTGAATCCACCACACCCTTCACGAAGCTAAGATATCGAGGGAACTATTCAATCAACAATGAAACAAGTCAATTACACCTCATGCTTGCCCCACTGCAATATGTATATTTTAAAAGAAAATCCGCTTACCAATTCTCCATCAAAATCATCTGAAATAAACACCCGTTTCACATAGAGTCTAATGTTTTTAGTCTTGGGATTGATCAAGTCATCCTTCCCCATAGGAGCAACAGCTGGTACATAAAGAATGGACCTGAACTCCACCTCACCCTGCATAATCAACAGTAATCAACTGGGGCAACAGCAATTTTGTAAACTGTAATTCTCATCAGAGTGAATTCAACAAGATAATTATCGAAGAAGACATAGAGTTTTCCTTTCCTTTCAAATTAGGACGACTGTCAAGTTTTATCCTTGAGATGTAGTAGTGATTCAAAGGTAATAATTTAGTTGCAAGTCAATTTTAGAAGCAGACATGAAGAAAATAAAGTGGTTAATTAATGGCAGGAATTACAACATGCATAGTAATCTTCCAGATTCTATCATACATGTCTAACCTTTATTATAACCACTGCCATGGAGTGCGATAATGGGAACAGAACCAAGTAACACATGGAAAGTCCAGCAAGATAGGCAAAGATTGCAAAATGAATCTCATCAAATGTGCAGAAGCATTATGATTACCTCTGTTGTAAAGTGTGACGATGCTAATGGATCCAAGTATTCATTAAAGGTTTTCTTATAAAATTCATTGTATTCTTCGGTAGTAACTTCCTTGGGGTTGCGAAGCTGCACAAATTTTTAGCGAAGTTAAAGATCATGAGTGCATCACAAAATTATGCACATCAAAATATGACTATCTTAAAACTCACCCAGATTGGCTGAGTCTCATTAGTGAGCTCCCAGTCCCAGTACCTCTCAACAACAGTCTTGGTTTTCTTTTTCTTCTGTTACGGTCATGAACCAATTATGCATAAGTTGCTCCTGAAAGTTCTAGAGTTCCAGACATATAGAAAAAGAATAAACAATTAAACAAATTATATGATGCTAACCTCAGCAGTCTCGTCTTGTTTATCCTTATTGACTTCAGCCGGATCCTCATCAACCTCAACCTATATGGAAAGTTAAAGGTCTCATCAGTAACAATCCTACAGATAGATTACTTCACGCAAAAGGAAATTAGTTGTTATCATACCTCTTTAGTGTATCCCTTTTCCTGCCAAGTGTATATTGGGAATGAAACGAACTGTGAATAGTTTTTCACTAGCTTTTGAATCCGTTCCGGGTGTGCAAAACCCTTGTCATCATGCTGAGAGTTGGCAGAAAATGAAAAACAAATACAGTAAGCTTTCAAATAAAAGAATCAAAATAAAAGGGGAAACAGACAACTTAAGAAAAACTATTTAACCGACCTTAAGATATAATGTGAGACGTGTTCCTCTAGGAAGGAGCTTTTCTGGGTTTGTCTCCTCACGAATTGTGTAGGAGCTGGCGTTGGCCTCACCTTCCCAAACATATTGTTTATCAGATTTTGGACTTTTTGTCTCGACAACGACCTTTCAATATCAAAAAGTACATAAGTAAAAGGCAGTGCAAGAACTAGATTTACTAGCGGAAAAATATGAAAGATTTAAGCATACCCGATCAGAAACCAAGAAAGCAGAGTAAAAGCCTACACCAAATTGACCAATTAAATTGCTATCCCCACCAGCATCTTTGCTATCCTGTTAAATAAAATAATTTCTCAAAACCCATCAATAAACGCAATATAAGTACTTAATTTGTTCAGTATATACTCGGTTCAATTGTTAGACCTTCATTGCTTTGAGGAACTTTGCTGTTCCACTTTGTGCAATAGTTCCGAGACAGTCAACAAGATCTTGCCGAGTCATACCAATGCCAGAATCACTGCATCAAATGCATAGTAACGGATGACATTATCAATATAGGGAAAAAAATGTCATAAACCAAACCACACTAGGCATACGTGATAGTGATAATGCCATTATCTTTATCTGTTTGGATGCGGATATCAAGATCAACTGCATCCTTCAAAAGCTCAGGCTCAGTAACAGCAAGATACCGCAACTTGTCCAAGGCATCACTTGCATTGCTGTAAATACCAATCACAAGATTTACAAATCAGATGCTGGGGACAGCAGTATCGTGCAATTGAAACCAAAAAGTAAGTTTATCGATTTGGAATGCTCAAAGCGAGATGATGTAGTGGTATAATATCACCCTTTTAAACCAAAGGTACTACAATTACTACAAAAACAATTACATAACTTTACCACTGCAGTTAGATAGCAAAAATGATAAAAGAAACCATAATATTAGCTTTCATTAACCAGACCCCAAAACTGAAGAAAACAAAAGCAGGAAAAAACTGTTTGTAGAAGCGGGCATTACTTATACAAAATTATAAATATACAAAATCAGAATATACCTAATAAGCTCCCGCAGGAACACTTCTTTGTTGCTGTACAGGCTGTTGACAATAAGGTCCATCAGACGACTAACCTGCCATCAGGCATAATACATTAATAAAACTCCAAGAGTCATCAACCATTTAAAGGAAAACCCCAAGCGCAAATAGCATACCTCTGCTTGATACTCGTATTTCTCAAGTGGAGGCGGCGGTGGCGGGGAAGATGCATCAGATGCTGCAGTTGACTCATAACGATTGCCCAAAAAGAAGCCATTTTTATTCAAGTTCAATGCTGCTGAAGACTGGGAAGTATTACACCTCCCAGAGGCCAGCACCGAGTACCATCTAGTTTTGGCATCAGTATCCACCACCTGCAAACAGTCAAAGGAACATATCAAATGTTTCTGATACCGAGATAATCCATAAGCTCTTATAGTAAAAATTTATTTACAATATAGTCCCCAAAATATATCCCTTTAAATAAAAATGTAAACCCACAAGCCATTGTATCATACAAAATACTGGCTTTCAAGTTAGTGGCACTACAAGCCAACGAGTAACAAAAAAACCAGAACCAAGTAAATTCATCCAGATGAATCATTGTACGGAATTTTCTTTTCTTTATAAAGAAAAGAGTCCTTCAAATAACTGAAATCAATAGTCCTTATAATACTTTGGAAGGGATTTCTATATATTATGTAACGTCTGAATATAATAGATTACTGACAGACAAAGACTGATTTTTTAAAATGCTGCATAGACGTTTATCCATAACGCACCTACTGGTTACAGTAGGAGTAGTAGTTCAAGTTCTTTTTAGAGAAGCACTTGATCAATCCTTTTTCAAAAAGCGATTCTGTACTCTTAATCAAAACTAGAATTTCTTTCTTCAACGAACATAAAATAATTCGAAATACAGCAAAAACACGTTACCGAATCGCCGGAGCAAGTGGCGGAGAAAATCGGCGCCGCGATGTCATGTCTGTTGTAACGAGCGCCGTCAAGGCGCAAGAGAGCGGAAGCCGAGCGCCTGCAGAGCCTGTACATGATCGAAAAGGTTCGATGGAGAGTTTAATTCGTGCGTCGTGTAAGTGTGCTCAGTAAAAACAACGAACGATGACTCAGTTTATAAAAGCCCGCGGTGGTGTTCTATATTTTAAGTAGGGTTTTTGATAAGGGGTTTACGGAAGCTTCTGGAGATGGCGCTGGTTTTCGTATTCCGCGTAATTAACGATCAGCTGTTTGGGTATTTTGGTCTTTTCAAAATTATTTGTTTGGATTATTATCAACACTATCCCTGTGCTTGTGAAAATAACTAGTGTAGAGATTTACTTACTATATATGTCGTATGATCCCTGCAAATTGTTTCTTCTTGTATGCGTGTGTGTGTTACCCGTAAATGAGCGGTATACAGATAAATCATCAATTTATATTTACCATGGAGTAATCAAATATATTTTTCATATTATAACTATTTTGTTATTATAGAAAAAATAAATAAAAATTTTCTTTTTTTTTAAATATGAAGTCTGATTAAGTGCGCACAGTCGCACATGTTATTGTACGTGATAAACCACGTGTCACTTGATTATTGATTAAACTATTAAATGTTAATCAATAATCATGTAATAATCAAGCCAATCAATAATCAAGTGATAAGTGATTTATTGCGCACTTAATTATTCTTTTTTAAAATATTATATCGACATAACTTAATTTTTTTTCGTTTATATGAGTGTAATTAAAATCATATGCCTTTTATATAGTGCAAGAGATTTTATTAATTGAATAACTAATCTATATGAATCTAATATTCTATCTTCATTCTCCATGTTTTGTCCAATGTATTAAACAATAAGTTCTCAATTGACATAACTGAATATTGATTAAATTTTAGAGTAATTTGTTATTTCACAATTTATAATGTCAATTTGATAATAAACCTTGTCCTGAAGGATTTAGATCTCCTGTGGAGTTGAAGCCCAATTTAAATAAATTGACTTTTTGACTTTTAACTTTTAACCCCCTTGTGCAGTTCACTCGAAGTCAAATCGCGTAAACCTTGAAAAACAACTATCTTTTTTTTTTTTTTCTTGAAAGGGGAAAAAAGGAAAAAAAAAAGAAAAGAACAGCCATCTAGTTTAACTTTAACGTGTCTTGCTCTTGCACTTCGTTGGTTTTACATAATTGGTATACGTTGACGTTTTCTGACCCTTAATCAAGTCCCAAACTACTCCCTTTTTCTTTTTTTTTCCCCCACTCCTGAAAGGGATCGGACTCGGGACGTCCTTGTAATCCCTATTTCACAATTCACTGTAAAGTCATGATTTAATAACATATTTTCGCTGACTTTAATAGCATGTCTTGTATTTTTTTTTATGAGAAAATAAATCTTTTCATATATTAACTCAAAAACATATACAACACTTCGACTAGAAATTCATTCAATCAAACAATCTCAGCCAATTTTTGAAGAGTTAACTTAGCCAGAGAATGAGTTATACCATTATAAGATCTCTGTGTGTGTTGAGCTTTGAAATTCTGAAAACTTTTCTTAATTTCTAAAATTTTAGACATCACCCAGAAGATTTCTGCCATTGCTGTCTTTGTTATTTATAAACTCTACTACTTCATGACAGTCCGATTCAAGCAACACAGAGGTTACCCCCACTCTCAAAGCAACCTGCAACCCCCATTTCATAGCTGCAGCTTCAGCCATTGCCACGTTACCAACGTATTTAGAAGAATTAATGGCAGCAGTTATTCAATTTTGGTTCCCGTCCGTTATTACCACCCCTAGCCCAGCTACCTGTTTCTTAGTGTTCACTGCAGCATCTACATTTACCTTTAGCCACCCATTTGCGAGAGAATGCCCCTGGTTTTTCTTATTCTCTCTTTTCTAATTTGGCCTTAACCCATCATACTAGCTGGCATTTTTAAAAGCCTTTAACACTGATTTAGCTCTTGCTACTAATCTGGCTGGAGCCTCTTGTTTCCCTTAAAAAAGCCACTTATTCATAGCATTCCATATCACCCAAAGTAGAGATGTAACTGATTTCTTCTCCACATTTCTTTGCTGCTTTGTCGTATCTTTCATCAATCTCCTTATATTATGGAATTGACTTTCTGAAGGGCTCCATTCCATTTTGAAAAAGTTTCAGACTTTCTTCGCCAACTTGCAACCGGAAAGAGCATGAGCTATTGTTTCTACCGAATTGCAACAAATTTGACACAGGAGCTCTTGCAAGACTTTTTTCTTCCAAAGGTTTTCAGCCGTGGGAAGCACGTCGTTTGAGGCTCTCCACAAGAAATTTTTTAGCTTCTCAGGAATATCTAGTTTCTAAATTGTATTCCAATGATCCGGATTCTGGGAGGAGCAGCTGAGTAAGTCTGGAAACTTCATTCTCACTGCTATTTGATAACCACTCTTCACTGAGTACTGACATCTTTTGTCATAATTCCAAATAAGTTGGTCCTCACTTGGCCTGATTGGAAGCGGAATTTGCAGGATTGCTTCTACATCCATAGGCCTAAAAGATTCTTTTATCACAGCTTCATTCTAATGATGATCTTCATCAATTAAATCTACCACTACAGAGTCTATCCTCAATTTTGGGGCTGACACAGGTTTAAATGTTGAGGGCCTAGGAATCCAGTTGCTTGAGTAAACTTGCACTTATTGCCCACTCTTTATTCTCTATCTATAACCTTTTTGAATTACCTGCCTTCCCCATAAGATACTCTTCCAAATGAACGATGGCCTCGGGCCAAGGCATGCTGTCATGAAATCAAAGTGTTTGAAATATCTGGCTTTCATGACTCTGGCCATCAATGAATTTGGGCTCTAAATGATTCTCCAGCCCTGCTTAACAATTAAAGCATGAGAAATCTTTGAAACCTAAACCTCCTCTAACTTTTGCTTGACTCAATTTCTCCCATCTTAACCAATGAATTCCCTTTTTCTCTCTACTAGTCCCTCACTAAAATCTAGCCACCACTTTTTGAATGTCTTCTCATAAGCTTAAAGGAATTTTGAAGACACTCATCGCATAAGCTGGGATAGCTTGCGCAACTGCTTTGATGAGTACCTCTTTGCCCCCGCTTGAAAAGAACTTGTGCTGCCAACTTTGGATCTTGTTTAACTTTACATCTGTGAAGAAGCTTTTGGCCTTCTTTCCTATCATAGATGGAAGCCCTAGGTACTTTTCATGGCGAGACACCACCTCCAGCTGGAAAATTTCTTTTATTACCGTGATTCGATTGTCGCTTGTATTATTGCTGAAAAACATGAAGGATTTTTTATAGTTGAAAATCTGCCTCAAAGCTCTGCCATAGCACTCGAAAATCTCCTTAAGGTGGCGACAATCCTCCACTACTGCTCTAATAAAAATAAGGCTGTCATCGGCAAATAGGAGATGAGAGATCATTGTATCTTTCCCAAAGCGAAGACCCCAGATACACTTTTGTTCTTCTGCCTTCATAAGGAGATTTGAGAACACCTCTGTACATAATATGAAGAGATAAGGGGATAGTGGGTATCCTTGTCAGAGGCCTCATTGAGGCTGAATCAGCCCTGAGACCATCCCATTGATTACGACAGAAAATGATGCTGTGGTAATACAATTCATAATCAAAACCACTAACTTGGAGGAGAAGCCTAACTTTAGCATTGTGCATTTCGAAAAATCCCACCCTATCCTATCATAAGCCTTACTAATATCTAGCTTAAGAGCTATCCACCCATTTGTTTTTTCTTTTCCATACCTAATCTTATGCAAACATTCATAATCCATAATAATATTATCGATAATCAACCTATTCGGAATAAAAGCACTTTAGTAAGGGGAAATTACATGATTAAGCACATTTTTCAGCCTATTCGTAATTGCTTTTGCTACAATCTTATATATAACATTATATAAGCTTATAGGTTTGAAGTCGATCACTTGCTGAGGCTTAGGAATTTTTGGAATCAAAACTATGTGAGTGTGGTTTAAAGATGCAACAAAGCCGTTACCATTTAGGATGTGAAGGCAAGTATGGATCACACCTGATTTTACGGATTTCTAGTGATTTTGGAAGAAAACTGCTGGCAAGTCATCCAGTCTTGGAGCTTTGGTTGGGCACATCTGAGAAAGAGCCGTTGAAACCTCCTCCTCTATGAATCTCATATCGAGCTGCTCATTCATCTCAGCATTTACTTTTGGTTCCAAATGTGTCAAGGCTGCCTCAATTTGCATCTTTGATGGGCTGGAGGTTTCAAAGAGACTAGTAAAGTATTCATGGAATTCTCTCTCGATTTTTTCAGTATCTTCAATCCAGACATTCTCTTGATTCCAGATGTCTTCTATCCGATTCTTTTTTCTCCTCGCTGAAGCTTTAAAGTGAAAAAATTCTTGTCCTATTCTCTTAACCAGTTGGCTTGGGATCTTTGCTTCTAATACACTTATTCATCTAACAATAAATTCGCAATATGATTTTCTGTCTTTTTTACCTCGTTTACCTCTTCATAATGCTGAAAATTTGTCTTCATGTCAGTTAGCTTTTCCTTCAGTCTTTTCAACTTTTGCTTTTCACCCTCGAAATTCTTTTTACTCCATGCCAGCAGGTAGGCCATGGTGTTCTTAGAAGCCCTTTGAAAAGAGTCTACTGGATTCCCCTCGCTCCAGTTGTTCTGATACACCCACTCCTCGGAAACAATTCGCTTGCATTCTTCATAATGACTCCACATGTCCTCATAATGTATTCTTCGGCTAGCCCTTCTGTTTTGACCTATAAAATTTTTCTGATCTAGTATCTCCAGCATAATGGGGGCGTGGTCCGAGCCCCAGGCATTCAAATTTGTAGCAATCAGATCAAACGAGTTGCTCATCCAATCCTTGCTTCCCAAAAACCTATCAAACATTTCCTCCACCAAATGCGGCTCGAACCTTCTATTCGACCAAGTGAAAGGGTACCCCCTATACCCTAAGTCTTCTAAGTTACAATCATTTATAGCCTTTTTGAAGTCAGCCATCATACTCATGTTTCTTTCCCTTCCTTTAATTTTTTCATTTAAATTAAGAATCTCGTTAAAATCCCCGAAACACAGCCATGGGAAAGAAAACAGACCAGCCAATCTTCTTAGTAACATCCAGGTGTGCTTCTTCTGCGAACCTTCTTGATGACCATAAATCCATGTACACCTCTATTTCAGCCCTTGCACTGTTCATGACAACGTCAATGTGGTGGTTACTATACGAAATAATATTCACATCCACTTCGTTGCTCCACATAAGAGCCAACCCCTTTCCCATTCCATTCCTGCTCACACTAAAACAGTTGTCAAACCCCATCTCTTTACTTCTACTAGCCATTTGCACAAGTCTCAACTTTGTTTCACATATAAACAAAATATGAGGCTTATGCTCTCGAAGAATATCTTTTAGAGCTAGGAACATCTGAGTATTCCCCAAACTTCGGACGTTCCAGCTTATGATCTTCATTGTTGTCGAGGGGACTGGAGACTAGCCACCGTCGATACTTCTTTTCCAGCTACAACTTCTACCTCAACCACCTCCATAGCCTTTATGTCCCAGCTTAGTTTCACAACTTCTGGATGACCATAAATCCTTGTACACCTCTATTTCAACCCCTTCGCTCTGTTCATGACAGCGTCAATGTGGTGGTTGCTATACGAAATAATATTCACATCCACTTCGTTGCTCTATATTAGAGCCAACCCCCCTCCCATTCCATTCCTGCTTACACTAAAACAGTTGTCAAACCCCATCTCTTTACTTCTACAAGCCATTTGCACTGGTCTCAACTTCGTTTTACATATAAACAAAATATGAGGCTTGTGCTCTCGGAGAATATCTTTTAGAGCCAGGAACGTCCTAGTATTCCCCAAACCTTGGACGTTCCAGCTTATGATCTTCATTGTTGTCGGCGAGGCTGGAGACCAACTACCGCTGATACTTCTTTTCCAGCTACAACTTCTACCTCAGCCACCTCCATAGTCGTTATGTCCCAGCTTAGTTTCAGAATAGCATGTTTGCATTAAAAAAAAATAGAGGCGCTCAAACTTAAGAAGGACTCTCTCTCTCTCTCTCTCTCTCTTTATATTTAATACAAAACTTTATTAATGCTTACATTAAATATTTGTTGGACCACCTAAATTAAGTTTATTTTGATGCAGTTCAGATTTCTATCATCAGAAATATTGTAATGAAATCTACTCCACTTATAAACCAGTTTATAGAATGTCTATATTTAATTTTTGATGAGAGAAGAACGCGAGGACATGGGTTCACCACTGGTCTACTCTATAAAATTTAAAGACATTTACAATGTGCCGTCTGTTGTTCCCCTCAAAATTTCTCTCATCCCCACTTTTAAATTAATCTAAGTTGTTTTCATAATTAAGTAATTAAAAGAACAAATACAATTTTAGAAACCCTAACCACCTCCCACCACCATTATCACCACATTAAGCCATTGCACCTCTAACCTTTAGCCTTTGATTAACCCTACCAACAAATTTTCCAATGACCACTGGGTTCTTTATTTGAATTGACTTTAACAAGATTGATATTTAGTATGAATTAAAAAAAATCAAATGAAAATAAATAAAGAATATTTTCCGTGTGGGAATCAAGAAATTATAAATTAACAAGAATAAATGATAAATAATGAAACTAGGCTAACAATGAAATGAAAGATAAAGAATGTTAGCTTGAGGTGGCGATAATAGTGGTGAAAGGTGATTAGAGTTTTTGGAATTATTTTTATTTTTAATTATATTTTGATCTTTTTAAAAGAGATAATTTCAGAATTAAGTGAGATTATTATACGGTGGGAGCTAGCGAGTGAGTTTGAGGGGACCCCTCAAATACACAACATAGAATTTTTAATTTTCGTTTATAAGTTTTAATTAATGAAAATCGTCGAGCTTTATTAAAATTTCGACCAAATATAATGTTTTATTTGATTTGCAAAATTTTTAATCTGTTTGGTCGGACTTTTGTCATTAACCCAAAAGAACACAAGAGAAAAGACCTAACTTCCTATCATTTAAATCTTTACAAAAGAGAAAAAAGATTCACAAACTTAACACTGAATCATGGATGGGACACACAAGCAATGAGGAATCAACAGCCTCCGTATAATTATCCACCCAATAATGAAATGTTTTACATACATCACCAAAACAATTGAAAAGATTGTATCGTAAATAAAAACAAAAGCAAGAAGCCAAAGCAAAAGCAACGTTGTAGTAGCAGAATGTAGACCACAAGCACCTGAGAACCAACCGCACCACGAAAGAAACAACACAACGCAAGCTTACAAATCAAAACCAACCCACACGGCATGGTTCCTAAGCAACAATCAAGTCTGAACAATTTATAGAAACAAGATTCCATGAACAGGAAATCTCTTCCATTGTGTCCTTTTATTCTTGTACAAAAGCAGCATTGGCAAATCAGAATCTCACATCACACCAAACAAGCATATGGTTCAAAGATAATAACAATTCTTTCAATATCTCCTGGCTGTAAAGTGAATAACGTTTACGTGCAATTTGATCATGTGACTGAAGCAATCTCATTTACATTATGTGAAGATTGATGACAACTTTTATAGGTGTTGGAAGAAAAAACACACAGAAGGCCATTTTGAATTTTGGTTACCATGAACGTGTAATTACAGCAGGATACGAACACAAGGAAATATAATATGTTTATAAACATTAGTTATATTACTCATTCATTTCTTACAGCCAACACAGAGGAAGAAGATGATGATACGGAGAACCTAATACAAAGATAGGTAAGTTGTTCATTTTTCTACAGATGAAGAGAAGTATCAACATCAGAATGATCAAAATTTCTCGATGTGCTTGGAGTGGCAGCACCATTAGGCCATAAGCTTGCCGAGGCTGGACTGGTCGTGGCTTGGAAATCGGCATGCTTTCCCTGAGAGCTAAGTCCTAGGGAGAGTGAGTGATCCTCAAGAGCTGGCCTATGACTATGAGGCAGAATCGTCTCTTGCGGGAAAGATGGTTTGTTACGGTCAAAACGCATAGCCAAAGCTGCCTGATCGGAATCCGAAAACAGTTTTAACAGATCTTTCTCCTCTCTCTTTTCTCTCTCTCTCTCAAGCTGTCTAAACCTCTCTTGCAAAAGGGCAATAGAGGAGCTGACCGCGGTGGAATCACCACTCTGCCTACCCATTAGAGGAGAGCCTAACTGCTGGAGATTACCTGATAGGTGAGAGCTATTCTTGGTTTCTCAAGGGCTACATTTGCTTATATATACATATATGTATATATAGTAAGCAGTCGTGTGCTGTTCATTACCGATTTATGCTTTTTTTTCTGTTTTCTTATTGATTCTAGCTGATGTAATATAATTGGGAATCGGCTACTATTCAAGATTATCCAAGAAGAAGAGTTTGAAAAGCTAGTCTAGAGAGGGCTGGGTTGGTGGATGTGTAGGCAAAAGGACTTTTTGAAAGAAGATGAGTGCGAAAGCTAAACTCCAAAACAAAATGGAGTGTAGCACTTGGAAGTTGCTTTGAGGAGAATAAACGATTAGGTAATGCAGTGTCGGCTTCAAAGAATATGGTGCATTTATATGATGTGTTTTGAGAAGATATCATATTATTATTATTATCATTATTCTTTCCCTGTTTTCAACTCTGTTTGTTCCTATTCTTTTGCCTTCGAGTAGTGAAGTTTTTGGTAGGTGGGTATGGGGAAATTGACAAGAATTAGAAAGAACATTTTGGAGTTTTATGTTTTTAAATGGACTTTCATATGGTGGAAAGAGAAAGAAAACCCACCATCACCACCACTTTCTCTCTGTATCTTTCAGGCCTAGATAGTATGTTCCATCAATTTCTCCCATTAAAATTTCTTCACTTAATTAACGGAATCAATATAGTTTAACGTTACCAGCCAACTCAATTTCACATGTTCTTATTCTAACATTTCATGGGGCGCTTGCCTAATCATGGTAATAATTATGTAGATAAGCTAATAAACAGTAATTTCTATTCTATTTTATTAAAAAAGAGTTGATAGAGCAAGCGCATAGTTGTTATGTTTGGTATTCATATCAGTGAACATGTGTGAAACCACTAATCATTTTCATTTTATTTTCTTATGCAGCAAACAATGGTAAGCATACACATGGTAGCAACATGTCCACCGTGTAATAATCCAAGAAAATCCTCAAATTCAGCTTCTAATGAATAGTAAAACCAGAACAAGTCAAGGCAAGCTCTTGCCGTGCTGTGATAACTTGTACTTTTCTGGATGCTGTGATTCATCTTCAACAGCTTGCGCCCAACACCATTACCAATTTTAGTCAACGCCGGCATGAACTATTGCCTTTGACCCTTGGGGGCAATTTATAGCCATTGCCAAATAACTGTTTTTTCCCATGAGCATTGGCATTCACAAGAAAATAACCTTGTATATTTAACAAGGGTTTCATTTCTTTAGATTTGTCATAGCAGGGTAAACATCGGATCAATTTAAAGACATGCGCGCAAACAAGCTAATTTATCTAGCCGACGTTGCATATAATTCAATCCTCAGTTCTGCTGGACTCATATGCATGGAAGTTTAACAATGTCGCATGGCTGTTAAATGAATAATTTTGTTGGCTTACATTCCATTTGTTGAGATTCACAGATTTACAAAGAACTGTATTTGACAGGAATAAACTGACATATAAACTCTAGCAGCCATTAGATGATTATCTTCCTCAACATTATGTTAAAAAGGACCTGGGAACTTTGGTCACATTCAAAGACAAGTAAACAGAACCCACAGGGTAAATTGCAGAATTGTGTTTTCTGTAACTCATTGGATTTGGCTGAAGGCTGATCCAAAAATTAACCAAAGAGCATTATGGGAAAGATAAAGCAGCTAGGATTTGGTTGGTGGCTGATCCAAAAATTATAAAGTAACAGGAAGGCAGCTTATTTGTTACTCATGTACAAGATCAAATTCCACAAGCAATTACAGGGTAAAAACTTTTGTATATTTTATTGAAAAGTATTGGTAATTGGAAAAATAAAGAATGACCGTTTCATGCTGTATATAACCGCAGTATGATCTTTTTGGTGTTATATATTGTGCACCTTAAGGATTGGTACCAGGAACAGCTGAGAGGGGAACAATTAAAGCTGCACAGTCAAAACCTGAGGAGAAAAAAAAAAAAAAACAAGCATGGTCAAATTCCCACGTCTATATGATTTACAGATACTATCTCTAATTCTATAGCATACAAATTTGGGTGTAAATCAGTCAAAAGCATTTCCACATAGCTATTGCATGATGAACACACAGGGTATATGATTATAGAAAACAAATCACTCTGTTGTGGTAACAGTGGGTCCCACTGAAGACCAAATTACAATATTCAAACTCGTAAGTTTTGCAACTTAACACGTCAAACAACCAGTAATTCATAAAAAATGATCAGAAGAACTTGAAGAGAAGTTTGATCCATGGCCAAAGTAAAAAGAGCAAAGTAACAAATAATTAACTAATAGCATATGTTTTCACAACAAGAGTTCAGCTACATGCAAGTATATTTCTATATTTACCCAATAAGGCAATAACCAAGCATTTTCTCTTTTACCTGAATATTACTGGCTTCAGAAAGTATGCCAAAAACTTCTCTATACTGTCATTTCTATGCAACCCAGCATCAGGCTTGGGAAAGTCAAGGATAACTTTTTCTGGTGCAATATGAAACAAAAATAGTCATCAGAAATTAAGCTGACAAGATACCAGATATGCAAATGCAGCAGTATTTTAATCAGTAACAAAAGTTAATAACATCATCTGCTCACCATTTATCAGATAACATCACAAGGTAATGACAGCTCCAAAATCTATATACACCTTGCCCCCAGAAAATTTTACATCCAGGTCAGAGTATCAGCAAGGTTTATTTTACAGATATACCCTTACTCTTTAGTAAACAGTGCATTTTGTCTGTCCTGATGATATTGAAGGAAAGCTCTCGTTAACTCACTTAACAAGATGATCAGTGTCAATTGATTTGTCAACTTTGGAAAGTTCATTGGCCAAAATAACGTATGTCTGTAGATTGATACAGCAATTTCTAGATTCCATTATGTGCAAAAACTTCAAGCAAAGATCTGGCAGCCCTTTCGTCACTAACCCATCAACCAAAACTGTCCACACGATCTCATCAGTATTCCATTGCTTATCAAGCATGCTCTCAAAAAAATGCTGAGCTTCTTGCGTGCGAGATGCTCTGCAGAGAGCAGAGATAAGTGCTGCATAAATTGACAAGTGAGGCTCTAGACCACTGATTCCCATCAAGTTAAAAATTTCCAGAGCAGAGTCTACCTCTAAATTTCTACAATGAGCAACTAAAAGAGAGTAATAGATCGCTCTGTCAGGACAGAAGCCTTTTTCTTTCATAATTTCTACCAATTGATCTGCCTCATAACATCTGCCTTCCCTACAGAGGCCACAAATTAAAGTACTATATGTATCAACTGTAGGTTCACATCCATACTCTGGCAATCTAGATAAAAGATTACACATCAATTCAAGATTACCAACTTTCCCGTATGAGCTGCAACCATAAACAACATCATTCTGGGCCACAACTTTTTCAGTGAGAAGTTGGGATTCTTTTTGCAACCCCTTCAACAACACACCATATGTTCTGTAGTTGGGTTTGCACCCCATGCCAACCATCTCCTGAAGAAGCAAGAATGCATGATCCAGCCTACCAAGCGTAACAAAACCATCCATTAGTGAGGTAAATGTAACCTGATCAGGGGCCAATCCTTTTTTCTCCATTTCTTCAAGTAATTTCTTTGCATCATGAGCCTTGCCTTCTTGACATAAGCCATGAATAAGAGAACTATAGGTGTGTAGATTCGGCAAGCAATTCTTTCTCTCCATTTCATGGAAAATCTTAAATGCAAGATTGGTACCACCATTCTTACAAAGCCCATCAATCAAAGACGTATAGGTAATCACATTTGGCAGTAATCCTTGTTCTGCCATCTTCCCACATACTTTCTCAGCTTCCGGTAGCCGGTTATCTTTGGACAAACCATTTATTATGGCATTGTAAGTTTCGATTTTGGACCGGCAATTGTTCTGCTCCATCTTTTCAAATAAGGACAAGGCAATATCAATCTTCCCCTCCTTACAATAACCATCAATCATAGCAGTATAGTTTACGTGATTTGGACTTAAACCCCGTTCCACCATCTCACTGAAGAGTCTCGAGGCTGAATCCAGCTTATCACCCTTGCAAAACCCTGAAATCAGTTCAGAATAAGTCCACTCATCTGGTGCACATCCACTCTCCTTCATTATATCCAATAATCTCTTAGCATTGTTTAGATTCCCCATTTTGACGTATCCACCAATGAGAGTATTATATGTAATCACAGTAGGAGGGGGCCCAGCTTTTGTCATTTTATTGAAAAGGACCATAGGCTTGTCCATGTCACCTACCGAGCAGAGTCCCTTCAAAATTTCATTATATGTTTTCACATTTGGCTTACCTTGCACCTCAACCCAAGAAAAGATCTTCAAAGCATTGTCAAATCTTCGACCCATGCACAAAGCATTTATCAAAGCATTGTATGTAACTGTATTAGGGATTAAACCAACCTTCAGCATTTTGTGGTACAACCCAACTGCAACTTCAAGTTTCCCTGCTTTAGCCAATCCAGTAATCAATGCAGTGTATGTTTGCACATTTGGATTACAACATCTTTTTTTCATACTCCTGAAAAGCTCAATTGCCTCATTCACACGCCCAACCTCACACAGTGAAGAAATCGGAACAGTATAAGTAAAAACTGTTGGCTCAATCTCCATCTCAATCATTTCTTCAAACATGTCAATCCCCTCATCAATTCTCCCCTCATTACACAACCCATTAATCAAATTGGAATATGTACCTGCATTAGGACTACAACCCTCCTTTACCATTCTATCAAAAACCTCAAATGCTCTATCCAAATTATGGTTCCTACAATGGCCTAAAATCAATGAAGTATACGTAAACGTGTCCGGGCACAGATCATACTGATATATCTTACTGAAAATCAGTTCAGCCTCATTAATCTTCCCTTTATTACACAACATATTAATCATAGTATTAAATGTCAATAAACTAGGTCTAACCTCATCATACAACATTTGGCTATATACAATTTTAGCTAAATCAATCATATCAAACTTGCTCAATTGAATCAAAAGAGTGTTGAAACTATACAAAGTAAACCGAAAGCCAGCATTCCCATTCAATTCAATCAAAAACTCAAATACCCTTTTCAATTCCTCCTCATTTCTACAAGCTTTAATCACCAAAATCCTCACGTGATCAGCAGGATCAAAGTTCCGATCATGAACAAGCCTATTCAACATCGAAACAAAACAGCCCATATCGTGTTTGTAAAAACGCCGCTTGGAAATCCAGTAAAAGAACTGCAAAACAACATCAGCATTTTGATGGGTACTGATGATATTCGAGACATGGTGAGGTCTGAGCTTGGCGCTCAAGTGATTCAGTTCAGGGTTCTTCTTCCATTGAAGATTAGACAAAATTTCACAAACTCTAGTGACCAAGTTTGGGAACTGACTTCTAGGTAAATAGTGATTGGGTTCCGAAGAAAATGTGAGAAAATTAAATGGGGGCAATGATAAATGGAGTTGTTTGAGGCGAAATGGAGGTGTGTTTTTAAGTAGGGGCTTTAGCAACATTGCTTGTACTGATGTGCGTTCATGTGTTGCTGCTGCTGCCGCCGCTGGTGCTTTTGAACGCCTTTGGGAAAAAATCTAGAGATTGGGGAAGTTTGGTTGATGGGGGTGAGTGGAATCGGCGAGTTGGCGAACGTGGTCATTGATCAACCATAGCCGTGGGGAAAACAAATAGTAATGCCCGTAATAGCCAAGCTGATTCGGTCATTATGTCATAGAATTGGTGACTTTTTACTTGAAACTCATTTAGGGTTACCCAATATTTTTTAGTATAATTTGTTGTCATATTTAATCTTATTTTTGGATAATACTTTTCAAAAAAATTATTTTGAAATAATACTTTTCAAAGTTTTGATTAAAATCCTCAGAATTAATTAGCTATCGTGTAGGGTTTCTCTCAGTTATAATTATTTTAACTTACAATTAAGTAAAATAATGTATAGATGAATAACAGGATAGTAAAAGGAGACTCAGTCATACAACTTTTGTAATGAATAATTATCAATTAAAAGCCTAGGGCACTTGCAATGAATGACCACGTAATTATAATCTTTAAGAAAGTAAAAAGTAGAATAAAAATTTAAAAAAAAATTGAAGAAGAAATGTGAAGAAAATAAAAATCCCTAAAATGTCCATTGATACTGAATGCATGTAATTGGCAGCAAGTATAGCTAGTGATGTATGCTTGCTTACAAGCTACTAATAATAGATAGTTTTATATACAAAACACAAAAATTGGATAAGTTGGGCCATGATGAATGATATCGGTATATCACCTCTTTTTTTTTTATAAGAAATTTATCTATTTAGTCATTCTCATAAAATTATTATTAAAATTAATCATAAAACAAATTTTTTTATTATAATCCATTTTTTTATTAAATTATCCTTAAACGAACTTGATTGGTTGCAGGCGAGATAGAAGTCATCCACAGCGTTGGTTAGTTACGACTTACGAACGATGGCTTTATGAGTGATTGGGGCTATCGTCCGCCTTGGCTGCAAAATGATAATATCTCATTAAAATTCAAATTAGAACAACAGTACATGCTTGGAGATAGGCTTGCGCGCTTGAGGTATCAAAAGAAAAATGCCTTCATTTATAGTTACACAAAATTAACAAATTTGAGCTTCATTTGGAACCCATTCCAGCTCTTTAAGATAGTCTTCATAACCATAGTTAAGTCTTTCTAACTGATCGTACTGGAACAAATCTACTGCAATGCTTGATCTATAGTGTCTAATTTTCCAGATTTGGAACACACAAACTATAATTCTAGAATTAGGACACTTAATTCACTAAAAAGCTCAACGAAAGCACATAACAACTATCACAGGCCATGGATGGGCACAAAATAGCCATCCTCACACCTAATCGGAGGAAGAAGCTGAAACCAAACACTCACCCTCACACCTAAAAAATCAACTAAGTTCAAATACTTATGGGTTTCAACTCAAGCCACTGGACTTGAAAATACTTCAATAAAGTTAAAATCGAAGCTTTAACATTATGACAGTCAAATCATACAGTATTTTCAAAGCCTGAAAACACTGAAACACTTGTCTAAAGCAAGCAAGCGATCAAAGAAGTTGCACACTTGCACTTAATTCCAGGTGACCAATCTAAGCTAGCTAATTGTAATAATACATAATTAAAAAAAAAGCAAGGAAAAAAAATCATAGAGGATACGCAGCATTGGCTGCAATATTGCAAAGACCTGATCCACCAACACCTCTGAAGATCTTCATAGAACCTCCCTCACCCCAATTCGTTCCCCACCGATTCTTAACCAACCAATATGGGTGCTGCCCTTCAGCTTCCGTAGTTGTCCCATATCCAACGATTGTGACACCATGATTAGGAGCATTCCCACAAGGTCCCGTGAAAAGTGGTAGAAGTTAAACCAGGTGGCATTAATGGCGGCCGACACCGGTTGCCTTGACACAGCTTCGTGCAGGCCCTCCTCGGTGGCCAGCTGCACGTATTGGTACCCCCTTATCGCGCCATATTTCCCGCTGGCACTGCTACTCCACCAGTCACAGTGATAGTCTTGCCTTCCCTGATAGGGATACACACATTCGCTCGCAAGCCCCTGGTATTGCCTTATGTACTCGAAGGCATTTTCCATAAAATTTCTGGCTCACCCGTTTAGGGTGGAGCAGTCCACTAGTTGCTGCTCCGAAAGTGATACTAATTGCCCCGGTTCTGATCTTGTTCAGTCCTACTGCCGCCACTGCTGTAAATGTCCAACAACAATATGTGTACGAACAATATTTAGGTGGCGTTTGTTTTTGTCTGAAATCTTAATAAATTTAAATTAATTTGAATTCTGAATATATTTAAATATTTGAATCTGAATAATATGTTTATTTTTTTGTTTGAATTTCAGGAAATAAGTATTAAATTGTTTTTTTCAACTTAAAAAATTGAAAATATGTATTTTTACATTTGTATCCTTATTAAATTTGAATGTCAAATAAATAATATATTAAATATCACAATATTTTAACATTTATAAGTAACACTATATTCAAATGAATATATAATTATTTTAGAATTTTAATATATAAAATACCATAAATTTCAATTTTTATCGTATATAATATAAGAAAAAAAAGATATGGATATTTTTATATGGGGTAAATGTCTATGAGTGAATTTTGAGATAGACATGAAAAATAAATTATAAAGCATGAATATTTTTTATATTAGTAAGTAACTGACTTAATTCAGATTTCTCCATTAAGTAAAAAGCCAAAAAATAAGCTTATTTTATTAAGTCAAAATTATCTAAAAAGTCTCATTAAGTTATAAAAACAAACACTTCTAATTAACTTAATTAATTAAGTTAAGTTACTGTAAGTCATTAAGTTAAAAAATAAACTCCACCTTAGTCATGTTAACCCATTAATCAGACAAAATGCTGATAGAAACATGATAAAAGATACGAATACTAAAGTTTATAAGGAGAAATTAAATGAAATAAAAAAAATTAGATGACAAATGAGGTTAATTCGAGAAAACCCAAACCTCCAAATAAGTATTGGTTATTCGAGAAATCAATAAAACTCCCAATGACAGCTTTTATGTTACCAAAATAATAAACTCACGATACTTTTTATTGAATAATATCAAGCTTTAATAATAAAAGCTTATTTAGGATTACAACTTAAAAATTAGTAACACTAAGCATGTTCTCACATAATGCTCTACTAATTACATATAGTTTCACAAAATAAGTGTAGCTACTTTTGACTAGTTAAAAATTAGCTAATACCATAAAATTAAAAAAATAAAATATATAATTTTAATAGTTTGTATCATAAACACTAACCCCATCTAGTGTAGGCATTAACAAGCTACGTATGTATGTTTATTGAATTAATTCACTCACTACATGAGCCTTGATCTTTGACAGGAGTGACAGCGCCTCTTTCATTCGAATCAATGCTATCATAAAAAGACATTTTACTCGAGTTTAAGTTCTTGAACCAATTACTTCTGTTGCTGTGGGGATGATCAGCTGGAGGCGGCTTGTATATGGTGTAAGAGGCAAGAAATTCTTCACGAGTTAAGTCCGCAAATTTATTGAGCCTTAACTTGTACGTATGGTTATTATTAATGCCCCTGCTCGTGATTGAATTTCTCAACGAATTCGTGATTTTTCTTGAATATCTTAAACCGCATTTCCTTCTCCGCTTGGTCCTTGTAAGTGCGTGCAGATTCAACCATCCACTGCTCATGTTTTGCAGCAATATTGCCAGCTTTATGCGACGTGCGAGACACGAATTGACGAGTTGCCCAAGTCACTATAATCATAATCACAATCGTCAACGAAGTTGTCTTTATTGGGAGAATTTGGGCCTCCCGGTTCGAGTGGGGACTTCTATTCTAGGTTGTGGTACGGACTTAAAGGTGTCTCCCACAGTTGAGGTCCTCCCCAAAATATCTCGTGGTTAAGACAAAAAATAAATAATCACAATCATCAGCGTGCTGAATGTTCTCTCAAACCTTGAAGACATAGTTAATTTACTAATAAAAAAGAAAAATGAGTGTTTGGGGGAAAAATAAGAAAGATAGTAGAACGCCACATGTCGACGAATGGAATAATTTCGGTGTAATTCGAGGTATCCAACATGATTAGAAGTACTCTTCAAGATTAGAGGTATCTGTCATAATTTGAGGTACCGGCATGATTAGAGGTACCCGGCACGGTCAAAGGTACCCTACATAACTCTAGAGTAACTCAAGATACTTCGCATAGACTAGGGTACCCCGTATAATTCGAAGTACTCGAAATAACTCCAACATAATTTAAGGTACCTAGAATAACTCCAAGATAATTCAAGATACTCGGAATAACTCGAGGTATCCATCATGATTAGAAGTACCCGACCTGATTAGAGGTACCCCACATGATTAGAGATACCCGGCGTGATTAGAGGTATCCAGTGTGATTAGAGATACTCGGCGTAATTAGAGGTACTCGGCTTGATTAGAGATACCCAGCACAGTCTGAGGTACCCCACACAATCCGAGGTACCCGACATGATTTAATGTACCCTGGACAAATAGAGGTACCCCACATGATATGAGATACCCTGCACAATCCGAGGTACTTGGAGTGATTTGAGATACCCCGCACAAATTGAGGTACCCCGCACAAATTGAGGTACCTCACGTAAGTCGAGGTACCTGACAGACCATATGCAAGAGAATCCTCTAAAAATATCCGCCGTGAGAAACGTTTCCATCTCTTAAAAGATATTATTCGATATTGTCAGAATTAGGAATCAAGAACGTTTGTTACCTCTGCCAAAAGTGAAGGACATTGTCCCAAGGACATTGGTCCTTAGTCGCCTACCCGACAGCTACTGCAGAGGTACCCTGGACCACTCTCCAGCTCGCGCCACATTCCCAAAGGATGAGATACGCCACGAATATGCACATAACGACCCAAAAATCATAAAAAGTTAAAAGGATGTTAGCCAAAAAGGGTATGCCAAGTGACAACTGAGGTACTCCATATATAAAGGTGCTTAGGTTTCATTCTCCATCAGGCTCTCATTCACTTAAAAATACTCACACTAAAAAAAAAAGGTTTTCTTCAACCTTAAACCCTAATTTTCAGAGGGCTAGCTAGCTCTCTTTGCCATAAAAACTTGAGTTTGCTAACTTGAGCATCGGAGTGTGAACGCTGGGGTACCCCAGCTTCACCTCTAACCTCTATTTCACTGTTTTGTAGGTGTAAAGCTCATTTTGGAAGGACACCTCTCTTGTTTATGACCTTCCACCATTGTTACCATACTCTCTCTCATTCTCACCTCCCCCAAATTTCAGATACACCACGCAGCACACAATAAATTATTGAGGTACCCCATCTCCCCCAAAATAACAAATTTTTTGTTCTAGATTGGTTTGACTTTTCTTACCCCAAAATCAGTTAAAAACAATGAGTTTGTCTGAATGTTGTTAAAATTTGTTAATTGCAAGTCATATTAACCGATTATTTATTGACAAATAGTATGTTATCAAAATGTTAAACATTCAAATCAATGGAGTCTTTTGAGGATGAGATACAGACGCCTGTGCTTAAAATTTAAAACCATTATCTTTCTCGATATCTTGTTGCATTGTTGTAGAATTTCAAACGTTTAAACTCATAGTTCACTCACAATTATCTAAACAAAGATTCGTCTTTTCTCTTAAAATTAAGTCTCTGATCTTTTTGATCACTCTCACATAAATCTCTGGAAAATCTCCACTAGAATAACACGTACATTAATCAAGATAAAGCTAAAACAAGCCAAATAAATAATACAAAAATGTTCATTAAAAGAAATAATCCAAAGACGTACAGACGACACAATTGAAAAAGCTAGAAATTATAAAATCATAGACACAAGTCCAATCCCATGCATTCCCTTAAACTACAATTACGGTTACTTCTGAGATTGGGAAATTGAAATCCAAAATCGAAATCATTCACAACATTTGCACACAAAATGAGGGCGGGAATTGGGATTAGAATTGTGGGACTCACCTTAATTTGAAAATGAGAAATGGGATCTTGATTCTTAGTGTGGCTGAGAATCAATCTTCCATCTTCAAGCATGACAATTTTGCCGCGGGTGAGGTTCTTTACACTTTAAAAATTACTATGAACACTCTTGCTTTAATAAAATAATTTATTTCAAAATTAACCATCATAAAAATTACCATTAAGGACAATTTGTTTATAAACTAATATAACTTAATTAGTTTAAACACTCATACAGTACCCTCATTATTCAACATATATATTCTTTCTTTTGTAACATCTTAAAAAAAATACTTCATTTGAACATGCAGCAAATCGATATTTTAAATTATTTTGAAGACAAAATATTTGTAAGCCATACATTTTTCAAGAAACAAAAATAAACTGGAATTATTGCAAACGTGCTCATAATTGTTTTTTGTCTTTGATTTAAAAAAAAAATTGAAAGCCCTCTAAACCCAGTAACCTAGTCAGCATCTTCTTCTTCCTCCTTTTTGTGTCAGATGGTAGTTTGTTTTTCAATTGTTATTGGGGTAGTTAAAGTCCATATGTCTTGATTTTAAAGAATTTGTAGATGCAAAAATTGATATGGAATACATTCTTAATTAACAATAGCTAATAAGTAAAATTATTCTAAAAAATTTGTTTAAAACTTGACTTAAATTCTATTGTTGCAAGTTATGCTATAGTTCTTAAAAATTTTCGTTGAGTGTGTTGAATAATTTTATTGGTGTTTTGAGTAAATTAATTTAAATGATTTAAATAGGATTTTTTTTCCTGGGGATTGTAAAGAGTGCATAGAGTAAAAGTTAAATTCTCAAATTTAGTATAATAGAGTGTTTAGAGTAATTATAAGAGGACAAATTGTCCTACCCTTTTGCCCCCCAAAAAAAAATCCATAATCCCAATTTTATTCTCTGTTCAGAAAAAAAGGAAAAGAAAAAAAAACTGACGATCCCGTTGATGAGATCGGTTACCAGAATATGTATGGCTTCAACAGGACAATATTTATCGAATTAGGAGGTGCATGAATCCAAACAATAAAGAGCAAAAAATGCTTATGAATTCCAAAATGTGTGTATATATATGTGTGTGGGCGTGCGTCCGTGCACGTGTGTGTGTGTGTGTATATATATATATATATATACACACCTAAAGGCAACCAATATTGTGTATGAGAATGGAAGAAGATGTGGATGATAAAATTAGTCATGTATTTGAAGTGTTTAGGCCACTGTGTTTGTTTGATGATGAGTGAGAGACTGAGATGTTCAATTTGGAATGAATTTTGTGGATCATCCTTCAACTAAAGTCTTCTCTTCAGGGTACATATATTTTATATGATGATTAATTAATCAATTGGAGTTCAAATTTTACACGTAGTTTATGATGTTTTATGATTATTATTGGTCCATGCAATGGGGAATGAGAATGAAACACATGTTTATTTAGTAAAATATAATTTGAGAATATGAATAAAATATGTGGATCCCATATAATTTGAGAATAAAGAATGAGAATTTCATTCCCGGGGAGTTGGGGATGAAAACGAGGGAATGAGAATAAAATATACGTTTACTTTTGTATTCCTCTAATTTTTTTATATTTTCCAAATTACCCTCATTCAAATCACAATTAATTTTATTATTTTAAATACCATTAATAATAATAATAATTATTATTATTAAATTTTATTAACTTTATTATTTTAGTTATTATTAATTATTTTTATTAATATTATCATTATTAACAATAAAAATAATGATAAAATTATAATTCATAAAAATAATTAATTTATCATTATTAACAATATTATCATTATTGTTGTTGTTATTATTATTTTTATTAATAATAATTAATTATTATTATTAATAACAATAATTAATAATAACTAAAATAATAAAGTTAATAAAATTTAATAATAATAATAAATGTTAATAATATAATATTAATAAAAAATAATATTAACAATAATTAATAATAATTAAAATAATAATTTTAATAAAATTTATTAATAATAATAGTAATAACAGCAACAATAATGATAAATTAATTATTTTTATTAATTATTAATACTATAGGTATTTTAATAAATTGATTCTCATTCACATTCTTAATTTCTATTTATTTTGTCAAGTAAACATATCAATGATATTTAAACATATTCCCATTTTTATTTATTTTTTACTAAATAAATATTAAAATCTCATTTCTCATTCTCATTTAAGTCAATTCTCATTCTACCCGATTCTTATTCCACGAAGTAAACACACCGTAAGTTGTTAAACAAAGACCGTCCGAAATCAAATCGGCATACTAAAATTAATTCCCAGACTGCAGATATTGTGAATTTGATTCAAATAGAGTCACCAACAACGCACTGCCTAGCGCTAATAATATTAATTAACAAATTCTCTTCCCACAACTGCGCAGATTTTCAAATTCTCAACCTTTTATTATTCCATTTCAATTCCTTCATCATACCTTCCAAAGAAAATTCCGAATTAGATTAAGTTAGTGTGAGCTTATCCATTTGGTTATACACGCTTGGAATGGAAATCTATTTTCCGAAAGATCTTAGACTTTCATGCTTTGGTGGGTCTTCGAGATCCTTTCGAGGATATCTATATTGTGTTGAAGACATATGTATTTTTTGTAACTAATTTTTTTAAAAAGGCAGAGGTGGATAAAATTTAAATTTCTAATTCTCACCAAGATTAGAACTCATTGCCAATCAAACATAACTGTTAGAAAACTACTCCATTGGACCCTATAAACTGTATAAATGTGAATCTCTAAACTACTGTTAGTATCTGTGTTCTGAGACTCTGATAGGTCTCATTGAACTTGCTCCGCAGCTCCTACGCTGCGCAAAGAGCGCGCGCCCATGCAAACGCAAACGCTGCAACACTCATCGCCAATTCATGCTCTCCAGCAGCATTTACCCTCTCGTCTTCACTGGAATATTCTCAAATTCTCAAGCACTCACAAAGAAACCCAACAACTCCACGCCCTTTCCGTCAAGACCAACCTCATTTATCACTCCGGAATCGCTTCTCGCCTTCTCTCGCTTTACGTCGACCCTCATATCAATAACCTTCACTATGCTCGCTCCATTTTTGATCGAATTCTTCAACATCCCTCGTTGGTTCTCTACAACCTTCTCATCAAGTGCTACGTCTTTAACCAACGATCCCACGAAGCTTTAACTCTGTTTTGTGATTTGCTTGATCGGTTTTTGTTGCCTGATAATTTCACTTTGCCTTGTGTGATCAAGGGTGCTGCTAGAGTAGGTGCTATTAAAGAAGGGAAGCAAATTCATGGGTTAGTTTTCAAGCTTGGTTTTGGGTTTGATAAGTTTGTGTTGAGTAGTTTGGTTAGTATGTATGCTAAATTTGGTGAGATTGACCTGGGGAGGAGAGTTTTTGACGTGTTGGATGATAAGGATTTGGTGTCCTGGAATTGTTTGATCGACGGGTATGTAAAAAAGGGTGAGGTCGAGGTTGCGATGAAGCTGTTTGATGAAATTCCTGAGAGGGATTTGTTTTCTTGGACTTGTTTGGTTGATGGGTTTTCTAAATGTGGGAAAGTTGAGATTGCTAGAGAGATTTTTTATAGGATGCCAAATAGGAACTTGGTTTCATGGAATGCTATGATTAATGGGTATATGAAGGCAGGGGATGTTGATTCAGCATGTGAATTGTTTAATGACATGGAAATTAGGGATTTAATCACTTGGAATTCGATGATAGCTGGTTATGAGTTGAATGGAAGGTTTATGGAGGCTTTGGAATTGTTGGAGACCATGTTGATAGGTGATGTTTTGCCTAATGATGCTACGTTAGTTAGTGCTCTCTCAGCCGTTGCTGGATTAGCTGTTCTTAGTAAAGGAAGATGGATACATTCTTACATTGTTAAAAATAGATTTGTTGTAGACGGTGTGCTTGGTACATTGTTGATACAAATGTATTCCAAGTGCGGGAGCATAGAAAGTGCTCTCACAGTTTTTCGAGCTATTTCCAAGAAGAAGGTAGGACATTGGACTGCGATGATTGTAGGCTTGGGAATGCATGGGATGGCTACACAAGCTCTTGACCTATTTAATAAAATGTGTAGAATGGGAATGAAGCCTATTGGTATAACCTTTATTGGGGTTTTGAATGCTTGTAGTCATGCAGGTTTGGTTAATGATGGTCGCCAGTATTTTAATATGATGATCAATGATTATGGAATTGAACCAACAATTGAACACTACGGTTGCTTGGTAGACATTTTATGTCGAACTGGATATTTTGAAGAGGCAAAAAGTACCATTGAGAGTATGCCTATGAGACCAAACTTTGTCATTTGGATGAGTTTACTCAGTGGAGCAAGGAACCATGGAAATAAGGATATTGGTGAATATGCGGCTAACAATTTGATTAAGGTAGCTCCAGACACTATTGGATGCTATGTTGTCCTTTCTAATATATATGCTGCAGCTGGTCAGTGGGACAAAGTTTCAGAGGTCAGAGAAATGATGAAGAAGAGAGGATTCAGAAAAGACCCTGGTTCCAGTTCCATTGAGCATAGAAGCGTGCTTCATGAGTTTGTTGTGGGTGATACGTCTCATCCCCAAACAGATGAGATACATTCCAAGTTGAGTGAAATGAGAAACAAATTGAAAGCTGCAGGGCATGTTCCAGACACGACTCAAGTTCTATTGTGTATTGAAGATCAAAAGGAGAAGGAAGCAGAATTGGAAAACCATAGTGAGAGGTTGGCTATTGCATTTGGTCTTATTAATGTCAAATCCGGAAGTCCTATTCGCATAGTGAAGAACCTTCGTGTTTGCAATGATTGTCATTCTGTAACAAAACTCCTTTCTGGTATTTATAATCGTGAAATTATTGTAAGAGATAATAGCCGTTTCCATCATTTCAAAAATGGATCTTGCTCTTGCAAGGACTTTTGGTGAGTCTCTGCTGTCTTCTCAAGTATGGAAACTCTGATTAATTTGTTTTAGCATGCATTTATTCTAAAGATGTTTCAGTTTCCAGTCGTCTCTGAAGTATCAACCAACACTTTAAATTCTAAATCAACTTCTGAAATTCTGATGGAAATAAAAGATCAGGAGCATAGCATTTCTAATGGTAACATTACAGAGCTACTAATAAGTCCATGACAGAGTTTTCCACAAAAGCGCATACGATAGATAGAATAATGTTACAGATGAAACAGACACCATCAAGTCATGAGTTTCTTCACTTTCCGGGAACAAAGTTAGTGGCATAAGCCCAGGCATTGTTGGCCACAGGATCAGCAATGTGGTCGTAGAGGTTCTCAATTGGACCCTTCCCAGTGACAATAGCCTGAACAAAGAATCCAAACATGGAGAACATAGCCAGGCGGCCATTCTTGAGCTCCTTGACCTTCAACTCAGCAAATTGATCGGGGTCATCAGCCAAACCAAGTGGGTCAAAAGCACCACCAGGGTAAAGTGGGTCAAGTCCTTCACCAAGAGGACCGCCACCAATTCTGTATCCTTCAACAAAACCCATAAGCACAACCTGGCAGGCCCAGATAGCCAAAATGCTCTGAGCATGAATGAGGTTGGGGTTGCCAAGATAGTCAAGGCCACCTTCAGAGAATATTTGAGCGCCAGCCTTGAACCAAACTGCTTCGCCGAACTTCACTCCATTCTTGGAGAGGATTTCAGGGAAGACGCAGCCAAGAGCTCCAAGCATTGCCCATCTGCTGTGGATCACCTCTAGCTCACGGTTCTTAGCAAATGTCTCGGGGTCTGCTGATAAACCAGCGGTATCCCAGCCATAGTCACCAGGGAACTCACCGGTCAAGTATGATGGTGTTTGCTCAGAGAATGGTCCCAAGTACTTTGGGCGGTCTGGGCCGTACCTGTTTGTCGATTACAGGTTTCTTTGATCAGATACTTGATACTGCTTATGCTAGAATTACAATTTTTCTTGTGCCTAGAGCTTTTTGTTTTAACTTAAAGTTATGTCTGATCTCTTTATTTATTTTTACATAAGCTGAAAACTAATGGCATATCGGTAACCAAAATCAAACATGCATGCCACGCTTGATAAAGAAGCAACAACACAAGCAAGCTTAGCAACTAAGAATGTGTAAAATGTAGTTACCAGATGCTCTGGGGAGCGGATTTGACAGTCCTCCTCATGGTGATACGGCCACCGTCAGCAACTCCAACCTTGCGGACAAACTCATTGGATTGCCTCAAAGCGGTCTGGCCAGCAAATGCTGATTGTTGGATAGCAGAGGTTGCCATATGTTCTTATGCGAAAGATTTTCCTTTTGTTGCTGAAGCTTCTTTTCGCACTCTGGAGATGTTTAGGAGCGTAGTGTGAGATGGGTTATATCGGAAATGGGGAGATGTTGTGGATTAGGAAATCTACACGTCCGCAGCATCTAATTGGTTGTGGTAATGGATGTGGATTTCCATGTAGATTTTTTCTGATTATAAAGAGGTAGGAATTATGCCACGTGGGATTTGAAAGATCTTGTGGGTGCCATGTCTTCAACAGAGAATAGTGGCCACAAGTAGGGATGATAATTGTACTCGTAAATTTGTAAATGCATAAATCCGTCCAAACCCGCCTGTTAAAATTCGCTCGTTGCGGGTGGGTTTAATATTATAAGTTAAAACTCGCACATGGATACGGGTGGGTTTGATAGTGACCTTAAATCCGCTGGATACCCGCATGATATCCGTCAAACTCGCAATATTTTTTTCTAAATATTTTTAATTTAATTTTAATTTAAAACATGTATAAAGAAAATTATGCAATTGTTCAAAATGTATTTTAACTTCAATATAGTATAATATCTATTATACATTACAATATACAAATTTATAATCATCTATATTTTTTTTCTTAATATACTTGTTACTTGTAGATGCAGAATTTTCTAATAAAGTAGGAAATAGTAAATTCTCCGAAAATGAAGATATTGTTGATGAAGTAAAGAATTAAGTTTTTTGAACTTAATTCATAGATTGTTATATACCTATTATAATTTTGTATGTATTATTTTTTCTTTAACTTAATACATGAATTATTTCATTAATATAATTTTTTCTCCGAATTAGTATTTGAAAATAATAATATTAATTATTATTGTAGGCATCGTGTTGGATGGGTGCTTGTTGAAGTATCTTCTCTTGGAGTTTGTTTTAAATAATGATATGAGATATAATTGTTATTTTTAGATACTAATTTGTATTTTTTAAATGAATTTGTATAACTTATACTTAAATTTGAGAATGTGTTGGATTGATGTTGAAATTTTAATTTTTCATTTGCATTACTTAAATGTAAAATTGAGTATGTTATGTAGAAATTGAGGTTATTATTATAAATTTATATATTAAATATTGGTGATTTTAAATGTAAAAACCCGCAAAAAATCTGCTGGGTACCATTGCGAGTTTGGTAATTGTCCAAACCCGCTGCGGGTGAATTTTCTTAAAAAAATTAAAACCTGCTGCGAGTTGCGGGTGGGTTTGGTAATTTAAATTTTGTGCGGGTTTGGATTTAGTAATGGCAAACCCGCTGCGGGCGGTGCCCATTGTCATCCCTAGTCACAAGATAGTCGTATATAAAAGTGGCCGGTAGCTCAATGCTAGAAAATTGATCCAGTGAAAAATCTGGTGTGTCCTTTAACTTATCACATAATTTTTCAACATATCTAGGTTTTTTAAATATTAGCTCATAATTTCAAAGCATGAGATAATTATTGATTACATTGTCTCAACTTTCAAAACAATTCAATACTAGATCTCTTTGCATATCTTACATTCCCTATGTGTTATTGAAGTCCAAATGGGAATTGCTTAGTATGGAAAGAGCAAGTAGCATTATTGGAATAAACAAAAAATTTATTACTGTTTATTTATTTACAACGTCGAGAATGCCCAACTAGCTAGGAAAGGCAGGCTTCTCCGATACATGATCAATGAAGTGGGACTATTAACATTGTAGCATCAAACAAGAGGATGATTCTGGTTTACTTACAAGGCTATGTGGCCTATTCTGTTCTGCTATAACCTAGCGAAAAGTGAAGGAATTATCTGGGTTGTAATAGTGAGATATAGAGATGTAAAGGAACATTGAAAAGGGGATACTCAGAAACGAAACATATGGCCAATGCTGCTGCCTCCTTGAGAAATCTAGCCTTAAAATACCAGACAAGGACCTGTCTAAGAATGAATCTGCAATGAAGTTTACAGCACAATGAATACCCCATGGCAGTACAGCCAAAATGAAACAGATGCTCCACTGCATCCCATTCAACCTCTGGTAACCAGCTAGGCTTGTTGCAAACTCAACTACCAGTACTTGCGCAGCTATAACAATCACGAAAACCACGAGAAAGTTAAATTTTTTTGGGACAACTGGTAGCAACGCCTTCTTTAGTAGGCGCATGCCAGCGAACTGATTGAAAACCTGGCAGAGTGTGAAGCTATTGAAGGTCATTGCTTTTCGAATGTCTCTGTTCATGCCGGGGATTACCTGCCCTGCAAACTGAAAGATCAGGAGGACAACAACCTGGCATAGAACTTGAACCGCTATGTGTTTCCACATCACTTTGTCCAGGAGTGACTTGGTCCTCCTAGCCGGTGGATTGGTGACGGGTTCCTGGTCTTTGAACTCCATTCTCATCATGAGGCCACCCAGAATATACATAATGCAGTATACCCAAATCAACTGAATTGATGTTATAGGGGATTCCTCCAAAATCAATGTTGTGACCAAGGTTATAAGCAAGCCAGAGGTACATCCAGTCAGCTGAAGTTTAGTGAACTTCTGAATGTTGCAGTAAGCACACCTGCCAAGCTCCAAAATTGGAAGCAATGAACCAACAGCTGATATTACAATGTCAGAGCACTCTCTGGCCATTTCAGTGCACTTATTCTCCTCAGTGATCCCTACATCGGCTTCTTTTAAAGCTGGAGTATCTCTGGTTGATGACCCTCCAAAGAAGGCAACAACATGGCCTTTTTCTTTCGCGCTCTGAACAAGAAGAAGCTTGTCAGCAGCTAGGCAACTGCCCAGTAAAGTCATTGAATCCAATTTGGCCATCCTTTCAGTGGAATTCAGTTCTCGGAATTGTTCACCTGCAAGTGCTATATCATTAAACTCTGGCCTAAAATTTCCAAGTTCGCATGCTACTTCTGTGACTGCTAAAAGTTCATCCTCTGACACCAATATTATTCGTACACCAGTATTTCTGAGAGCTTCAACTGTTGATTTGATCTCTTCCCTCAGACCTGCCAATGCCAGCAAGTGTAACCCATTTTCTTTAATCTCCAAAACCTCTGTTTGACCACAAGCAAATGCTATGGGTCTGAGACCACTGTCCTCCATATCTTTGATCAATTTCTGAAATCTTCTTTTCTCAGCTTTGATTTCAAAACTTCTCCCCTCGCTATCATAGTAGTATGAACACATGTTCAGTATTGTTGATGCAGTTCCACTCCAGTGGATATGCATAATTTTATCTTCATCACAACCATTAATCTTCATCAGAACCCCACAAACTTTGTTATTAGAGCTCAATTTTCCATATTTTAGGACGGAAAGATTCTGATCCACAGACTCCACATTCAAACTCCTTGATTTTGCCCAAGAAACCAACCAATCGGTCGTTGGCCAGAGAGAAATCTCGGGCACAAGTACCGATGCGCCAATTCCTCGCTCAAGAGCTTGAAGAACTGCTTGGTTGATTTCAGAGGCCACATCATTGTTCACATCCTTTTCACCAATACAAAATTTGCTAACATCTACATGGTTACACACGAGACCACCAGTCACATCAATGCAGATAACTGAAGCAATACCCATCGTGGCACCTGCTGATAAATTCTGAGGTTTTGCATGATGATTTATCAACAGTTTCTCATTCCAGAAAAAGAGGGAAACTGTAATCACAAACGGCATGCCATGCTGTACTGCTATCGCTACCACAGTAAGGGCGCTTACCAAAATGCTAATTTTTCCTTGAGGTTTTAACAAAAACCTCTCAAAGATCTTCATGGCCGTCCCCACTGAAACATTTCCCTTCAGTTCAGGCAAATCATGATCATCGCCACTGTGTTTCCTCCACAATAAGCGTATAAGTGCCACAAGAGCAATTAGCACAGTGACAGCAAGAGAAAGATTCTCCATATACGCGTTGGGTTTTTCCGTCTGAGCTTCTAGCAATGTCTTCTTGTTAGGATCCAGGCTCACTGATCTCAGCACCTGGCCAGATGCTATGTTCCCCCCAACTGATATCAGGAGCATAGAACCATGCCCCTCCATCACCTTTGAACCAGAGAACAGGAAGGGGTTTCGATCAGGATCAATTTCGGAGTTTAGCACATCATCCAACATTAAACCATCGCTGTTCACAACCAAGCCATCACCAGGAACCCGATCCCCCTTCGCCAACTTTACTACATCGCCCTCTAGCAGATTGGATACAGCAATGAGTTGTTCTCTCCCGCTTCTTACAACTTTCACTTCCAATTTGTTTTTCTCCTCCCATTGCTTCTTCTCCAGCTTTCTTGCTCGGCGAAAATTGGTTACTGCCGGAAAAGTAAGAAGCACAAAAACTGCAATCAGTATAGCAGCCCCATCATGCCACCCGTCTTTAGGCCCCTGCTCTATGGTCCCGGTGACAAATGACAGGGCAGCCGCAACTAACAGGAGGAGAATGTTGAAATTGTTGCCAGCCTTGAGTAAGAAGAAGAAAAACTCTCTTGCATGATTTGGTTTGATGGTGTTCCAAATCGGCCGCTGTGGCAATTGGTCACCCTGGAATCCATGCTCCAAGTGGGAACCAAAGGCCGACGCAACTTTTTCAGGACCACCAATTTTCTTAAGCAAATTCAGGTTCCTCGCTTTCACAATCCGGTCATGAAGGTCAGGAAGTATCTGGTCTTCACTCTTTTCTTCCTCCACAATCTCGGACGGAATGTCAATGGCATGTCGAGATTGAGTGGACAGGTTTCTACAGAGTCCCTGTTCAACAGATGATGTTGGCACAGGAGCATAACTTGTAGTCGAACTTGAAGCTCCTTGATCCTTGAAAGATCTTCTGGAAAAACTGTTGCAGGCTTTTAAGACAACGTTGACGACGAAGCCATTTTCGGGAACGGCACTGTCAGTGTTTGAGGGTTCCTGCTGCAGAGAATCTGAGTTGTTTTCTTGATTTACAAGCAGGGGTGATGAAGACGTTGGTGATAGCAGTAAATCTTGTCCGGGGAAACAAGTTGTTTTCTTCAGAGAAACAATAACGCCCACGGTTATGGTCCGGCGCCAGAGACGGGCATACTTGTGAGACGGGGAGGTAGAACTGGTGGTGCTTGCGGTAGTGGTGGCGGAGGCAGTGACGAGCAAGCCAGCGCCAAGAGCATTGCCATTGCTGTCACAACTTTGATTGTTGGTGTTTGTGTGAAACATTTTTTTTAATCCAAGCAGCTGCGGAGGGAGTAAAAGAGACAAAACGAGAACCAGAAACAGAAACTACCAAGAGACCAATTCAAGTTTCAGCCAATGATGGTTGAGTCGAGTGATTTGATAGCTTCAGGAATTTTTCTTTTCACTTACGGAGAAAGGCTGGAAAAGTCTGCTGATTGGCACAAAAAAAAAAAAAAGGTTTCCTTTTTAAGTGAAGCGAGCAGCGATGAGGAGAAGCACCTGCATTATGCTAATTATTGAAAGAAGCTAGGTTCTTTCTAGAACTGAAAGCAGAAGATACATTGAAAGGCAGTTGGAGTTGCCAAGTAACAACTGATGTGTTAAAAGCACTTGCCCGCAAACGCTTTTTCAATCAAAATATAAGGCACGCAATTGTTGGGCGTTAATAAATGTTATGCATATAGCCGGCCGCCCTTCCGCGTACGTGGCACATGCCGCGTTTTTTGATAAGAGCAGAACGTAAGAATTTAATCTTAATGCAATGACGTCTGATTTTTTTTTGGATTAAGATTGATTAGAAAAAAATAAAAAATAAAAATCATATTGTAATGAGGCTTAACATTAGGCGTACGTTAAATTTTATAGGGACAGGGTATTTTAGTTTTAGGCACCAAAAATCTTGCAAGTAAAAAGTAGCAAGAGAGGGGAGACGACCCGTCTCGGCTCTTAAAACGCTTTTGCGTCAACAGCTACACTTTTTCCACAACGTGGGCGCGTATACGCGTACACACTTTTTCCCATGTCCTACTAGAATAATTAATGGCAAGACAGTTTTGTCTAACGCGACCCCAAGCTACCAAATGCGGACTTTCACAAGCCTGAAAATACAAATTTAAGGTTAAACCGACGCGGTTTAGTCATACCTGGTGAATACTAGTTTGGTTTTTATTTTGGCTTAAGAATTTACTTAGTGCTCATATTTTAAAGAATAACTCAAAACATTCCTATAATTACATATATTTCATATTCTTACCCTTACTTTTTCTTTTCTTTTATAATAATACATTTCTACTAATATTATTAATGTTAATTAATTTATCCATAAAAAAATTAATTAACTAATAATTATTTATTACCAAATTAGCCAATAAACATCAATGTGAAAAAACTAATGTTTTTTTTATACATGTGCAATAATCTTACTAATAATTATTTTATAAAAAATTCATTTACAAAATTAATTCTAACAATAAATTAATAATATAAAAAATTTATACAAATTTTGATGTAACTTTTAAAGTTAATTTGATAAAAAAATTTCTTTTTATCAAAAACCCAAAAATATTTTTGCAACAACATTATTATAAAAAATAAATAAGGAATAAAGATGTAGTACATTAACAACAAGAATGTCATAAACTATTTTTTTTTTAAATCTAAAAATTAAACGGACATTTAACTCAAAATATAAGAGTTAAACAAACATTTATCCGTTATAGTTTAGCACTATTGCATCTAGGGCCTAAACAACGCTCTGCATCTCGGCCTCAATTTACATAGTATATCAATCCGGACACAATTTTGATTTCTTGATTTCTTTTTGTACATCATATCCATATTTTTGATACGTAGGAATGCGCACACTGGATAAAGACTCCATAGGTAAACTACACAAATAAAAATGAAGCGCACCTGCTGTAATGAGACAGTCTTTAACTCTGTAATGGTCAAATTTGAAGTCCTGTTGTAAAGTTATCATCATCTGTGAGAGGATCGGTTGGGTTAATTCACCATTATAGAAAATATTTACAAGTCTCTAAGACGGCAAAACATGCTGAGCTACTACATCTCAGCACAGTTTTACAAGTTTTAACCAGAGTAATATAGGAAAACTGGTGAGCGTGTACCATTCAAAATCAATGTTATTCCATTGGGGAAGGACTGTCATCAACTTTGACATCATCCTGTACACTGCCTAGCATGACAGCGGTCAGCATTAGCTTGCCAGCAAATGGAAAATCCTTATGCTGCTTCAATATCACTTCTACAGAAGAACTTGAATCATTCAAAATCTGATCCTCTGAGTCTCCTTCTCGCAGTGGCAACACTTCTTCAAATCCTTCGTCAATGGTTTCTGCACTGGGTCCATAACACCTATTTGATGCTTGGAACAGCAATGTGTCTCTCAGTTGTTGCAATGTTTCCTCGTCACTCCATCCTTCGTCTATTGATGCTTGGTAAAGTTGGCCCCAGTCATCCTGATTTGCAGCATTCTTCCAGCAATCCTCCAGAAGGTGTCTATGGCTCTTTCGAAATGATGAGCTTGTCCATGCAAACACATCAAAAGTCAGCAGTGAAAGCTCGGGGTTTTCACTTTTAAGGCAGAGCTCTACTAATTCCTCTGGGCGAAGGAGTGGTCCTCCAACATATTGCTTCACTTCGTCAGCAGCCAGAACTTTCATGATTTGTTCCTGCAAGAGATAAAGAAGTTGGGACTTACGGCGAACAAACATGCATAAAATAAATAGGGAAGCAAAAGCTTTTAACAGATGCGTGTCAGGAAAAGCTAGCAGAGAATTGAAATGGATTTCAGTGTTTCTCCATGAACAGTAGTTGTAGACAAGAACTACGGACAAAACAGTGATTTTGAAAATTACATGAAAAGTGAATTGTATTCAACAAAATGCCAATATTCATTAAATGTCCTTAGATCAAAAGTTTGCATCAGACCTGCAATTTTAAAATTTTCAAATCAGCTTCGATGCGGTTTACTTTTGCTCCAGAATCAGCATCCTTACCTGCTGGCATTTACAAAAGGATTAGTAAGATAAACACAAAATTGGTAACAAATTGCCAATGTCGACACTAAAGAAAAGAAAGTTATCTTACAAGCAAAAACAGCATATGAAAATGGATGGAATAATAATATTAATTGCTGAAATCTTTCAACCATCTCTCTGGCCTAGAAGTAGATTGTCAATTTGTAATAAAGAGGATTGTTTTATCCTGCAGGTCCAATTCTCAATAGATGCAATAGCATTATTTGTAGAGTTGGTGGTCAAAAAATCAGATTGTTTATGATATTTACAGCCCAATAGTGCATATAGAGCTACCATACCTGGTGCTACAGGCAGTTGTTTGGTTTAAAAAAAGAAAGCATAGAGGTTAAGTCTTTGTGTGGTCACTAGAGTAGTGCCACTGATTTCAGCCTATTATTGAGTTAAAACTTATACCCGTTCATGTTTGAGACAGAGATGGACCTTGGTTTCTTGAACAGTTACATACTGATCCAATTGAACCTTTCCTCCCGCTTAAGGATATGTACAAAATGGCCTCACATTTAAGAAATTTAAAACTTGATCAATTTAACAAAAATAGAACAATATGAGGCCAACATATACATACAGAGAGTTAAAGAGTAGTCTTACCAGCGATGACAGCTATCTTTGCAAGGTTCAACAGGCGCTTTCTGTCTGCCAATGTTGGTTCATGAATCACATGGTCAGCAGCTTCCCCATCTTCAGCTGATGAAATAGAGCTCTCATTTTCAGAGAGAGCTAAAACATGAAGAGTTTCTGATGCTGAGGAAAACTGATGAAGAAACACTTCGTGAAGCCAAAGAAGATGACGGTGATACTTCAGAAAGATTGATAGCTCTTCTTGGAACTCCTCACCAAGCCTTAAAATCTTGGAAAATTGCCTCTTCTCACATAGTTGTTTAAATACAAACTGACAGAAGCCTCCCTTAGGCCCCATGCTCTCATGCTGTGTAATAAATCATTTACGTTATAACCACATAAGCCTCGATTAAGATAATGAAACACCAAAAATTAAAACTTGCATCAATGATATCTACAAAGTAAAGAAAAGGAAATATAAACTGACTATGACAACCAAAACAATAAGAAAAGACAAAATTTACAAAGTACGTAGTTCTGCACATGTATCAATCCATAAAACCCTATAAGAATGAGAAAATATCCATCCACCATATGATAACATCCAAACTCCAACACATGATACCAAGTTCACTTACATATTCTTAATTATTTTTAAGAAGTAGAGGGCAACTTCTTGACAGATAATCAAGCCATAAATCATGGACAAATGAGTGATGAGAAAATTTCTCTCTCACACACAAGAACGATCACTGCAGATGCTCTAGAAAATGGACAAAAAGAAATAGAAAGCATGCAAAAGTGAACAAACATATCGTACCATAAGATTTCTCAGCAGTTCTGAATCATTAAGGTCACAACATATTTTCCACATAGTTTTGTAGCCTTCATGCCGTTTTGCAATAGACAGCAAACTTGAAGAAAGCTTTCTGAGCATTTCTACATCTTTATCTTCAACAAATTCATCCAAATCCTGGAAAACCAATCAGTTTTAAGAATGCATAAATATCCACCAGCAGGTTTAAAACAAGGAAAAAATGACCTGAAAATGTGTTGACCTGGTAACGAGCTCCCAAAGAGCCTCTGACTTGTTGATAAAGAGAGTCTAGAAGTGAATCCCTTCTATTCCAATACTCATTCAACAGACCTTTGTGCTCTTCTCCACGCTCAACTGTTGCTGTGATAGCCCCACTATATGCTTCTAGTAAAACTTCACAGAGTGCTTCTAGATGAGCACACACATCTGATTTTGCAGACATATCAAGTCCAGGAGTTTCATTTAGCAGCTGGAGAATGAAAGCTGCAATGCTCCACAGCCCATTACGTACAACATATTGAGAAGACCAAGGTGTTAAGCCTTCAGGTGGTGGATACCACATGCGATGCTCATTTCTATAGTGCATGGCCGTGCGAACTATAGTAACACATACATTTGAGAGTTCACTTGTTCTCTGGATCTGAACCCCATGTGGCTGTTCTACACTAATTACATACTGCAGTTGTTTGTCTAAGCAATAAAATACCTCTTCAAGATCAGAAACCTTACTGTAGAAGACTTCAGCATTGTCTCTGTCCATCAGAAGCACAGTATTACGGCGAGCTCTTTCACCAACTAATTGAATAAGATCCCACAGGGCACCTGAAATTTGAATCTCTGTACGGTTCTGGCTAATCATGCTTTGCAGTTCCCTGAGTTGGATCATTCCAGCAAGCTTTTCACCATGCTCCAAGATGATTTGCAAACAGTGTCCTGTTAGCATGAAAAACAAATTAACTCATCTTGAAACACTTTTAAGTTTTTTTTCCCCTAAAAAAAAAGTGTAATCAAGCAATGTCATGAATTGTTACATGTTCTGCTAGAAATTTAAGGGGAGGCAGATGGTAGATCTATTCCATTTTCACAAAATAACAGTAACAAGATTTCGTGCTCTGACACACTATATGTAAGGTGGGAAAAAAAATTCCAAATCTGAATAAGCACTGCAAGTCATGGCAGCAGATCGTACTCTGTCTAGCACATAACTCCTCATGACACTGGGACAAAGCTAGAAACTGCAGAAACTTTTCATGCTTCTGCTGCTTATCCTTGAGCTGACTGGATACCATAGACAAAATCTCAGCACCTCTAGTTGTTGTCCAATGTTTAGCCAAGGTGTCCACAATAGCTTTGCTAGTCCGGACAAAAACACTTGTTTCTCCATCTCTTTCAAATGCCCCAGAGTTTTGAAGCTTTTCAAATGAACCATCAACCTGCCCAGATAACAGAAAATCATGAAAAAGATGACCAAGTAAAGCCTCTGATTCTTCATCTTGGGCTGATCGACGTGCAATCCCAGTTGTAACAGCCTTTTGTCTATCTCTAGCAGCCCAGGCATCAGAGCTAACTCTTCTAGGACCTGCCAACGTAAAGTTTCTTCTCTCTTCAGGTACTGATCCTTCATTGGAACTTCCTTTCCGTGACAAGCTTCGCTCAGGTGGTTCAACTCCACCAAGTACAACAGCCTTTTCTGGTATTGCCCATATTCCAGCTTTCTCGGTCAGCACAACCCATGCACCATCTTCACCATCATCTGATGAAGGAAGAACTGAAGCATCAAGAACTTTTCCGGCATCATAAGGCAGGTCAAACTGATATAGTCGAGTAGAGTTCCTATAATAATGCGAGACTGTTGCTGTTCCGTCACCAGAAAGTATGATTGCCGATCCTGGAGGCTTTCCCCCGACCCTAAGCCTCATTGAGAATAAGAAGTCCTCCTCTTCTACTCTTGCCTTTGGAATTATCACTTGGATAGGAGCTTTTTTCTCTAAGACTCTTTCATGAATATCAGAGTAGTTGTTTACCCCAGATTTATATTGCATGGCCAGCAGAGAATACTGTGTGTAACTTGAACTGCTGACACGATCCTTACAGAAAGTGGCAACAAGAATCGTAATCACTTTACCGTGACTGTCTACTTGCACATCCAGAGGCCAGATTCTCTTCTGACCAGCCAAATCCTTTTTTATACCCAAATCACCATCGGTTCCAACAATTTCATGAGACCAGAGCTTTGACACATTCAAATCAGGGAAAAGTTTAATATTGAAGCACTGTATCTCATGATCAGTCAGCAACAAGAACTGCCAGTTGGGTTCCTTAGAAGAAGATAGAGAGTAACCCCAGGTTAGTGACCTTGGATAACCCTTGCTCCCTGCAAGTTGCCCACCATCACTGCTATGAGATGATGCACCAGCCAACTCATGATATACTTTGCTACGGTGGATACCAGCAGGGCTGCAGTAAAACAGCCAAAGCTCACCACTTGAACTACTTGTTAGGGCAACACAAGACTGTTGAATACCAGGAACCGCAGAAGCAATCATGGAGTTAAAAGTACGCAATACAATCAAACTATTCCTGACCCTGTTCCCATGCCGCTGACCATTAGGGGTAGTCTTCCCATCAACAGGCGAAGAAGTAACCTCTGATTCATCAGATGATGCAAGACTAATAACCAGATTATTTACACTTTCACGAATATTAGGCCAGAATACAAGAGCTCCGGTTTTTTGGTTACACAATAAAATTCCAGCAGAGTTCCAATGTCGTGCAACTTTATTTGTTGGCACTGAGGTGCTGTCCCAATTAACAACACTTAGCAACCAATAACTACCCTGATAAGAATTTCTACCAGTATGTCCCTGATCCAAAACATTCGAAGGGATCTCCAGAGCAATGCAATTGTTTAACGCTGCAGACGACAAGTAATTCCAAATAAAGAGTCTGCTTCCACAGATAATCCAGGAAAGGCACATTTCCCTATCTATTCCACCAGATATACAAGCATCACCTGCCAAAAAAGAAATTAAAAGAGTTTGTAATCATCTTCTCCAAATAAATAGTAGCAAAGAGAGACTTGTCGCTGGAGCCAATTGAACTGACCAGGAATGTGCTTCCGAAGAATGCTGGTCTGTTCATCACGAACAACTTGGGGAAACTCTCCAATAAATACAGGCTTAATAGGATCTACCACATCAACTTTCTCACTTTTGCCTGCAGGTGGAATTCTAGGGACCAAAGAAGAAAATGAAAAAAAAAAAAATCACAAAGTATTAAAAAGTAGCCCCAAAACATATGTTACACCAGAGATATGTTAGGAACTGAGGTTTTGTCACTTTTAATCCACAACTCCTGTGGAACGAAATCACTAACTATCAAATATAAGTAGGTGCTTGCCAACTAAAAACATATAAATGTTTACTAAACACTTTCAACTAATATAAGCTAAGTAGAAATACAACAGTTACAAACATAACCTTTAACTGTCGTAGGCATAGGCTTAAAGTTGTGACAGTATTTAGCAAAATGTTTATTGGTTGGCTATCCCCACACTAATACTTAACGGTTAGTGATTTCATTCTACAACAACTTCATTAAAAGTTGCATCACTTCAGACAATCGTATAAACAATAAATGGTACGAGCATTAGCTAACATTACTCGGAAATTTAGCATAAAAAACAACGAAGCGGAAAATTAAAATTGAAACAAAAATGGGAGCAATTTACATTTCTAGTGGTGAAATGCAATGACCATACCTGGCGAGAACAGATAAACGTGGAGCCCAAGGAGCAGGAGTGCCGGTGCTGGGCCGGTTGGCGATCGAAGTGATGTCGTGTTGAGGTTTACGATTCTCGGCGAGTGGAGTTACCGGTGAATGTGAATCCACTTGATTTCGCTCTTTTCGCCGGCTCAAATTTGCTCTCTTTGTTCCTGGAGAGAACATTTTATTATTTTATTATTGTTATTATTATTATTATTTGGCTTCTTAAGGTTTAGGGTTTATGCGTTGTTTTGCCAGTGAGTAGTAAGCACGACAGCACGAGCCAGCCACTGACTCTGAATGCGAATAGCGAAGTGGGAAGGAAATTTGAATTGCTTTTGATTGTGAGAGAGAGAGAGAGTTGAGATCCACTGAGATCGAGCTCAGGCGATGAGTGGTGGACTGCACTTTTAAGCCCAGGCCTTAGCCGCTCGATTAAATGTGGATATTATGTACTTAGCTTTAAACGCCTCTTTTTTTCTTTTTTCTTTTTTTCCTTTTCCTTTTTAAAGCTTTCTTGTACGTTGTAGGACTTAAAAGAAATAATCGAATTTTACTCATCACAGTTAATGAATGAATAATGATCATTTACTTTCTGGGAATCAAATATATATTTTTAATTTTATAAATACAAATATACAATTGTTATTTTAGGGGGTGAAAAAAAAGGGCTTTGGAAATTTACTTCGAGCCGACTAAAAACGATAGAAACAGTGTACACTTTTTAGCGGTCAAATTTCTGGAGATAGGAAAAAGCGTCAAATTGATTTACTGAAACATGTTGTGGCAAGCTGCAACATAAACATTCCCTTTACAGCAACATGAAATATATGAAGCTACTTAAAAGATAGAGTAGTAAGTACTTGTTATTATTTTGAATCCGGAAAATACTACATATCATGAGCCCTAAACAAATGACAAAATTAATCTCAGTCAAGCAGCTGATAAAAATATTTCATGAGAGGAAAGTACAAGCTATAATCGTTCTGCATGTGAGTTTCTTCACGAGTGATCCAAACTATCAGCATTTCTTTACATGACATTGATTGTATTTTGCTCACAGATATGAGACAATTAGACCAGAACATATAAAAGGGCTTTTGTATCCGTGCTTTAAGTAAGAGAGTTCTCCAAAGAAGAACTATAGACAACACGTTACCAGATTTAAGACAAACATTGAGTTTTTGTTTCCTACTCTGTTTCCTAAACAAAAACAAAACTAGATATACATACACATAAAGCAGATTTTGTATCATGGTTCCAGCTTCAAGGAAACAACTCGCGACTGTCTGTTTCGCTTTGCCACCTTCACAAATACTACAGAGAGGCAAGATGGAGCCCACCAAGGTCGGCGAACTTTTTGCTCCCCTTTTAGACAAGCCACTAAAAATGTATTTTGGTGTCAACGATGATAACGTAAAACGCCCAAAAATACAATAACAAATGAGAGAAAAGCTATCCATTTAACAAGTACACAAGATTATAGTCTTCTGAGGAGACAAACATCATCAAAACATTAAAATTTATGGAAGAAAGTATGGCACTACTCTCTTCAATATCCCATAAATCCAATTTCATTTCATTTCATTCAAGAAAGGCAATCTTTTTCTCAACTATTCTCTATCATTTGTTCAAACAGCTTGAATTGATATGAACATATTTTATAAGTTACTTGATACCCATGTAATGACCATAAGACTCATCACTAGCCAAAAATTGCCCCTCTTTCAAATAATCTAATATGCAAGTCAATTAAACATTCTCTCAAACATAATGTTAACTTCATGTTCATAATAGGCCAGAACTTTTTCCACAGGAAGAAAGACAGAGAGAGAGAGAGAGACAGAGGGCAACCTTTTATTCGTCTGAGTTCCTTACACAATGTAATGAAGTCGCCCCACTTCATATGGCACCGCCTTATAAACCGAAGAATTTGTTCAGTCGTGAACATTGACATGCCCTCCAAGTATTCGCCATTGACACCATTCTCTTTGAAGATCTGACGATAGCCACCCAGATTTATCTCTTCCAACCATAAACCAACATCCTGAAAAGACAGCAAGGTCAATGCATGAGGCATGTCATTAAACCAAATATTCACACTTTTTGTTTTCTTCCATAAACCAAAAAGGTCAAAGCATCAAAAAGTCTTTTCATCAGCACAAAGTAAATGTATTCGAGTAATTTCAATAAGTTAGGTTTCCAAGTCCATTCCCACTATTAATGCTCGTTCAAATTATTTCATGTAATTCTTTCTTCAAAAGGCAGGCTGCTAAGTAATTATAATTTTTATTTCCATGTTTAATCACACCATGTCCTTAGCATCCAGAGAACTTATGAACAAGGCAAATCACAATTTTGTCCATCTTTATCACAGTTCATTAATAAAATCCATGCTATGAGCACATAAATACGACCAATCAAGCAGATAACATTAGCCTTCTCTGTTCTCCTTTAAGAATTGTCCTGTCTACAAGCAATAAATTCCATATATCCTACAATTGACCAGTAGTGGGTGACATAATATGTTAAGACTGGTTTTATGATCGTATCTAGCTAAACTAGAGCCCTAAAGCATCTTATAAGTACCATCAAGAACTGTTTCTTATCTTATTACTCAAATACATCTCCAGAAGATTCAAGACAACCTTATAAACATAACCGTTTACTGGTACTCTTAACAGAATCTCTTTGCAGTAGCTGTTATAGTGCAACCAAAACTTCCCTCCCGGGCATGCAATACTCTCTCACAAACAAAAGACCGCTAAGATGAATATATTCTGTGACCAAACTTCACAACTTGTGTTGCATATTTCATAACAAAGGTATAATTGAATCTGAACTCAGACCCAGATGATATCTGACCATGAAAGAAATGATTTGACACAACTACCCACTCTTACTTCTCGAGTTGCATAGCCTCACACACACCGCAAACCTTCCACACTTATCGCATTTCCTGATCATCCTCATCATTAGCATTCAACAATTTAAACCACAAGCAAAAAGCCATTGTTACCAAGAGAGACTCAAATCATCAACCAATACACAGAGGCGATCATTTCTACCCAAACCGGCAAAAATCGACCTTCACTAGACAGTCAATTTAGGATAAGAAAACCCAATATCTTCCGTCAAAAGCCCGCTGCTTAAAAAAAATTTTTCCCCAATTAATTTTTTTACTTATTCAATAATCAACTCACCAATTCATTTAAAACTGACAGCCCAGTCAATATCGCACTTCCTATTTCACAAATTCAATAATTACCAAATGAAAAAAAAAAAACTGGACAAACAGATAAATGGCATCAGACGAGATCTAATTCAACAAAAGGAGATCCAAAATAATTAAGCAAACGATTTCGAACTAAAAAGAAAAAAAATCAAAAGAGAGAATGAAGTTTACCTCAACAGTCCAGATAAAGAAATCAAGGGGCTCAGGTGGCTTCTCTTTGCTCATAATTCTTTAAAAACAATCCCTCTAGACAAAATTTTTTCCTATCATTTACAGAACAGAATATCAAAAGCTAAAATTTCGGATTCGCAAAAGGGGATTTATTAGAGCCACAGTTACAGATCCCAAAATAAATAAATACTATACCCTTTTTAGTTTTTTTAAATCATTATTACAATAAACAAATATATATATATAAAAATTAAAAAGAGAGAGAAAATTACGGAACCCACCGTATACGAAGGTTTAGAAATTTAGCGGTTGTGTTAGAATTTCTTCATTTGAAATTGAATTGAAAAATTGCCAATTTTTTTTTTTTTTAAAAAAAAGAAAGCAAAGCCAATGCGGGTGAAAATGCTCTCTCTCTCTCTCTCTCTCTCTCTCACTCACACACACACACACACACACGCACACACACACAGAGACAGAAGCTTGGCTTTTAGTTTTACTTCTGCCCACACACACTTTGTGTTTTATTATTATTATTAGTTGATAGAAAATTATTTTAATGTAAATGGGACCCTTTGTTTTTGGCTTCTTTGGTTGTAATGTTTGTTATATTATTAGTGTGCGAATTAGGTTTTGCTTTTATTTATTTATGCCCGTCGTTATTTTAAAATTACTAATTACAATCGAAATTCATCGTCACATCGTGAAACCGATAGTTTGTTATAATTTTATTTTGGACGGGGATTTGACCAAAAGTCGTCACGCATGGATTGAATAATGCGATGGCCTCAACCAAGCTCTTTGTCAAATTTGTATGCATCCGACTAATTTGCCCGCCACTGACACTTTAGGTCTAATGGTGACTCTACTACTCAGTACTCACATTTGGTAAAAAAAAAAATTCTGAAAAATATAATTTAAAAAAATAAAACTCTCTATACATATATTTATCATTTATGACAATATAACCGATAAATCAATTTCTATTAATAATGTTGTGAAGAAATCTATTGATGTTTTATATTTTTTTTAATGTTGTGAAGAAATCAATTTAGCTCTTAAGGGCGTAAGTGAATAATTTTTAAATAATTTTATTTAATTATTCATTCGGATTCAAATCATTTTAAAAAAAAATGAGTGACAAGAAAAAGAATTTGGGCTCTGACTATCCCTTAAAAACTAAAATAAAATTGATGCGTTCGTTTAACACAAAAATAGTTGGGTAACGGAGTAATTATAAACAATAATAATAATAAATCGAGATTAGACAACGATTACTGTACAGAAAACTATGCGCAATCATCACCAAAATTATTCACACGGACACGTGCCCCCGTCCTGTAACATTTATGAGCCAATGCAGTCCAGAAAGTGGAGGATTGCGATCGGCTGGTGGGGTCCATCAGATAAACCCCCCCCCCCCCCCCCTCCCCCAAAAAATCAAGCGATCAACGGCCTTGATGTGGGGAAAATAAAAACTCTTTGAAGGAGCATTTAGTTAATGCCGACCATGCTAATGTGCATGTGCGGCACGTGTGCGTTAGCGACTCTGGCGTTCGGAACCATTATCACCATGATTGAATATGTCCTGGACCACATATGCTGGTGTTTTATCTTCAATTCAATTACGCAAACAAAGCAACGCAAACATTTAATCTTTTTCTTGCTATTAAAAATACTAATAATTAATAATGAGTAATAATATAATCATAAATTTTTGTACAAATTTATTTTGTACAAAATGATATAACATGATAAAATTAGTTGAATTAAATATCACTTGACCCACATGATTTATTTTTATTATTTTATATTTTCATTTAACCAATCTTATCATACCACATCAGTTTATACAAAATAAATTTGTACAAAAATTTATGATTGTATCATTACTCATTAATAATACCACCGTAACTCTTTAACTTCTTTCAGATATAAATTAATGGCGAATACAATCGTAGTGTAAAATTAAAAGTTAAAAATAAGTCCGAAAAATACATTTGTAACTGCGAGTTTCTACTTAAAAGTTTAAAGCACAAATAAATAAAATATTGGACAATAATAAAGTTCTTAAGTTTGACATCTAACACTTTCAGAAACGTTGATCACAAAATTCTTTGCATAAAAATTATTCATTTACAATTTAAGAGTGCAAACCATCCACACCTTAAATTTTTCAGTATTTAGTAAACACAAAAATGTTTACTTCATTGCTAATGTCTATCAAGCACGGCCAATTATATGCATATGCAGATTTAATTGAGTCCTAACTCGACTGATTAGACATCAATGTGACTCATTTGACATACTTGGGATTAATGGAATCCTACTTCGCAATTTGCATAACCTGTACTATACTAGGAAAATGATTGTACGCTATTAAAAGCGGGGGAAGAAAATAAAAAAAGATAGAGCTTGACTTAATTAGGAGATTAGAGACAAATGCTCGAGGATTTTTGCAGTTCCTGGCTGAACAACCAAGTTGTACATATAATTGGATTAATAATAGTCTTCATTGTTCCACCCGATATTAAATTACTGTAAATCCATAGACAGCCCACATGGAAGACAAAGACAACATGATTTGATTTGGTGCCCCCTTTGTTAAAAAGTGCAATGACCTAATTCACATAACAAGGTCTTTTTTAGTATCTGCTAGGCTAATAAGAATACTTACCTAATAACAAAATGGAAATGTTTATTAGGTTCGCACAAGTTTAAGGGAATAAAAATTAAAAAAAAAAAGTTTGAACTTATGATGGAGATCTTACATTCAAGGGTCCGACTGTAGTACCCCAAACGTATTGTGCTCCACCGGACACCAACAGATTGTCAAAATCAACAAAATCTGCCCATCTGTTAGTTCCGACTGTTAGTTCCCAGACTGTTGCGTAGAGTACCCATAGACTGCCCAAATTCAATTCATCTTGTTATCTTTGAAAAAACCCTGCAAGGCCAAAACATACTTGTACAGTTTGTACAAGCACTTGCAGACATTTGCTGCAGATCATACCTTAAGATTCTCAAAATATACATATATGGACTTGGCAGTAGTTAAAACGGGCATTTTTGGTAGGCCCAGAGAGAATATCATTCCAAACAGTTTCATTAAACAATAAATATCATTACATTTCTCAGTTAACTGATGCTTCGGTCCAAATTATTGGTACAACTACTATATTTGTCTAATTTCATTGGCAGTATGGATGTTATCCACCCAAAATTTGTCTGTTAACTAGCACCAACCAAATCATTGCAGGGGACGGGTCATGGTTTTCACTTTTCACTAAGATTTATTTGAAGTAGCATAGGCTAGATGTCCTACCAATCTCTGAGCCACATCCGACCTTGAGATAAGATAACCACGCACAACATGTTCTCTAAAAAAACTTGGAAGTTGGGACATCAGAAAGTAATTGACGGAAACCACACGCAAGGCAATATATTCATGCTCTAAGAACCCGAAAACACTGCATAATCTTATGGCGTTTTTACATCAGTTAGCAAGAAACCTGACGGCATCAAATTGCTAAGTTAGTAGATAATTACAAAGCAATACCAGCTATCACATTTAACAGGATCACATTTCTGTCACAAGCCATGCCAAAAAAAGGGGTTTCTTTCTCCAACTTTTGAGTAACTTCACACACACAAAAAATAATAATAATAATAATAAATAAGGAATGGCACCCTGAAGGATCTAACCTGTTATTTTGAACAGAATGATATACACCCCAAATCAAGAGGAAATAGCAGCTGGACTGAAATCTGAAACAGCTCACATGTAAAACCTCCAAGACCCTTCTTCTAATAGGTTGTCTTTTCAGTTGGAGGAATTCCATACTCCTTGAATATAGCCAACCTAACAGATGAATCACAGCTTCATCTGACTGGTGACTTATCTACGTCCAGGCCATTGACCTAAGCAAGAACCTCAAATTCACTAGATTCCAACTCAAATCACTGTGGTTCCCAGAGAAAATTCAGATTGTGAGGCAATGAATATAACGCATAGATTCTTGTACAAGGAGCACCTGAAACAATCAAACCTCAGAAACCACTGCTAGACGATGCACTGCCTGATCTAACAGTGCCATTGATAGTTTTGCTAATGACCCCCTTTCCAAAATATTCAGCAATTACAGAAAAACCATCCTTTGAGCTCTTCACTTGCTGGAAAAACCGATCTTGATCTTTGGAATTCTGCTCCAAGCCTCTCTTCATTTCCATAACAGCCCTGTATTCAGGAGCACACTCTGGGCATTCTTTTTCGTTGTCACCAAGGCAGCGTTGATGGAAAGAGTGCATACACATAAAGTGTACAGCGGGGAGATCAAGGGTGAAGGTGCAAGCAGTGCACTTGCTGAGCTGAAAGATTCTGGCATTTGTCCTGAGATCATGAATTTCTTTCCTCATAGCCAACGTATCTTCCTGCACAATATCCACTCCAACTTCAATAAAGAATATTCTAAAGATAGTAGTTAGATATAAATGATTACATAGAGCAATTTTCTACAACAAAAATGTTCAAGAAAAAACACTCAGAATACTGAATGATGATTCCTATTCACATCAGGAGAACAAACATTGTCCAGTGTCAGAATTATAGAAGTAAGATACAATTTATTACACATCCTCTCGTCGGCAATTTAGTTATCATCAAGTCTTTATAAAATGATACATTCGTCTTTCTTGATAATTCGGCAATGGTCTTAGCACTTATCACAAAAATGCAAAACAATCAGTTTGTCTCGAAAGCAGTCCATTTCGAAGCGACATTAATACTGCCCAAGACCAAGAATTTCCATGCTTGGCCGTTTCGAATGGTGAATTGTCACATTATTTCAGGTTTTCTTAATTTTGTGTGTCTTTTCTTTCTTTTTTTTCTTTTTTTTCCTGCACAGATAAATTTATGTTTGAAAGGTTGTTTTAGGTCAACAAAGGAATTATTGCGACCAAACTTTCCAGCGTACCCCTCTCAAGGAAAAGGTATCATTTCAGTTGACAACTTTGCAGGAGTATTTAATTTGAGGATTAGGGTATAGAACATAAACTAGGGATATAAAGCAACACGAAGCAAGCACCAACCTGATAATTCTCTATTGCTCGCCGGTCCCCTTCAATTAGCTTTGATTCCTGTTCGAGCTTCCGAGCAATATAATCTTTTATGACAGAGAGTGTGAGACAAGGATTCCTGGACAGAGTTTGAAGAACAACAATAGGTGGCAAGATGTCATCCCTTTCAATATAAGTCAAAACTTCCTTCACTTCTTTGGAGCAATCTTCTCCAAGTTCACCAAAATATTTCAGCAGATCTACCCAAAGAGAAGGATCCCCTCCTTTACCTGAATCCCCCAGCCTTTTGCAGCAAGCAATTAGTCCCTCATGGTCATGGGCCTGCGTGTAGCAAGCAATCACCTCTTTATAGAGTTTCAACTTCTCATACAAATACAGAAGCCCGTCCTTAAATGCATTCATTTCACAAAGAATTATAGCAAGATCAACATCATAAAGTGGATGTTCCAGTTCAGAAGGCCATGCAGCCTTCAGCAAACGTAAACCCTTCTCACGCCTTTCCAAAACATCCTTCCCCTTATATGTATCTTTACCATCAGCAGTTACTTCTCCATTGTATTCTGCTTTCGGCCGCCCTGATCCTGATCTAAGTCTAAGATCTACCCCATCATTCAGTTGTGAGATTGATGGAAAGTTCAAGTCATAGGACAAGTAGAGTTCCAAGAGAGTGTTATGAATTTCTACTTGAGCAGGTGAGTCTTTCACCTTGTTAGTATATTTTTCAAGAAAATCCATAAGAGACTGAGGATGATGGACAAAAATGTTGAGAAAATCAACAGGAGATGGCAACATGGACATGTACATACTGCTTGAAGCTCCTCTTTTGGTCGATTCCCCATCTTCAGTACAAAGCCTCAGAAGTATGTCAATTGTCTCCATGGGCTTGTGCTCTATGAGAATCTTACCATACTCTTTGACAGTCACCCCAGCTTGACTTGGGTCTAGGCTTGAAATATATTGCAAGGCTTCATCATACCTGCCAAGGTCTTCAAGTAAAATCTTCAAATACAATTCATGCTTCCCTGCCTTCTTAGCAACATACATGGCATGCTCATGGTAATTGGCAGCGCGGCAGACCCTTATAGCAGTCTCCACATCAAATTTATGTTCCCCTACACCATCTTCACCTTTTATGAACATATTCAATTTTTCAACATCTTTCAATTTGGTGTAGCAATTTAACAAAAGAGTAGTATGATCTTTAGAAGCAAACCCCTTTTCATGTAACTTCTCCAAGTAATTTGTAAGGTTGTAGATCCTTTGTGCATCAAGAAACTTTTGTATTACATATGAAGGTTCAAGGTGACCAATGGTAAGAATGTACTGCGACATTGCTTCGTCGTAGTCTTGTTTGCTATATAGATGATCCCCATACTTCCTCAGCACTTCAGCAGTTGCAGCCGCATCAGCTTGCTGACTCTGTACAAGATTTATAGCTACTGTATAAAGGTTTTTCTTAAAGAGCATATCTAACTTGCTCTCCATGTCCTTCTCCCCAATGCACAAAACTGACTTGTCAGTCATTACAAGTATTATATTACCCCATTCACAGAGCATGTGAGAAACTTCCTTAACCACTAGACTGTGGGCTATTAAACGATTCTTCAGGTCATAGACATTGAAAATATTCTTGCTATTTCTTTGATCTGCAATGACACATAAAAGGTATCCACGGAACCACCCAAGGAGTTTCTTCTCCCCTTCAAAAGCCCAACAAGGACCTCGTCCGTCAACTTCATAAAAGTACACAGCCTCAGGTCTGCCAATAATCAACTCCTGTTCAGAAGACAACACAAAAAAGACTGTCAGCCAATTAAAACAGTATGAATAGACAACTTTTTGTATAGTGCAAAAAGTGAAGGACATCTGGAACTGCATACCAAACGATCGCTCATAGCTACACTGTTGGTACTGCATCCAATGTTATCTAGAAACTGCCGCTTAGGTGGTTGGTTCTGCAAACTGAATAAGATGACTGAATTTGGGGTCACAGCAAATAACTGAAGAGCTTGACCATCCACTCTGAATCCTAAACCCATAACAGAGCACTGATTATCCACCTGAAGCTTGAAACGCGTGATACGCTCCCGTGCAATATCCCCTTTAATACAATAAATACAACCATTGTCTAACCCAATAGCTATAAGTAGTATTGGCGGAGCTTCTTCTAGTACTAGAAATGACGTTATCTGTATCATATCACAATTTCCAAAATCACAAAAAGGCAAGCAAAACGACAATGTAAAAGTACCAACCACCTTTGTTCATTTAAACAAATTCGAGGTATTTTCAGGATAAAGGAGTTGGTGTAACTTAAGCTGTAAAGCTTTAAATATTAAGCAGAAGAATATATGACATTACAGTAAATGTCAATAAGCAAGTGAAAAATATGCTACCTTGGCTTCAGGAAACTGACTGGTAAATACTCGCAAAATTCCAATACAATCAGGACTCGTGGAGCTGGTTCCCTCCGGTTCCATTTTATCAAGGTCGAAAACTTTAAGACACATAGCTGATTGCTGTGCTGATACTTGCTCATCTTCACCAACCGTCACCAGAAAGTTTCGTTGCTGTTTCACCAATTTAAATGAATAATTCACATCAATTCCCAATTACATCAAACAACATCACTATCACACTGCAAACTCAACTTCCTTTGCCTTCCTATGTTCTCTTTAATTTTCACGGTAACCAAGCAGAACCAGGAAAATTTAAAAAGAAAGTGCGAAATTCAAAATTGAGGGGATAAGGCGGACCTTGAGCTGCTGGAGGAAGAGGACGGAGGAGGAGTGAGCTTGGAAGCCGAAATTGAACTTGAGGCCGCGATCAAGGAGGCTTACGGTACCGTCGTCGCAGCCGATCACTACCTTTCCTCTGCCACTTGAGCAGCACGTGATGTTTCCACTAACTTCCTCCGGGATCGTGCTCTTTCCTCCGTATTTCTCCTCGAAGAAATCGAATTTCCTCCACTGGTACATTTTCTCTTTGAACGATCAAACGGCTCTCGTTTGGATCCGACGGCGGGCTGAGATAGATCGACAAGTGCAATTGCGCAATTGCTTTGCTGGAGATGTCGTTTTTTCGGTTCTTTTTATCCGTGCTCGTTTCTGTGGTGCGTGCTATTTTTTCACATGCGACGATGTCGTTTAGTCAGGTAGAAGGAGGCTCTCTGTTCGACCTGGATTCCTTTTTATTATGAGTAGGACTGCTGGCATCCTCTGGAACCGCTTTTCAATTGAAATTATTTAAATAAAAAAATACAATATTTTCTTTTATTTTTAGATGAAAAATTTATTTAACATTTAAATAAATTATTTTTTAATAATTTCTTACAGAAATCTTATTTTATAATTTATATTTATATTTTAAATTTTTGCATATTTAAAATTTTTTTAAAGAATTACTGGAGATAATAAAAATATTTTTAAATTTTAGAATCTGTATGTATTTAAAAATAAATACTTAACAGAAATACTCTTTATTAGGAAAAATTAAATGACAAGGTAATTGATTTTTAATTTATAAGTTAATATTCAATAAATTAAGCTAGGAATATTTTATGGAATAAAATTCAAATGGGTGCTAGAAGGAACTTTTAGGGGGTGATAAAGAATCTCCGGTCTCTTAATATTGGGGCACTTGCATACTCAAACGATATCGTATCAGTCTTTAATGTTTCTGCCGGAATGGGCCTGTAGGAAATGAATTGTTACGAAACCCAATTTAAGTGATTGAGTTGAGACACTTCGTGCTCGGCGCCCCAGCGACACAGAGGATCTAGGAAAAAAATAAATAAATGTGATATTTAACCCCCCTCAATTTTGTTCATCAGCCACTATTTTTTTTAATTAATCTCATTTATTTTGACAATTATTCTTGTTAACTAATAAAAATAATTAAAAATAAATGAATTCTAGAAATCCTACCCACTTTCCACCACTGCTGTCATCATCTTAACTCACTGCACCACTAGCCCTTAGTCGTCAAATGACTCTACTAGCAAGTTTCCAAAGAGCCGCAAACTAAAATCCCAAATTTATTTGAATTGATCTTAATGAGATTGATATTATGGCATCAAAATCAAAATAATATCAAATGAAAAGAGGCAAAAATAATTTCAGTATATAATCAAGAAATTATAAATGAACTGAAATGAATGATAAATGATTAAAATCAGTCAGCAATAAAGTGGCTGAGATTGAAATGAATGATTAAAAACTGTGACTTGAGGTTGTCAAAAGTAATTATGGTTCTTAGAATAGTTTTTATTTTTTAATTAAATTTTTATACATTAATAAGGATAATACTGAAAATAAATAGGATTAATTGAATAGTAGGTGAGAGAAATTGAAGGGTTAGATATTATCAATGAATAAATAAATAATTAAAACACATTATGTCAGAAATTATGTTCGTAAACAAGACTGAATTGAGGATAAACGTTATTTTTATCAACAGTTTTACTCTTTTTTTTTTTTTACAAAATCTAAAAGTCAATGCTAAAAAAAAAAAAGGTCAAATAAAATTGGGGCATAGGGCAGATAATGCAAAGTCAAGCATTCATGTTATTCACATGATAAGGGCAATCAAGTGTTAAGGACTGTTTAGTTATCACAATTTGTGGCCTCGGTTTCATCCACATGAAGATCAGAAGAAGACAGTCCAATCAAAACGCAGTACATTGTCCAATTTCATGGACTCGTAATAATATCGACGGCAGTCGTCCAATTTTTCTTGTTTTGTCAAGCAACACACAAGTGAACAGCATTTTTTATTTTTCATTTTTCACTTTAAATTTTAAAAAAATTATCGTCCTTGTCCCGAATTAAAATGTTCTTTTAAACTTTGACCCAATAAAACTTTACCTCTGTGACATTTTAACCCTCCCACAATTTCGAGTCTGGATTTCTGCTTCGCCTGTTGATTATAGTAACTGCTAATTATAACTAGGAAGCTTGTCTGGTGTCTCTCAGCCAGTAACATTCCGAATTCCGATAAGGTCCCACCCCCATCCCCCAAGCTTACTGGCAGATTCGCCACTTCAGCTTTTTTGAAAAGGAAAAAAATGTTAAGGAACTATATTTTGCGTGGCCATAAAAAGCCAGGCAGGCCAATTAAAAAGCGTCAAATATCAGCATCAACTAAGATTTGGAAAATAGAATCAGCGGCTAAGGTTGATTTGAAGATGGATAAGATTGGTGTGGAGATAAGCAAGCTAAGAAAAGATCCTCTCCTCCTTTTGCTTTCGTTTCCTTTCAATAGCTTTTACTAAACCCTAGTTTGTTCTCTTTTGCCTGCACCACAAATGCTGCATGTCAACACATTTTCATCATTATTCTGTTATCTACATAATATATATATTATTTAACTATATATACTTTGCAATCCAAACTCAAATTAAAATGTTTAACTATATATTAATATTTGTATTTTGCAATATTGAAAGTTGTTGCTGGGACAATCAAGTACTAATAATACATAGGTAGTTGACCAATCACTTTGATGATGTTGTGATTAATTCTTTTTATTAACACCCAATAACATGTTGAACACATCACCAACATGACAGTCACCATTGGCTTATCTAGTATGTCCTTTCCTTCGAATGGGATTAGATCAAAATCATTCAAAACAAAGCCCTGCAATGTCAGCTTCGTGTAGTTAAAGTAACTGGTTGATTAAGACAATGCTGTCCAAATCACATGTCTACTTAACCTCCATGACATTCAGTATTAGTTATTACCATTTTATATATATGTATAATACAGCGAGTAATGACGTAAATAAAGCAACTTTACAAACACAATGTACGTAATTTTTTTCTTATGGATATCCGTACGTAATAAAATTTAAAATAAAATTATTAAATATATATATATACACACACACATATAAATGAGATGACACCTGATGTGTTACTCTAATTTAATATATTATTGTGATGAAATAATATACAACCTAATTTGAACTTCTTATTATAAAAATAAACGGACGTCAGCATCGGGGAAGTATTTTAGAATAGACAATTATGAACTGCCAAAGGTAAGCGTCGAGTTTTGGATCTTAATTAATCTGGGAAAGACGTGACCCTTAATAAAATACTGACTCCCTGACTAATTAAGAACCGTATAATTATTCTTATCAACATCGAGTCCGGCCTCCGATTTTCTTTATAAGCAACGTTTCGAACACGAAATATATCCCCCCGTTTCGGATTTGTCAACAAATTCTGTTGACGAGGCATGACAATAACAATAATTATACAATTAATCTTGCGTGTAATGCCTGAAGCTTCCATTTTATCATTAATTAACTTTTAATCCCACGTCGCGACGTGCATTCATCTACTCTCAGCACGACAATCATAGGCATTGAAATTTGCGCTGGGTTTATGGTTTGGTCAAAAAAACCTCGAACAGTTGCTTAATACTTGAATACCAAAAATATTTTTAATTATCGTTAAGAGCACAATTATAATTATAATCATAAATTATACTCAGTGGTATCCACAATTTGATCAAAGGCTGTTGAGCACTTATTCGATTAATCTCCCATAATGCAAATATAAATCAATACTATCTTAATTTTATTGATATCCTTGAATTATTTTAAGAGCTATTTTGATAATTTTGTAATTTTTGGTAACATAAAACATAAAAAATCTCGATACCACTTTTATAATTAAAAAAATTTATTATCATCAGAAATGATTATTGAGTTGCATGTAACTTGCTATACCTTTATTATTATCATTAGTTTGTCTTTTAAAAAAACCAATGTGCTCGAGAGAATTATTATTATTATTGAATTTTTTAATTTTATTTTTTACTGACAAGAATAAAATGAAAATGATATACAATAAGAAGCAAATGCGATTGATTACCACTTCACCTATTTTGTCTTTTTCATCAAATCATAATGATAATTACTAACCAATAACAAGTGAAGTACAACACTGTAGTAAGTTTGTATTGTGTGATGGCTGCAAAGAACGAGAGAGAAGTTACGTGGCATAACAAGAGGCCCCTACTCTAACGGGGATCTGAAACGGCCCCATTCATTTCTCCTCGTTCTAAAAATCTAAAATAGATTCTTCAAATCCAGAACCGGTTACCCCCCACTTTTTCTGCCGGTTGAACCGGTCACCACCGCTCGATCTGCAAAAACCAAAATCATCATTTTACCCCTTCCTCGTTTTATATTTCCAATTTTTTTAAATTATTTATTTATTTTTTAATCTCTCTCTCTCTCCCTCTCTTTTTCACGTTATTCAGCAAATCTTGACGCACCAATCACGGAGAAGTGAACTGGATACTCTTAAATGAGGGACCCACAGTTTGCCAGCTAGGATATCAGTGGCACACGGGTGATGTGGGTCCTACTTGTGTTTCTGTCATTCAGTATCTCTCATCCTGATATTGCAAAGCTTTCAAAAATCGAAGCTGTAATTTGCTGCGGTCACGACACGTGGCGAACATGCAGATTCTCAGATGTACTATTAGTTGCAGTAAGTCTATAACCGCGGAGCTGTTACCCCTAAGAAACCATCACCACCGCTCATCTGGTAACGTGGGTCCAAGCTTCACTGCATGTGCGACATGTTGACCCTAGATTCAGTTCACTATGGGACCACCAGTGCTCAGACTGTCAGACCATACTATGTTTGATTGTTGATACTACAAAAATTTTTGATCCAACGGTGTTTGTGATTGGAGTAATAACATCTGTACCCTTAGTTTTAATAAAATTCCAGTTAAGGATATGCTTTGCAATTATTTTGACATTAACCCCAATTCCCAAATTTCATTGGATGCCATCGTGATTAGCTTAATTTGAGCTACGAGGTCCTAAAATTGTTAGCAAAACCATTGATAGCGGTGGGGACTGGAATGAAAAATATTACAGCTTATGTCATACTTGTGGATAATACAAAATGTTGGAGAGCCAGATGTTATTTTACATTTGCAATCGGAAGAAGTTTTTTTTTCAGTGATGTAGTGAGGGCAGTGATGCCAATTACGTAAAACAGGCTGTTTCGGAAATTTAGGCGCATAAACAATAAATTTCCGAAATTTTATGTAACGACAAATACAAGCTGTAAATTATATGAATTATTCAATTATTTATTTATTTCAGAACAACAAAAACATTTGAAAATTAAAGAAAAAGTAATAAAAAAACATAAATAAATATAAGAGTGAGAGACATCAGACGACAAAGAGAGGGAGAGAGTAGTGACTTTATATAATTAATTTAATTCAATATTAATAATTTACTACTAAAAGTCCAAAATCATTCAAGAGAAAAAAAATAAATAAATAGGAATAAATTAAATAATTTTGCTTCATGTGAGATTTCAAAGAGAGAGGGGAAGAGAGAGAGAGAAATGTGCAAATGGCAGAAGACAACTATATATTTGAGTATGTGTTTGATTTGAACTAAAGACAAGGCACCCTTTAAAGCTATCCTTTCTGTCATTTTGCTTTTTTTAAGATTAGTGTCGTTTTTGTTGAGAGTTGAGAATTTCAGAATAGAAGAATAAGGAGGAGGTAAAGAGAGCAGAGAAAAAATATATATGGATATAAAAGAAAAACACAACACTCAGAGAGAGAGAGAGAGAGAGAGTAGAGAAACAGAGACAAGGTGATTGATCAATCATTCATGGCCATGCAAGAGTTTAAGGCCTCGGATTGGTTTGTTTAACTTTGTTTCGTCTTGTTCATCTTCATATGTACAAATACAGCCAACGGTTTTTTCATTTTGTGGGTACGTTGGATCCATCTTCTGCATGAAAAATGGCTACATAGTGTTTTTTTCTCTGTATTCTTGCTTCCTTGGTGTGGAAGATACGTTTTTTTTTTTATATGGGGTTTTTGAGACTTTTGTTTTGACTCTCTTTCTGCTGCAACTTCTTTTTGTTTCATGTTGTTTTGCTTCTGTTAACTGGTTGGTTTTGAGAAATGTTTTTTAGACTCTGATTTAAGTGTTTGAAAATGGATTCTGACCTTAACTGTTTGTATTTATGTATTTATTTCTGTTGCTCATGCTATTCTTCATGGCCAATTCTTCTGTAAAAATCTGATTTTGGATAAGGGCTAGTCTCCTAAAGGTTTCACAACAGTGATTTGAGTGTTATAGAATTTTTTTTTTTCCATTTTTTTCCCCAAGAGAAGTGTTGAATTTGTGTAATGCTGCGGATTTGACTTTGTGGTTTGATAATAATTATATCAGGATACAAGCCCATGAAGGCAGATAAATTTTTTAGGTCATGTGCACTATTTCAGGTTTTATTTTCTGAATTTTAATTTAGGAAGCTACAGACATGTTATGACTGATATCTGCAGTCAGCAAAGAAATTGGTTTGTTTCTTTTAACAGTTGAGATGATATTGTTTCTGCTATAAAAAAAAATTTTCAATTTATTTATACTTATTTTGTGCTAAATTGAGAAATTATTTACGTATATCCGGCTGTTGTTGCTGTTCTTGAACTGGTAAATTATTTTTCCAGCTTTTATATTTGTTATATTTAGCTATTGTTTTGCTGTCAACTTTTCCTTTTTAAATCATGTTGTCTGGATCTTTCTTTTCTTTTTGTGGCTATAAAGCTGCAGTTGATAGTCTTATCCATTGTAATGCTAATTATGGTCAGGTGAATTTAATGAAATTTATGGAATATGCTAGTTTCAATGTTAACCATTTTATCATTATGAATCTTTTCTCTTTTTGGAACAAATTTGTACGTGTCTTTTAGATCTGCTTACTAGGTTCTAAAAGAATTTAATTTCTACGTAGGCAATTTTTTTTTTGGGTGTGTGTTTTGTAAAGTCTTGATTTGATTTTCACTTTGTAATTGTAGGATTGAGGCTTAGACATGGATTTTACAGAGTCTACAAAGGCTGTGTATAATAGAATTCAGAAACTAGAGCCTGAAAATGTCTCTAAGATTATTGGGTATCTTCTTTTACAAGACCATGGTGAGCGTGATATGATTCGATTGGCATTTAGTCCCGATCACTTGATCTACTCTTTGATCAACGAAGCCAAAATGAAACTTGGCTTAGGCAAACCTACAGTTTCTCCTCCGATATCTCCAGCATCTGTTGCTGATCTTCCTTTACAGTTTGCGCCCTTTTCACCAGCTTCAACGCGTCCAGTTTCTTCTCCAGCAAGTATGAGAGCTGCTGCCAGTCCTTTCTGGGACCCACAAATGGCTGCTGATCAGCAACAACAGGTTAACAGTATAGAGTTTGTCCAGCCAGGGTACTCAGATACTGCTGCTGAGGATTTCTGCCTCCAAAATCAGATGCAGTTCTTGACTTTGGAAGATCAGTTCGATTCTGTGAATTCGGTTAACTCAGATTTTTCAAGCAGTTACTTCTACCCGGAGCCTGCATTGGGTCATGTAAGAACGAGTCGAAGGTCTCCTAGCTTGCCTGAGTTTCCTGTTAAGGTTTGCCATTACTTCATTAAGGGCTTCTGTAAGCATGGAAACAACTGTAGGTACTTCCATGGCCACCCAATGCCAGAGAGCTTTTCTCAGATTTTCAGCCCTAATGCAAATGACATTCGAAATGAAGATCATGTTTTCTCACCTGGGTCTCTGGAGAGGCTCGAAGCAGAGATTACGGAGCTTTTGAAACAAAGAAGGGGGTTGCCCGTATCAATTGCCTCTTTACCAATGATGTATTATGAGAAGTATGGGAAGACCCTTCAGGCTGAGGGGTACCTCACAGAGAGCCAGAGGCACGGCAAGGCTGGTTATAGTCTGACCAAGCTTCTTGCTCGACTGAAGAACAGCATTCGCCTCATTGACCGGTGCAATTTGTAATTTTTTTTTTTGTGTCTTCTTGAATCTTAAGTTTACAGTTTGAGAAGTTGAATTCTCAATCAGTATTGTTTTTGTTACAGGCCTCATGGGCAGCACTCAGTCATTTTGGCAGAGGATGTGCCAAAGTACTTGGAGTATTCTGGTGAAAAAAGTGATCCTGGTGGAATTGTTGCTGGTTCCCGGCAAATATATCTTACATTTCCGGCAGAAAGTACTTTTACAGAACAAGATGTTTCAAATTACTTCAGGCAATGATGTTTGGCCCTACATTTTGGACTTAAATATTTTTCTGAACTTGGTTTTTTTGGTTCTAAATTTCCATATTGTGTTGTTGCTTCGTTTTGCAGCAAATTTGGGCCTGTTCAAGATGTTAGGATTCCATGCCAACAGAAGAGAATGTTTGGTTTTGTCACTTTTGTTTTTGCTGACACAGTTAAGCAAATTTTGGCCAAGGGCAATCCTCATTTCGTGTGTGGGGCTCGAGTTCTGGTGAAACCGTACCGGGAAAAGTCGAGGCTTGTTGACAGGTAAAATATTTTCTCTTTGATCATAGACAAATTAATCTAATTTTATTTCCCTGTGATGTGATTAGACTCTATGGAATTTTTATTTTTCCTTTCTCTCATATATTTGATGTTATTATTTATAAATGAATAATTATTGCTTGATATTCCTAAGGACCCAGCTTTGATAAATCATTTCTGGGAATACAAGCATCGCTTTGTAATGATTATAGGCATGTTGTTTCAGTCCCGATCTTTGACTTTAACTACTTTAAAGCATGCCACTCCTTTTCTTTTGATTGGTGTGATTGGTTTCCTTTGAAATTGTTTTACTCAATGGATTCCTTACTGCAGCTGTGTGTTTGTTTATAGTTTTATTATGTTCAGCTTTCTTTTTTAATTGTCTCTTTCAAAACAGCATCTTCATAGTTGGTGATAATGCATGTGAGGTAGGGCCATTACTTTTGAAATTCTACACCCACCCCACCCAACCCCACCCATGGCAAATGCAGATGACAGTACTTATCTTTTTAGAAATCAAACCAAGAGCAATTGAAGTTATTTACTAGAAGTGGCAATGATACCCATTGCTCTAATTAGGACTAAAACATGAATGATTTCATCAACATCAGAAGTGGACTTGTGCTAATATTTAAATTGAAAATTTCAATGTCATTGGATTCATATCATTATGATATTGCCCCTTATACAATATCAAAACAAAGAGTGTTTTCCCGTATCATTTATTTCGTAATCTTCTTTAGTTTGCTTATTTTCTACGTGTTATCTCTGTGATTAGTTTTGAATGTGGTTTTTATAATTGAAAGAAATTATTTGTGCAGGAAGTATGTAGAAAAAATGCAGCACCCTTTGTTTTGCAGTCTGCACTTCACAGATGGAGATACAGAGCTTCACACAAGTGAGTATAACATTCATGCCCTGCCATTGCATCTTTCTTTTTGTTTCTAATATTTTAGACGATTGTTTCATGTCCTTGCTGCTGATGTCCTTCAATTGTGTATTCTTTTTAACAGTGCCAAGAGCGTGCAATAATTCAAGACTACTCCGAAAGCAGCTCATGGAGGAACATGAGCAAGCAATTGAACTTGAGAGAAGGCGTCTTTCTGAGATGCAATTAGCATGTAAACCAATGACCCATCACTCATATTTTGGCTACTCAATGGATGAGTTGCAGGTCTCGGAAGGTACGCTGATCTGACCTCTGAAATATGTTTAACTCCTTATTTCCTCTTCCACTTTTCCTTGACCTCTTATTGTCGACTGATTTATTTGTCCATTGTACCTGTCTCTCTAGCCCCTGCAGAACAAGGTGATTTCCCGTCTGCCGAGCGTTTCAATTATTTGTTGGATGTTCTCAATAATGGTTCCACCAGTGAGGACCAAGTCAGCCATATAAGTACCCATTACAACGACCAGGATAGGTGTGTGTTCTTATGCTTTTAAGCCTATTTTTAGAATCAGTTTGAATTATATAAAAAAATATATATAAAGATATGCTACCTTTTTGGCTAGTGCTCCTCCCACTTTTGGGGAATCAAATGGAGGATAACTTTTATCCTCTAGCGGATATTCAGAAGCAAAGTAGATTTTGGCCCCCATTCTAGATGTAGCAACAGTTTTATGTTTTGCAAGACAGCATCTTCCACCTTTTAACATTGATTTTTTTTCCCCCCTGTTTTGTTTCTTGAACCATTTGCTGCAGCCAAGGACTTAACCTTCCTGAGAGCCCGTTTGCATCTCCCATAGGAAGCGGCATTTCTACAGTTATATAGAGATTCAGAAACAGAATGATTATAGAGGTAGAAGACTCGGTATGAAGAGTACTTTAATGGGAGTAATAAGCCGTCAGCACTTAATATTTTTCTTTCCCTTTACAATACCAAACGTTGATCAAGTCAGCTCCTTAGAGTGCATTCCAAATGAAGGAGAGAAAGTAGTAGTAAGTTCTTCTCCATACTTCATGGTGGAGGATATTGCGAGGAGAAAATTGATACAGAAAGCTAATATGTTACAGGTCTTTTTCTTTTTATGATCCTTATTAAATTTCCTAATTAATTAATGTAATCACAGAAAGAAAGCCGGCGAGCTTGCAGGCTTTTAGAAGAGAATGTAATATATAGTCTGGTCTAGTAGGAAAATATATACATATGAAGGGTGCAGAGAAAAAGAAGAGAAAGTGTAGAGATCTCTGCAACACTGAGATACAAATGCTAATAATCTAATTTTATGCAAAGGCTGCAGCTTTTAACTTAGTATTTGAATCCATGCAACGCGTGCATATTTTGTGGCTTCATTTCAAACGTCTTTATATTTTTATTACATATTGAAAATGATTAATGCAAAACAAGTCGGAATAATCTGTAAACAGGCCCTTAAATTGCGGAGGAAAAAAAATTGTGCATAATCATTGTTCTGCGTTGTGGTTGCTGCATCATTGTGCCAATTTTTTTTTTTTTATATATAAATTTCAATCTTCTTCTTGTATTATTATTATGTCTTTGTGTTTTTGCAAAAGAGACCTTTATTTATCCATCTCAGTCTAGTTGTAATATAATAACAAATTAGTGTATAAATCAAAATTGATTGTCATCCAATAAGATGATTGACTTTTGAGAGTGAGGTCAGAATTGCATGTTATGAAAGTGGGTTTGATGTGGAGTGATTGATGATGAGAAGGGAGGGAGTGGACCTAATTGTGATTTTGTTCAAGATTTGTGGACTCCAGATGGCCATTCTGTTCCATTGACATTTAAAAGAGATGTGTATGGAATTAGCTTTGTACAGCTAGGATTGATAAGTATACATGGGGTATTCTAGTTACCCCATACAGAACTAATAGATAATTAAATAAGTGACAGAGAGAGAGAGGGGGGGGGGGTGAACAAAAAATAAAAAAAAGCATCATTTTAGAAAGAATGACCTCTTGATACTTAAGATTTAGCCTGTGAACTGAAATGGACGTGTCCTCTTCGGCCTATCATCAGTTTACTACGCATTGCTTCCATGTGATGGAAACTAAAAGAGCCCCATTTTGCTTTGAACCCAAATTGTTCTCGCATTGCTTAGTTTAGGCTTGTGTACTACACAGTGTTAGGCTCGCAAATATCTACATTGCCCACAAGCCCAAACAGGAACAGAAGCACATGCGTCCCCGTTCATTATCAGGTGCAATTGAAGTTTGATTTCATGATTCACAGTCATAGTGCCAGACAATAACCTACATTATGAGATGAGCGAGGTACATGATGAACGGAAATGAAGGGAGGACCATAAACAGAAGGGGCCACACCAAAACTGGAATGCAGGCAACATCCGATGTCCTCCAACTGATTAAAGGCATTTGAACATAATTCATCTAATGCTCTAGTGATTGTAAAACAATTTAGGTCTGATCATACAAATATCACATCAGTTCATCAGTAAAACAAAAATTATCACGGTATCACAATTTCTTAGTATAGAATCCCGGTGCAGAACATAGAGATTACATTGACAGGTTCTCAATCTGAGCTGATCACCAGGCCCATGTTATAGTTCTCCTGGATGAACCAAAAGGTATTTCAGTAAACAAGAAGTTAATAATTAAGAAAGCTAGACAGAAGGTTCTTTGGTGAACATTGCACCTCTACAATCATCTGGAGTTAATGTTTCCATTGGCCTATAAACCAAGTGTGAAATATTTTCGCATTCTATCTATATTTTCTTTTATAAGAATGATGAAAAGGGAGTTCAAAACCTAATCTAGCTTTTCTGCCAGACTAGATTTTTGTCAAGCCTTTGCCTCTGGTGCGGCATGAAGCAGCTCGTCTGGAGTTGCGGCTGGGTCCAAATCCCAGCACTTCTCTGGCAAGTTACTTGCTTCTCCTTTAAGTAGGCGAGATGGCACCTGGTGTGAAAACCGTAACATTTCTCTTCTGGGAATCCATCTAATAGCACTCTTATCAGTGTCTGCTTGATATACCGTCTTGAAGCCAGCCAGCTTGATAAGCGGAGTAACGCAAACTCCAAGATCCTCAGAGTAATCATCAAGAACCTCCACCATTTCATACCGGTGCCTTACATCATCTGGGGTCAATCTATTCCAATCCGTTGACCAGTTGCGGTAAACAGCCCATATCTCTCCACTTTTGGGAAATATTCGAACACAACCTCCCCTGCCAGCCTTTTCTCCTCTTAGAAGATGAGAGAAAATGTTGACTTGATCAACAACATCAGAATTATAAGCCCTGAAGTGTCCACAAGATTTGGTGAACCCTGAATCCACCCAATTGACAGAACCAAATTCGCTATCAGTTTTGGAGCTCAAGTAGGTTATGAGAATCTTAAAAGGTTTGATTGAGATGATCTGGCGGATTAGACAGTACAAGCGAGGCATACCATCATCTTCATCATATATAGCCCATATTTGCTTTGGCTTGAAACATTCTTCTGATCTATCTTTGTCAAAATCATGGAAGTCAGGGTCAGGTACTGTTATTGGTCCTGTTTTGGGCTTGGGTTTATTACCATTAACAACCAAATCAGCTCTCTTAGATGCCTCCCCAGATTGCCCAGAATCAGTCTCTAACTTTACATTTTCCACAACAGCTTCTCCAGCCAACCTTATCTCTTCCAATTTCTTCCGAATTTCTGTCCTTGCCTTCTCAATCAACAACTTCCTCGCATCAAATGTTGGTGCAACTGAGCATCGTCTATTTGGGAGTTCAATTGGGCGGGAAAGCTTGGGATCATGCTCATTATTTGCGCTAGCATTAGCAAAATTGACTTCAGTACCAGATTTCACTCCCCTTTCTTCAGACCCGTTTCTAAAATTGGCTTCCACAACCACCTTCCTTCTCTTATCAGGTCTACCAGATTTGGTTAAGATAGGTTCACTGCATCCCGAACTGGAATGTTTTCCTTTGGAGCCTGATTTAACCTTGGGCCCGCCACCATTGATGTTTCCATTAATATGATAAATTGCATCAGCAGTTGTAGTAGATGATCCATTAGGACAGACAATGCCAGTTGAAGTTCCAGAAAGTGAACTATACTGAAATGAAACATTAGACACATACTCATAACCATGGCCAGAATGAAATCCTGCAATTCCATTTCCAGTAATAATAGCAGGATTGGTTGTAACATAAGTTACTCCATCATATCCATGACTTCCATATCCATTGGTAGACATGTATGACCAAGGACTGTAAGGAAAAGAACCATTGACTGGGGCTGCCCCAGTTTCTACAGCAATGAATGTGCCTCGGCAGTTCTTACATGAAAGCCTCTTATTCACATACTTCCGGAGATACTCATATTGAACTTTACAAGAGGTGCATACTGTCCAGAAAGTATCAAGTCTAGTATGTGGAATCGGAGAATTGGGGCAATTGCCAAATCCTGCAACCCCAGAAGCATACACTGAGGACAAATTTGTCTGAACAACCCCGGGTGCCACCTGTTTACTTCTCTTATGATCATAAGAGCTTCTTTTCCCACTATCTGACAATAGTGTCCAAGCCTCAGAAACAAGCTTGAAGGCTCCATCAGCTCCCACACATTTGTTTTTGTCAGGGTGGAGCAATACAGCCATCTTCCTGTACTGTTTCTTCACCGCCTCTTTGTTCGCAGAAGGCTTCAACCCAAGAACTGAATAATAATCGATTTCCCCATTACATTTAATCTCAGAGGCAAAATAAACCTCAAATGTGGCAACCATCTGAGCTATACCCTCCAGCCCCGGACACAACATTTTAGCCTTCAAAGCATAGTTCTTCGCACCAGCAAAATCCTTCTCCACAAATCGCTTCTCTGCGATTTCTTTTGCTCTCAGGGCCTCCTCTATGTTAGCTTCCATGTAGAAATTCAAACGGCTTCAAAACCAAAATTTTCAAACAAAAGCTATGACCAACCAGGCATTAGGAACCTCGTAACAAATCCAATTCTCATGTCTAACTCCGTTCTTTCCTGTGCAAATATTCAGGGAGATAACATTAAGTACAATTCTTTCTTAATATCAAGCTTCAACATTTTCCTCATAAAGACTTTCATTTGACCAGGTCAAAGCCCTTTCAACAAGCAGTACTAACATGACTGACACTAATTCTTTGGTTTTTAATTTGAGATCTGTTCGATTAAAAGCTTAAATATATCAATCAATCAGCTAATGAATAGTTAAAATGAATTTATCAACTGAAGTCGCCATAATAAAATCATTTGCTACAGTTGACTTATTTCCAACTCAACATAAACGATAAGCATCCAAATTTCATTTTCCCCTATTTTCTCAGCTACCAAACACTCACCAGCACAAAAATCAAAAGCCCCATTCATAATTACCACCCAAGATCACAAATTTTTAACTAAAATATCCCAAATCAAATCCAAATCTCACTAAGCTCAGTACTAAAATAAATGCACATGGATCCAAGTTTCAAAATCATAGAAACCCTAGGAATCGATAAAACAAATCTTAACTTTCCACTACAAATATAAAAATTAAAAAACATGCTGCAACATTAATTAAAAAAAATTACTTACTGAGATTTGAGCTGAAATGGAAGTGAAGCTAGACCCAGATCGCCACGTGTCCCATTGAGCTCGAGCAAATCAAGATTAGTGAACTAATTGTGAAACTCAGTGAAGTACTAAAAATAAGATTCACAAAACACTATGAACTTTTGTTCGTTTTTTTTTAATAATGAATATACAGCGAAGTGGAGTGTCAAAATGGTAAATTTTTTGAAAATTTTAGGGGGTTTGTCGAAGAAAAGAGTTCGATTCCGTGAAGAAGGTGAATCGGCGGCGATAACTGGAGATTCCGTCGATAGCCGTCCGCCGATTAGAAAAAATGAGAGGAAAAATTAATAATAAAAATGATAATTTTATTTTTCGGGGGAAGTAAACAGAGTTAATAGTATTTAAGGTGGGGGCTACTATTGTGCGCCGCAGTGCGTATTGTGCATACTCAATTTATTTATTTTTTAGGATAAAAAAATGAAGAAAAACTATTAATTATTACAACTACATGATTTCTTAGGGATGTGTTTGGTGGTGGGTAGAAGTGGAAATGGGTAAAGGATAACGTTTTTTTTTCTTTCTTTAAATAATTAATTTATTATTCTTTGCTTGCATTTAGTAAGATATAATTTATCTAAAACAAAAATTGAGAAAAAGTTTTACTTTTTTATTTACTTATTGTTTTCTGGTTCGTAGAGGAAAAGCAAAGTAAAGATTCTCCAAATGGATATTTATTTTTTTTATTTTCGTGTGAAAGAAACTCATTTGTATTGATAATGAAAATTACCAATTATTCATTTTATTCTGGTAACACTAATAGAAATCTAAAAACCCTAAATATAAGACTAAAAAAAAATAAAAAGCTAGGAGGCATATCAAACTTTTTTTTGAAAAAAAAGAGAGAGAGAGAAAAAGTTCTGATTCTTCTTTTTTAAGAGTTATAGCAGTAACAATAATTTTTAATCTAAATTTAGCAACAACAAAAAAAAAAAAGGTTGGCTTTTAGAAGCTCACTAATGACTTATTATTGGACAGCGTTGGAAAAGATTGTTGGTGTCTGATATTTTTCTCAAAGGAGTCAGCGGAGCAAGAAGCTGGATGTACTGAATACTGATGTCAAATCTGCACTTTTTATGACAGCCGCTGTCCCGATTTTCCAGTTGTACGAATTGCACATTTTGCAATTTTCTTATGGAATTTTGCAAAGAACAAATATTCTTACTTCTAATTCCCTATAATTTCGCAGGGAAAATTGCCAAAGAAAAGTTTTTGTCGGTATAATAATTCGAGGAAGGCTGTAGCTTTTACAATAATTATTATTAGTTATATTGTAGAAATAATCTATTGTAAAGATAATCGATTGAATATTTGATAAAATTTATTTTTAAAAAATACTGTGAATTTTAAAAATAATCGTATGTTTTTAGTAAATTTCACTGTTAAACTATTATAAGAATATAAACGACATAATTAAACATAATGTTAAATAAATATTTTTCAACGTATTTATAAACATGTGTATAAATTTTTTTTATTGTGCATGCATAATAACTAATAACTAAAATGAATATTTTATATTACTAATTTTATTTTTTATTTTGTTATCACAATATAATTAGTAATAATAATAATTTTTTGAAAATTTAATGATTTTATTTCCTAATTAATAAGGATAATTTGTGATTTTATAATATATATGAGAATATATATATATATATATATATATATATATATATATATATATATATATATATATGAAATTGTATTAAATATAAAATTGATTTTAAGAAACTACTCATTATCCTACTTTTCAAAATATGTTGTAGGATAAAGTGATTTTACCAAAATTGATTTTTAAAAAAATTTATAAAACATCAAAATTAAATTTTAACTTTTTAAAATTACTTTTAAACCTCTCGAAAGTATTTCCAAATAGACTCTAAGCGTTAAGATTATCCCTCTCTTTCTTTTTTAGGTTTTACTATGTTATTTTTTTTCTTTTAGTCTTATATTCAATGAAGTTCTAATATCACTTAAACAATTATTTTAGCCCTTAGATTGAACCCAATAAATGACTAGTTTTCAATGTCTAGATTTAAGTCAAAAACTTCAACTTAAGTAAAAAAATTAAGTAATTTAGTAAATCATACAATCCTTTAATCAAGAATGAGAAGGATGGAACTAATGGGGGGAAAAAGAGATGTTTAACTAAGTAAAAAGATCTTAAAAGTAGGGGTCCTCCTTGATTTGTACCATCCAAAGATTGAAAAGACTTCAGAAGGAATCAGTTTATAAAAGTGAGATAGGAACTCAAATCATAAATTAACAAAAGTAACTCTGAAGCCATATATATTTAATGAAATAATTCTATTTAAATTTCATGATAATCGGCTTATGTATCTAATGAACCATTGTAGCTAAAGCTTCCAATATATTATAAGACAAGTAAATCTACAACTTTATGCTATCAAAACAATAATTTATTCCAGTTATATCAATAATATGGTAAAATTGATTAGAAAATACATAATAATAAATTGACTTGTCATTTATACTTAATAACAATGTTAAAATACAATAAGCACAATCGAGAAGAAAATGATATATACAATATATATATATAAAGTTCATCGTAAATATATGTGTGAGTGCTTTAAGATGTTGATATATCTTATTTAAATCAATTGACTAAAAATGTCTTTACCTAATATTTTATTAAACATTCAGGTTGGTTGGAAAATTATTGCCATTATTGGACCACCCATTTGATAAACTTGAGGCCCATGTCTCTGTCGACGTGAAAACAAAAACCTTAAAGAGATTTTATTTGATGTCTCCAAATTACAAGAAAATGGAAAAATTTACCCTAACTTTTTTTGGGTTTATTTATTTTTCCTTGCCCTCAATCAATATTGTTTTATATTAGTTTTTAGCATCAAATCTAGTGTTTCTTTAATTTACCATTAAATTTTGACACCATTAATTGGATTATAGAGTCCCAAATAATTTTAGTTGGGGAGAAAAAAATAGACACGATCGTAATGAACCAATGCGTATTGGCGGCCCAAAGAAGTGCCCAAAGGCTCAAGTGGGTCGTGCAATTGTCCTTTTCCTTTTAACATTCGAAATTTTGCATTTAATTTTGTCTTACGTTGTTTTCATTCCACCCATTTGCTTTTGGGTGGGGATACCTATCAATTTATTATCTACACCATTTTTTTAATAAAGAATCATATTATATGAAAAAATTATTTAATTAAACTTTTCTTGTCTTTGTATTCTCAATTTCATAAACTCTCATAAATTTATTCAGAAATATTCTTTTAACTACAAAATAATTAACATCACTAATTAAGAGGACCAAAATGCACCATTTACAAATGAACATCAATAAATTTTTATCAGTCATAAAAGTTAATGAATATAAAAAAATTAATTTTTACTAAATAGAAAAGCTAATGAAATTAAAAAAAACTATTATATATATTAAAAAAATGAAATAGAGATCATGATACACTAAAAAAGACCAAAAAATGAATTCAAAAGAAAGTCAAATTAATTGTTTATTTTACAAAATGTGAGACTAGAGAGAATACACGATTGTGAGGTAGAGAGAGAAATAAATTATTGAACGGTAATTTTGAAATTTTTAATTTTTAATAAGGAATTTATTTTTTTACAACGAGTGTAGAGAAGGACTTGGTGGTTCAAATAGCCCCACCCAAAAGAAATATATTTACTTATAAACTTGTTTTTTGTTTTGTCCTCACTTTGAAATTGAAATTGAGTGAGAGAGAGCCATAAAAGCAAGTAGCTATAGATTTTTATAAATCTAACTATTAAATTGATGTGATAAAGAGAAATAATGTTGTGATAATACTGTCAATCTCTGCGAAGTTGTCTGTTATGTCATCTTATGAAACCAATTATACACACACACATATAGAAATTATTTTTTTTGGGATAAAAAATGACTTCCAATATTGTTGTTATGAAAAATAGTATAAAATAAATAAATAATTTTTTTTTTGCTGATTCTTAACAACATGACAATGCTTCGAATAATAATAATAATAATAATAAAACAAATAGACATCTAGTTTGAGTAGTTAATAAAAGAAGAACAATCCTCTTAACAATAGATACTTGCAATTTGGTTGTTGGCTCACATTTATGTTGAAGACATGAAGAAACTAGACTATGGATGCATTTGAAATTGATGTTAGACAATTGTAACTTAAAAACTACAGCACTAAAGTGTTTGGTAAACACTAGCTGCTATAACTTATAAGATATGTTAATACGATTTTTCACTTGTATAATAAAAAATCTATTATATCTATAATAATTTTTTCAAAATTATTATTTAAAATTTATATTTACTACATATTATTAACTTTTATTTAATAATTATAATTTTTTTTTACAACAAGCTGCATCACCTCAATCTCAAATGGTACCTATGAATTATCATTGAAAGAATTATAAAACAATTAATAATATATATTATATCTAACGGCTACCCATAGATGTTCGCGAGACGTGTAAATCATTTACCCAAGAAAGGGGGGGGGGGGGGGAAGAACGTTGAAAGAAAATTATTGCAGTTGTACATGCAAGTAAGGGACAAAATATATTCCTGCCCCTATATATAAAAACAAAATTAAAGAAGACAAGAGGAAAGCAAGTTATGAATTTTGGAAGCACTTTTGAACCTTCACTTTCAAAACCATATTAGCCAGCTATCATTTACTTCTAATATTACTCACTCAATTTGAATTCACCTAGAGCTACAATCCAGATGCAATCCTTTCCATTTTCTCTCTAAATTGTTATCAATCTTTTACCTTAACAAGTGGGATTTAGGCTCCAAATCTCCATATCATCTAAAAACAAAATGAGCGAGATTCAAACTCCAACAGAAAAAAAAAGAAAAAAGAATGCAATACTCATTAATCACTAATATTTTTATAAAAAAAATCAAGAAATGTGATTTTATTTTATTTTTCATAACAAATGTAGAGTTCTTATAATATATTGATGTGTACTAACTACTAATATTGCTAGAACAAAATAGGTTTCTCGTTTCCTAATTTTTTCGGCATGCTAAATAATCAATCACTTGCTTCTTCTCGATGAGTTGAACTGAGGGAAAAATAAATAAATAAATAAGTAGAAGAAAAAAAAGTCAACAAATCAGACGTTCAGGGGCTTGCACAGGAACATTAGAGATGACGTGGAACCATCACATTCACCCAGCGATCTATCAGTATCACCGGCGGCGGCGGCAGCGCCAAGCCTCTCGTAATAATCGACGCAAAACAAAGAGAGGGAGAGCTGCAGTTCATCGCGAGTCCACGTTCTTTTGATACGGTGGCTGGTCAACTCGGCCAGGCCCAGGCGACTCAGTACGGGCCGCAAGCAGACCATGTAGAGCCTCTTGTATCCACCGAGGGCCAGAACGACGGGGCGGACGCTGGAGGGAGGAGGGGACGACACGTGGCGGAAGCAGAGCTCTTCCCAGAGAGAGTCGTTGCGGGCTAGCGTGCGCCAGAGGCGGCAGACGCAGGCGGCGACGCAGAGGGAGCGACCGTCGAGTCGTTTGAGGATTTCAATGAGAATGTCAATGTCGTCATTGATGAAGAACTTGAGTTTCTTTTCTTTTTGTTGTTGTTGCATGGGAATTATTATCTGGTGGCTTTGCACCATTATGTGTTAATGCTGGGCTTTTTAGTGTGACTGAGAGAGAGAGGGAGAGAGAGAGAGAGATTGTGAATGTCTATGCTCATGTGTTGAGAGGTTAAAGAAATGAAGTGGGCACTTGTATATTTGTAGGGGAACGTGAAAGTTATAAGGGTGTTGACTTGTGTGACAGCGAGTTATTTTAGGGTATTTTTATAATTGTACTAGTTAAGTGTTTTTCTTTAGTTGTGTTAGGAAATATTTCTTTTTTTTTTAATAAAAGATTTCTTAGGATATTTTATTCTTTAGTTGAATTTGTATCTAAATAATAAGTAATTTTTTTTTTAGAACTTGACTTATTTGAGGAGAAATATAACTCTTGTAAGAAAAGAGATATTCCTACCAACAAACACGTAGATTAGTTAACATATAGTTGTTCTAACTTAACTAAGGTATTCGGTTCTATTCTTGAGAATGTAGCTACGTTAAATACTTGTTGGGAGAGCTTTGATACGCTACTGGTTCAACTTGGCTTGAATCTGAATTAATTAGAGCACAATATGATTTTTTGGATACCGGATAGTTTGATATAAAAAAAAGGAATAATTCTCCAAAAAGAAATAATCATTAATCATTATGTATAAGTAGGTTGAGTTCACTTGTTTGTATCATACAACAATCAATAATTTTTCATATAATGAATTTTTCTCTCATCGTCCTTGGCGGTTGTGGTCTTTTTTCCAATATAAAAGTTTTCCGTGTAAATTTTTATGTTGTGTGATTAATTTTACTCTCTATCTATTTTTTTATTTATTATTTATTTGATATTTTTACTTATGGAATCTTGAGTGGGACTCAAAATTCGGAACAAGTTGGTATGCTATGAAATTCCAATTTGACGCCATACAATGGAGTATATTGCAAACATACAAAGGTTCAGTCTAAGTTTCATAATTTAAGGACGTTTTTATTGTGACTAATTATGATCCTTTCATGATTTGGGTTCATATGAGCTTTTACTAATCTTGCGTTACGTGTTCATTATTGATATTGATAGCGTAAGGCAGATTAAATTCAACAATTTAAACTTCTAATCCACCTGACACCAACCACCTAAATTTTGGTTAAGGAGAATTTGAGGTCAAGAAGCAATTAATCCCGATGTACTGAACAGTCCTGGAGAATATTGATCACACACTAATTTATATTTTACTGCTAATGATTCATTCTATTAAAATCACAAAAGTTACGGATTAAAAAAAAAATGACAATATCTCAATTCCAAATGTACCCCGAGACAAAAGATTGTATTATAACTGTTCATGCACGTTGCGAGAGAAATGACTTTCGTTTTCAGATCGTTGATAAATGAATACTAATAGTAGGCTTAATCAAGAGATTTGAGAAGTATAATGTTTTTCGCATTGATGAGAAAGAGATTGTTTATTTAATTAATTGCTTTAAGTATTTAAAATTTGTGGGTGATAGGGACAGAGAGAGAGAGTCACGTTAACGAAAGAGGGAGAGGGGAAAGAAATGTGTGTGGCCGTGTCCGTGTGGGTATCGAGGGGAGAGAAGAAGGGGCCAAAGGAAAAGATCCAAAGCCAATAACTGGAACCAATGCTATATTGCTTTTAAATATTTGTTTTCGGGTTAAGCAGAGATTTGTTGTTTGTTTTTGTTGTTGTTGTTGTTGTTTCCACTTTTCTAGACTTCGGTCTTTGGTTTCTAATTTAGTTCCGTTGTGATTACTCATTTCACTACCTTCTCAGAACTAGCGTTGAAATTTTGCCATGCAGAGCCATACACAGTCTGCACCTCTATTCTGTGTTTACACATCTAGCCGCCGGTGGTCCACTTCTTAAAGGCTGCATATAACTACAGTATAATGGTTTATTAATTATATTAAAGTCTCAAAACTGTCTAACAAAACGTACGAATATGAGCACTTAAGATGTAGTTTCACTGAAGCATAGTGTGAAAATAAATAGATTTTTTAATCAAAATTTATATATAAAAAAAAGTCATATCAAATAATCTTATGCTTTTCTTCTTTAAATAGTAATGTAAATTGGGCACCAACCAAACAGAAGAAAGAGCTTTGAGATTGTGATCAGGGAGTGGGTATTTTTTTGGTTGTCTCGTGGGTGTTGGATTCTGGCACAGAAAGGAAGACCCCAAGACCTCTGAGACAGAAAGCAAATAATAAAATATCATTCATAAACGTTTGAAATTGACATTAGATTTGTAAGTTCTTTTTGGGATGACTCTACCCCACTAATACATATTAATTGTGTTGGACTTGTGTTGGAGACTTGTTTCTTGGATTTATATAATGAAAGTATAGCAAGCACTATTCCCTATTATTTGGTGATGGGAATTTGATAATTGCAAGATTACAAGAAGAAACTATGTAAAATGTTGGCAAAAAAATTTCACATTTTCACTCACTCCCCCATCGACTATCATTTGTACCTTGTTCTTGTAAAGTATGCGCCGCATGCTAAGAGGTCAACTTGCACAGAAGATGAGAGAAAAAGTTTTTACCCTTTTCATCAATTTGAACAAACAGGTACATACACAAATCAAAGTTCATAAGAAGTTGGGGAAAAAAAAATTGTGAGTAAACAAACAAACAAGAGATAAAAGGTGAACAGAAAGGAACCCGGAAAAGCAAACAATGAAATTATAGCCATTTGGGTTCTCTTCTCTGTAACTGCTTTCTTAGCTTGAAGTGAATTGTATCATGGAATCAGGTGTTATTTTTAAAGAAAACTTTTGGTTGAAATGGTTGTATGTTTTCTTTGTGGCTTTGTGTTATTGTTTCAAGGGAATTTAGGGGTTTGATTGGAAATTCATTGATTTTTGGGACACTTTTAGAAGGAAACTTCTAAATGAACTTAAAAAGCGTAGAAAATTATTGTTGCATATAGTGTCAGGATTTGCAGTTTTTTGGAGATACGATTATATTATTCATAGGAATATACTTAAAGATAAAATCTATGCAAAAGATGCTCACTCAAGTTATTTTTAGTACTTGATTGTTTAAATTTATACCCGCAGTTTATTCAATAAACTGATTGAATAATGATATTTACTTATAAATTGTTTATAAATAATAATATTTTTTTATATTTTTTTAACAAATTAGTGATATTTATTTCTAGTTGAAAACCTCAATCCAACGAAATTATTCTCGGAGGTCCCGAAGGCCTAATGATACACTTAAGACTTGTTACCAGCAATTTAATCCAACGAAAAGTTTTCATGTAAATTGCCACGTAATATTTACACATGTAGAATCATACCATGCAAACATGCAAGCTAGGTAAAATGCTTTCTTATGTTATAGAGAACATGCAAAACATATTTACAGAATCCTTAATTTTTGCACTGCTAAACATGCAAAAATTAAAATATTATGCAAAAAAATATCTCATGTCATATGCTTTATATTATGTCACTTGTCATGTGATAAATGTATTTCTCATGTAGTACAAGTGAACGTAAGCCACTCCTTTGGCTCACCCTATCGAGGGTCTGGTGTAAAAGGTAAAAGGAGCAATCCATGCTAATTATCTAGTAAATTTATTAAGATCCACATCCACATGGAGGATGAATAGGTTCGTGCAGAATTTATTGGATAATATAACTAGTAAAGGGCTTAGGTTTTAATATTTAATATAATCGAGCTTTATTTGATAAATTCCAAGATTATCGGTATGCATGATTATTATTGTAACGTTATTTATTATTCAGATAATAAACCTTAGATAAAACTAGATTAAAACCACAATTTGCCCTCATCATCTTCACGCCATTCATTAAAGACGAATAACATTAGAATTAGAGGAATGACATATTTGTTAATTAGATAATTATCTATTTTGCGTATTATTAAACTTAATCGCGCATTAAAAGATAATGACTATCAATTGAGTTGTGATGCTTCAGCTTGTCATGCAACATCAATAACACGTGATAAGCCTATCAGTTGACGAGTAGTTCGTCTTAATAGAAAGTGCAAGAGCGAACAAATTCTCTATTTTTTGGCTACAAAAGCAGACTGAACATTACTCTAAAGGGGGTCGAGGTAGAGAGAGTGACATTCTATTTAAGCATAAACAATATAGAGAGAATAATAATAATTAAGATGTGGTAGCACTTTCGTATGCAGAGTCCCTAGGCTCCCACACTACTCTTTGGATATGGAACTTTTCTTATTTATTTCCCTAATAAATTTTTCTTTAGTGTTCTTTATTGAGTCTTTTTGTAGATGTTCTTCCCTAAAACCATAAGAAGTTGCAATAATACGACCTTTTTCTAGCCTCTTAACACTTCAAGAAAGACGTGGGCTTGATTTCTCAAATCCATTTGAGGGGACACGTAGGAATCACAAAAATGCCTCCATAGACTTTTATCATGGGCATATATAGTTTTAATTACGAGTATGACATATAGAGTCAATTAAGTAGTTTTAATTACATGTAAGACCAAACATAAATTAATTAAAGAGGTTTTTAATTAATTACATGAGTAATTAAATTGTAACTTTGAACTTTCTAATGTTATGCTACGAGATGACTATCACTTGAGTATCACCTGTGAGCTTTTTGTTTGAAAGCAGATAGTGTTTGATGAAAACTGGAGGAATCGGAAGTGCTTCTTGAAGCTTATTGGATCTAATCTAAAGTGACAAGACAAGTTCACGGACTAATAACAGGATGTTGATCAAACCCAGTTAGTAGGTTGTGCGAAAGGTTCAAAGGTTTCAAAGTACCAGCACTTATATTTAAAAACCATTCAGGTACTTTTGCCAGCTATCTTGTTAGAGGAAAGGTCAAGCGCATTCAATTGGTCTTGGTTCTGCAGGAAATTTTGGAAAATTCTAGGATGGGTAAGAGTACTGGCTTTGGGAATGATAAATTGTTAGAACTTAGAAGCCAGAAGCAGCACTTCTAAACTTTCGAGTTTATGCAGAAGCCTATGTAGATGTGCCGTGCCACTGAAATTATTTGAAAGATCACGTCACTGTAGACTCTTGAGATCAGAGATACTAGTTATGAATTGAGCCATTTAGTTGATTGTAGGAAAAAGCTGAAGAAACTATAATTGAGTCAGGTTGATATTTGTGTAAAATTTTAACATATTCGTAAGCATACGAATCTATAAATAAAATAGTAGTAACGAAGTCGAACCAACTATAAATTGAAAAGTTTGATTTAAATTTAAAATTAATATCGATCCTAATCTAGTTAAATAAATTGAGTTTTAAGAGAAATAACACTAATTAAGCTAAGAAAACAATTAAAGTAAAGGAAAAATCAATAATAAAAAAAAGGTTACCAAGGTTTTAGAATCCACAACTATTCAACAGGTAATTATTTAATTATCAATTAATTATCAATTTTAGAGTGACAACTCGAAATCAATTTATGTCATCTCATGGATATAATAAATAACCTCAATCAAAATTAATCTTGTAAGGGCTCTTTTTTGCTTCAAAGTAGGTTTTCTAAGCATTATATGTATCCTATTGAAAAACGAAGGATCAAAATTTCCAAAGCATTAAATGTATCCAATTTATTAAAAAACAAATAATCAAACATTAATCATTATTTCACCGAGCCTTGATTTAATTAAATAATCTCTTAACTATTAAGAATACATGATATTAAAGATGAAAAGATAATTATTCAATCAATCATGTGAAACAAGAATCATAATCATCAAAGAACATATGTAGAGAATTAATTAAATTAAACGATAATTATTTTATTGAATATGGTTTCATCATTAACCTCAGTATAAGAAGATTAGTTAAACATACTTGAATTGAAAACAACAAATAAAATAAAATCAGCCATGGAAAAACTGAACTGCTTCTACTACTCCTTTTTGAAATGCAAGTTATGCAACCCAAGAGGGGGGGTGAATTGGGTTTTTAAAAAATTATGCAATACGATTCCCACAATAAATCAATCTAACGCCTTAATGAAATATAGAACAATAAATTCAAATAAGCGTAAAGATAAAAGAGTAAGGGAAGAGAAAAACAAACACGCAGATTTTTACGTGGTTCGGCAATCCTCGCCTACGTCCACGCCTCTAAGCCAACCAAGCTCGAGGATTTCACTATCCAAGCCTCCCAAGGCTTCAAGTTTTTACAATTGACTTCCAAGGTGTCAATGAACCTTTACAACCAAGAGATTATCTCCCCAATCTCTTCACCCAAGTGTTTCCCACACTTACACACTCACAAATTGATAAGAAATGAAAGTTACAACAAAAACTCTCTTTAAGAGTGGATAAGCAACTAATAGCTCAAGAATGATTCAATCAATAATGATTTGCGTTTTGGAAGCTCAATATATGTTGTATGATCTTATATTTGCGTGCATTAGTTGTTAAAATGAAGTTTGAGTTGAGTTTTTATAGAAAAAGCCCAAAAACTAGCCGTTATAGGCAAAATCCCGTGCTCAAGCGGTTAGCCGCTTGATTTATCCGGCTAGCCGCTCAGGAACAGTGATATTACCGTTATTTTTGAATTGCTACAGTAACACTGTTCTGTAAAATTACACTTTAACCCAAAACTGTTTATAATTATACTCTGACCCAAAACGTCAGAAAACTTTGCAATTAGGTCTAATTTCAGAACCTCTTAAAAATATATGTCTTTCCAAACTTTCTGAAATTATAATATGGCCCCAAAGATTTTACTGTTTCGCACAAAGGTCCTTTTCAACATAATACTCACATTTTTCAAAGTTTTCAAAATCTTTCACTTCAGTCCAAAATATTTATAAATAATAGTATGACCCAAAACATTTCAAATGTTTATAAAATGTCCAACTCCGAAATTTAATACTTATTAAAATCAAAGATTTCAAATCTTACCATTTAAGTCCAAATTACTTAAATCCACAAAAATATTTTTCTTTATAAAAATAAAACTTTTTAGTTTATGAAAAATATTTAATTGAATTAATCTCTTGAGCTTCTCAAATACTAAATCATGCATCAATTAAATCATACCGGCTTTACAAGAATTTATCGTAATAATTTTTCCGTTGAGCTCCAAACTTTATTCTTGATTTCGCCGTTGTCCGTTGAGTGCCTTCAATCTTCATTTCACTTGATTCACTTGTATAAATATTATCCTTCAAAAACTAGTGAAAATGTGAAATACAATATTTATTATTTTTACTCAAGACACATGTTTGTTATCATCAAAATTACATTAATGTAGCCTTTTAGGCTAACACTTTTTGTGCTAAATGCAGCCTCTCTACCCTTAATTGTCTAATGTATAAGCCTTATATAATAATGCCCCATGACCAAAAGATTTAACCGAATCCCGTATGCTTTAAGGGTACAACATGTAAGTATTATATGCTGATCACTAGTTTGAGATAGTCCTGATAGCTGCTTCAGGTTCACGAGCCCGGAAGAGAGTGAACCGGTCGGTCAGGTAATTGCAACCCAAGCTTAAAACGGAGAGCTGGGTTAGGTTCATGAGCCAAGAGGGAAACTCACCAAAAAGGTTGGTACTGAAAAGACCTCAATGGGTGATTCTGTTCGTATTAGCAATCTAGAGCAATGAATGAGAATTTAGGCCCGAAAGATTGTTTAAAAGAGGGTCCAGCAAAACAGAGTTGGGTAAATAACTAAGAGAAGTTGGAAGTTGGCCTGAAAAACTGTAGGCTGATAAGTCCATTTCTTTCAAAGAATGAAGATTTCCAATGGAAGTAGGCAATTGACCCAAAAAATTATTAAAGGCTAAGTGTAGGAAACTAAGCTTGATGAAGAGTCCCTAGTGAAGATGGAATTGTTCCTGAAAAAGAGCAGTCATTGATATCTAAGCTAGACAAAGATTTTGAATTCGGTACCTTACCAGAGAATCCTGTGGCAGCGAGTCTCAATTCCTCCAGGGGACTTTTCTCGTCAAATTCTGGTAAAGTATGCCGCGAGTTTTAAATTGAACCTCACACTGAAAAAGTAAAAAATCAGGTATCTAGAAGATGGTTATTGGGACTTCTCCCAGCGATCTACAAGCTTCAAAAGAGAAATAAGTTAATGAAGATAGATTTGCCGAGCTATGGGGAATGCAAGAAGAAATGTTCACCTCATTTAGGTTGAACAATTCCAGGTTTGTTAAATTAGAAATATAGAAGTCGTTATCAGAGAGGCTAAGCCACTCAAGATGGACATGATTGAAGAGGCTGATGCCAACGTTGATAGAACCACAGAGGCAACTACTGGAAACCCAGTTATATTTGCTTGGAATCCACATCATAAATATCAGCGGCTAATAGTTATACTTTACATCACCATTACGACAACATTTGGTTCGCACTCTTTGATGCGTTTGGTTAAGATTTTTTAAAATAAGAAAAAGCTAACTGTTGATGCCGAAATCCAGATGAGTTGATCAGATCTCAGATCCCTGCATCATCATTAAATTTTTTTGGTGGGAAGCTAATGATTAGTTAGTACCATGAGCAGATTTTCTATGAGCAGATGGAGCAGAGAACCCATGAGCAAACGATCTATGAGCAGATAACTCGTGAATAGATGATCAATGAGCAGATAACCTATGAGCAGACGATCGATGAGCAGATAATCCATGAGCAGACGATCCATGAGCAAATAACCCATGAGTAGACAATTCATGAGTAGAGAACCCATAAACAGACAATCTATGAGCAGAGAACCTGTGAGCCTGTGAACACAACCAACAGTCATGAGGTATCAGAAGTTTTTCCAACGAGAATCCTCCGATGCTCAAGTCAGTGATTCGGTTTTTACTTGGAAAAACCCATACCACAATTCATGTGGCTTAACTATGATTGCTTTAAACAAAAAGCTTTTAAGTAAATTTAAAGGAAAAAAATTTGAAATAATCAATTTTAAAGAAATCACAGGCGAAAGAGAAATTTCTCAGGAGTAGAGAGAGAAAAATGTCCAATGGGTTCCGTTGCTTCCAGAGAGAGAGTCCCCCAGAAGAATCCCCTCTTAAGGTTTTATAGAAAACTATAGCGGTTTTTATTCTCTCCCCTAGGATTCTCAAGAAAACTACTAATTTTCAGCCCACTAAGAATATGGTCCCTAATATTTTTGAGAAAATATTTTGACTGAATCGTGCCTTTTAGTAACTTCCTGGTCGAGGTGACCAATAACATTTTGATCAAGGTGATGTGCTCGAGATCACCACATATTATTCTGGTCGAGGTGACTAATAATATCCTAGTCGAGGTGATTTACTCGAGGTGACCAATAACATCCTGGTCGAAGTGATCTACTCAACTATTTGCTCGCTTTTACTCTAAAGGAGAGCACGATAATGTATGAACAAACACCTTTATCTTGGTACCCTATTTCATTCCCTAAACACTAGTCATCCAATTTCTAGTGTTGAGAGTGAAACGAATCAAGACTGGAAAGTTTGGTGGTTTGCTCGCTTTCGCTTGGTTGAGCAGATCCTAGCATGCTTGGCTTTCTGTCTCGCCATAAAATAGGCTTTGAGACTTTGGAGCATTTGCACGCCTTAGGAATTTTTATAATACTTGAGGGTCTGCTTGCCTTCACTTGGTCAAGCAGATCCTCGCACGCTTGGCTTCTGATCACGCCATAAAATAAGTTTTGAGACTTGGTAAGCCTTTGCATGCCTTAGGAGATTTTTGGACCTTTTATAGTCTGCTTGCCTTCGCTTGGTCGAGCAGATCATGACATGCTTGGCTTCTAATGAGCCTTTGCATGTTTTAGGAATTTTTATAACTCTTGAGAGTCTGCTCGTCTTCGCTTGTTCAAGCAAATCCTGGCACGCTTGACTTTTGGTCTCGCCATAAAACAAGATTTAAGACTTGGTGAACCTTTGCATGCCTTAGGAATTTTTGGAACTTTGGTGGTCTGCTTACCTTCGCTTGGTCGAGCAGATCCTGCTATGCTTGGCTTCTTGTCTCGCCATAAAACAAGCTTTAAGACTTCGAAGCCTTTGCACGCATTAGAAATTTTTTTTTGGAACTTTGGCAGTTTACTCGCATTCGATTGGTTGAGCAGATCCTGACATGCTTGGCTTCCTTTCTCGCCATAAAACAAGCTTTGAGATTTTGGAGCCTTTGCACTCCTTAGAAACTTTTTGGAACTTTGGTGGTCTGCTCACCTTCGCTTGGTCGAGCAGATCCTGTCACGCTTGGCTTCTGGTCTCACTATAAAACAGGTTTTGAGACTTGGTAAGCCTTTGCATGCCTTAGGAATTTTTATAACACTTGAGGGTCTGCTCGCTTTCACTTGGTCGAGCAGATCCTGGCACACTTGGCTTTTGGTCGAGCAGATCCTGGCACACTTGGCTTTTAGTCTCACCATAAAACAGGCTTTCAGACTTGGTGAGCCTTTGCATGCCTTAGGCATTTTTGGAACTTTGGTGGTCTGCTCACCTTCGCTTGGTCGAGCAGATCTTGGCATGCTTGGCTTCTTGTCTCGTCATAAAACAGACTTTAAGACTTTGGAGTATTTGCATGCCTTATTAGTAAACTTTGATTGGCTTCACAATGCTAGCCTAGCTCTCCCTTCTTAAATCATTCTCATATTGAATAACTTTTAAGAAATCAAGTTAACTAAGTTATACTATCAGCCTTAATATGAGCACAATCAATTTAATGAATATAAGGTATCCTCATCTCACATAGCAGGATTTAGAGAAATAATTAAATTTTCATGAAAAAATTGCTTGTAAATAAAAATTTAACTTCTGGCCTTTCTAATTTCTACAAACGTGTGTCTTCAATGTGCTCTCATTTAAGGTTTTTGCTTCCTTATTTAAGCAAGCTCATCCATTTATGCACTATAACATTCTGATTTGATTCGACTAGATGAAAATTGATAGTGACAAAAAATTGGCTTCTCGTACCGGTCCCCACAGACGGCGCCAAATGTTGATGCCGAAATTCGGATGAGTTGATCAGATCTCAGATCCCTGCATCATCATTAAATTTGTTTGGTGGGAAGCTAATGATTAGTTAGCACCATGAGCAGATTTTCTATGAGCAGATGGAGCAGAAAACCCATGAGCAGACGATCTATGAGCAGATAACTCGTGAATAGACGATCCATGAGCAGATGACCCATGAGCAGACGATCGATGAGCAGATAACTCGTGAATAGACGATCCATGAGCAGATAACCCGTGAGTAGACGATCGATGAGCAGATAACCCGTGAGCAGACAATCTATGAGCAAAGAACCTGTGAGCCTGTAAACACAACCAACAGTCATGAGGTATCAGAAGTTTTTCCAGCGAGAACCCTTCGATGCTTAAGTCAGCGATTCGGGTTTTACTTGAAAAAACCCATACCACAATTCATGCGGCTTAACTATGATTGCTTTAAACAAAAAGCTTTTAAGTAAATTTAAAGGAAAAAAATTTGAAATAATCAATTTTAAAAAAATTACAGGCGAAAGAGAAAGTTCTCAGTAGTAGAGAGAGAAAAATGTCCAATGGGTTCCGTTGCTTCCAGAGAGAGAGCCCCCCAGAAGAATTCCCCCTTAAGGTTTTTATAGAAAACTATAGCGGTTTTTATCTTCTCCCCTAGGATTCTCAAGAAAACTACTAATTTTCAGCCCACTAAGAATATGGTCCCTAATATTTCGAATAAAATATTTTGACTGAATCGTACTTTCTGGTAACTTCCTGGTCGAGGTGATATGCTCGAGGTCACCATATATTACTCTGGGCGAGGTGAGCAATAATATCCTGATCGAGGTGATCTGCTCGAGATTACCATTTATTATTCTGGTCGAGGTGACCAATAATATCATGGTCGAGGTGATCTACTCAACCATTTGGTCGCTTTTACTCTGAAGGAGAGCACGATAATGTATGATTAAACACCTTTATTTTGGTCACCCTATTTCATTCCCTAAACACTAACAATAACTAAAACTATCAATCAATAAGTGTGGAAAAATTTGTCGTTGTATGAACAGATCAAATGAAACTATAATATCTAGTTTATTTATTTATCTTAATTATAGGCCTCGATGATACAAGAATATTTATTGAAGAGAAACTGAAAAAGAAAAAATAATCACTCAATTATAACAGACATATTGAGCACTACCCTTTTGAACATGCGGCTAATTTGACTCAGTTTCTTCTGCCTCTCTTTCTCCTCCTTCCTTGTACGCGCATCCCAAGAGTCTTTGCAAACCATGCATTTATTCTGGTGGTGAAGGTTTGTCCAATAACGACTCCAACTATAAGCCCACTTGCATACCCTGTCAAAACAATTTTCCATCCAAATTCAAATGGAGTCTCAGAGTCTTGATCTTCTTTCTGAGAGGACTCAGAAATTTTACAATTTCTTGACAAAGGTTTTCCACATAATCCCGGGTTCCCTTCAAACGAGCTATTCTCAAATGTGTTAAATTGTTTCCCTTGTGGAATCTGTCCTGTGAGATTGTTGTCCGAAACATCAAACACTGCAAGGGATGTGAGCTCTGCTAGTTGTCGGGGAATCTCTCCTGAAAGGTTGTTATTAGAGAGGTCCAATGATTCTAGCACCGTCAGGTTGCCCAAAGATGATGGGATGTGACCAAGGAGATTATTGCCCGAGAGGTTAAGACAGTTAAGCCCCTTTAATTTAGAAATTGATGTTGGAATTTTTCCTATCAATTTATTGTTGGAAAGAATAATGCTTGTGAGAAAATTTGATACCTTCCCATAATTCATCTCTGTACCCTTGTTAACCATTGTTATGGAGTAGGCATAAATATATTGTAATGAGTAACCAAAAGTATATGCACTGCTACTGGGTAATATGTAATTCAAACTCTGCCCTGGTTGATCTTGCATGTATTTTAGCTGACTTTTATTTGCAACTTTAATGGCATTCCAGCACTGGAAGTATTTCGATGGTAGCTTACCTGAAAATCTGTTGTGAGAGAGGTCAATGATGCGTAATTTAGGAAACACAAGACCTGTATCAGGTTCGCCAAATTTCACCATGGAATCTGTCGGATTGCAGCATGAGAACCTTTAATTCTGGAAGTGTTCCCAGCCAAGAAGGGAAAAGATCAGCTATTTGGTTTTTTCCAAGATCAAGAAACTCCAGCATTGTACAATTGGCTAACGATCATGGAATTCTACCTTGTAATAAATTGTGGCTCAAATCAATCATCTTCAGGTTTGTCGCATTCTTGAAGATTTCTGGAATGCTTCCGTGAAATGTGTTACTTTGCAGATTTAATATTGATAGGAGATAACTGGAATTGCTCAAACATTGTGGAAGAACACCACTTAAGAAATTGTGGGACAAATCAAGAACGCGAAGACTATTCATATTGCATAACCATGGTGCAAGCTTCCCAGTCAGCAAATTGTTCGAAACAAGATAATGAATGGTGGATTCTGGGGGAATTGGAAGTGGCCCTTGCAACTTGTTAGACCTAAGGTCTAAAGTAACAAGATGAGTCCACGGAAGTACAACACTACCTCGATCGAACCCTGTTATAAGATTGTAAGAAAGGTTCACGAATTGCAAATTTCCTGTAGTGACATTTAACAACCATCCTGGTATTTTGCCAGGAATTTTGTTGGCAGAAAGATCAAGTAGCTCCAACTGATCCTGGTTGTTAAGAAAATCCGGGAACTCCTTCAGGTTGCATGAAGCTAGAAACACAAATTTATTCTGAAGACGGATGTTGACAGTGTTTCTGGTGATCAATGACAAATTGTTTGCCGAAAGAAATAACACTATTAAGCTTTTGAGTTTAGGAAGGATCTCTTCAATGTACACATTTCCACTCAAGTTATTTGAATGAAGATCAAGATATTCAAGTCGCTTGAGTTCAGAGATAGAGCGAGGAACTGGGCCTTGTAATTGATTGCACGAAAGATCAAGAGCCGTCAATTGGGTTAAGCTCCCGATTTGAGATGGCAAATAACCTCTCAGTTGATTAGACTTGAGTGACAGAATTGTCAACCGGTTGAGGTTCGCAAGCCAATTTGGGATCGGACCTGTTAATTGGTTGAGATCAAAGTTTATGTAAGTAAGTTGTGTTAGGTTCATGAGCCAGGAGGGAAATTCGCCAATTAAGTTGATATTTGCGAGGGCTAACCAAGAAAGTTCGGTCTGCTTGGCGATCCAAGAGAATGAAGCTGAATGTGGGCTTGAAAAATTGTTCTGAGAAAGTTCCAAACATTTGAGCTTGGTAAGATTACCGAGTGATGGAACTTGCCCTGAGAAACTGCAGCCATAGGCATCAAGCAGGTTTAAAGAAGCAAGATCTCCAATGGTAGCTGGCAACTCTCCAGAAAGCCGATGGTTAAAAGAAAGGTATAGATTGACGAGTTTTGTGAGGTTACCAAGTGAAGGTGAAACTTTTCCTGACAGATAATTATTTGATAGAATAAGGTCCTTCAACTTGGAGAGCTGATAGATCTCTGAAGGAATTTGACCAGAAATGGACGATTTAGAGAGATTTAGATGAGATAACCTCGAAAGGTTCATGATTGCAGAAGGAATTTTTGAATAATTGAAATTATTATCCGCGAGGCTAAGCCATTTAAGATGGCGAAGATGGAAGAGGCTGCTGCTAGAATTGATGGAACCATAGATGCAACTGCTAGTGAGGTCCAGCTTTATCACATGACCAGTGTCCTCATTGCACTTAACACCGTCCCATGAGCAGCAGTCTAGATCTTCTTCTTCCAGGTTCCATGATGCAAACTTGGGATGAGCAGAAGGATCAGCAGAAGCATCCTTATTAATGGTCAGGCTTTCCTTCAACTGCAGCAAGGCGGAGCGCTCACCATCACGGCAGAGTTGATGCAGAGGAGAAGCAAGGTGAGCATTTGTGATGTGAAATAACAAAAGCGAAAAAGCTGTGAAGAAACAAAAAGACAACCCCATAATGTCTTTAACACAATTTATTTAGCTGATAGGATTAAAGGATTTTGTTTTGCTTAGCAAGTATGGTAGGACAATTGTGATGCATTTATAGGCAGCTAGGGAATCATTATAGATGTCATCATGACGTGCAAGGGACGCACGTGACGTTTACACTTTCCACTAACACGCACATGGAATGAATTTATTGAACGATCCCATTGAACCCAAGATTTTCCTGATGGCAAGTGTGTGAATCTCTTAAACACAAACGTATTATTCAATATGCCTAGTCAACGACTAGACCTGTGGAAAATGCAGTTTCTAAGATGGAAAATTTGTCTCACAATTGAATAAGTTTAGCCTTTTCATGGGACAACAAGCTGCCTCTCCTTTCTCCCTTTTCTATGACCGAAAGATTTTTACCTCAAGGGGAAGGCATTTATAATTGGTGCAAAATATTTTGACAAGCCACGGCAAACGCGCAAAGTTTCAAATGCTGAGAGTTCTGAGATTTTTTTTTTTTTTTGAGTTATGTTCAGTCGATTCTTATTTTACATCAGGAATTTGAGCCAACATAGATAATTTCTATCGCGATGTAACCTTAATTTTTATAGTATTGGGATTAAAATAAGTCTTTTCTATTGCGACGTAACGTAACTTCAATTTTTATTCTTGTATTAGGACATATTTATCTTCTGAAATATTATTTAAAAAGATATGTATACCTCAGTCACATTCGTTGAAGAGGTAATTGTCCGACTCTATGAGGAATCCTTGCAATTGCAGCGTCCATAAGCAGAAATTCCCTTTATATATGTGATGTGAAATCAGGAATTTTGATCAAAACTATCGATTCCCATATTGCCGTCTAGTTTCATTGATATTGGCATAAAACTTGGGATATTTCTAGGAAAGTGTAGGAATCAAGAGTCAATTAATTTGTAACATTTGTATTCCCAGTTGAAATGCCTCGTGGATACCCTACCAGATACGCTCAAAATGTTGACCTTGATCATTAATCTTGTACATTGAATGTTCTTTAGTCCACTTTAATAAAAATCTTAATTTGTTTTTTTTTATATCAGTAGATTTATTTATAATTGAATTTGTGAAATTACTTAGGAAAAATGAAATCCACATGCAGTAAAACTGTTAATTTCTTTAAAAACTGTTACATTTTTCCTTACATTTATTTATTTTCCTTTCTTCTAACAGCCTCTCCAATTCTTTCAGTCATAACAAGATCTTCAGGTTTGATCCCACTTGGAAGCTTCCAATCAAAGTAGTATAGCAATTGAGCAAGTGCAAGTTCAGTAGTTGAAACAGCAAATGATATGCCCGGACAAATCCGCCTTCCTGAACCAAATGGAAGGATTTCAAAGTTGGTTCCCTTTAAAGTCAATTGAAGGCCCTTCAAATCTCTCTGTTTAAAGCTTTCAGAATAAGCTTAAATTGCTGCATCTCTCCCCGTTGCATGTTCATCAATGATGATTTTGGTTATTGCCGGTACAGTAAATCTCACATCTTTTAGTTGCCACTCTTATGTTTAAAGGAGCTGGAGGGGCATGTAACCTGAAAGTTTCTTTGGTAAGTGCTTCGGGTAATCAAGCTTTTGAATTTCTGATTCTTCGATTTTGTATGTACCTCATTTCTAGTGAAGTTGCTGAAGTCTCACTTGCTGCAAAAGAAATGTCCTGAAAATATATCAAAAAGTCTCAGTGAATTATTACCTGAATGATAGCTATAGCTTTGACTCGATTAATTGTCACTTAAATTTAAGGGTGCAAATCAACGATGAAAAATCCTGGAGTAAGAGGCAATATATGTCCTCAACAAGTGATGTAAAAGTTTTGATCATTGCACATGTATTGCCAGCGTGGCAATGGGTTATAACCATGTAACAAAACTCTCCCGCCCACATGCTTTGTGTGCGCAGGAAGTTAGCTAAACTTTCTCATCTCAATCTTTATATTTTCTCTTACTTTCTCGGCTGCCAAACAGTCTCATCTTTATCAAATTTGGATTTCTCACATATCTTATCATCCCTGAACTGAAGTACAAGCAGAATAAAAAATACCATACACAACAAAATGATTCCAGCGTCTACAAAGAAAATTAAGGATTTTTCAATAAACCAGATGCTCCAATTTCAATCCTTTCGAATCCTCTTAGCCTCTCTTCTCTTCTTCTTGACGCTTATTAAATATTGGAAGCAATCCAGAAGCTAAAGAAAAAGCAAAAGCAAGCAGCCTCCAGGGCCAAAATCACTTGCTAGTATAGGCAACTTGCATCAATTAGCAGGTGCTTTACCACATCAATCTCTTACAAGACCATCCAAGCAACATGGTCCTGTAATGAAGCTGCAACTTGGTGAGCTACTTGCTTTGGTCATTTCATCACCTGGAGCAACCCAAGAGGTCTTAAAAATAAACGAGATTAGCTTCGTGCAGAGGCATAAAACTTTTGCCGGTAAAAATAATGACGTGTTATCTTTCAACTTCAAGTATGTCTCCTGTCCTTGTAACGATTACTGGCGAAACCTGAGGAAGATTATGGTATTCGAGCTCTCAAGTAGAAATCGCGCGCAATCATTCAGATTAATAAGAGTAGAAGAGGCATTAAATCTTGTTGAATTCATTTCTTCCTCTGAGGGATGTGACTAGTGCTATTATTTCTAGGGCAGCATTTGGTAATAAGTGCAAAGATCAAGAAGATTTTAGTTCCACTTGTTGAGGAAATATTGCCGCTTGCTGCAGGATTTGTCATTATTGATTTGTACTCTTCTCTTAAATTTCTTCGTTCTGTAACTGGGTTGAAGTCTAAAGTGCAGAAAATTCATAAGAAGATAGGACATTTTCTTGAATATACTATTGCTGAACATAAGATGAAAGATAAATTTCTATTAATTACAAAAATGTTGAGACTGGCAACAAAGATTTGTTTCAGACACTATTGAATTGTGCTTCTGATAACCATGATTTCATCTCACAATTATTAAAGTCACAGCTATCACTCAGGTAAGACTTGTAAACCCTTGCTAAATTTTCTTATTATTAATGTTAGCAACATTGCATTTGTTCGAACAGTAATATATACGACACGAGCTACAAATCTGCATTTTAAAAATCAAGAATGTTCACTCCAGAGAAAAACTATTTTTTGTATATATGAGGTTCCAATTCAAGCATTTTGAAAATATAAAAGGCATCCGCATTAAGAAAATTTATGGCTGCTAACCTACGAGGGATTTTCAGATAACACAAGCATGCAAAGAAAAGAGCAAAATTGAAGAATCAGGCTTCAGACATTCAAAAGCTTGATTTCTTGAAAACAATTATCAGGAAAAGTTTCAGATTACATCTTCCAGTTTCTTTTTAAACATAAGAGTGGCAACAGAAAGATGTGAGAATAGTGCATACAAAATACCAGTTAAGGCAAAAATTCTCTCTATCTTATTTCAACATTAATTGAAACTCAAATAATATGTGTCTTTTGGTCCCCAGAAACAGAATTCATGTCCTCAGTAATTACTCTTACCAAAGGGTATTTTACTAATTGAAACTCAAATAAATAGGGTAACTCTAAACCAAAACCTTCAGAGCCCACGAAGTTTAAGCCCAAACGCCTATTACCCACATGAAAAGAAGAAGAGGAAAAAAAAAAAAAAAAAAAGGAAGCGCTTTTAAAACTTAAGAGGGCAAAAGCACATTTTAGTTCACCAACTCAACGTGGTGACAGAACGGTGAACGGGATGAAGCTGCCGCCAAAATCGCTACTTACAACAGTTTGTTCAACAAAGGTTGGAGCTTTCAATTCACTTTCAACCATTAATGTTTTCCCATTTCGTCGATTATCAACAATGGTCACCACTCTTGATAAAAATCCCACCTTTATAAACCCTTCAGTTTCTGGAAATTCAATGAAAATGAATCGGAATCCCATTCCAATTCCTCACAGAACACTCCCTGAGCCAAAAGGCCAAGACTTTGATTTTGTAAACATTGCTTATAGCCATTTGATTCACTCTGATTGGAAGAAGCTCACTGCTTTATCAACCCATTTGACCCCATTTAGAGTTAAGCATGTTTTATTAAAAGTACAAAAAGACTATGTTCTTTCACTTGAGTTTTTCACTTGGGTCCAAACTCACAGACCCAGTTCACTTACCCTAGAAACTCATTCAATTGTCCTCCATATTTTGACCAAAAATAGGAAATTTAAGTCTTCTGAATCGATTTTAAGTGGCATTCTTGATTCGGATTCGTTTGATTTGCCTAGTAAGTTGTTTGATTCTATTTTGTTTTCTTATCGGATGTGTGATTCTTCGCCGCTAGTGTTTGATTTATTGTTTAAGACTTATGCTCATAGAAAGAAGTTTAGGAATGCTACCGACACTTTTTGTCAAATGAGGGATTATGGTTTTTTGCCTACAATTGAGTCCTGCAATAAGTTTCTGAGCTCATTACTTGATTCAGAAAGGGTTGATATTGCTTTGGGGTTTTATAAAGAAATGCGGCGAAATAGGATTTCACCCAATGTTTATACTCTAAATATGGTTATGCATGCTTTCTGTAAATTGGGAAACATTGAAAGCGTGGTTGAAGTGTTTAAGAATATGGAGAGTATGGGTTTCATTCCTTCTGCTACAACTTATAATACATTGATTTCCGGGCATTGTAACAAGGGTCTTTTGAGTTTGGCTATGAAGTTTAAAAACTCGATGGAGAAGAATGGCATTCAGCCAAATGTGATTACTTTTAATACTCTAATTTTTGGTTTTTGCAAGAAAGGAAAGTTACATGAAGCGAACAGGATATTTAGTGAGATGAAAGCCACAGATGTGTCTCCCAATGTTGTGACTTATAACACGTTGATTAATGGGTATAGTCAAGTGGGCAATAGTGAGATGGGTGGCAGGCTTTATGAGGAGATGTTGAGAAATGGCATTAAGGTTGATATACTGACTTATAATGCCTTGATACTGGGTTTATGCAAGGACGGTAAGACAAAGAAAGCTGCTTACTTGGTTAAAGATCTTGATAAAAATAGATTGGTTCCAAATGCCTCAACCTATTCAGCTCTTATCACCGGGCAATGTGTGAGGAAGAACTCTGAACGTGCCTTTCAGCTCTATAAAAGCATGATAAGGAGTGGTTGTCGTCCCAATAAACATATTTTTGAAATGTTGATGTCCACTTTTTGCCAGAATGAGGATTTTGACAGAGCAGCGGAAGTCTTGCTGGAAATGCTTGAAAAATGTATGGCTCCGGATTCAATTATCCTATCTGAGCTTTACAGTGGACTTCACCATTGTGGAAAGGATGAACTTGCTATGAAGCTTTTTCGCAAGATGGAAATTAGAGGTTTGCTTCCAAAGGGATTTGACAAATTGAGAACTATCAACTGTGAACCAGAGAATGGGGAGAAAGAGAGTGGAGGTCTCTCTTAAAGTTATTAATTTGATTCTCTTTCAAATTTAAGCTTTTTGAACGGACCTTGTTATAATGCAAGTTTCAGTAATACAAGTGAGAAAGGTACTTTATATTCACTGTTAATGAACCCGTGCCCTGCTGATGTTCTTTTTATTTTTTTCTGAATTAAAAATTTGTTAAGCCTATATGCTGTATTTTAATTACCTATTCTTGTCTTTTGCTTCTTGATCATATGGTGTTTTGGAGTACTATCTTTTCCAGTTGTATGATTGGAGTTATTGATATGTCATTATTTATATTCATTTGTGTACACATATGCATTGGGAGGAATTTTACAAATACTATATTGTAAGTGGTCTGTTTGACATGTAATGTATGTCTGTTTCTGCATTCACGTTTGTGGACACATAATCATCTTAATCTTATCTACTAAATCTTCTCACATTCCTGTTTGTTTCTATCTATTTCATCTAAAATTGTCTGTGTTCATCAGCATGTAATTCTGTTTTCTTCTACTGTAGGCTTTCCCTCCTTGAGTCATGTGAAAAAAATAAATAAATTATGTATTAAATTATTTACTACACATTTTACTCACAGAGTATTCTTTTTTTTTTGGGATAAGAGACAAATTATTTTTCTGCTTTCATCTTTAAAATTTTGACCTATTATGTAAATTATGCTCATCCATGTACCATTGTTTCCTTATGCTACTTCTTTCATAGAACCTTATTTTGCAAATCAAAAAGGGAACCCTCTTCTTAGCATTATATATCCTGATTCTGAACAGTTTGTGGCTATGACATCAGGTAAGCAGAAATTTGGCTCATCTTCTATGAATATGCTTGTGCAAGTCCTTGTATATTATTGTTTGTTTATCCAAATTGGTAGCTGTTGTCGTTGTTGTTTTCTTTTTCTAAAGTTTTTACTGGCTTCTTGATATCATCGGGACATCTGTTAATCTCATGTGTTGGCTGTATTCAGGCTTCAATTTGCTAATGGATGCAAGAGTATGATTAGAGAGCATACAGATTGGGCTCCGCTGACCATTATAGCTTCCTTTAGGACGATAGTAACTGCACCTTGATCTGTTCATTATTTACCAAATGCATACTAATGGTTGTTTTTTAGCTGAAAAGGTACTTTTGCTGAGATTGATAGAGGCTCTGGGATGAGGAATGGATTCAATAGGATTCTACCTGCCTTTGTTGAAATGGATGATTAGACATGCTTGGCTCTGGGGAGTTTGAGGCCACATATCTTTAAGTTCCTCCACAGCAATCACAAGGAGAGAAGGTAAAGGCTTGATGTATTAGAGGGTAATATCTCAATGGCAAGTTTAGGATGCCTTTATGTTAAAATAAGAGCATACATCTTCAATAACTTTGCAAAGAGTTCTTGTAAGTTCATCTCTTGTTTGATCCCATCTAGTTCCTCCATTCAAACTGATGTAATCGCTGAGCTAGTCAAGTTTTAATGTTTGAAAAACATAATGGCATGATCAAACTAATGCCCCTATTTGGAACAAAAAGGAATTTTTTAATTTGTTTTTTATTTGTGTATATTGAAATAGAACTTGATCAGTTGCATTTTACAGTATTTATTGTAGCATTCTTTGCACCGGAACTGATACAATGTAATAAAACTGGACAGGTACAAAAGTTCTATGCAATTCCCATTACTTATTACTGCCCTCCCGCTATGTCACTTCTCAAAAGGAATACAAGTGGTGGCGATCACCTGCAGATTCTCCTTTCTTCTAGCTGTCATTCCAAAATTCTCAGACATATCAAGGTCTTCTAGTCTTTCTCCTTTTGCAAGTTTCCAGTCAAAGTGGTACATTAGTTGAGCAAGTCCAAGTTCAATATTAGCAGTAGCAAATGATATGCCTGGGCAAATCCTCCTTCCTCCACCAAATGGGATCAACTCAAAGTGATTTCCTTTAAAGTCAGTAGAAGAACCCTCAAATCTCTCTGGTCGAAAGCATTCAGGATCTTTCCAGACTGTTGGATCTCTTCCTATTGCATGAAGATTAATGAGGATTTTGGCTTTGGCTGGTATTTTATATCCTCTAATCTCACATTTTTCCCTTGCTTCTCTTGGGGTAAAGGGACCTGGAGCATGTAATCTAAATGTTTCCTTGATAACTAATTTCAAGTAATCTAGCTTTTGAATGTCTGCCTCTCGAATTTTGCTCTTTCCTTTGCATGCTTGCCGTACCTCTTCTTGTGCCTTCTTCATTACTCTTGGGTTCTTTAATAGCTCTGACATAGCCCATTCCATTGATGTTGCCGAAGTCTCACTACCTGCTGAAAAAATGTCCTGGAAACATATTGAAGTCTCATCAAGTTAATCATCTTCAATAATAGGTCTTATTAATACATATTTGATAGGAAACTTCAATAATAGAACCTGAATTTTGGCATGGTGTATAGCTCTTACCAAAGTGACAGCCTTAACCTGATCCATTGTGAGATGAAACTCATTCTTATTAGTAGCCTCTGCATAATTCAGAAGTGTGTCAACTAGATCTTCCTCTTCGAGTTTAACATTGTTGTTTGCAGCAGCTTTTCTTTTCAACTTGTGTTCAGCTACAATATCTTCAAGAATCTTGTCCATCTTTTTCTGAATTCTCATCAGAGCAGGCTTCACTCCAGTCAAGGGACGAAGAAACGTAAGGGAAGGGTACAAATCAGCAATAGCAAAGCCTGCACCAATTTTCATGATCTCCTCTAGCAATACAGTGAAATTATGCTGGTCGCTGTTCTTCCTACCAAAGGCTGCTCGAGCAATAATATCATTTGTCATGGTGAAGATCTTTTCGCTAAGATTGATGGGACGACCCTGGTTTGAGGAAATGAATTCAACAAGACCCCATACCTCATCTTCTCTTATCGATCTGAATGACTGGACACGCTTGTTACTCAAAAGCTCCAAGACCGATATCTTCCTCATTTCTCTCCAGTAATCGCCATAGGGAGCAAACACGATACTTGAATGATCATATGACATGATTTCGACGGCATAAACTTCAGGCCTCTGTGCAAACTTGATCTCATTTGTTTTCAGCACCTCTTTGGCAGCTTCAGGTGATGAAATGATCACAGCATCAAGCTGGCCAAGTTTTAGTTTCATGACAGGACCATATTTCCTGCATAGTTTTGTCATAACATGGTGTGGCTGACCATCAGCCAACTGATGCAAGTTCCCCAGAATCGGCACCGGTTTTGGCCCGGGAGGCTGCTTGCCTTGTCCACTGGAATTCTTCCAGTATCTAATAAGCATCAACAAGAAGAGGAGAAAAGATAAGAGAACAGGAAGAGATGGCAAATAAAGCATTTGGGTTGCTGTAGTAGTAGTGTCCATTGATGATTGTGCTTTCAGAAATTCTTTTAGATTCTGTATGTGCTTTTGGCCACTGCAAGGACAAACATAAAACTAAAGTTGTGAATTTATTGTAAAAACTAGAAAGTTAAGATCATTAGCGTTATGGGGACACTGTATACCCCAATTAGATCAATAAATAATTTAATATTGTATGCCAATTGTGACTTCGACATCAAACGAATAAACTAAGAATAACAAGAGAATTTTTAGTGCTGATCAGTCAAAATTAGCCATCTATTTTCTATTAATTTTCTCATGAACTCATTATATTATTGTTTGATGTGCTAAAATTTATTCACAAAAAATTGAAAAAGAAAAAAATGCCTGGTACCCGTGCAAATGAAGCTCATACACATGATAAAAAGGACATTAGGTAAATGTTCCTCTAGTCTGTATGATTTAAACAAATTACTCAAGTCTTTTTATTTTAAAGCATTATTCTAGACGTTTATATTCTTAATTTGTCATTAAATCGTACTTAGTTATTGTCTACTTTTTTAATTTTACATGCTTCAATATATTTGATATAAATTTTTTTAGGAAAACTATTGTTCATGATATTTACACCATACAAATTATTGAGACCCGTTTACATCAGTTCTGATATAGCACTGCTTAAATTTTTTAACCTTCTCTAATATTCGAGGGACGCCTAACTTCTATCTTGACCCGTTTACATCAGTTTTGATATGTCACTGCTCAGATTTTTTAACTCTCTTTAATATTCAAGAGATGCCCAACTCCCATATTGGGAGAAATACTGTTTTTACTCAAGCTCTAGGACTCTAAAAAAGAAAATTTAAATTAAACCCTTGCAATGCGTTTGCGATGGTTCGAACCACTTTCCTCACAAATGTGAGGGAGTGGCTCTAGCCAGGCCACTTGGGCTAAGTTCAAGTGGTTGATATAAATGTATTTTGGCTTTACTGAAACATTGAGTCTCAATATATGCATATGCTGCACTTTGATTTCTCCATTGGTATATTGTTTAATAAATTGAATGTGGGATGTGATTTGTATTATGGACATTCTTGATCTAAAGTACTATTTCTGAATCGACCATTAGAATGAAAAAATATATTCTTATTATTCCATGATACAAATCAAAGATATCAAGCTCGGTGTTGGGGAAAATCCTCCTCATATATAAAGCATTGGATATATAGTTGGGTACAAACTTATCCCAAGCATCAGCAGTTAAGGTGGCAAAACGAATGAACGAATCATATTTTAAAAAATTTGTTCAAAATTCTGCCGATTCAAATTTAATTTATTTATTAAACATATTAAAATTTTAGAATTCAGATTCGATTCGTTTATTAAACGAATATTCGGTTAAAAACTTAATAAATAAATCAAATATGAATTGTAAATACCATTTGTTTGTCCCATAATAAACTAATCCATAACTAATCAAATTGAATATGAATTCGTTTACAAAATATAATTAATAAATAAAAATTAAGTAAAATAAAATTAAAAAACCCACATATTTAATATCCTATAAAATACAAATAATGCAAATCATATTTTAAAATTAAAATATGCAGTTATTCAAACACCAATTAGAAATTCTTACTGCGGAAAAAGAAAAAGAAAAAGATCTCAAAACATCACCGACTTGAACTCTCCACCATTTTCGCTCTTGCTTGATTGTGTCTTCTTTATAAACGCTATTACCCCAATACCCATAGTAAAAAAATGGCTTGTAATTTAAAAGGAGCTTACTTTCTTCCTTGAATCTCGTTCATTTTCATAAATTTTTTTATAGGCAGTGCCATTTTTACAGACCCATTTGCCCAACAAAAACTGGACATAGTTGGGAAGCTACCTAGGCAAAATTAAAAATAATCTCGTAGCACAAAAATTAAAACGTAAAAAAGAATAAGAGGTTACCATTAGGTGAAGTAGTGATAGCTTCTCTAAACAAAAAACAAAAAGAATTGCTGGCACAACAAAAAGAAATTGCCATGGAGGATGAAGACCAAGAGAGGAGAAAGAAAGAGTAGAAATGATAGGGTAAAAAAATTAGGATTGGCACTGCTCTAATTTATGTTTTCACTTATATATTTGTCTTATTATCATTTATAATTATTAAATTAACCTTTAAATTTAAAATTTTTTTAACACAAATTTAAGGATAAATAAGTAAGTTAATTAAACAAATTTTAAATGAATGGATTTTATTCTATTCATTTATCATCTATTTATTGAATGAATCATAAACGAATAAATGAATAAATATCCTTAAACTTAGATTCAATTAGTTTATTAGAGAATTGATTCGAATTCACTCATTTATTAAACAAATTAATTTTTTTTTAAATTCAAATCCATTTAATTTGCACTAAATCAAAATCGAATAAGCAAATCTGACCCAAATTGCCACCCCTAGCAACTTTATTAAAATCTCTAGATATGTGACCAATCTTAAAATCCTACTTTGGTAATAATAGATGTTGCAACTCAATAATTATCCATAAAAAATTGGCACGAATATTATGCTATCTAGATAAAAATTAAAAAACCCACGAAGCGTCCAACTCAATGATCAATGGAGATAAACCAATCTCACTAACAAGTCAGATACCAAAGTGTATGGGTTCCGCCTCAACTATAACCAAACCATCATGATTACGCACAGCAGCTGCATTAACATCAACAGCCGTATCCGTATTAAGCTTAAAACGTCCATGAACAGGTGGCTGCCAATCACAAATCATTGAAATATAAGCAATCAGATCAGCCCTCACATATCACTTACTACCTTGACTAAAACTAGCCCACACTCCCGCTGCCCGAGCCACAAATCAGGTAGACTTCACAGGAAAACCTTCATATACCACTCCGTTTCTTGGACCCCAAACTCCCCTCATAATTAAAACCAACAAATGAAGCTCAAGCATTAGACAGAACAGAGATGAAAAACCCAAAAGCATCCCAAACAGAGCCAAAAGAAACGGCCATCACAATTTCTACAAACTGAGTTAGCTGCCACACTTCCTTTGCACAGTCACAATAAAATAAAGCATGCATAGTAGTTTCACATCTCACAGGACTTAACTGACAACTAGGATCAGCTATCACCATTTTAAATATCAGATTCATCATAGAAGGGGGACAGTCAGAGAGAGTACGCCATAAAAAAGATTTTACCTCAGAAGGAACCGATGGCTCTGAAACAGATGCCCACCCCCGAGAAACCCAATTAGACGATGTGCACAAGTGAGATCCCCCAAATACAAAGCATGTTGGTAACCTGATTTTATCGAGTACTCGCCATGTCTATCAAATGTCACAAGATCCCATCGCTAAATTATTGAGAAGGCAGCTTGAGCTTGATAATCCATGGAAGATCCTCTACTAAATCTTGATGCAGCAACAAAGAATTCCAAACATTCCCATCCAGCAGCAAATCAGCAACCAAAATATCATCTTCTATTTCCTCAGCGATATTGGTCGAAAAGTAATTAATAAATCCGAATTTGCAGACCCCGACCCCACACTCCAACGAATCTCTCCCTGTAACAGTTCACGACCCCAAATAGTACTTCGCCATACATAAGAATAAAGAATACTCATCCCAGCTTTTAGAAAGGAACACCTTCGGAAAGTAAGGAGCCTTTTAACACTGTAGTCACAAAAGTAGCATCATGCACTAATAGCCGCCAACCCTGTTTAGCCAAGATGGCTTGGTCAAAGCACCCTAAATCTCGAAAACGAAGGCCCTGTCCCGTTTAGGTCGACTCAAATTACCAGTAGCTTACCAGTAATTGGAAAACACTCATAGATGAGAAACAGATAAATAAGTCGGAATGGCCTGAGCAACTGCTTTTATTATAACTTCCTTCGCTCCACATGAAAAAGAACTTCTATTACAACTTTCACCTGTTCAGTTTTTTCTGTACCTGAAATTTCAGCACGTGAAAAGACTCTCATCTCCGCCGCCCCACCATCGATGGTAAACCGAAATAGGTTAAGAGTTGATAGCCGCACAAAGACTGACCAAAACAGAAGATTTGTCAAAATTAAAAAGCTATCAAATAACAGCGCTTTTCCTTGGAAGCTAGGCAAAAGATTAAACTATCATCAGCAAAAAGTAGATGAGAAACGGAGAAATCAGTAGCAGATTGCATCCCGTGAATATGCTTAGCATCCTCAAACTCATGAATCATGGCTGAAAAGGCCTTAGAATAAAGAATAAAGAGATAAGGAGATAACGGACAGCCTTGTGGCAAAATCCCGCACAGGCTTAATGAAGGACAACATTTGTCCATGAGGTTCCTAATAACGCAATTATTGTGCAGTAAAATTAAAACAGATGGCGGAAGCTCTAGAAACCTCGGATCGACTTCATTCAAAAACGAAAATCAAGAGGAAAGATTGAAGTTTAATTACCTTTCTTGTAGTTTCAGAAACAACTTCGTGAAGTAGGAGAAAACGACTGAAAACAGCAAGCTCCGAACACTGTCCAGAAAAATAGCTCTGCACGAACAGCTTCTGTTTTGCCACGATCTGAGATCCTTTAAGCACCCCAATTGTGATGCCTCTAATCAGTCCACACTTAGAAATGTTCTAGGAGTTCAGAGGATTTGGAATCTCGAAATTTCATTAAGAAATGAGAGAGATAATGAAGGAACATGAATGCTAGTTCATGTTGATTCCTTCCATCAAATAAAGCTACCATTATCTCTAATAATGGCACCAAACATTATCATGTGCTAGACCCACCCACTTAGCCATTATTTATTGAAATTGATCTCATCACTTCAATAAAATATTTAATTAAATAAATAAATAACTAATATTAATTAATTTCGGAATTAATCATTTAACCCCATTTTGATCACATCAAATGGTTAAATGTGGGCTTCTCTTGTGACATGTTCTAATGTTTTCTCTTAATCCATATTGGATCCAATAAAAGCCCATAATTCGAAACCCAAAATTGGTCTAGAAGTCCATAATCATATATGAACCCGAACATGTCCAAAATAGTCATTTTACGTGCTCGACATTCCATAATGTTTAATTGAGGATTTATGAAATTTATTTTGTTCCTTAAACTATTTATGGAACATCTAAATTTCTATCTTAAATCATATTTAAGATATATTTATATTTATATTCATTCTCAATGAATTATAATATAAATATTGATTTTCCTAAAATTAGGAAATCTAACTTCTCATTTTCTAGTAACTCCTTTTTCATTTCTATATTGTGTGTGACCTTTTAAGTTCTTAGTTATAAGGTAGTAGAACTATTTTAATGATAACTCTTTATTCATTAAATGATGCTAAACTCTTTAGTCATCAATTAGAACCTTTCTAATGACCTTAAGATGCATTGGTAATACGCTTTACCAATATTGATCATAAGGTTTCTACAAGTCATGAGTGACACCTAGCAGTATATCACGACTATCCAAATAACAAGAATTGTTGGATCTATAGAACCTATTCCATTGTATCTCTATGTCTTGATCTCTTCATCATCCATGTCCAGAGAAAAGCACAGTTTATGGTTTATTATGTTAAGCAGTTGTGCTTTCTCTCAAAATAAATATAAATGAACTTGGCATGATAATATAATTTGAACTCCTTCAAATATATTTCACCTTGGCCAAGGATTTCTCATGCCAATTCATATTATCTCATAGGGACATCCTTTTTGTATATTACAAAGTGATGAATTCCATATTGGCCATCAACTTGTCTTCATACATAGCCAACCATGACAGCTATTGCTAGATCTCTTCTGTGATTAGGAATCAATCGTTATGCATTCACATATCAGAGATGTCTATGTATAAGACATCTGTTATGCCTCAGGTCTAAAGACCATTACTAAACATAGTGCCTGTTACAATGTATAATAAGCCATTAATACTCACGACCATATGACTTACTATATTCGGTCAAGTTCAGTAAACTCGTTCTCTTAACAAGTACCTATGTGTTTGACTTGACATCTCATGTCAATGATATGAAACTCACCATCCATCTTAGTATCACATACCATAAGGAGTCATAACACATACTAGTGTTTATAGGAATTTATAAAGTCCAATCATAAATCCACCACTAGGAACTATTTTAGAAGTATAGTACAAAGGATACACGTTTCATATTCTCGACATACTCGAGAATGTGTTCCTTAACTATTTTGCTTCTTGGACTATATTCATTAAATTAATATATGAATATTGATAACTTTGTCATTTTATAAATATCAAAATGCTATTCAAATACAATCATTCCCTCAACAATCAAATCACCATTCGATTGGCCTTTATGGTATATTACTAACACTTAACTCATCCCCCGACAATCAAACAAAGGGAACAAGGGCGTAGTAGATTTAACCACCGATCAGAAAAGCCCAAACGGCTCACCAACATGCTGCAAAAAGCCCCTCTCCACCCTTTCATAAGCTTTACTGACATCAAGCTTAGCGCCACCAACCCCTACTTGTTAGATTTACACGATCGGAGTTTATGCAAACACTTGTTTCCAACACTCGCATTATCAGTTATCAGTCGTTCCGGAACAAAAGCACTTTGATTAATAGATATTACAGATTCTAACACCCCTTTATTCGATTTGCCAAAACTTAAGATAAATGGCATTACTCAAACTGATGGCGCGAAATTCAGTTATCTTTGTTGAATTTTTCACTTTTAGGTAAGTGTTAGACTAAATTATGAAAAGCTCAAACCCCAAAAAAATGTAGGCCTAAAAAAAATATTTTACATGAAATAGCCTAAGCATATTTTTTATAAGAATGGCTAAGTACTTAAAGTGTTTAAATGTAAGATGGTCAATTTTACAAAGAAAGACTTAGATTCATTCTATACAAAGAATATTATAGGTCTATTCTTTATAAAAATAACTTGCTTAGGTCCATTCTATACCAAAAAATTACTCAGGTAAAAAATATTTATAAGTTAATTGCTCAAAGAGCGAGTCTTCAATAAAGCACTAAAGGTGTGATTCTACAAAAATAAGACCTAGGTCCACTTTTTATAACTAACGACCTAGGTCTATTATTTAAAAGAATGACCAAGGTACTTAGAAAAAATTTCTAAGTAGAATGCCCAAATAGTCTTCAATGAGGCGCCAAATGTGTGATTTTGTAAAGAAAGCTTTAAGTCCATTATTTATAAAGAATGACCTAGGTCCACTTTTTATAAATAATGACTTACGTCTACTCTTTATTTTTCCTCTTTTGCCCTTATTAAATTGAGTAGGCTAATTATTTTTTTACAAAAAAAAATATTTATTAATTACCAAGTATTTAAGAGAAACCCATCTTTTTAAGAAGCCCTCTTTTATTTTTTTTACACCGTTATAAACAAAAAAAATATTTATTAATTACCAAGTATTTAAGAGAAACCCATCTTTTTAAGAAGCCCTCTTTTATTTTTTTTACACCGTTATAAGCCCTAGAAAGAAAAGAAGGAAATATAAGCTTTTGGAGAAGGAAAAGGAAGTTTTATCACTTCTTTCTTAGTGTTTGCCTTAAGGTATTAAGTATTTCTTCGACTTATATGATTTATTTTTATGGAATTGTTTGCCTTTAATTACTTGTAGTATGTTTTGGGTATTATATATGTGTTTGTAATGTTGTGATGATATGAACAATCTCTATTCCTAGCTTGAAATCGTTTTCTTTATTTAGAATCACTTGAATATCTTACATATCATGGAACTAGACATCCTAGGCTTTCCATTGATAGGTTTTGTGTTGAAATCGTCTGAGTATGCAAATTGTTATGGGTTTTCGCAGTTGGGTTACTGGTGCTGGAAAATTCCGATTTTCAGCAGTGGTTCTCAACTCTGAAAATTTTTCTATAAGGTTACACAGCCTTTAAAATTATGCCGATTTTTGTGCCAACAGATCTATGTCTCCTATGCTTGCATGATTAATTTCGTAGTTTTATTCGTTATGGTTGAATTACTAAAAATCGTAACATATGGCTGCTGCAGATCTGGAAACTGCTTTCCAGAATTTCAGAAGCTGAAACGTGTAACAGTTGGGCTAGTTTATGAATATTACAGGCCATGTTAGGATTTTATAATGAAATTTCAATCTTTCCTCTGTCTTTTAAAACTAAAATCACGATTTTTGGGCATGTAAAATAAAAGATATGAATTTTTGAAATTCTGTTTTCAAGTCTGGAATTTTCTGGACGGGTTAGATATTTCTCGGAAATAAAACGTTTTAAAATAGTTTCAGGAGTCCAAAAATTATGAATTTTAATTATATGCTTTTTGAATGTGTCTTCTGTAATTAAAAAAAAGAAGCATATTATTTCCAGTACCAAAGAATATTTTATGAATTTTCTAAGTGGAAAAGGTCTGTTTTGGTCAGTGCTGGACATTTTTTGTTACTCTAGTGAAAGGTCAATATTCTGACTCGATTTTGACTTGTGCTGATTTTTGTGAAATATTGTATACAATGCTATGCATGTTCACAGCGCCTCTGTAAATTTTCATGGTTTTCCGACATGTGTATAGGTTGTTAAAAATCAGCATGTGCAGGATACTCATAAGTATAGGATATGTTTAGAATATGTACAAGTATTAAGGTAGTATTACTGTCTATAATTTAAGGATGATTGGGATTATGTTTAAGGTTAGAGATGATATTGATAAGAATATTTTTTATGATGATTATAGGACGAGGGTGAGCTCGTTGGTTATTCTTGAGGTATTGAATTGATTTCTACAGATCGAGGTAAGTAGATTCATGCATGATGTGCTTTATAATAAATGCAATTTATGTTACAAAAATTATGCTTAAATGGAAATTTTTACAAAACTGATTTCTAAAATATTTAAATGAATTTAGTAAAATGAAAACACTTTTAAATGAATTTATATAAAAATTATTTTAAAATGAATTTTTCTTAAGAAATTAGTTTTCTTAAAAAAATTTCTAAACAAAATAAATGATCAAAGAAAGGATTTTAAATGTTTTAGAAGACTTTAAATGCTATTTATGAAAGAATGTATGGTGGATTCAAAAATATTTTAGCTCATAGTCCGTAGCAATATATATGATGTTAATGTTATGATGTTATGAAATGTTACGGCCAGCTTGCTGGTATGATGATGATCTTGTGCACAAGGATATTACGAATAATGTGGGGTATAGTACCCTAGATGAGGAACAATGCGGGGTTAACACCCTAAATGATGAATGATGAATGATGAATGATGATGACTATGAGGCATGAGCTACCAATGTTTACGCTTTAATGTTTTTATAAATGTTTTAATGTTTTTATATGAATCCACCCCTTATGCTAAATGAAGATGTTGTTATACAATGTTTAACGATACATGACAAAGGTTTTCAAATATTGTGCATGGATTTACTTACCGAGTTGACGGCTCACCCCTCGTCTCTAATATTTTGCAGAATGATTAGAAATATGGCTTGGGTGCTTAGATGGAGAATTTGTCTTAGTGGACCTTTGGAGTTGCTTTAAAGATTAAATTTGTCTAGACATTTATATTTTGGATTAGAGACTTTACTTTAGAGACTTTATTTCATATGTTTTATGTAAGGATTCAGTTGGAATATGAATAATGATTGTTTATCTTGAGGTTTATTAATAAGAATAAATTATGTGAGATTTCATTCCAATTTTACCCTTGAGTTTTCATGGGTAATTTTTGAGGTGTTACATTTATGATATTGAAAACGAAGACAATGAGTATTTTGGAAGCTTATAAGAGTAGAATTGCAGTAACTACATATATATGGACTGCTAGTAGTTGTGAGATAGAGTACATAAATTAATGTATTATTTAATATTTTAACTATTTTTTCACATTGTTAGATTTATAAATGTGGCAACTCCTTATAGTGGTGAGGTAATGTGCAATGAGTTGTATAATTATTTGATAGATTAGAGTGTAGATAGAAAGATGTCCACTGTAACTGTTGATAATTGTACTGCAAATGATTCCATGGTTGACTTGTTATCGGGGAAATTTTCTACTAGTTCAATAATTATGGATGGCAAATTCTTTCATATACGTTGTTGTGCTCATATATCGAACTTAATATTTAGGGATGGTTTATCTATGATACAAAAGGGAGTTGAAAAAAATTAGAGATAGTATTCTTTATTGGACAACAATACCTGCTAGAGTTGAAAATTTTGAGATTGTAAAAAAGCAATTAGGTATTAAAGAAACTAAGAACTTGACACTTAATTGTAAAACTAGATGGAACTCCATTTATTTAATGCTTATTACTGCTTTTTTATATAAAGATGCATTTGATCGTTTGAAGGAATGAGAAAGAAATTACACATCATTGCCTAGTGAGTCAGAGTGGAATTTGTCAGAACTTATGTGAGAGTATCTAAAGAGTTTTATAAGTTGGTAGAAATTTTTTCAGGTACATGATATCTGATATCTAATTTATTTTTGCAAAGATTTTTGAAATTAGATTATCAAAGAATGTATGGTTGCAATCACCAATTGAGGCGCTAAAAAATATGGCCAATAAGATGATTGCAAATTATGACGAGTATTGGGATGTTATTCATGGAGTTTTTATAGTGGAGACTATATTAGCTCCTAGGCGTAAGATGCTACTGATTAACTTTTTATTTCCTAAAATATATGGAGAAAAAGTTGAATCTGAAATTGAAATGGTGCATAAGTTATTTGTTGATATAATGCATGAGTATAAAGTAAAACATTCATCAAATTCAGGGGGGGTTAATGGTTATGCCAATTCTCAAGCTACTATAGCAGGGGATTCTATTATATTGGACTTGAACTTGGATGAAATATCTAATAAGTGGGCATCATTCAGAAATGAAAGTGAAATACAAGTGTGCAACCCAAGAGGGGGGGGGTGAATTGGAATTTTAAAACTTATCCTAGCAAATCCACACAACAATATAATCTAATGCCTTAATAAATTCGAAAACAATAAATTCAATTAAAGCACAATAATTAAAAGAGTAAGGGAAGAGAAAAACGAACTCAAGGATTTTTACGTGGTTCGGCTATCCCCGCCTACGTCCACGCCTCCAAGCTCACCCGCTTGAGGATTTCACTATCCAAGCCTTTCCAAGGCTTCAAGCTTTTACAATTGACTTCAAGGTGTCAATGAACCTTTACAACAAGAGATTATATCCCCAATCTCTTTACCCCAAGTGTTTCCCACACTTGTAATCTCACAATTTGAGAAATGAAAAATACAACACTCAATCTCTCTTTAAGAGTGGATATACAAATTTAAGAACAATGATGTTTCAACAAATGATGATTTCCGAAAATGAAGCTCAATGTATGTTGTGTGCACTTGTTTATGCTTGCTTGAGTTGCCAAAAATGAAATGGCTTTGAGTTTATATAGTTTGAGCTTGAAAACTAGCCGTTATGTTCAATTCTGGACGGAACCGGATTGCCGGATGTGGAAACCGGATAGCCGGTTGATGTTACCGTTACAGCACAAATTTGAATTTCTGAAGAACCAGATTACCGTTTGTTGGAATCGGAATTCCGGTTGCGTTTTGGTTACATTCTGCCTCGAACCGGATTGCCGGATGCCAAGAACCGGAATGCCGCTTGCATTTTGGTGACATTCTGCTCGAAACCGGATTTCCGGATTTACACAACCGGATTGCCGATTGCTACAGTAAATGCTACAGTTCGGCTACAGTGAAATATTTTTCTGAAATTACATTTTGACCCTAATATGTTATAAAACTGTATTATGACCTAAAACGTCAGAAAACGTTACAAATAGGTCCAATTTCAGAATTTTCAAATATTCCGAAAACGTTCTGAAATTATGATTTGGCCCTAACGAGTTTATTATTTTGCACAAAGGTCCTTTACAACAAAGTACCCATATTTTCAAAATTCCTAAAATCTCTCACTTTAGTCCAAAATATTCATAACTTATAGTATGGCCCAAAACATTTCAAATGTTTATAAAAATATCCAAGTCCGAAATTTTATAATAATAATTATTAAAATCAAAGATTTCAAAACTTGTCATTTAAGTCCAAATTCAAAATTCAAAAATAAAATCAAAGATTTAAAAACACATTTATTTTAGTCCAAAACACTTTGATTTTATAGCCTCATTTTTTTATTATAAAAACACAATTCATAAATTTTTGTTTAATCAATACATATGATTTGTTATCATCAAAATCAATATCTATAGCTAAAAAAGCTAACAGAAAGCACACAAAATAATCATTTAAAAACAGAATTAGAGTTTTATCTTGAGGTAAATATTTTCCCTTCAACTAGTTAATTTGATATTTTGTCACGGTGGAAGAATAATCAAGGCAAATATCTCATACTTGCAAAGATTGTAAGAGACATTTTGGCTATTCGTGTATCAAAAATTACTTCTGAATTCACTTTTAGTGTTGGAAGTAGACATTTGATCCCTCATCGCAGTAGATTTTATCCACCTTTAGTGGAAGCATTAGTGTGTACTCAAAATTGGTTTTATCTTGAACAAAACCTAAAAGGTATGGAAAACTTATTTATTGGAATCAAATGAATTTTCTATATTATTGCTATTATCAATTTATCATGAACTAGTTGTCTTGTTCATTATGTTACTGATTTATGCATTTCTTTTAGATGGAATTCCAGAAGAAGCAATAATTTATGTGGCGCATTTGATTGATGAAAGTTTGATTAGTGAGCAACAATTAAATGAAGTAGATGATTAAGAGTGTAGTCTTTAGACTAATGGTTTGAAATTTGAAATTTGAATTGTAGATTTATATTATGAACTTGTATTTGTGGATGTTTATTGCTGTGAAACTTTGAATTTTAGATTCTATATTTGTATTGTATTAGAACCTGGTGTGTCATATAATTTGTATTTGATTTTTTTTAGAACAAGTTTATTTTTTGCTTGAACTGCAAACAAATTTTTAACTTCATTCCAGTCTTCAGAATTTAGAAACGTTATACGTAATTCGGGTTCAAAACTCGCAATCTGGGAACCTGAGTTTTCTCAGGTTCAATGTGGTACAAACCCATATCATAAAAAACTGGGTATAAATCTAGGTTTGGTATAGAAAATTGGTGCTCGAGTCTTGATTCGGATACGCCGAACCTAAACCCGGACCTAGAAATTGCCACCGCTACTACAGAATACACCTACAGGCAAATATGCATTTTATAGAATCAGCCTTCAAGCAAATAAGCATTTTATAAAATTGGCCTACAAGCAAATCAAATATACATTATATGGAATGCATTTATGGACAAAATATTACAAAATCAATCCTCTTTATAAGAAACCAACAAAAGTGTCAAATTCAACCTCAAGTCCATTGAAGGTATTGGGCCCAAAATCATCACAAGTGTCTAAAGAATACTTGTCACGAACAAGTATTGACACATATAAATATGTGTTTCCATGCATAGACTTTGACTGACACTTGTAATAAGAAAAGTGCCATATAACCTCTTCTATTGACTCAAGATGTCTATATAAAGGCCAAGACTGCCCTTTCGAAGGTAAGATGATAGGCATAAAATAAGTAAAAAAAACTCTGCCTATGCCACTGTAGATTTGTTCTCTCGAGCATTGAGTAAAAAAAGCTGATTTCAGCATTGGAGAGTTATTGTTAGTACGCAAGCCCCCCCTTTGATGATTGCATTTTTTTTTAGGCAAAAAAATTGACCGTAAATAGATAAGTGATTTGAGACACTCAACTTAAGGAAAAAATATGCCACAAAGCTTGATTTAGAACAAAGTTCGAAACACAAATCATTGATAGTGCATTAAGCAAAATTTTGCATCAACAGCAACAATACCACAACAGTCTCATCCATTCAAAAAGGTTAAGGAAGTAGAGGCCACTTGATGACTAGCAACTCCCTAGTGATCTTTGAGAAATGAATGTGACAATTTATTTGGACCCATGCTTACTTTTGTTTATATTTATTATAAATTAAATAAATTATATAAATAAATTAAAAAATTAAAAAAAATAAGAAAAATATATATTTTGATGTGAGTAAAAACTTAATAATAATATATTATTATTATATTTTTTTGTTATTTTAAAATATTTTTCTTGTAATAAATATATATTTTATATTTTCAAAATAAATTATTAAACATATGACTCATTTCACCCTTATTTTGCTTTAAATTTTTTGATGCCAAGAGAATTTCAGGATATTATAAAAAAAAAAAGTTAGTGATGTATATATTAATTTTAGTAGGAGAAAGTTAGAAATCTAACGGCAGATCCTATTTTGTCACTTATGAAGCCCTTAGTCAAGTCAATTCCTCACTCATATCTTCTGAAACTCTTGTATTCAGATTCTCCAACACTGGATCCCACAGAGCTGAACTCGGCTTTGAAGAAGAAAAAAGTCTATGAAAATAATCCCCCAATAACAGATTGAAGGCTCTCCTCAGATTGTACCCACTCCCCCTCATCGGTTAAGAAGCCTCTAATCACATTCTTTCTTCGACGTGCAGACGCAAAATTATATCTCCATCTTGCAACTACGATATACGAGACCTCTGCTTCCATTACAACCCTGATTAAGTGAGAAACTGTATAATACAGATCCAATGCTTCCCACCTCTGTTTAAGTGATGTTGGTTTTTTTTTTTTTTTTTCATTTCTTTTAACAAGAAAGAATTAAAGGATCGTGTTGGTGACAGATTTATTTCGCATGGTTTTCATTTTTCTACCACCTTACAACTGTTTATTTGATTGTGACTTTTGTTTTTTAATTATTAATTGAACAACGTTAAAAAAAATAAAGAAAGAATATGATAGTAAAAAAAACAACTAAATTTTGTATATACCTAAATTTTAACATAAATTAATAGCACAAAGAATAAATATTTGAACTGTTTCGTAGTGACATAGAAATTAAACATGATTTGCATCTTTTTTTAAACTTTATTGGTGTCTCTGTAACCCTCTCAACTCAAACGGACATATTAATGAAATAAAAGGTTGGACAGGCACTAAAATTTGTTGGCATATCCAATACCTACACTTGTTACAAAAACACATAATTAAGCAACACATTGTTGTATTACTGAAAATTTGTATTTTTGAAAAGGAGATTTTTGGAAAGAGCCTCATTTTCTGAAAGGAATATGAGTGGTTGCAATCACAAGCAAATTCTCCTTCTTTCTAGCAGTCATCCCAAAATTCTCGCCCATGTCAAGGTCTTCAAGTTTGATCCCATTTCCAGGTTTCCAATTAAAATGGTAGAGCAACTGAGCAAGTCCAAGTTCAATATTTGCAGTAGCAAATGAAATGCCCGGACAAATCCTCCTTCCTCCACCAAATGGAAGCAATTCAAAGTGGTTCCCTTTGAAGTCGATGAAAGAACCTTCAAACCTCTCTGGATAAAAGCTTTCAGGATCGCTCCAAATTGTTGGATCTCTCCCCATTGCATAAACATTAATCAGGATTTTGGCCTTAGCTGGTACTCTGTATCCTCTAATCTCGCAAGTTTCTCTTGCTTCTCTTGGAATCAAGGGACCTGGAGGGTGTAATCTGAATGTTTCTTTGATAATTGCTTTCAGGTAATCAAGCTTTTGAATGTCTGCTTCTTCAATTCTGCTCTTTCCTTTGCATGCTTCTCTTATCTCTTCTTGTGCCTTCTTCATCACTCTCGGGTTTTTAAGCAGTTCTGACATTGCCCATTCCATTGATGTTGCTGAAGTCTCGCTCCCTGCTGAGAAAATATCCTGAAAATATTTTGAACGCAGCATGAGTGTCCGCTGATTTTTCTAATTCTAACTACACGTTTGATATGAGAGTTGGATTGACTATGTTAAAAGGAATTTGTGCAACCTGAAATAAAATACTTAACAATTTTTTTTTTTAACTTTAGCCTAGCATATGGTAACTAAAACATTTTTTCACTCATCGTAGCAGAATTTGAATGCTAAATCTCTTGTTTCAACTCAAGAGATTTTACCAACCGAATTAAATGTCGCTCACAAAAAATCTGACAACCTTATACTAGTTTAGAGAATTCTTGATTGCTTATATACAGTTTTACAGCAAAACAGAGCAATACGTGAGGGGCATTTATTAGTCCAAATTTTAGAGAAATATGTAATTAAATATAGATCTTACCATAGTGACAGCTTTGACTTGATCAATTGTAAGGCGAAAATCAATGTCATGATCATTCGCCTCAGCATAATTCAAGAGCGTATCAACTAGATCATCCCCGTCAGGTTTTTCAGCATTAATGCCGCTAGCAGCATCTTTTCTTTTCATTTGATGTTCAACCACAATGTCTTCAAGAATCCTATCAATCTTTTTCTGAATTTTCAAAAGCGCAGGCTTCATCCCAGTCAAAGAACGAAGAAACGTAAGCGATGGAAACAAATCGGCAACATCAAACCCTCCGGCAAGTTGCATAATTTCCTGAAGCAACCTTGTAAAATCATGCTGATCTTTGCATTTCTTCCCAAAAGCTGCTCGCGACACTACGTTATTCGTCATAGCGAAGATATGCTTGCTTAGATTGATGCACTGCCTCTCGGACGAGGCAATAAATTCAACAAGATCCCACACTTCATCTTCCCTAATTGATTTAAATGACTGGACTCTCTTCGCGCTCAAGAGCTCCAGGACGGAAATTTTCCTGAGCTGCCTCCAGTAGTCATTGTAGGGCGAAAACACAATGCTGGAGTGATCGTATGACATTACTTCAACAGCATACACTTCAGGCCTTTGCGCGAAGCTGCTCTCGTTTGTTTTCAACACTTCTTTGGCTGCTTCGGGTGATGAAATGATCACGGCGACGAGTTGGCCTAGCTGTAGTTTCATCACGGGGCCATACTTGTGGCAGAATTTTGTCACAGCATGATGTGGTAGGCCAAGGCCATGGGATGATAATTGATGCAGGTTGCCTATAATGGGCAGCAGCTTTGGACCTGGAGGCAGCTTGCCTTTGCCGCCTTCGGATTGCTTCCAATATTTAACAAGCATTAAGAAGAAGAGAAGAGAAGTTAAGAGGAGTGGGAAGGATGGAAATTGAGGTATTTGGGTTGTTGAAGAATCCATTGATCGATCTTGTGCTTGATGTGCTAATTATGGCTCTATGTTCATTTGCATGTGTGTGTATATATATTAGTTTTGGTCTTTTGAGATGGTAAGAAAACACAATATGTGTATACACAATAGTGTTCTTATCTAATTATTATTTTTGACTTGATACATAACCGCACAAGTCAATTCATTTGTTAGTGCAACCAAACTATGGACCTAAATGTTTAATGTTTGGCCTAGATATTTAAAGGGATAAGGATTCACTCCTGAGAAATAAAAAAAATATTGATAATTGATTCAGCGTTCAATAAAAAATAAAAAAAAAAGAGAGCTAATTCTAATCTTAACAAGATCTAACAAGTCCGTTCAATTGGGGGATTGCGGATACCCTGTCACCCAACAAGTGACAAAATCGCAAACTTTTTGACTAATATAAAACAGCACAACATGTGGATTGAATTTATTGGAAGTCAATTCGTGATAAAATTTAATCGATTAGCAGGTACGAGGATTCAAAGTTGGCGGCTAGGCGCTGATAAATCAGATCAAAAGCACTAGGTACCGTAATCAAGAGCTGTAGTTAGTTGTTTTCAATAGCCAGTACAGTTAGTTAACGAACCTAACATTATCGTGAAGAATTTCACGGACCCCACAAAATTGTGACTTCATCTCTACGGAGAAATGTTGCGACTCAGTCACTTCTTTTAAAATTGGTTGGGGTAATTGCATTTCTGGCTTTAATTTCATCAACCCACGTTAAAGAATTTCTTGCTTGCTTTCATACTTTATAATCGTTTTAGTTATACTGTTTACAAGCACGAAAAGCGTTAATTGACATCTTTTTCATTCATGATTAATGAGAAAGAAATTTCGTGATTAATTACCAAGTCAATATTTTTTTTTTTTACCCCTTTTTTTAGCAAACTAGAGGAAGGTTTGGCGTTCAATCACATACGCATATTGGCAGTGGCGAAGTACCAAAGATAATTTACTCTGACTTTCTGTGAGAAAGAATGAGAATTTTGTTTTCGTCTTTAGAAAGACTCATGAAACGTCGGTAATGAAAATTTACACATTCAGCAGGCGCACATCATCTCGTGATTAATCAATTATTTTTGGCATCGGCACTGACCTAAAGCCCGCGTCAATCCAAGTAAGTAATTAGAATTGTCTTTTAAGTGGGAAAAGTAGTCTCGTATTAGTTAGGACCCTAGCTATCCTGTTTCTAGATTAGGATATTCATCAATTAAATGATAGAAATAAAAGAATGTAGGATATTAGTTCATTGTAGAAAAAAAATAATGAAAAAAAAACACTATAATGTAGGATATAACAATTGATACTAAAAAAATTAAATACAAAGTAATAATGTAAAACAAATAACAATTAAATAATAAGAGAGAGAATTGAAGGGTTTTAGTGTTTTTAAAGAGAATTTTATAATACATCTAATGTTCTATATCATCCGATAATGTTGAGCCCTGACTATTAATTTTTTTACATGTTTCAATTAATTTTTAAACTTTAACTTATTAAAAGTCAAACAATTCCCTCCTTTTTCTCTATCTTTGCTCTAGTTTCAAAAACTCTTCTTCCCTCTTCCAAATTTCAAGAAATATTAATTTATTTAAAAATTATAAAAATAATAAATTGAACAAAGTGCCTACAGAGGGCCTAATTTCATCCTCCTCCTTTCCATTTACAACTTCATTGCCCTGCAAAAACATGCCTTTGGTAATCTTGCTTTTATGCTCCTCCTGATTCCCATTCGCATCTCCATTCTCCTGCAAACATTGCCACTAGCTTAATTAGAAATGTCGCAACATCCGATTTGAAAGACTTCTCAACTTCCCTGCAAATAATCCTTGCTATTGGCGCAAGAATCTTAGTTCACTTGAGAATAGTGTACTGTTTATTGTTAGATACTTTTTTTTTTAGCTTCTTAAATTTATTCGAAAAATATTGTTGTTTAAATTCTATTTAACTCAGAAACTTGTGAGTTTTCAATTTACAGTTTACTTTTAGCACTAGTGCTGTCATTTTGTTATTTAATGAAAAAAAAAGATATTTTGATACATGCGGAACAATATTGAGCAACAGTGAAAAACTATTTTATGGCCTTTTAAATTATTGAACATTTGGTTATTTTTTTACTGAAGTTGATTATAAATGATTCTCTTTCAAATGGTTTCCCTACAATTTTATTGAAAATTCAAAACAGAATTCCATTCATGATGGCATGTTTACCAAAGGAAACATACATATTTTACTTGCAATAATTTCAGAATCTACAAGTAATCTATATAATCGTGACTCATGTTTGTCCATCAAGAAACAATGAATCATACAATTATATATATATATATATATATATATCAATATCTTAACTTGTTTCACAATACATTAAACAAACAGGTGGTGGGCAAAAGAAAAAATTAGCGAATGGTTCTTAGCTCCTTCTGCAAATGTTTGAAGTATGATAACACCCAACTTTAATTCACTTTGCAAATTTAAAAATAATCTTGTTTTGATGCTCCTTTTGCTTCCCATTCACAAATCCATTTCCCTAGAAAATCATGTCACTTGCTTAATTAGAAAATTTGTTGCATTTTTTTTTGCAGGGGAATGGAGTTGTAAATGGGAAGAAAATTTGTTGCATTTTTTTTTGCAGGGGAATGGAGTTGTAAATGGGAAGAAAATTTGTTGCATTTTTTTGTAGGCGAAATGGAGTTGTAAAGGGGAAGAAAGAGGATGAAATCAGGCTCTTTGTAGGCACTTTATTCAATTTATTATTTTTATAATTTCTAATAAATTAAATTTTCTTGGAATTTGGAAGAGAGAAGAAGAATTTTTGAAACTAGAGCAAAGAGAGAGGAAGGGAGGAAATTGTTTGACTTTTAATTATTCAAAATTGATTGACACATGTAAAAAATTTATTAGTTAATAGTTCCACATCATGGATGACATGAAACATCAAATGTATTGTAGAATTTCTCATTCTTTAAAACATATTTGACTCTTTTTGATTGGTGCTAAAAAATTAATAAAGTTTGTCTGCTGGAATACAAAGAGAACAAATAACATAAACGCAACACTAATTTATTTTTAACAAACTATTGTCGTGCATGAGCTCAAGTACACTAAAACACATGTAAAAAAAAGGAATTCTCCAATTAAAAAACATAATTAATTCCAAATTTAAGTAGCTGTGAAAATTTGTATAGCTTGTACTTTATTTAGTGTAGTGATGCAGCGGAAGTTTAATATTCAAAATATTCCATTGATTCTAGAGAATACCGGAACAAAAGAATAATTAAATTCATGTTGATTCAAAAGAATATCGTGAATTTAGGGATTAAGACACGTTGATTCCGCAGAATACCGAGAATTAATTGTTCAAATACTAACAAAGAGATTTGAAAATTGAAATATTATTAAACTCAAAAATCCACCTTCAAATGCTACAAGAGAGAGCTATTTATAGTAATAGTAATTATCCTAATTCATGAAGTAAAAACAAAATCCTAAATTAAAAGAGAAACAAAATTCTAAATTAGAAAGGAATTTAAAAGTCTTAAACTTTGGTTAATAAGGAAAATAATCCTAATATAATATGGATTCCTACTCTTCATCATTTCCCCCTCGGCGGGGAGAATTCGCTATTGAATTCGGATTGTCAGCAACAACATCTTCATCATGATCACCTTTGTAAGGAATAAGATGCTTAACATTAAATACATCTGTGGTGCGGATATGACTAGGAAGCTTTAATATATAAGCATTAGGATTTATCTTCTCTATAATCTCCAAAGGGTCAATTTTCCTGGCAGAAAGCTTGTTATACTCACCAACTAAGAATCTATCTTTAATTAGAACAGCCCAAACAAAATCTCCCACTTGAAATTCCAAAGCTCGACGTCTTTTGTCTACCATAATTTTATAACCTTCGGTTGTCTGCTTTAAAGACTCTTGCGTAGTTTCATGAATCTTCTGAAGCTGCTCAATAAAGTCTTCTGTTTTACCACTTTTGCAAACTAAATCTAGAACTGGAGCCAAGTCAATGGGAGCTCGTGGATTATATCCGTAATTCACCTAAAAATGGCTTAAACCAATACTACGCTTAACTGTACGATTATAAATAACATCAACTTGATATAACTTCTGATCCCACATCTTCAAGTTATCGCCAACTAGACTACGTAGATGGTTTCCTAAAGAGCGGTTGACAACTTCAGTTTGACCATCTGTTTATGAGTGGTAAGCACTACTAAAATTCAGGCGAGTGTTAGTCAACTTCCAGCATATCTTACAAAAATGGCTAAGAAATCGTGTATCCCGATCAGATACTATAGAACTTGGTAAACCATGTAACCTATAGACTTCATTGAAGAATAGGTGAGCAGCAGTCAAAGCGTCTGTAGTCTTCTTGCAAGCAATGAAGTGAGCCATTTTCGAGAATCGATCAACAACAACAAGTATTGAATCCATACCCTTCTGAGTGCGGGGTAATCCCAAAACAAAATCCATGCTAATGTTAGCCCAAGGTTGTGTGGGAATCGACAACGGCATATATAAACCAGCATTAGTTGCCGCGCCCTTGGAAACTTGACAAATGCGACAAGTCTCCACATAATGATAGACTTCACACCTCATAGTAGGCCAAAAATAAGTGTTGGCGATTAGAGCCAAAGTTTTGTCACGGCCCATGTGCCCTTCGTTATGTAACTCTGCAATGATTTTCTATCTTAAACTTGAGTCAAGAACACACAACTGATTACTCTTGAAAAGGAATTCGTCATGTAAATGATAATCTGAGCGAAACCTTGCAACAACGTCTTCTAATATAGGAGCAAAGTAAGGATCAGAAGCATATAACTCTCGAAATATGTCAAATCCGAGAACTTGATTATGCATCTGCGTCAATAAAGAAGTTCGTCGACTAAGTGCATCTGCTGCGCGGTTGGATTCACCAGAGGTATGCTTCACCACAAAAGTAAATTGTTGAAGGAATGTTGTCCAAGTGGCATGTCCGTGAGAGAGCTTCTCTTGACTATTGAGGTACTTTAACGCGGCATGGTCAGTATATAAAACAAAGTCTTTATGAATTAGATAATATCGTCAATGTTTTAACGCTTGGACTATTGTGTAAAATTCCACGTCATAAGTACTAAAGTGTGCCTTTGCTCCATTCAACTTCTCACTGAAATAAGCTATAGGCTTACCCGGTTGGCTAAGAATAGCTCCAATGCCAGCCTTAGAAGCATCACAATGTACCTCAAAAGTGAGCGAAAAATCTGGTAGGACAAGTACTGGGGCAGTAATCAACTTTTCTTTGATAATCTCGAATGCCTTAGTAGTTATCTTAGTCCAAGAGAATTGTCCTCCTTTCATGCAATCCGTGATTGGTGCCATAATAGTATTGAAATGAAAAATGAATCGCTTGTAAAAAGAGGTCAATCCATGGAAACTTCTGGTGGCGGATAAAGTAGTTGGCTGAGGCCAATCTCGAATAGCATCCTCTTTTGATTGGTCAACAGATATACCATCCTTCGACACCACATATCCCAAAAATAATACTTTTTCTGTGAAGAAAATACATTTGTTTACTATTGTGTATAAACTTGTTGCTCTTAAGACTGAAAGCACTTTTCTCAAATATTGTAGATGTAACTCGTGACTGGTGCTATATATAAATATATCATCGAAGTAAACAGCCACAAACTTTCCAATGAAATGGCCAAAAACTTGATTCATGACTCGCATAAAAGTACTCAGAGCGTTGGATAAGCCGAACGACATTTTCAACCACTCGTATAACCCTTCATGAATTTTAAAAGTTATTTCCATTCATCTCCAGGCCGTATTCGAATTTGATGGTAGCCACTTTTCAAATCAAGTTTGGTAAAAATTGTTGCTCCACTGAGTTGATCTAACAAGTCATCTAATCGAGGGATTGGAAAATGATATCGAACAGTAATTTTATTGATAGATCGACTGTCCACGGCCATCCTCCAAGAACCATCTTTCTTTGGAGTCAATAAAGCAAGGACAGCACAGGGACTAAGACTTTCACGGATAAATCCATTTTCTAGTAACTCTTCCACTTGGCGCTTCAATTCTTCATGTTCTGTAGGACTCATGCGATAATGAGGTCGATTTGGTAATGTAGAAGCTGGTACCAAATCAATTTGGTGTTGTATATCCTGAGGAGGCTGTAAACCTTGTGGTAGCTCATTGGGGAAAAAATCTTGAAATTCCGCCAGAATAGGTGTCACAGCTTTAAGAATTTTTGAATCACCGTTACTCTCTTTTCCCAATAAAATGTAAACTCTCTTTGTCTCTGCTACAACATCTATAAATTGCTTCTTGCCTAACAAATAGTTACCCAAGTCTTGCTGGAGAGTAAGCTCCTTTATAGGTAGGAGAACGATCACGTACTACGTTTCGATCATATTGCCAAGGCCTACCCAGTAATAGATGATACGCATCCATAGCCACAACATCACACCAAATTTTGTCTTTATAAATTAAACCAATGGATAAGAAAACTAAACAACATTTCGATACTGTCACTTGATTTTCCTTCTTCAGCCATGTGAGCTTGTATGGAGTTTGATGAGATTCTGTCTTTAAATTTAGCTTTGTTATGGCTTCTTCTGAAATGACATTCTCGCAACTGCCTGAGTCTATGACCATACGACATACTTTACCCCCAATTGTGCAAGTAGTGTGAAAGATATTTTTTCGTAGCCACTTGTCTTTGTCTTGACCTTTAAGAGTTAAGAATTCGGGGTTTACGATCAACATTGGTCCGCTATCACCATGTTCTTCAACAGATTGAGCGCTACCACTACTATCAAAAGTTGGCTCTATAGTGAATTCTTCAGTTTCTTCCTCCTGATAGTCTTCGCTTTTCTTTGTGCCTACAAATAAGTCTTTACCATATTTTCCCCCCTTTTTACATTCTGCCATTCGATGCCCATTCTCTTTGCAATTAAAACAACGTAATCCCGAACCCGGAGGATTGGGTTTTGCTATTTTAACCAATTTCACTAGGTTTACTAATTTTATTTGCAGGATTTAGATGAGTAAAATTAAGAAATTGGGAAGTCAGGTTTGAATTATCATGAACAACACTTCGAGCACCCTGAAAGCTTGAGTCAATAGTACGTCAACTAAATTGCTTCTCCAACAGCAAGGCTTGTTGGTGTGCCTCTGAAACAGAGTATGGGTCAAGTAAATTTATTTAGTCTTGAAATTGAGATCGTAGGCGTCCAATGTAGCGAGAAACCTGCTGTTCTTCTGTCTCTGTCAAGTCATTGCGTGCCACCAACCAATAGAATTATGTAGTGTAATAATCCACTGATCAATTACCTTGCCTTAAATTCTGTAGCTATTGGTATAACAATTGGACATAATTATGAGACAAGAATGCTCCACGCAAGTGCTTTTTGAACTTTTCCCAAGAATCAATCTTCTTTTTGCCTTGCCTAATCCTTGTGAGCTTAGTTTGTTGCCACCAAGCTGCTGCTCTTCCACGAAATCAAGTTGCAACAAACGAAACTAGTTTATTTTCAGGAACTTCTTTGTATTCGAAAACTTCCTTAATAGCATTAATCCAATCTAATAATTCTTTAGGTTGACCACTTTCTTGAAATTTAGGAATGTCAATTCTCAACCCAGATTCCCATCTTCTGTCATCAATAGACTCAATTCTAAGTCGACTCCCAGAGAATGGGTTAGCAAAGCTTCCACTTGATTTGTCTTCACGTTCTGGAGTACGATGGCGTTCGTCAAGTAACTCTGCCATTCATGCCATTTGTGCAGCTAACATATCAATTTTGGATGCCATACTAGCCAAGGCTTTATCTTTAGAAACATCTTCTTGATTGTAAGTTACAGTATGAGCATCACGAGCTTTTCTTGGAGGCATTTTTTTAAATTCGGGTTTAAAAAGGTAGTAGGGCTAAACTGAAAGTAAATAAAAATTTTAGGCCGAAACTGTAACTAAGTAAAAGTTTTAGATTTTCGATGACGGTGGTCGGAAATCGAGTAAGGATGGTTGGATCTGAAAGATTTTGGGTTGGCAAGCATGATGGTGGTGGTGGTTTGTCTGAAAAAGTGGTGTTTTGGACGGAAATTGTAGATAAAGTAGGCGGTTTTGGAGGGCTTAAATTCCGGCGGTTTGAGCGTCGATCGGCGGTGAGGAATGGTGGGAAAGGTTCAGCTGATGGAGAGGAATGGATTGATGGTGATGCTTCTGGCCAAATCGCATCGGAAGGTGGTAAATAGAGGTGGCGGCGACCGCGGCTGTTTTGGCTTTGTCTTCCAGCGATCTGTGGCTAATCGACAATGGAATATGCTTAGGGTTTGATGGCCAGCAATTTATGATCCGCTTAGTGTTGGTTGCGTCCGGAGCGGTGACAGAAAACGAGAGCCTGGCAACCTTGAACGGTGGCCGCGGGTTAAAACTTTTGTTTCTGTTTTGTTTCTTTTTTTATTTTTGAACTAAACGGAAACAAAATCAAAGAAGGAAAGAAGGAAAGGTTTGGTGGTAGATGGAGTTTGATTGGTGATATCAGGTTTTGGCTCTGATACCAAATTGATGCAGCGGAAGTTTAATGTTCAAAATATTCCGTTGATTCTAGAGAATACCGGAACAAAAGAACAACTAAATTCACGTTTATTCAAAAGAATACTGCGAATTTAGGAATTAAGACTCGTTGATTTCTCAGAATAACGAGAATTAACTGTTCAAATACTCATAAAGAGATTTGAAAATTGAAATATTATTAAACTCAAAAATCTACCTTCAAATGCTACAAGAGGGAGCTATTTATAGTAGTAGTAATTATGCTAATTCATGAAGTAAAAACAAAATCCTAAATTAAAAGAGAAACAAAATTCTAAATTAAAAAGGAATTTAAAAGTCTTAAACTTTGGTTAAGAATGAAAATAATCCTAATATAATATGGATTCATACTCTTCATCATGTAGTCAATGAATATAATTTGAGCATTAATTTCTTGTTCACTCAAATCTTTTTTAGTATATCATATATCGTTTCAAAGTAATCACAGAGGAGAGGAGTATGAATCACTAATGATCTTTCATTTTTTTTCAAAATATGTTCTGTTCAAAATTATGCTTAAAAATATCAACTCACCATGCTATTGTCCAACATTTATGAGAAAAAATTTTATGTATCAAGTTTAGGCAAAAATATCACAACTGATTTCTAAAGTAAAGACTTAAAAAATTAAGTAAGATTTCAGCTTTATATCCTAAGGTCATGTTTGGTTTGAAGAAAATGGAGAGGAAAAAAGTGGAATGGAGAGGAAAATGAAATTAAATTTTGTTGTTTAGTTTGATATAAAATTTGATAAGGAAATGAATTATAATTTTTTTCTTTAGACAAATTTATCATTTACCTTAAATATTAAACTATTTATATTAGTAATAATATATATATATATATATAATAAAATGGCGATCCAGTGGCCGGCGGCGGAGGCCCGGCAATTTTCTAGTGAGAGCCGACGGTGGTCTGGTGGTGGTCGGACGGTGGTCCTGTGACATTCCTGTGAAGTCCGACGGTAGTCTGGCGACTTTCCGACAGTGGTCCGACGGTGGTTTATTTATAATATTAAATTAATAAAATAAAATCATAAATAATATTTATTAATGGCATTAAATAAGGTAAAAAGATGAAGGGTAATTTTAGAAATTTTAGTTTCTAATATAAGAGAAATTTAAATTCTTCACCACTTAGTGAGGAATTTAAATTCTTCACCACTTAGTGTGAAATTTAAATTCTACATTATGATGGATATTAAATTCTAAAGGAAATTAAATTTTTATATATTCTGTCAAACCAAACAATGAAAATAAAAAAGAAATTTAAATTACTTTCCTTTCCTACATTCTCTCCTCCCAACCAAAGACCACCTAAGTGCCGAGACAATTAAAAACTTAGCCCTTAGTATTTTCAAATATTGTTATGTAATAAATTATATAACTTTATTAATTAGGGTACAATATACCCGATCATTTTTTTAGGCACTAGGACCAATGCTCTTGGCAGGGCTCTTTTGTCGAAAATTTAAGGATATCTTTTTTTGTAGGAGGGTTAGATGCTCAATCAAATGCACATACCGGCAGTGGCAAAGTACCGAAGATAATTTATTTGACTTCTATGAAAAAATGAGAATTTTTTTGGCCTGGAGAAAGAATTATGAAGGGGCGGCATGAAATTCAGAGAAAAAAAAAATGATCCGCCAAAGGCTTTGTTGTCTCAATACAATTATACAAATCATAACAATAAAACTTTAAATTAAAAAGCTTACATGTTATCATCTCATAAACTTCAAAAAGGATGCTCTCTCACAAATGTGGTTAACATATGTCAGTTAAGTTTCTGTTCCGATGAATTTCGAACTAGTATGCAAACAAATTTATAAGAGAAGAGGTCATGTTTACACCAACCAGTTTGGATATATCAGACTACATCATGATTCATCTTCATCACCTTCAGCAGCAGCAATCTCAGAGTCCAATTTGTCCATTAACTGCCTGCTTACGAAATTAGCAACGGATATCATGTCAAGAATGACACTTGGATCTAGGCCAACACCTCCACGTTTGATCATGCCACAAATGTGCCCTTGTCTATTGATGGAAATAGAAACTGCTGAGCTCATTTGGGATTCCTCTTCCAAGGTAGCATCTACAATATAGTGCTTTCCTACCTACAAAAGAGAAGGGCAAATGTTATTGACGGTTAAAATAGATTTACAAATTATGAACTATTAGAGGAAATTGTACCTTTGTTAACGTAGTAATGACAGGAACTCCAGATGTGTCGAACTGCAGAAATTCTTCATCACTTATATCCACGTCTGGTTGCTCATCACTTGCAGCCTCGGCTGCAACATGGACACTTGGGATGCCTGTATTGCTCAAAGCAGCCTTTGGAAAGAAATAGAGAATTGATAAATTAATATTATGTTTTCACACTAGGGAAATAACCACATCGATGCTATAAGAAAGGTATCTCTACATGATTCGTTAAGAACATTGGTGATCAAACAACTTCTGTCATTGTGGAAAAGAAGATATGAGCATACACGCATGAAATTGTTAAAAGCCTGTAGTTAACATAAAAGTGATAACCACTTAGGCTTCGGCACAAACTCAGCAGGCTTAGTCAACTAAGTGGAAGGATTCTAAATTTCAAGGAGAAAAGAGAGCGAGAGAGAAAGAGAAGAAGCAGCCCAAAAAACGGAGCAACTCAATATCTGACCAATCAGAGGCTTAAAATGTTTAGAAGCAAGCAATCGGACATAGAGCATCAATAGCCAGGGCATTCCATTTTGGATATTTGCTTATATGAGATGACAAAGCTACTTGGTGTGACAACAAAAGTACCTTAATGGCAGCACCTAAAGCATCCAGAAGATTTCCATCAGAACTAATAACTAGGCCATCAATATAAAGATCCCAACAAACTTTTCCTTCCACAACTACTAGGGACGAGAGATCAATTCCAGCTCCTGAAAAAATTTAGGACAAAACCATAATAAATTGAAATAGCAAGACCAAAAATAACAGCACAACATTCAATACCAAGAAGTGTACCTATCAAAAGGCTAAAAAATGAGGTTTAGATTTTCAATGAAAAGAAAGCATTCACGAGTCAAACCTGCTCCGCTTTTACCACCCAAAAGGCAACGCTGAAGAGCACTTGAGAGCTCTGCAGACAGTTCTTCACCCCCTCTACCCTGTGTACAATGTACATAGAATTAACTAGCAGAAATAACTAGACAAGATAAAGGTATTGAGAAGATATAAAAACAAATCATAGCATCTAAAAAAGTTGTTAATCACTGAACAGATTAAAGTCGCATGTGTGAGGAAAATCAACTAAGGGCTTAGACTTGCATCACAGAGCTATAAACACCATACTAAATGTCAAACTAAATAGACACAAGGAGTACCAAGAATATCATCAACGTAAAGATTATATATCAAGAATGACCCCCTACACATTAGCATGGTCACAGAGAAAACTAATGGGCAATAACTCTTATCTCCAATGTTATTAATCATTCAACTTAATTGTATCTCCGAACTGTTGCACAAAATAACCTGAGCTAGAGAATATCACCAACATGTACAACCTTGCAAATGACCATTATCAACAAAGTAGTATGATACTCAAAGAGGAGTAGAATCAAAGAGCACAACCTCAAATGTTGGCTCTGCAGTCGGGCTGCAATCAACGAATATAGCAACCTTTCCTTTGTCGGGTTGCATGGCACTTGGCCTTCCAAGTTCAGCCTGCATACAAACTCAATCAAACAAAACAATAACATACCTATCACAAGAAGATTTCAACTCTAGACCATCAAATACCTTCACACTAGCAATAACGTCTGTTGACCCCATCCTGACTCTAGCTGAACCATTCGCCTGCCATGGAAACAAAATTAAAGGTAAACTTTACATAATTAAAAAAAATGAGCAGAAGTAACACAAGACTAATTTGCATTAACAAACTCTAACCTGAGGAATGACTCCGGTTTCAACATAAATGGGTCTGTAAGTATATCTTTTGCGACCATCAGAACGAAGGTCCTGAGCAATGCCACCTTTAATGAATTCTTTTTCTCCCACAGAAAGTCCCACCATTGCTTCACCTGCATCAAGATTGAATACAAATGCATCGATGAGTAGCCCGAAACGTTGATACCCGTGAATTAGAAATAGAAAAATAATTGGCAGCAAAGGTTAATTTCACTTGGGCAATTTCACAAACATATGGCCCGCATTAAGCGCAACAAACGAAATTGAGGAGACAATAATCAAATTTTGAAGAAGGCGACAGCCATATACATTCACTTGTGAGATAAATTTGTTATGTACTCGTGCTTCTTCACTGAATCAGTGGTTATTGGAGGATATTCAAGCAATAAGTAAGCAGAAAAACGCTTTTTGAAAACCTAAGAAGTTGTCTCAATTCGCGCTTTTGACCTTTGCAAAAAAAGGAACACGTGTCCGACCACCTGTTTCAATTCGCGCTTTTTACCTTTGTAATAAAAAGAACACGTGTCCAACCGCGGGGAAATGAATAAAATTATTTTTATAAGTCCCTACATTTTCTCATTACCACAAATAGATGTACCATTTTACAACAATGTTTTTACAGGTCCACACCGTCATATCCCATTTCGAATTCGTTTATTTTTAATTACAGATACACCCTGGAATCGTGGACTCGTTTTGTTCGTGTGTTTGTTAGGACTATAGGGGTATTCCAGTCCAATCACTAATTTTTCACTCGGTCCAACTCAATTACTCAAGGGACCACGTTTAGTGAAAAATATAATCTGTGATCTCACTTGTAATTTCTCTGAACTTCCGGCATCATATGTTTACCCACTTACTCTGCCTCAAGAGCCAAAACGCTTTCGCACAATTTTTTTTGGTTTTTTTTTTTAACCTAAAATCTCGGCGCCTAGCTGAGCTCGTTAGAGTTCAGGTTGGTGTAGGAATTTTTTTTTTGGTTTTAATGGAGCGTTAATCTATGTAAAAATTTTCATTTCTTCTTCATTTAATAAGCATTTGGCTGCGTTCTTGTTTCTGAGATCAGGTGATTTGGATCAATGGGTCGGTATCGGGCTGTTTCCCATGTTGCTGACGAGGATCACAGCCAAAAGTACGTAATACTCTTTTCATATGTCAATTTATTAAATTTTTTTGAAGTAATTTGCTGAGATTTCGAGCTAATTGATATCTGAGAATCCACCCCGCCACCCAAAAAAAAAGCGATTTTGGGTTTTTTTTTCTTTGGTTTTGTGCATTCTTTAAATCGATTTTGTAGATACAGTTTTGAAGATTTTATATGAGGTCTTAATTCCTTTTAATATTTTTTAACAATTTGATAAGTTTAGAGTGTATGTGATATGCTTGAGGAACAAATAACTTTATAAACATGAATTTTCTCTACAAAGATGGGTGAGAGTAGCAGATTTAACATTCTAGATGTCCTATTTCTGTCATATTGTGGACGACCAATTTGTTGACATATTTGTAGATTTGATATTGGTTAAGCTCATGAATACCCTTTTGTAGGATGTAGATATTGTTATCCTTGAGTGCGCAGCAAAGATGACAAGTTTTGGCTTCTGAGAATATCTGTAGCTATTTGATTCACAACTTCACATTCTTTTTGTGTGGTACAGAAGTTGAGAAATGCTTTGGTGCTGTGGTTTTCAATCACAAATGAAAGATATAAAAAGTTGTGCAATGGTGTATTAAAGTACTAAATTGGGAGTAGATTAATTCATTGTTTTACTTATGATGTTTATCTTTGTGGCGGCCTTACAAATTCTATTTCTATTTTCAGTAGGTCCAAAAGGAAAAGGACCATATCCAGCATAGAGAATGTAGAGACTGCATCAACAGGTACTCTGTCATCAGCATATAAATCATATGTTGGAATTATGCTTTCAGAATACGATGTGGTCCAATTTCTCCCGTTTTACTAATTTGTAGTCTATTATTGTTCTAATATGCCATATTATATGATCTGCAGTTGTAGCTCAATTAGAATGAAAGGTTCAAAGTTAATAATATCCTCCATATAATAATGATTGTCTTCTTGAAGTTTTCAAATCATACTGTATCCCGTAGCTGAAAGAATCAACTTAGCTTTGAATCCATATTTTTTTCCTGTTTTATTTTTCTCCACTAATGCTTTCACTGACAATGTGTCATAGGTCAGCCATTGAGCGAAGGAAAAGGGGCATTATACCATTGTAATTATTGCAACAAAGATCTTTCTGGAATGGTTCGAATTAAGTGTGCTATGTGTTCGGATTTTGACCTATGCGTCGAATGCTTTTCTGTTGGAGCTCAAATCTATCCGCATGAAAGCAATCATCCATATAGGGTTATGGTTAGTTGCATTAATTTTGTTATTCTTCCTATCATAAGCCCATTATAATGATCTGATCTCATCAGTGGTTATTGACTCCTATATTGTAGTTTCTTGTTTGAAGTTTCTGTACAATTTCCATTCTCCATGATTGTCAATATGTATTTTGGTTATATAAGATATCAGAAAAAATGGGAAATATTAAGTACTTCAAAGTAATTGCTTGTTTAATATGTTTACGGAATTGCTTTCCAACAGGATAATTTGTCTTTTCCACTTATTTGTCCAGACTGGAATGCAGATGAAGAGATTTTACTTCTAGAGGTATTTCTATTTGTTTATAAATGAGTTAAACTTTTCTGATTATTCACTTAATATTTGGAGTAAATCCGCTGATAGTCCTTGTGAATTTGCATGTCATCTCATTTGATGGCTAGGGGTGATTGTGTCTTGTTTTTAGGGCATTGAGATGTATGGATTTGGAAATTGGGGTGAAGTTTCAGAACATGTCGGGACCAAGAGCAAGTCACAGTGTATTGACCATTATAATGCTATATACATGAATTCCCCATGCTTTCCTCGGCCGGTATGCAAGTATTACACTGTAAATTTTGTCACGCACACCTACATACCATAACAGTATTGTACTGATAATATTCCTGATGAATTGTTGGCATAGGACTTGTCTCATGTAATGGGAAAGAACAGGGAAGAGCTCCTTGCTATGGCCAAGGAGCATCAACAAGTCAAGAAAGGTTAGTTCTCTATTGATTCCGTTCTTACCTTGAGGACAGAAGCTGAATGTTGTAGATTATATTAAAATGAGAATGTACATGGAGGTTAAATACCCAATATTTTGACAGCACCACTCTTGGGTAATTTTCTAGGTGGTTAACTTGCGTTTTTGTGGATTTTATTACTCTTGGCAGTTTCAGTTCAAGAATAGCCTCGCATTCGCTTCTTGTGAATTGATCCTAATGCATAACTGTTTAAGTCTGTCAGTAGATTCTTTCCCGTTTTTATGAATATGGTTTACTTGCTTTTAATTACATTTGTTGGCATGAATGCTCTTCATGGAGCCATAAGATGCATATTATATATGTTTATGCGTGTTTGTGTATAGAGCCAGGATGCTGTATTTGACTTTTCTTTTGCCACAGAACTTCCCACTGTTGCTGAGCTGGCGCAGAAAGAAGATGCTCCCTTCTCTACAAGAATGAAGTAAAAATACCTTCTCTGTTTTACAATTGATATGTATCCACATCCACTTTCTGTTTCTGTTTTCTTATTTTTTTTGTATGTGCTTGATCAGGCCCGACACAAGAAAAGAAGATGCAACTCATCAATCCTCATCTGGCTTAACTACTGGTATTACCATTATTGCTTATTAGAAAAATTTGTCTATTGAACTTCTCTATTCATTTTTTATGGGTCCAAATATGCAATTGATAAATTATATTCAGTGACATATTTTCCACTTTTCAGTTGAGGTAAACTCCATTGATCCAAGCAATGGCAATGCATTCTCTTTTAAGAAGGCCTCAAACATGACACAAGAAAAGGAGAGTGTTAAAGTGGAAGGTATGCTCACATAATTTATATCTGTGTTGACAGTGTGACACTTTGTTGGTTACCTTTCAGTTCACTGTAATCATCTTAAATTTTATGTGCGACTGGCTTCAGTCATGGGAGGCATTGCTTACCTAGTTAGGCCAAACTAGGCTGAATTTATAATTTGCCTTGCCACAAAATCCGTTTTCAAGGACATTAACATGCGCAGCATACACGATGACAATGCTTTTCATATTTTACTTAACATGGGATTCTGTTGGAAGCAAGGCCATAAGGACTGAATAGATAATGTGTTTAGTCATCATACTGAATCAGTGAAGAAGTCATATATATTTCGTATTCAGGGTAAGTGCCTGATGGTTTTCTATTGTGTAGTGCTTGCAGAACCTCAGTCAGACAGGAGCATTGGGGAGAAAAAACTTAGGACATCTGGGGATGAGAGGCCGTCTATGAAGGAGTTGAGTGGCTATAACTTCAAGAGACAAGAATTTGAGATTGAATACGATAATGATGCAGAGCATTTATTGGCAGATATGGAATTTAATAAAAATGATACTGATGCTGAGCGTGAATTGAAGCTGAGAGTACTGCGTATTTACGGAAAAAGGTACCTATGTACTCGCATGAATTTGCATGTTTTAGGAATAAGATACTGTGTCCAAGGCTTATGGACAGGTTTGTTACTCTTATCTTGAATTTCAGAAATAGAACAGTTGAGGAAAAGTGAAAATTTGTCATTTAGGTTGATTGGAAATGTATACGTCCTGGAATACAATGATGCGTTGAGTTGTGGATGGAAATCCACGCAGACGTTTGACACTCTAGTTGTATTTAGATGAAAATCAAAATGAATAGTGGAATCGAGTCACTAACTATTCATTTAAAAAGCATTATTTTATCCGTCATGGATTAAATTTCTGAGACCTACTTAGCTATATGAGGAAATTTCATTTATGTGAACTCAGTAATCCTAGTTTAAGTAAAGGTAGGTACTTCTTCTTCCCCACCCACTCCCCCCCCCCCCCCCCCCCCCCCCCCCCCCCCCAACAACACAAAAAAAAAAAAGAACAGCATCAGATACAATTGAAGAAGTAAGGCATCAATGCAAGCTTGTGCTCGCATTTTCTCAGCCACATGTATATCTATGCTTTGTTATATTTTAAGGTACATGCCTTGTACTCTCTTAAACTGTTAGTCCCTAAGAGGTGCTTACCACAGAATAGTTTTTAAGAATTCTTTTCTGTTCATTTATGGTAGCTTGACAAGTATGCAATAACATAACAGAGCTACTTTTACCTTTTTCTCTATGTTAATATGATATTCAATACTGTTCTCTTCGTCCATAACTATAATGCACTTGGACTTCTGACATGACAGGCTTGATGAGAGGAAACGCAGGAAGGACTTCATACTTGAAAGAAACTTGCTATACCCTGATCCATTTGAGAGGAATCTATCACCCGAAGAGAGGGAAATATATCAGCGATACAAGGTCTTCATGCGGTTCCACTCAAAAGAAGATCATGAGGAGTTGCTCAAGAGTGTTATTGAAGAACATCGTATTGTCAAAAGAATACAAGAACTTCAGGTTTGTTTGTACTTCACATTTACCGTGTAAGGGTGATGATAGGCAGGGAAAAACCTCTTCATGCCAGTATAGCTGATTGTCTGTACAGAATTAACGTCAGTTGGTATAGCTCAGTAGAAGGATCTAAAGTTGAATAGAAAATGATACTTATTAATATTTACTATTGAGGTCTCTTTATTTGATATCAAGTTGGACATAGGTTGATATGTCTATATCGATTATAGCCAATTGTTCTATTGGTTTTAATGAAAAAGCAATTTGCAACCCTAGTTCTTATGTTTGACATTAAGCCTTTCATGTTAATGCTTTAAATTATTCCCTGATTTTCATTTCACTAAAATGCACATCTACCGGCCTATGCATGTAGAATAATTATCCACTGAGTGACCTGAGGTCTGTAATATTCGCAATAATATAATATGCAGGAAGCACAAGCTGCTGGTTGTCGTACATCTTCTGAGGCACATAGATTTCTAGAACAGAAGAGGAAGAAGGAAGCTGAGGAAAATGGCCAGAGAGTGAAGGAAAGTGGCCAGGCTGGTCCAAGTGGTAAAGTGTTGCAGAGGCCAAATAGTCTCAAGGGTGAAGTTGAGGTCAGCCCTCGTGGAGTTGTGAGGGGTTCCACCAGTTTACAGCCATTTGGCAATGATTCATACTCAACTATTGCTAGCTCCCTGGAAGACTGGGACATCTCTGGGTTTGTGGGTGCCGATCTACTTTCTGAAACTGTGAGGACTCTGTTCCTTATGTCCTATGTCGTCATGGTGAAATAGTCAGTGAGTCAGTGAAATGCCCAGAAACATGCGGGAAATCACACATTGTTTCTTAAAATATAGTCGGTGTATGAATGGATCAACTTCTGTGGAATCAGGTTTGTCCTGTGTGTTTTACAAAGCTTAAAATTTTGACTGAAGGATCTATTGATGTTCTATGCAGGAGAAACGACTCTGTGCTGAGATTAAGATACTACCGGCACACTATCTCAAAATGTTGGAGATCTTATCGGTAGAGATATACAAGGGCAACGTTAGCAAGAAATCGGATGCTCATAACCTGTTCAAGGTTGAACCAAATAAAGTTGATAGGGTATATGATATGCTTGTGAGAAAGGGAATTGCTCAAGCATGATCACACATCCTAATTCCATCTCCCTTTCATTTTTCAAAATGCATGTACACCAAAGTTGTACAGTAAATATATATTTTTTTTATTATTTGGGTTCCGGAAGACTCAGATAAAATCTAGTCACAGTCATAGATTCGATGTAGGTAGCGATAATTTATTAGTCACTTCAGCAACCTGTATTCAAAGAATCAAAATTAAGATTCTCTTTTCTCAGCAATTCTTGCAGGTGCTGCATGCCTGTGGCTTTGCTGCTCAAGTTCCCTTTACAGCTAAAACGTATTTAATTACACAGAGACAAGTACGGCGTGCGTAAGATACCAACAAAAACTTTTTATCAGAGCATGACGTGGTAAATAGTTTCCGAGCTACTTCGGTCTCTTGATATTTTAACCACTTTCTAAAGGATCGGATCATTGCCAACAAAGCAATTTTTTTTTTATTTTGTAACGTACAAATTCATGCTTTTATTAATTGAAATATACTATGGTTTTTTAAGGTCCAAATTTTTGAGAAATGCAAATTTTTTTTATTAATTAAAAAAAAAAAAAGAATACACATACATCCATTTTAAGTGAAAAATACTACGGTACCCACCACAGAACTGACCAACCAACCACAAAACGGTTAGGCATTTGCGTACATTGGAAAAAAGAAAAGCGCCGCTCGAAGATAGAGAATCGATCTACGGAAGCTTTGGTCAAAAGACAAGAGGGCATAGGCAAGTGGGGAAGTAGTGTACAAAACAAAAACAAAAATAGAGGAAGACGACTACTGTCAAAGTGGGCCATTGAGTTCAGATGTTAAAGTCAAATTAACATTTTAATAGCAACAAGTTTCAGTCCCCTAGAGAGTCAAAGTCAAAGTTACTTCACATTCACAATTGACAATTCCAAACTTAAGAAATCCCAAAAACAGCGTGTCTCTACTCTACAGTACACGCCCAGGCCTCAAAACCTCCCATAATCTGATTCATTTTCAAGTATACACTTGACACATCCCTTTCTCTTGTCTCCGTTTGGCCGTTTCGCACTGAGATCTACTATGCCCCAAAATCCCACAAATGTAAATTCGTCCCGCATGATGCTGCCACGTGCCTGTCATCACCCACAAACGCAATCACTTCCTCTCCTATTCTTTCCCTAAAACTATACATATACTCCCCTCCCTCCACTTCCCATACCCTTATGACTCCCTCAACGCACATCAGCGCGTACCCTTGATTCATGCAACCCATTACGTTCACATTCCTGTCAGCTCTCAAACTAAACCTACACACCTCCTCAAACGTGTCAACCCGGCGCACGATAGCCAGTCTGCGGTTTTGATTTTCCAACTGCCTATTCTCGACTACAATGTACGCCTCGGCGTTAACGTCAACCGAGGTCACATATATCCCTCTCCCGTACCCCCGCTCACCCAATACCATCCCTTGGTTTCTTAAATCGAATATTATGACACGCGAGCTCGTGCACGCCACGGCAGACTCATGACTCGTCACCCTTACTCGCCCCACGAACTCGGTGAACTCGGTCAGCATTCGCCATCCCATCACAGTGTTATGGTCTGTCAAGTTCCCCCCAACGAACACTTCTTCCGCTTGACGGTCCCAGATGTGGAAGGCCCGCCCCGCTAGCCCCGCGTAGAGGCCTACCCAGTACCGTGAGCAGCCAGTAAAGTCGATCAAAACGCCGTCGTCCATCACGCTACCAAAGTGGGCCGTACGAGTTTCATTAGCCACGTCATCAATGACGGCCACGTGGATGTCCCCATCCAACGTGGCGAAAATGAGTTGGGAGGCCGTTATTATTATGCCCGATACTGCACGTGAGAACTGGCCGAGGCGATCACTGTGTTGGGGCCGGAAGGTCCTGACGTGGAGGCGGGTGGTGAGGTCGAAGAGGCGGACGGCGCCGTCGGCGAAGCCGCAGGCGAGGTAGAGGTCGGACAGAGTGAGGCAGCGACACGTCAGACCGTCGGGGTTGTCCACGTCAGAGGGGTCGAAATAGAGATTGAAGTGGGTATATCTACGCGTTCGGAAATTCTGGGCCGTTCGGTGGCGATAGATGTACTCGTCTCGCCACGTGGCGTGCAGGAGGTTAGTACGGCCCCAAATTCGTCGAGTTAGACGGTGCCAGAGAAGATCAGAGCGTGAGACTGCTCGCCACGTGGAACAAACCTGCATGCAAACAAAACGCCACATACACACCCATGAGATTGTTCATGCATGCACGTAACTGTGGAATTCGATAAGTAAAAATTTTATTTTTTTCGTGTGAAGACTTCGGAGTCCCTATAATTATACAATTTCTCATATAAGGCCATAGTTAATCCATATAATCAGATAGGTCCCTAAACTTGGTCTTCGATCTTGAAATCATGGGGTTGGTAAAAAGAAAAGATATGCAAATACTATATGTGGGTACCTACTGTACAGTAAGCATCTATTTGGCACAATCTCTTCGTTTTATTGTTAATAATTTCTCAAATGCGCATTTCCTTTTTCTTTTTTTTTTGGTTAGACCCATTTCCATTTGCTTCCTAGCTAGCTAGCAATTAAATATTTGCAAATGGTAAAACTAAAAACTAAATATAGTGAACAATGGTTTGTCACTGCAATGTTACATTTACTAAATGGAGTCCGACATGAGAGTATTAAGGGAAGAAAGCAGATGTATGCCGCAGCCCATGAATCTAAAGATCTATAATAATAGTCCACGTGACTATGTGAGAAAAGGCTTTTAAAATAAAATTAAATTAAATGTTTGAAAAATTCAAAACTTGGAGGTAGAGCCTGGAACCATTGCCAGGGAGGCAGGAGAGACTAGGGACTAGAGCGCAGAGTAGAGGTAGTATGTGTGTAAGACAAGAGAGTACTGAGAAAAGAGAAAAAGGGAAAGATGTGTACGCTTTTGGATGTCGTCAGAGGAAAGAGGTCAGTTGAGTCAGTCAGTCAGAAAGGAAATAAAGAAGAAGAGAGATGAAGATGATATTGATACATCGCAGTAGATGGAATTGATGCAGACTTGTCTCTGTCTTGTAGCAGCACCTATGGCCTTGTTGTACTAGTACCAGTAGCAGTGACTTGGTGGGTACAAATTAATAATCACCCCCACCCCACCCCACACTCTCGTCATTGACTCAATTCGTAAATCCTACCATCAGGGAGAAAGCTTATACATAGCTTGGGACTGTGACAGCTCCTTCATTTGTTTTTGTTCATCAATTCATGTTATTAAAAGGGATTCATATAAAAGGTACACATTCAAGTACAAAGAAAATGTGTTGTGATGAAACGTGAAAGTGGAGAGGAGATTTGTTTCATCTGTTTGATGAGAGGAATCTAGAAAAGAGGACAAAAAGATTATATTGCTTATTAGCTGTGGTCCATGCTCTCTAGAGTTGTTATCATGGAAAGCTAAAGCTTATTATATATATAGAACATTGGATACATAAAACATACAAGCGTGTTTTTTTTTTTTTAAATCTCTCTCTTTCATTTCCAAGAAAGGCTTGGCAACGGTCTGCCTCATTAAAAGCAAAGAATCTATCACCCAACTTGCCTTTTTTCTGCTTTTCTTTGACTCTCATTTCTTATGGCTTCCACTTCCAACATCCCTCATTCCCTCTGGCTTTGCTTTTGCTCTGTATTTGCTTCCCCATAACCCCCCATGCCCTTACGCCCCTGCTATGCTGGTTTTTGTTTTTCTAAAATATTTTATTACAAGTGTATGCAACGAACGAACTAAAAGAGAACAAAACAGAAGTCACCAAGGGGTGCTGGTTCTGGCCCCTGGCTTTAATTAAGCAATCAGAATGAGAAGATCAGAAGACATTATCTCTGAGGTGACATGGGAGACAGGAGCTTACTGTGCCAGCATTGGCTCCATGTGCTTTTTGGCTATGCACATGCTGGCTTTTGACTCAAGATGCATGAAGAGAAGAATTGGGACCTAACGAAAGCTAGGTGGGCTTTAAATATGTTAAAAATGCAAGGTTGCAAAAGTAGTACTGTGTTCTATGCCTTATGCCCAGCAGTTAACCAGAAACATAAATACTAAAAATTTCATTCGAAGAAGAATTCTAAAATTAAAGGCATCATTTATTGCATGACAAAGAAGCATGAAGCAATGCAGGCTTGTACTTTTAAAGAGCACCCTGAGCTAATCCATAGAACAGATGATAAAAGGCAAAAGTTCCTACATCTATTTATTGTTAACATATATAGAAAAGTTATAGGCTAACAACAACTGAGTCTGAATATTTCCTTCAATTATGCTGTATCCTACATGCTTGCTTGCCAAAAGAGCTCAAATAAAGTAGGTTTCAAGGTCTCACTATCTGCATTTTAGTGTAAGAAAAGCGTTCAAATGGATTATATCTAGCTAGATTGCTAGGAAAGTTCAGTCAAAAAGTTATGGCATTTCTATTTTTAAAGCTTGAAAAAGATCATGCCAAGAAAGGGAAAAAATTCAAAAATAATAGTAAAAATAAATTTAAATACAAAAAAGAGCCCCTTTCTTCAAGATTTCAAAAGGGGTCCAAAAATAGACATTTCTAAAGTAATAAAAAGTAGACTCAAGGAACTAACATTGCCCATATGAAAACTACTCAAACCTGAAAGGGACATAAATTTTGTTAGAAACGGACCCATTTATCAAAAAGCGGTGAAGCCTTTGCAAGGAACAAAATTTTCTCCTTGGATGCTTAAGTAAATCGGAAATATTATACACGTATAAGAAACCAGCATCCGTTCAACTCGTTTCCAGTTATTTGAATTTTGTCAAATAGAGGAAAAAACAAAAAATAAAATAAAATCAATATTTAAATTTTGGAATTTATTATGTTTGAGTACACTGCAAAGTCCAAAACAACTTGTTGACTAAAGCAGGATTTAATTTGTCCATTTCTTTGAATAATATCTTTCTAATTTCATTAACAAAATCATCGCCAACATAACCTTATTTCAAGGCAACAAAAAAATTAAAGTTTTAACCATCAAAAATAATTACTAGGGCAAGAACATATAACATAACATACCTGAAACACATTGGCCAGGGCAGCGGCGGCAGCAAGGCGGCCGACAGAGCGAGAAGCCTCAATAGCGACTTGGGCAGCAAGGGCCTCAACGAAAGGTTCAGGCCACACTTCATTAACGGCACGTCGCCGTTGCCTTGGAGATGATGGCCCCTCAAAATCACCTCCTCTTCTTGCACCATATTGACCACCAACACCACCACTGCCATTGCCATTGCCATCTTCTGAAGATGATGAAGAAGATGAAGAAGATGACATGAGTTATGAAAAGAAGAAGAGAAATGGGGGGCTACGAAGAAACAACGACAAAATGTTGTAGATAAAGACACCAAGCGAGGGACCCAAAAGATGTGTCTCTCTGGGTTTCTTGGAGATATATATTGACAATGAAAAACTTTAATTAATGTGTTATGATAATTATATTATTCATTTATTTTTCGTTATAGAGTTTTTCTTCTTTTTCTTTTTTTTTTTGGTTCTCTCTCTCTCTCTCTTCAAGGGAGGGTTCTGTTTTTCTTCATTTTTATTTTTTCCCGCCCTGCAAAGACGGCGGGGGGAGTTAGTTTCAGGTTCCATGTGGAGAACTGCTGAGTTTTTCGTTTGGCCATAGTGTTCTTTCAGGTTCTTTTGGACGAGTTTCTCTCTCCAGTCCAACTTTCAGTCTCCTAATATCGTCTTGATTATATTTTAAAAGACATATTGAAGACAAGATTCAAGAATAGCGCTTAAAGAAAAAGGCATTAAAAGTTGTTTATCACTTTTGTGGGTTATCATTATTATATTGTGAATACAATATACATTTTTAAACATTCAATGAGATGGTGGCTCGGTTGAAACGGTAACAATTTTCATTTTATTTATTTGTAATTTAACTTGGATATGTTTCAGGTGCACAAGTTATTGTATGTAACGGGCCATGTGTCAGGATTTGATTGCCGGATTGTGAGAAGCCAGCTAATGATTGTGACGCTTGGCACAATTGTATGAAGGATTAAAAAATCAATGCATTGACATATGGGGACGTGATGCCACCTCACTAAACATACATGCAAATCGAGCTCGAACAAGAGTACTCCTCGGCTCTTTTATAACATCCCTCACCTTCATTTTGGCTCTCTCAACTTGTACAGTACACACATGCTTTTAGTTATTGGGTATGTTTAAATTGGTTAAAATGAGAAGAAATCAAACTTCTCATAATATGCATATACATATATTAAGCATATAAAGGTAATCCTATAGTGATACAAGATAATTTTCTAATACGAATGCACCAAACTTTAATGCACAAATTTTGGCATCAATTCATGAAGAAAGTTTTAGGCGTACGACAACATTATGGTAGTATGTAATATGATGATAGTATAATGATGTGATGGTGTTGGAATTCTCCGATTCATGTAGTTCTATCTCTCACATAAACAAGTTTTAATACCCATAATTTGCAAAAGCCAATGATATGATGCTACTTTTTGATTTGCTCTAAATTCGGTATCTTAATGTTGCAGGAAAATATTTGCAGTTTGAGATTTTGTTCTCATGGTAATGGACCAGAAGATGTTGAATAAAACAAAGCGTGAATGTGGTGTCCCTCATGTTTTGTGCGCAAAAGAGAGTGCATATGATTTGTGATGATTGTCAACAATGGTCAATTTATTTTGTTGTTTCAAATCTAAATATAGAAAAAAAAAAAAAAGTAATGCCGGTTTTGAATTTGATCAATAATACTTAAAAAAATACCAACAAAGCCCAATCCTGCGGAGGAAATCAAGTGAACTTCTAATGATTTGCCACTTTCATGACCAAATCTAAAAGGAGACATACATTAGCTTCTCAGCTAAGATAAAAAATTCAGTATGCAATTAGATAATGGTCGTTTACAATTAATTTATATAATTTAACTAATTTGGTCGGTGGCCTACTTGGGAAAGGGGCTCAGTCAAAGAAAGTTCCATAATCTTTTTGCCTTTTTAGATAAATAATTCATAATTTTCTTTGAACGTTCAAATTCCATTGACCTCCTAACCTCCACAATCATTTTATATTACTAAAATTATTTTTGTATAAGATTTTTTTATTAATTTATGTCCTCAAAACAGTTTGATCTATTTTAGATATTTTTTTCCCCTCAAAGAAGAGTTGGGTCTGTTAAATTTATTGTATTGACCAGGATATGTGTACTTTTATTTATTTATTTATTTAATAAAAAACACATGTGAATGTATTTCAAAGCAGGTAAAAAAGATGACTCTGAATCTGACTGGTATAGCATGCTCTTGTCTAATCAGCTATTCTCAAATATATATATAATAATAGGAGTGGAATAAATATTGGTCTGATTTGTTTTGTTTGTAGTGGGTGTGAAATGTGAAATATGTTAACAAGAAAGTGGTGCAAATCTTCACTTTTGAAAGTACAAGTACAACTTCCCCCAGTTCCATCCAAATACTGTACAGTCTGCTACAACCATGACAAATTTTACAGCTTTTTTTGGGTCCTACCACCACCTAAAGCTTGAAAGCTGCAACTGGTCATAAATAAAATTCAACCAGATAAGTCTTCTTTTCATACCTCTGCAATTAAATTAAGAGTAAATTTTAATTTATCTCCATCCTCTAAAATTTTTTTAAAAAATTAATTTATTCTTATTTTAAAAAAATAAAAAAAGGTATTAATGATTCTTTTATCTTCTTAACGATAATTAAAAATAAATTAATGCTTTTAAAATCTTTCGTATTAAATTAAAAATTACCATTTTAAATGGAGGTGAATCAAAATTTATCTTTTAATTTATTTGCCCCATTTCTCTGTTGAGATTTGAGCAATTACAACATGTCAACTTTTGATATTATATATTAGTAATTTAATTTCACATTCTATATTACTAGAATTTTTTTTGTGATCAATGCGTGCATTTATTTGGATATAAATAAATAGTCACTTTTATTACACAGGTTTCTGCTATTATTATTATTGTTATTATTCTATTCCATGTATTGTTAATTTATTGTTAGGTTTGCGTTTTGGTTTGTTTATTTTTAATAACGGTATAAGATTCATTACGTTCCCTAACTTAGTGTCATTTTCTTTTTTTCTTTAATAAAATCATTTTGCATACCATTGAGGTTTACCTAAAATAAAAATAAATTAATAGTCACTTTTTAGTGTAAAAGTTCATAAATTATAGAATTCAAATGTTATGCTATACAGTAGGATTTAGTTGCCGAAATAGCAACATATATAGTGGTTGAATCGGGCCTTGAGTCGAAGTCTCGAAGAGGACTATAATAGAGAAACTATAAATTTGAATATGCGATAGCACTAAAATTGACGAGGACAGCAGTGGAGAAGGCCATAATGAAGAAATCATAAACTTTAGTTGGGAGGTGTGTGTGTGTGTGTAAAACTAAAATAAAACACAATTTGCAATACACTGCACACTGCACTATAGTATATGTGTGTGTAATTCTTTTTTTAACCCTATCCTTAAAAGGATAAACAAGAGACGAAAAATCAATCACTATCTTGTAAACGTATCGTTACTTTAATACAGTAAAGGACAAGTTAAAACATAGAAAAACATAAATTTTAATAAATCATAGCATAAAATACATTGTATTAGAGTGTATTTTTCTTATTTTTAACTTATCTTTTACTAAATAATGGCCTTAGAGTTAAGATCTCATAAGGGATTTCACAATTTAGTTAAAGTGCGGGATCCAATTTTGGCCATTGGATTTGAATCTAATAATCTTTTTCTTTTCTTTTCTTAAATCTGCCTGTGGTAAAGTCCGCCACGTGAAGATTTTATTATCCAAATCTAATGGCTCCAATTGGTATATAAAATTTAAGTAAAGTGCAATATCCCTTATTAGAACCTATATGTGTGTGTGTAAAGTAAGGATGCCACTAAATTACTAAAAAAAATATATTTAATATATTAGAGATTGTATTTATTTATTTGTTAGTGTATTAAAATCAATATTTTTTAATCTATTAGTGGCATCCTCAATTTGTTAAAATGAGGACATCTTCATTAGAAAAAAATTATATATTAATTTTTAATCTAATGAGAATATTTATACTTTGTTAAAGTTAGGATGCCACTGAAATATAAAAAGCATGTTTTTCAATATATTAGATGCTCTTTGTTTTTTGTTTATTAGTGGTATTTCTCACTCTATTTAAAATGAAGATATTGTCACTAGAAAAAAAACTATATATGTATGTATGAATGTATATATTTTGATTATTATTAAAATAAAAGACAAGTTAAAAGACAAAAAAAATTCAAACTTTAATGCAGTAGATTTTATTCTATTCATATATTAAAATATTTTTTAACTTATTTTTTATTTTAATATAGTTGGGGATCTCTAATTAAAAATTTATATTTGCAAAGTAATGTTTCAACGAGAGATATCTTTTTAACTGCGTCCGCACTTTAGAAGCTCTGAGATCCCTGTTGGAACATTATACACCTCCCCCCATTCGAACATTACTTTCCTCTAGTACCATCACCTGCACCAGTAATCCATTCCATCATCTCCTATTGTACCGTACCATAATTATATACATACGTACATACATATAGGGTAAAACATAAAATCTATATAAAAATGGTAAAATACATAAATAATAAAAAAATCTCATAACAAAGAAACTCAGGCCTATAAATAGTTCCGCCCATGCATGTGCGGTGTGAAATATGAGTTCAAGAGATGCCAACTTATGGTACCTAAAATTCAACCGCGTAGAATCATGCAACAGTAACCCTGCACGAAACTTCAACAAAAAGACAACAAAAAATTGTTGCAAAAAATTAAAATAAATTAAAATAATATGACTTGTATCAGATACATAATGAATAACCTTTTATTTATATAATTATCTTAAGCGGCATCCCAGGCGACTGTGCTCTCTTCTGTTTCTTCTGGACCATTCTTTCGGATCCCCAAGTTTTGGGCCAGGATGTTGTATTTTGCAGGCTTTTGATGGACGAGTCTCCGCTCATTTCATTGCCAACGCAATCTCTGTCTATATTGACGATTGTGCAATTTTGTTAATGCACGAGATTCTTAAAGTTCAAGCCTGCTTTTATAAAACTGCTTAACTGAAAAGTTTGAGCTTGATTGCAAGAGTTCAATCAATTATTTTTAAGCCTTAACAAGCTGTGAAAAAATGTGTGTAAATTAAAAATGGTTCAAAAGTTGCTTAACATGAGATTCCTTTCCATTGAATAAACGTTACCGTGCTACTTCTCTTTGGATAGTTATGCTTCCGTTGTCATTTCCTCATTGCTTAGGACTAAAGCATTACAATTAAACCTTTCTGAATTCTGAAGCATATTTTAAGTAATATATTGAAATTGATGTAGATGTGAGACAGGGATAGATTATATTTATAGTTTAAAATAAAATGAGATATAAATTGAACATACCTCTTTGCAATTTATTATTCGGAAAATATTCTATCTTATAAGCCTTTTTTGTTTAAAGTTATTTGAAGTTGTAGAGAGTAGTTAGATAAAATAAATTAAATTTTCAATTCCTAAAGTTTCTTTAGGGTTTGAACTCGGTTGATCAGTTAAATAAATTTATTAAAAAATTATTTAATTAGACCTCTGGTAAAAAACAAATATATGGCTATCTATAAGAAACTTCAATAATAAATTTACTATTCTTTTAATTAGATGCATAAATATATAAAATGGTGGTCTATGTATGATTAACATTTATGTTATTATTATTATTATTAACTACGACAAAAAAATGAACTTCAACTCAGATTACGAGAAAATACTTATTTCGTGAGAAATCAATGACATCCACCAATTAACATCCCCAAAAGTCAACAAAATTTAACGAATAACCAAACCTAATTTCAACAGTTATGAATGAAGATAGCTCGACATGCAACTGCAAGCCAAACTAATAATTAATTTTCTCGGTTGAAAATCATACAACAAGATTACACATTCCATGAACAGACAGATAGCTTGTATCACGCACATCGCACCTAACAAGAAAGTCAAATTGAAGTTATGAGCTCTTGGAATGTGTTCATGGCACTGACAGGCAACCCCAAAACCAAAACGATACCGTTCTTGTCTTTCCCTTCCGGAATAAACAAACCCACTTCTTTAGGAATCCGAGTACTCCCGAACTGCGTCGGCTCTCCCCATCCAAAATCGGCAGCATTGAAAGCAATTCTCGTCCACGACGTGATCACCAGTGTTGCAGTCCAAGAAGGTGGCCTTGCGTTCACATCAAAGTTCTCTATAAACCCTTTAATATAATCCTCATTGACCATTTGAATCGCATTTTGCACCATTTTCACCGCAAATGAAAATGGCTTCTGTACCAACTCTTCCGCCGTGCAAAGACATTGAGTTACTAAAACCCCGTTGCCGAAAAACCCTTTTGGCAGAGGATTAGTTTTAAGTTTTGATCTTATGTCTACTGTAAAAACAAGCTTGGTTTGTTGCTGGGGTTTCATTTTTAAAGCCTGGCTTCGGGCTCGCCATAAAAAAGCTGCCAGCACTGTGAAGCTTGAGCAATAAGTTAGCTCTCCATTCTCCATTGCTTTCTTCTTCAAGCCTGCCAACCTGTTTCGGTCAAATTTGAACGATTTGTAAATCATTTTTTGTTCTTGGTACAAAGTTTCTATTTTTGATACGTCACTTATATCAACTACGGTTAATTTTTCTGAGTCATTTTTGTCAACCGAGGGCTTTTTAGGCATCAAAATAGATCTATCAAGAACTGGGGGCATGGTTAGGGTTATGCCCCTGGCTGTTTCAGCCCATGAATTCACGAACTGCATTGCTGATATCCCATCAACCATGCAGTGATTTATTGCCATACCAAAGACTAAACCACCGGATTTGAATCTTGTTACCTACAATTAAATTCAGAGGGGAAAAAAAAGAAGTTTTTGTATCAGTATATTTTAGACGAAATGAATTTAGTTAGAATTCCTGAAGAATCTTAAAACAACTGACCTTTTGAAAAAACAACTAGAAATTAAAAAAAAAAAATTGTACCTGTGCAGTCATAAGAGGCATTTCTAGTATATTTTCAACTCCTGGAACATCATAAACGAGATTCTCTAACATTACAGTGTCGGGAACGGTGATGTCACCAAGCTTTTCGATCTCAGAATCTGCAACTGCCTCAACAAACGGCACCCCCTTCATGCTATTATTGCACTCAACAAAAAGATTTCCACTAGAGCTTCTTCTTAATCTCCCCGCAAGGGGATAATAATGAACTAAAACTTTTGCCAGGGCTTGTTTGATCAAATCGCGAGCTTCTTCCCCGCTTTTCTTGCCATCTAGCTTGTAAATGTAAACTGTTTTCATCATGTCGATGACGGCGTGATCCAAGCTTGACATGAAATAAGGCTCCTTACAAGTTTCCGTTTCCGGTTGAATAAAAACTGGTTCAGTCATTCGTACCGAAATAGGAGTACAACCATTTTCCTGGGACTCTTCCATTGGAAACATTTATTGGTACCTGCAAATATTAAGCTCAAATTAATGTCTCGTCACATGAATTGATACATGTGTATGTAAGTGTAAGATTGCAATCATCATGAGCATGTATGATTTGTGTGACTGTGAAGACTTACCTTCAAATCTTTTGAGTAAAGAAATTGGAACTCGGCTTAATTTGAATATATATGCATTAAGGAGGTGCGAGTCATATCGTTATTAATTATTTCTGGCATCAGCACTGACCTAAAGCCCACGTCGATTATCAATATGTATAAGATTAGTCTTTAAGTTGGAAAAATAGTGTCTTATTACTTACAAATTACAATTAGAGATATCCATTATGATCCACTCCACATTTTCTGAATCCTTACGTAAGGAATTATAAAAGCCATTTTTTTTTTACCAAAGATGTGAATTGGAGAAGATTGATATACGAAACATCAACCAGAGATTGAATCTTAATAAAATCACTTAAAACTTTTTACAATATTGTTATGTAATGTTATAATTAAGAGATAAGTAAAACCTCCTGGTCCTGGATATTCAATTTATAATGTATGGCGCCCATCAAATTTGGAGCAAATTTTGATGCTCTTATACCTATATGGGGGGAAAAATAATTGACCTTATAGAAATTAGGAAAATGCTTGGTGTAAAGAAACACCAGAGAAAGACGAATGAAACAATGAAGAAAGGGGTAGAGAGAGAGTGAGTGGATAGAGAGAGAGAGCAAAATTCTCCCGTCTTTCTCTCGTGTTTCTCTCTCTCTAGTACTACTCTAGAAATTAACAGGTGAGTTTGGTGGTGGACAAGTGGCAACACTTTGGACTTGGGTTATAAGTTTCAGCTTTTGAGTACGCGAATTATCCAACCCATATTAGTACTACTTGCACTTAACAGGCTTTCCTGAGTGTAGAAGTGTGTGACCAATTTGAAGATAAATTAATCTTAATCTAGCAAGTTTACGGTAAAATATCATAAAGTTAAGAGGCTTAAAAAATTAATAATACAATCCAATATATGAATCAGCTAGGATTCAAATTAAAACTCAATCGCAGTATCCATAATATTATTAAAAATAATGGAATTTCTGCATTATATCTTAAGTTATTAGACAATTATACACTTAGCCCTTTGGATTTCCGAGGATTGCTATGTAATAAATGACATAAGTTTTTTTTAAAAAAGAAAATGGGGTCCAGCTATGTTGCAATTGTGGTATAGTACCACAGTTGCTTTCAGCCATTGGATCTAGCTAATGTAACTATACAACTGTAGATCCAATAGTTGGTTGTAACTGTGATACCATACCATAGGTGTAACATAATTTTACTTAGGAAAAGACATAAATTTATTATTTATAATTTTATATATATGCTAATTATTTTACGCACTGGGAACACTGCTCTTGGGAGGGCTCATTTTGTCCAAAATTCAAGGATTTCATATTTTTAAATTACCATTTTATACTAGCCACTGTTATAGAATTTGACATAATTTGACATATTTATAAAATTAATTGATTTTTTTTAGTCTTTGTACAAATTTCCTTTAGTTATATCTGCATGTGCTTGAGATGGAATCCCAAACCTTTTACAACATCATAAGAAATTTAATCAAGTGAACAATTGAGATCCACTGGAATATTGATTGAGATATCAACTTATTCACTTAGTTAATATTAATAAACAATCTTTTTATAATGGTGAATGCTTAAGATTAATCATTTAATCTTATCCAAATCGTCCCTGAATGACCATAGTCCGTTTGTACCACCAAAAATTATTAAAAATAAAAAAAAGATGGGAGTCATGAATTAATTATCTTTTTCTTGGATAAGAGGAAATGATTGTCTTTTTCTCAGCTAGTGGCCATTACACGCTACTCAAGTACATACTTAGAAGTAGGCAGTGGACACCAATGACACTAAAGAAATTAGAAATTGTTGAGAGTGGTAACGTGTTTCTCTCGAGCTTCTTGATGAATTTGGCAGCAATCATTCATTTATCTTTAAGTTATGACCGCGGTGAGCTTCATAGTGGATACTTGTACCTTCTTCACTCCCATAAGTCAAATCCACTATGTGCTTCTTGAACCTTTAGAGCAAATACGATGTTTGTGGATGTGATTAACATAACCATCGTCCGCAATAACAGGCACTTGAACAAAAAGAAGATGGTCCTAAGTTATATTTAGCGTAAGTTACAATTGAATTGATTTAAAAATTCACTCATTAAACCACTTGCTCATTGTTCCGTTATTATTTTTCCATTGAAAAATATGATTATAAGTTACGATAAAAGTAATCTAAAAAAAACTCAAAAGAAAATCTCTATTTCCTTTGAGCCTTTCACCTGCCAAAGTCCAAGTCAAACCGACTTTGCTTGCATTGTAATAAACCAGAAACATGATTTATTTTGCATTTTGCATGCCCGGAATTTGGATAATACGAAAGTACTCTATATTTTGGGGACGCTTTTTGGGCCCATTAAATTACCCCTTGGGGCCGAAGAAGGGCCTAGACCCAAATCTACCGTAATTTTTGGAGTCGCTCAGGGTCTTATATTTACTGGCAGGTAAAACTGTAATGAATAACTTATCACAAGTTTGTATCAATTAGCTTTTAGAGTACTGATATTTTTTACCCCTCAACTTATCTCTTTATCCCTTTTTTTTTTTTCTCTCATTCTTCTCTCGTTCTTCCTTACTTACCTTAATTTTCTCCATTGCCGAACACTCATCACAAGTTCACAACAATAGATGTTTGAGATTATACATTGGTACACTTTCCTTTGTTTTCTTCCGTGCCAACGACACCAACAAGAATTGGCGACTCAACAATCTTTCTTCAAAGTTTTTTTTAATTATTTTTTTTAATTTGTATTGATTTCATTTATTTATTTTAATGAGTCAATGCTTTTAAATATTTTATGGATATGAACAATTCCAACCAAAGAAAATAGGCGTTAGCATTCAAGTGAGTTGTAGTAACAAATCCTTGAGGATTATCTGAATAAATTTTCAGAAGAATTCATAGGCATAATCACATAAGAAGATGAGGCAAAACATGAATTGTTGTGTTAAAAAAAAGAAAAAAAATAAGGGTACTTTTAAAAATAAATAGAGATAATTGAAAAGTGGGGGCTGTTAAAACAAATTAAAGGAGTTCAAACATCATTTCTCTAACTTTTATCAAATTTAAAAAAAGAGTCGCAAAATATGATTCACTCTTTTGATCTCTTGGACTGAGATAATTGAAAAGTGTGTGTGTGTGTCTATATACACACACACACACACAAGTGGTGCAATGGCAGTGAAATACAATGGGACAAGGGGCATTTTAATCCCCTCTAGTAAAATAAGAATGGTCCACCTAAAAGCTTAGCTATCTATTCATCCAAGTTCACAGTTACCCGAATATAGAAAGTTGCAACGACGGATAAATGGTTACACAATGATAGTCGTCATGAGCGACTAATTATTCAACACCTTATTTAGTGTAGCTTGTTACATAAGTCGTGAATGGGAACTTATTTTTCATCTTATGTCCATTCGGTAAGGTCGGGTGTAGGAATTAATACCAATACTACACCCTCACCTATTAAAAAATAAATAAAAAATTAAGAGTAGCGATGTTTGACCCAATCAAATTATATCATGTGCCTCCATTTTTTAATTAACTTATTATTTTTCATAATTATACTAATTTTATTTTACTTTATTCTCTTTCTCCTTAACTCTTCTCTCCAGAATAACCATCACCTATATCATCAATCTTTATCAAAATAAGTTAAGGCTGATAAAAAAGTCTGAGCCGAGCAGGCTTTAGGCCCAGACTGCACATCAAGTCATGGATATAGCCCCCAAAATTTAAAGCCATTGATAGGAGGCCCGGTTATGGGCTTTTACAAAAAGCCCGAGCTCTTTAATTTATAAATTAAAAAATAAAAGAAAATTTAAAAAATCATTTTTAATTAAAAGAGTTAATCCATCGTTCCATTCCTGATTAACATCCTTTTTAATAAATATGAGTCTTGAGTTTCTGCATAAATTACAATGCATAAACATAATTAACATTTAAAAAACAAATAGTTTTAATTTAGAATACGTATACGGAATTCACATATATTTTACTTTCTTGTAAGAAGAAGAAGAACCAATAACCAATCGAGTCAAATTTTCTCTCCTTTCTCAGCCAATTCGCTTCTTTACAATTCTCAACAATTTTTTTTTGTTTAATAATAATAATTGCTTAGAAGTCTGGTTGGGTAAAGAGAGCAATTGAGGTGACCGGCCTAGGCCCGGGAGCAATTAATATTTTTTTTTTGGTTTAGTAATAATAATCATCTTAATTTAAGTATTTTTTTTCTTATAGCTTAACTAAAAATTTATTTAACAAAATTATTGTTAGCGCAAGCTAGGCCGGAGCCTTGCCCAGGCCCAATCATGCCCAACGCCTAGCCCGTTCAAATTGGACCGGTTTTTCACAGGGCTTGAACTTATTATCAATTACATGGTCTTAAACCCGCAAATTACCAACCCTAAAATAAGTTCACCACTACCATCACCATCACATATCTTTTTCACCATCAATTTATCACTTCCACCAACGTATGATAAGTTTAAATTTTAGGTTTGTTAAATTTTATGAACAAATGATGGGTTTTGTTATTATTGATGATATTGATTTTCATTTTCTATGATAACATAAAATTTTATTTAATTTAAATTTAGGATTTTATTAAAAGTTAATATTTGATTCAAATTGGTGAATCAATTAAAAAGGGGGGGGGGGGAGATGAGAAGTTAATTTATTGGAGCTTGAGAGAGAAGAAAAAAAATATTTTTTAAAATTTTTCGTGAGAGTAATTCTAGAAATTAAATTACCAAACCACTGTTTTTTTTCTTTTTTTTTGAAAAACCTATCCATTGTGAGTTTGAGCAATTATTGAACTTGCACTGCTACCAGACAAATTTCTTATAGATTTTAATACATATGAGATAATTCTAATTTTTATTATTGTAGAAAAGAATTCAAAGTTTCAACAAGATTACAGTAAAATCAATGCCTATGAGATTTAATAAGTCTGACAGTCATTTCAAGGTTAATTAAATCTCATATGTGATTTTGTTCAATGTAATTGTACTACATCAATAAATTCATACATGATTAAGACAAATCATTCAATGAATTCATTATAGTCTATACCTAAAGTGCCCAACTTTATTGATCAACTGCGAACTAAATTTATTTAATCATAAAATAACTTGTATTTATATCTTCTGTGAATCCACATGGTGATCATATAAATACATATAATATGATTAAATGGACTTTAATCAAACTATTAATGCAATTAAGATATTTGAATAAAATACCTCATTTATTATATTAATCAAAAAAATTATTTATTACAATTAAATAAACACATATGCTTTTAAAAAACATATTTTCCCAACAGCTCATTTTTAAGAAAACTTCCTCCCTTCACTTGGTAATCTTACTAAACTCAACGACCTATACCTTTCTAGTAATGATTTTTTGGGTGAGTTGCCTGTTTTCTTGGGAAAACTTTTTGTCTTTGAAAACACTAGAAATCATTTCATGCAATTTCTCAGGCAAAGTTCGGGATTCACTTGGTAAACTTTTGCAGCTGAATTATTTAATTGGTGAGATCTTAGTCTGCTCTCGAATCTAACACAACTTACTCAATTAAATTTGGCTCTTAACCAGTTATCTGGTCCAATCCCGTTTTGGTTGTTGAACCTTAGCAAATTATCAACTCTGTAATTACAATATAATAAACTGACAGGGGATATTCCAGTTGAAATTAGAAAGCTGGCCCGATTGCACATTCTCGCTTAGCGGAGAATCAATTGGAAGGCTCTGTTCCTAGCTTTATCTTTGAGCTAAGGAATCTTCAAGCGCTTGACCTTTCCGACAATAACTTGAGTGGCACAGGGGATCTAAACATGGTCCTTCTTAACTTGGAATCTTTAACAGCATTAGGTCTCTCGTCAAACAAGTTATCATTGCTCACTGGATCCACCGTCAATACCAATTTGGCAAATTTCACTATAATAGGGTTCAGTTCATGAAACCTTAGCGAGTTCCCATATTTTTTGCACAACTAAGATCGATTGATATCTCTGGATCTTTCCTCCAACAAGATAGCTGGCCAGGTACCTCAATGGTTGTTAAATGTAAGGATAAATAGTTTGGAATATTTGAACTTTTCTCACAATCTATTGACAGGCTTCGAGTAGGATCTCTTTGCTCTTCCATTGTCTAAAATGAGTACTTTAGACCTTAGTTTTAATAAGCTGTAAGGACCACTCCCATTTCCATCATCAGTGTTTATCCATTCCTATCTAGTTTCAAACAATCAGTTGACAGGGGAAATTCCACTCCTATTGTGCCGTTGGAGTGGTCTTTACGCTTTTGATTTCTCCTCCAACAACTTCGTTGAATCTTGATAGGAATCAGTCAACCAAGAAACCCCAAGACCTTGAGGATTAAAAGTCAACCAAGAAACCCCAACCTCAATTTCGTCAAAATATTTTATTAGTTAAATGAGAATTACAAGTGTTGTAGTATTTTTATCTCACTATTTAGAATTTCAATACACCCAATCTTTTACTTACTAATCACTCAACTCTCACTTAACTTTTTTTCTCCTCTAAAAATGGATCTGAAGAAAAAGAGAAAATTGGATGCTGAAAAGGGAAATGAAGCTTTTATTTATAGGCTTCATTTCCCTTTGTTTTCAATTAAAATAATAATAATAATATTATTTCATTAATTTTTTTTCTTCTTAGTCTTACCTTTGCGGTGCGGCATCAGTCTTTTTCTTCCTTTTTTTTTCTTTGTTCTAGTCAAAGAATGAAGTAGTGCCTCCTTCTTCAAAATGGGTAGGCCCGCCTTCTAGAAGGGTGGTGCCCACATGCCATTTTTATCATCCTATTATTTTTGTAAGTTTTTAAATTTGTCTAATTAAGATCTTCTGTTTGTAATTGTAATTTTACATATGAGAGATGGTGGAATAGGTGCATAATTTGGTGGTTTTTGTGACTGAGAGAGTGCAACTCTGGAGGATCTGCCACTAGCTCAAAGATGTTAGATGTTGAATTCTAGTTCTTTGGTTATCAATTGTTCCAATAATTATGTGCAATTTGAAGAGAAATTTTTTTCGTTGAGAGTATTTGTTCAAGGAATCATTTAAAAAAAGGCGTTTGACTTAGATTTATCTAAAAACAGTTTTTTTAATAAAAATTCTAATTGTTAGTTCGAAATTAAGATTAAATGAATAAAAAAGTGTTTCATTTTTAATTTTTGTTAGCTTACTAGTATCCAAATTAAAATCTAACATATATATATATATATAAAGCACGTGATTCTAATACATACTTATTTTTACAGTCAATGCATTTTAAACCATGTGAGCATTCAAATTTTTTTCGGAAATATATATATTGATAGTTTTCTTTATAATTTTGTGTGAATCATTGGATACTCGATATAAATACACAATTCGCTGACTTTATATTATCTTTATTTGTTTATCAATTATTATCTTTAAAACGTAGTTCAAAGAAATCAACACAAATAAATTTACAATTGTTTAAGGATATTACGCAGTAAAAAATTATACTAGACAATAATTTAAGCCAAACATATATCCTTATTTTTAGATGTTCTATCTATTAAATGTATTCAAGATTTTTTTAGCTAAAAATAGTTTTCAAGTATTATACATCACATGTACATTGAAATACTAGAAATACCAAAAATACAATTCTATTTCAAAATTATTTCAATTTTTAAAACTGTTTTCAAATCCTGACTAATTTTAAAACGAATTACTTGTTACACAAGTCTTCTGCCTGTTTGTTCACGTACATCTTAGTGATCTCAAAAAGCCAATTATATCGTCAATTCGAAATAAAAAAAAAGCCAATTATATTTTCGGGGACAGCCACACGGCCCACACCGTGGTACTTGACTTGCACCGGCAAGTCATTAAGTCCACAAACGACTTTGACTTTGAGTGCATGTTTCTCCGGATACCACCACACCACATACTCATGCATCGTAGCTACAAGATAAAACGGACTTCTCAATTTCCACACAAAATGATTTGGAGGTAAGCGTTACCCTGAAAACTGCTTTCCGTTGAATAATACCATACCGAACAGGCGCAGATCGTCGAGATAAGAATTGGGCCTGGGTTAAGGCCCATTTTACTTTGTAGCCTTGTAGGTCACCTACATATATTTACTGTAGAATATTTAATAACCAAAACAACAGTTAGATTTGATCTCTCGTTACTCTTACTAAACCCTGTTAATTCTTATTTTAATTTAAAATATCTAAAATAACTTCAACTTTTAAATTTTACCATTTCTTTTCTCTCTCCTCTCTCTCATTCTCCTCCACTTTGTTTCCCCTTCATTTTCATTAAAAATTAAAGATTAATACACTTTCTTTCATTTTCTTTTTTTTTGGTACTTAGGGGCTCTTAAAAGGAGCTAAATAGGGACTAAGCAGGATAAGCAACCCCATACATATCATGTGTAAACAAAGGAACAACACCAATCAGAGTGCAAGTGAGAAAGTGAAGACCTAACGGTAGCAATAATTTTGCATCATCAAACAACCATTTTCTACCCAAATCATAATTATAAGCAAAAGTAACAAGAGCAGAAACATGATTTAGAATCTTGATCATATCCTCATTCTCTTGATCTAAGGAAAAGATTTCTTAATTTCCACAAACGACTTTGACTTGGAGCGCTTTTCCTGATACCACATACTCATACATCCTACTGGATAAAACTTCTCAATTCCCACAAATCAATTGACTAGGAGAAATTAAAAATCCCAAGAATTATTTTACAAAAACTGCAGGTTGCTTATATAAAGGCGACGCTGTTTTACTACCATGCACGCATGCAACAAAAGCAAAACCACTTAAAAGCCATTTTAGAATTCCTGTTGAGAAGTAATGGGGTTATCTTTAACTTTCTTCACATTCAGACATTCAGTTTGTTTTTCCTTAATATTTCATCTTGCAATTGGTCACTTTATTTCTTCTATTCAGCCACTCTGCCATGATCATGAGCGTTCTGCCTTGTTGAATTTCAAGGAAAGCCTTGTCATTAATCAGGCTGCTTCCTCTGATCCTTCTACTTATCCCAAGGTTGCATCATGGAAGCTGGATGAAAAAGATAGAGACTGCTGCTCATGGGACGGTGTCAAATGCAATGAAGACACTGGCCATGTTGTGGAGCTCGATCTTGCTAGCAGTTGCCTCTATGGTTCTATCAACTCTACCAACAGTCTCTTTCAGCTTGTCCATCTGCAACGGCTTAGTCTCTTCGATAACAACTTCAATTTCTCTGAAATCCCTTCTGAAATCTTAAACTTTTCAAGGCTAACCCATCTAAATCTCTCTCAGTCTTATTTTTCTGGTCAAATACCGGCAGAGTTGCTGGAGCTCTCCAATTTGGAGGTCCTTGATCTATCACTTAATAATTTTGATAATTTTTTTCTTAAGCTCCAAAAGCCAGGTCTTCCAAATCTAGCTGAGAATTTAACCAACCTGAAAGCACTCGATCTTATCAATGTCCACATTTCTTCAACAGTTCCTCATACTTTGGCAAATTTATCTTCTTTGCGTTTCTTGTCTCTCAGTGGATGCTATTTGCAAGGTGAATTTCCCCAAGAGATTTTCCAGTTACCCAACCTTCAATTCCTTGATGTGATGAAGAACCCAAATCTCACTGGATATTTGCCACAATTCCAGAAAAGCAGTCCCCTTGAAGATTTGAGACTTTCAACCACGAGATTTTCAGGTAAGATTCCAGATTCAATAGAAAATCTTGAATCTTTATCTTACCTGGATATTAGTGACTGCTCCTTTATAGGAAAAATTCCATCTTCACTTGGTAACCTAACCAAGCTCGAATATCTATACCTTTCTGGTGGTAATGAATTTTCGAATGAGTTGCCTACCTCCATTGGAAATCTTGCTTCTTTGAAAACTCTAGAAATTAGCTCATTCAATTTCTCTGGTACACTTCAGGCTTCACTTGGTAATCTTACCCAACTTGATTCACTGACAATTTCAGATAGCAATTTTTCTGGTCCAATGTCTAGTTCATTGTCTTGGCTCACTAATCTTAACCAACTCACTTCTTTGAACTTTCTCAACTGCAACTTAAATGGTGAGATCCCACACGGGATCTCTAACCTAACACAACTCACTGCTTTAGGTTTGTGTGACAACCAATTAACTGGTCCAATCCCATATTGGTTGATGAACCTAAAAAAACTGTCCCTTCTTGCCTTGCGATCTAATCAACTGAGTGGTCGTATTCCAGTTGAAATTAGTAACCTAACTCAACTGCAGGAACTGCAATTATCACTGAATCCATTGGAAGGCTCAGTTCCAAGGTCTATCTTTGAGCTTAGGAATCTTGAAGTGCTTGACCTTTACTTCAACAATCTCAGTGGCACAGTGGATCTAAACATGTTCCTCCTTAGCTTCAAACGTTTAAAAGTAGTAGTTCTCTCGTCAAATAAAATATCAGTGCTCACTAGAACCACTTCTGGTACCAATACGCAGAAATTTGAGATAATAGGATTGAGATCATGCAACATTAGCGAGTTCCCATCATTTTTGCACAACCAAGACCAATTGATATCACTGGATCTTTCCTCTAACATGATAGCTGGAAAAATACCCGAATGGTTGTTGAGTGCAGGTACAATGAGTTTGCGATATTTGAACCTTTCTTACAATCTATTGACGCACTTCGAGCGCAATCTCCCTGTTCTTCCATGGAATAATCTTGGAGCTTTAGACCTTAGGTTTAATAAGCTGCAAGGACCACTCCCAATTCCAATATCAGTGTTAACCTCATCCTATCTAGTTTCAAACAATCAGCTAACTGGGGAAATTCCACCATCAATTTGCAGTTTGAATGGTCTCTACGCACTTGATCTGTCTTACAATAACCTAAGTGGCATGCTTCCAGCATGTTTGGGAAATTTCAGTGTTCAGCTTTGGGTATTAAAACTGCAAGGTAACAAGTTCCATGGACTCATTCCTGAAACCTTCAGCAAAGGAACAAATCTGAGGATGATTGATTTCAGCAGCAATTTACTGCAAGGGAGAGTGCCCAAATCGCTAGCAAATTGCGTAAAGCTCAAATTTCTTGATCTTGGGGATAATCAAATCACAGACTTTTTTCCTTCTTGGTTAGGAACTCTTCCAGAGTTAGAGGTGCTCATCTTGAAATCCAACAACTTCCATGGGGTAATAGAGGAGCCTAATGCATGTTTTGAGTTCGTCAAGTTGCGTATCATTGATCTCTCGCATAACAGATTTGCAGGTAACCTTCCTTCAAAGCACTTCGAGTGTTGGAATGCCATGAAAGATGTCAATGCAAATAACCTAACATATTTGCAAGATAGTCTGCGGGGACCCGTCAGTTATCCTGAGTATACTCATTATGGGTTTTCTGATTACTCACTAACATTGAGTAACAAAGGCACAGAGATGGAATATGAGAAGCTCTCAAATCTTGTCACGGCAATTATTCTTTCTAGCAACAGTTTTGTAGGAGAGATTCCAACATCAATTGCTAATTTGAAGGGGCTTCGGACTCTCAACCTTTCCAACAACAATCTCCAAGGTCATATTCCACCAACTTTGGGTAACCTAATTGTGATCGAGTCATTGGACCTCTCCAATAACAAGCTCTCTGGACAAATTCCTCAACAACTTGGAGAGTTGACGACGCTTGAAGCCTTTGATGTATCCGATAACCTGCTCACAGGGCCAATACCACAAGGGAAACAATTCAACACATTTGGGAAGGGTTCATTTGATGGAAATGCAGGATTGTGTGGACAACCTTTGTCAAAAAAATGTGACAACTCTGCGACTTCACCACCAGAAGAAGCCCCACGCTCAGAATCTCTATTTGCATTTGGCTGGAAGACAGTTCTGATCGGATATGCAAGTGGGACAGTAATAGGAGTGGTACTCGGGCACATCTTCAGCACAAGAAAGTATGAATGGCTTGCCAAGACCGTTCGACTGCAACCGAAAACCAATGGGAGGAGGAGGAGAGTCGGCAGACACAGGCAACGGATGTAATTAACCTTTTTTTCTTTTTCTTTTACGAAAGGCCTGCTTTGTCGTGCTTTAAATTTCTTTTTCCTTCTTTTCTCCGAAGTTTAATAAACCTTTTATTATTGTACATATACTATGTTGTTAATGCAAGTGGGCTAATAATTTGGTGGTTCTTGGCGACTTTTCCTTCAGCATAGTGCACTGGCAAATATGAACTGGTCGTCTGCTTCTTTTTTAGTTTTAATTCAGTACCTTGTTATTATCCTGATTTGATTGAATGATCATGTCTTTAATTAACACAATTTACACTAATAGTTGTAAAAGATCAGTGCAGCATTCTCTTTTTCCGAATTTGAAAGGATATGATTTCGAAAAAAAATCATATAACTGATGATCAGGTCCTACTGATTTTGGCATCGGCACAAAGGTGGGGAGTTTTTTGTGTTTTACTTTCCATAATTTCCATTATATATATTCTCTAGTTTTATGGGGCAATAACACCGAAATCAGTTAAAGAATCGCTTAAAATTACGAATTAATTTCTCAAAGAGTTTTCTGTCAATGCAAATAGAATTAAGTTTTTGAAGCATCAAAAACTTACTTCGGGTGCCTGCTGTAAAATAAAATCATTAGACATCAAATATGTGCCAATAAGATAACTGGGAAACATTAAGTATCATCAAAATTCAACCACAAAGTTAGAAGTGGCGCAAAAGTAATTTGAAACAGAAATACGTTTGGCAAGTTGTTGAAACGTAAAAATATAGTAAACGTGAGTGTTGCTTATTTTAGTCTCTGTTTGATAAAATTTCTTAAATAGAAATTATTTAATTAGAGCTTTTACATTACCGAAAGAAAAGAGTACTTACCAAAAATATTTGAATTGTTTGGTTGTTAATGAGAGTTTTTATAAAAAAATTATAAAATTATTTTAATTGATAATTTTTTTAAATTATGATGAAAGGATAAAATAAGATTACTAAATAAATTAATGATACTTTAGATTGTTCACCTCTTTAAAAAAAAAATTACAACCTCTGTTTTCAAAATCATAAAATTTAAACTTTTATTAACGGAGGTAAAATAACTTATCCCCAAAAACTCTACTCAAAATATAATCAAACAACACTAAATTAAAAAAATATAAAATTAAATAAATATTTTTAACTATTAGATAAGTGAATGAAATGAAATTGGAGACTATTTACTGTACCTTTGTCTTGTTTGTCATACTTTACACTCCCAACCGCAAGATGATAAAACTTTCTTAATTTTCGCAAAAATAGTTACTGCTTTTTCGGAGAGGCGCCAACTTTCAAAGCTTAGGCAAATGGGTGAAGTTTTAAGTTTTAACCCCAACCGTTAAGCTGATGTAATTCAGATCAATGTTTTGACTCTCCATTACCAAAAGCACATTTTATCAATGCATGCAATAATGGTGCATTCAGTTGTCTTTGTTACTTTGAAAAGCCATTTTCTCTTGGCTTGCTTGTTATTGTTAGGAAATTGGTGGTTGAAGCAGACACGCAGCTAAAATAAAATTGGAAGAAAATAAAAAACAACCACAATAGAGGACACCAGAAAATTACTTGATTCGGCTTTTAGCCTACGTCCACGGGCGAAAATAGAAGGAAATATTTTAGTAGTGAAAAGGAGTTATAAGTATTGTGGTATTTTAACTCACTACTCAAAGTCCCAATACATCCAAACTCTCAAAACACTAATCACTCAAGAGTTTATTAAACTCTTAATACTCTCACCTCTCTAAAGGAAGGAAATGCTTCCCTCTAAATGGAATGAATTTGCTCATTCTCTTTGTTTCTATTTATAGAGAAAGCTTTGGCACTATTCATCAATTATATATTATTTTTTCTTCTTTCTCTTGTCAAAGCCGTGTGCTTCTTTTTCTTTCAAACTTGCTGTAACATTCTTCTTCTTCTTTGAACAAAATTGTTGCTGACCATCTAGATGACTGCTTTATACCATATAGATGGCCACTTTATTTGACATTTCTCCCACTTAGAGATTAGATTGAGAATCAATTAATCTCCACACTATCCTTTCTGCATCGCCATTTTCATGTTGCATACGTTTCTTCTAAGCCACAAGAGCATCTACTCCAAATAAACTTGTCAGTATTTATTGGCTTGGTCAAAACATCTGCTAGGTTCTCCTTCGTATGGATTTTCTATAAATCCACACTTCCATCTTCCACTACTTCTTGAACGAAGTGATACTGAATTCCTATGTGCTTTGTCCTGGAATGAAATGATGGATTCCTGTTTGCAGTTTCGAAACCCAGCTTACAGCTACTCCTGCAAGTGTAAACACATAACCAGTAGTAGATTTCTTTTTATCAATATCTCTTGCAAAATCTGAATCTGTATAGCCCCTGACAGTAAACTCTGATCCTCCATAACATAATGCAACATCTGAGGTTCCTCTAATGTATCTCAAAATCCTTTTCACAGCTATCCAATGCTTTCTACCAGGATTCACCATGTATCGACTGACTGCTCTCACTGCTTGTGCAATGTCTGGTCTAATACATATCATAGCGAACATCAAACTTCCCACTGCTGATGCATACGGTACTCGAGACATCTCCTTCCTTTTTGCTTCATTATTAGGACACAAACTTGAGGATAATTTGAAATTAACAAGAAGTGGGGTAGAGATTGACTTACAATCTTGCATGTTGAAGCGCCGTAAGATTTTCTTCAAGTAATTCTTCTGTGAAAGCCAAATCTTCCTGTTATTTCTATTTCGGTGAATTTGCATCCCTAGAATCTTGTTCGCTGGTCCCAAGTCCTTTATTTCAAACTCCCTAGCCAATTGTGCCTTCAATTCTTGGATTCGATCTTTATTGGGGTCTGCTACCAACATATCATTCCCATACAACAGCAAAATAATAAAATCATTATCTTCAAAACTTTTGTAATATGCACAATGGTCTGAACTGAGTATGTTGTATGGAATGCTTATAATGAAGGAATAAAATCTCTTATACCAACACCTCGGCACATGTTTGAGACCGTATAGAGATTTGTTCAACCTGCAAACCAAGTTCTCCTTTTCTGTTTCTGCAAAACCTTCTGGTTGGAGTATATATATTTCTTCTTCAAGTTCTCCATGAAGAAATACAGTTTTCACATCTAACTGCTCTAGATGTAGGTCAAATGTAGCACACATTGCCAAGACTACTCTAACTGTTGTGAGTCGAACTACCAGAAAAAATATCTCGTTAAAGTCAATACCTTCTTTCTGAGTATATCATTTCACCATCAATCTCGCACAATACCGCTCCACTTGGTCATTGCCATCACGTTTGATCTTGTAGACCCATTTGTTTCTAATGACTTTTCTTCTACGTGGTAGTGGTACAAATTTTCATGTCTTGTTCTTGTGTAGAGTTTCAATTTCTTCCTGCATTGTTGTCATCCACAAAGCAACATCTGAGCATTCTAAAGCTCCATGAAAATTTGATAGCTCTCTATCCTCTGATAGAAGACAGTGCGCAACGTTGATCTCTGTGACATACTCCAAGTGCCACGTTGGCGGTCGTCTCTCACGAGTTGACCGACGAACTTCTAGAGCCTTGGACTCAACTATTTCTTGTTCTTCGTGTTCTGATGCTGCTTCAAAAGAATCTGAATCTTCTGATTATTTTTCACATATACCAGTATAGTTTCTGACTTTTCTTTTACCCTGTTATCATCCTCATCTCTCCTTTGCAGTTGATCTTCGATAAAGATAACATCTCTGCTGATGACGATCTTGTGGGCAGTGGGGTCCCACAGATGATACCCCTTTACTCCATTAACATACCCCAAGAAGATACATCTTCTAGATTTTGGATCCAGCTTTGTTCTTTCTTAGGCATTGTATATCATGTACACAGGAAATCCAAATGCATATAGGTATGAATAATCAGCTGGCTTTCCAGTCCACATCTCCATTGCCGTTTTCAGCCCAATAGTTATAGATGACAACTTATTTACTATATAACAAGTAATTTTGGCTGCTTTTGTATAGAATGAATTGGGTAAACTAGCAGTCCTCAACATAGCTTTTATTCTTTCTGTAAGAGTTCTGTTCATCCGCTCTGCCACTCCATTTTGTTAAGGAGTGTATGCCACCATGAATTGCCTCTGGATACCTTCTTGTTTACAGAAAGCAAGAAACTCGCCGTCTGTATACTCTCCACCATTATCTGTCCTCAAGCACTTGATCCTTTTACCAGATTCAAGTTCCACATGTGCTTTGTATTCTTTAAACACTGGAAATACATATGATTTTTTCTTAATTGGATACACCAAACATCTTCTGGAATAATCATCAATGAAAGTCACCATGTACTTTGCACTTCTCATAGATATATCTGGTGATTCCCAAACATCAGAATGAATTAAGTCTAGAATGCATTTACTTCTAGCAATAGATCTATTGAATTTTAATTTATGTTGCTTACTTATAACACAATGCTCGCAAAATGATAAACTTATCGATTTGAGCCCCGGAAGTAATTTTTGCTTAACGAGAATCTTCAAACCTTGTTCCGACATGTGGCCAAGTTTCAGATGCCACATCATCGTTGACTCTTCTCCATTTGATGCGACACACGCATCAGCTTTCTGTAGTGTTTCTCCTTTAAGCATGAATAGATTAGCACTGATCTTTTCTGCTTTCATCCATACAAACGCTCCTTTACCAACCTTTATAATTTCATTCTCCACATGAGTTTTGTACCCATGACTATCCATTTGTCCCAAAGACAATAGATTTTTCTTCAGGCCTTTGACATGTCGTACCTCCCTAATTGTGCGAATTGTATCATCAAACATTTTTATTTTGATAGTACCAATACTAGCGACCTCCAAGGCATGATCATCTCCCATATATACAGATCATCCTGAGATAGGTTCATATGTGTGGAACCATTTTCTCCGAGAGGTCATGTGCTAGGTAAGCCAGACATCAGATAGTCGTTTTCTGCCTTCTAAAATAGTTGTTGCCTCGCTGTAAAGAATTTCACCATCATCCGAGGTACTTACTACACACCCTTGAGCATTTGATAACTCGGGTTCTTTGCCTTCTTTTCTCTTCTGGTTTTGACGTGCCTTTTCTTGCCACAGTTGTAGCATTTAACATTCTTCTTACTTTTGGATTTTGATTTACCCTGATTTTAACTCACCCTGATTTTGACTCCTATTAGGGCCATGTTTTGTTGATCTCCCTCTCATCACCAACAGTGCCTCTGCTTACTACGAACTTGCTTGTCTATTTTCCTTATTTTTCCACCTGCTTTGCTCATTTAATACAGAGGCTACAACATCGTCGAAAACTAGACTGTCCACTGGATTGTTATTCGTTAGGTTGATGATGAGTTGATCATACGAATCTGGTAGACTTTGAAATAGAAGCTCTGTACGTTCATTCTCCTCTATATTATGACCCAACGTTGTGAGTTGTGAAAATAGAGTTTTCAAAGTGTTGATGTGGTCGGTCACCATTGTAGATTCCGCCATTCGAAGAGTATAGAGTTTTCTCTTCAAGAAGATTTTGTTGTGTAGTGACTTAGCCTCGTACAATTTTGTGAGAGTATCTCATATTTCCTTCGCTTTATTTTTCTCAGCCACACTAGATAATACTCCATTTGCAAGTGCCAAGTGTAGATTAGAAATGACATTGCCATCTATCTTGTTCCACTTGTCATCAGTTATCTCCATAGGCCTTTCTTTAATTGCTGCAAAGCAATTATTTTTTCTCAATGCAGCTTTCATTTTCATTTTCCACAACGAAAAGTTATTTTCGCTAAACTTCTCAATTTCATACTTTGCCGCTATTTTTTTGATAAATGTCGCACATAAGCTAGTGTACCACCCAGAATTGTTGTGAGTATGTGTAAGAATGCACACTAGGAAAGTTCCCAGGAAAGACTGAACTGAAGGGGTCACAATGGTCCTACATAAAACCCAGACTCCTTAAGCCCTTGTCGCCTTTGTGACAGAACTTTCCTAGACATGTACAAAACTACACAATTGTTTTACTCACACCATTATTCCCTGCTTTGCACTGCAAAATTCTTCGATCGCTCCCACCGTTTCACGTGAATAGTACTGTAAATGTGAATAGTACCCTTACGTGAATAGTATCCGACTCCAAAAAATACAACCAATAGCTCTAATACCACTGTTAGGAAATTAGTGGGTGAAGTAGACACGTAGCTAAAATAAAATTAGAAGAAAATAAAGAATAAGAACAATAGAGGATACTAAAAAATTACGTGGTTCGGCTTTTAGCCTACGTCCATGGGCGAAAACAGAAGGGAATATTTTACTAGTGAAAAGGAGTTAGAAGTATTGTGGTATTTTAACTCACTACTCAAAGTCCCAATACACCCAAACTCTGCAATTTCAAAGTTTCACTTCTTTTGGCCACATATGAAACGTGATGTTGAAAGAATATGTGAGAAGTGTATCACTTGTAAACATGCTAAGTCTAGAGTTTTACCCCATGGATTGTATAACTCTCTACCCATACCTAGTGAATCTTGGGTTGATATTTCTATGGTCTTTGTTTTGGGTTTACCTAGGTCAAAAAGGGGAAATAATTTTATTTTTGTTGTTATTGATAGGTTTTCAAAGATAGCACATTTCATTCCATGTCATAAAACTGATGATGCAACAAACATAGCTAATTTATTTTTCAAGTCAGGTTGCATGGAGTACCAAGGAGTATAGTTTCAGATCGAGATTCTAAGTTCTTGAGCCACTTTTGGAAAACTTTGTGGGGTAAGTTGGGTACTAAACTTTTGTTTTCTACTTCTTGTCATCCACAAACGGATGGACAAACTGAGGTTGTAAATAGAACACTATCTACTTTGTTGCGTGCCATTATTCAAAAGAACTTGAAAACTTCGGAAGAATGTTTGCCACATGTTGAATTTGCTTACAATAGAATTGTCCCTTCAGCTACTAAATTTTCACCATTTGAGATTGTATATGGTTTTAATCCATTAATTCCTTTGGATTTATTACCTTTGCCTATTGATGAGCGTGCTAGTATGGATGGTAAAAAGAAAGCTGAATTTGTCAAGCAATTGCATGAGAGAACATGTCAACACATAGAAAAGAGAACTGAACAATATGCTACTCAAGCAAACAAAGGACGTAAGCAAGTGGTTTTTCAGCCCGGAGATTGGGTTTGGGTGCATATGAGAAAGGAGAGGTTTCCAGCACAAAGGTGTTCCAAGTAGCTTTCAAGGGGAGATGGTCCATTTCAAGTGGTTGCACGAATAAATGACACTTCCTACCAATTGGATCTTCTTGGTGAGTATAATGTGAGTGCTACTTTTAATGTTTCTAATCTTTCTCCTTTCGATGTAGGTGAAGATTCGAGGACGAATACTTTTGAGGAGAGGAGGAATGATGAGAACCATCAATGGAATACCATTAAAACTTCAAGTGATCCTTTGCACATTCATGGAGGTCCGATTACAAGAGTAAAAGCCAAAAAGATGCAAGCTGCTTTAAATGGATTAATTGAGAAAATATAGATTGAAAATGTAATTCAAGATGCAAGACATCATGAATTGGGCTTGAAGAGAAGACAAGGCATTGTGGGCATTATTCAAGTTATTGGGCAGCCAAATACACAATTTGTATCAAATGCAGAAAGGTCAAATTCAGAATAAAAACTGTATTGATTGAGCCATAAGTAACGTGCAAGCTATATACCGTTAGAAAGAAAATTAAGTTAGCTTTCCAATAAATTTTACAAAGCTGGATTTGGAGTTCTATAGAAGGAGTTAGGACCAATTTATTACAGCTTGTTCAAACTTGAGATTTTCAACGACTCCTTTGTTTTTCAACTTCATTTGTTTATTTTGTTTCAAGTTTGTCAATATGTAAGGTAAGTCTACCATCAATGATGGTGGGCTAACATTAAATTTGTCAATGATAGCATTAATTATAGTAGGCTAACATTAAGTTTGTCAAAGATAGAATTAATTATGGTGGGATGATGAAGACTTTTGAAACATCCTTTGACAAACGTAGTTGGAGGGTTGTTCCAATGTTTCCATTTGTATTTTTAGGATCTTGGGTTTCTTTTAGTCTATTTAAATTTAGCAACCTTGTATGTAATAATAATAGAGATTAATGTTATTTGAATTTGAAAGATTATTCTTTCTTTAGTTCTTTTGAGAACTAGTGAACTAATCAAGAATTTGCATTCTTGTGGCGTTCTAAATTTAGACTTATCACTCACTTTCTCATCTATTTCTTGAGTGTGGCGTCAATATCATTCTTTATACATTTGGTTCATGTTTTCTTAAGCATTGGGTCAAGATTTTGTTTGTCATAAATCTGTTTAGAACTTTCTTGGGAAGTTGAAACTACAAATTAAGTGTGGGTTTCAAAGTTTCATTATGGGATTTGCATCATTTGGTATCAGAGCACAATAAAATTGTGGTATTTTAGCTCACTACCCAAAGTCTCAATACACTCAGACTCTCAAAACACTAATCACTCAAGAGTTTATTAAACTCTTAATACTCTCACCTCTTTAAAGGAAGGAAATGCTTCTCTCTCCTCCTTCAGTTGGTAATCTAATTAAGCTCAACCATCTATACCTTTCTGGTAATGATTTTTCGGGTGAGTTGCATGCTTCCTTGGGAAAACTTTCTTCTTTGAAAACGCTAGAGATCATTTTATGCAACTTCTCTGGCAAAGTTCCAGATTCACTTGGTAATCTTACACAGCTGAATTCTTTAACAATTTCTGTGACAAATTTTTTTCTGAACAAAACTCTTATTTGTTGTCTTGGATCCCCAAACTTAACCAACTCACTTCTTTGGACCTTTCAGGGAGAAAGATAACTAGTGAGATCTTATGTCTGTTCTCGAATGTAACCGAACTTACTCAAATAAGTTTGGCTCATAACCAATTAACTGGTCCAATCCCCTTTTGCTTTATGAACCTGAACAAATTATCAACTCTCTACTTACATAAAAATCAATTGACTGGCCATATTCCAGTTGAAGTTAGAAAGCTATCCCAATTTCAGATTCTACGTTTGGCGGAGAATCAATTGGAAGGCTCTCTTCTTAACTCTATCTTTGAGCTAAGGAATCTTCAAGCGTTTGACCTTTCCTACAATAATTTTAGTGGCACAGTGGATCTAAACATGTTCCTTCTTAACTTGAAATTTTCAACATCATTAGTTCTCTCGTCAAACAAGTTTTCATTGCTCACTGGAACCAATGTCGATACTAATTTGCCAAATTTCACTGTAATAGGATTCAGGTCATGCAACATTAGCGAGTTCCCATATTTTTTGCACAACCAAGATGAATTAGCTTTTTTGGATCTTTCCTCCAACAAGATAGCTGGCCAAGTACCCCAATGGTTGTTAAATGTAAGCACAAAGAGTTTGGAATATTTGAACTTTTCTGACAACCTATTGTCGGGATTAGGGCAAGATCTCTTTGTTCTTCCATGGTCTAAAATGAATAATTTGGACCTTGGGTTTAATAAGCAGGGATTTGTCCGTGGTATACCCCAAAAAAGGGTATTTATCTAAAACTACCCCCATACTCAAAAATTTCTTGTATATGTCTTTTCTAACGTGCAGTTACGAAATTACCCTAAGAAAAAAATCTAAATCAACCAAACTACCACTGCCAATCGTGTAATAAAATCCCTAATTTTTTCTCATGAGCAGCTTCTCCTCCTGGATTTCTCTTTCTCCATTTTACAAAATCTCTCTACAAACCAGTAGCTGCAATTCCCCCACTCTTCTTCAGCGTCTCCTCCTCCAGGTACTTTTAGAAAGGCTGCCTCTCTGCAAACTATCGCGCCAGACCTTCAGCCTCCCCAGTAGCCATCTCATTGCCGAGACTCCACCACACCAATAGCCACGCAATTGTTGAGCGAATGCTCCATTGCGCCACACAACTAGCGTCTTGTCACCATCACCAGCCATCGACGCTGTCTAGCTACAATAAGCCGGTAATCTTTCATGATTTTGTTATGTGTACTTGAGCTAGATGAAGTTGTAATCTCTTAAATCCCTTGACCCAAAGATGGGTTGATTGCTTTTGTGGTGGCATAGCCTTTGAGGTGCGTGAGGGGAAGCGATAGGCATAGCTTGCAATGACCTAACAGCCTTTTTAAAATTTTTTCGTTTAATTCCTTAAACCCCAGTTATTTTAAAGCTCTATGTGTTTTGGGATAATAAGTTTGTGATTTAGGGTTTTTGATTGGCTTAATTGATGAGTTATATATTGAGGCTGAATTTGCTAGGCTTCAAGTGTTTAAATTTTTCTATGGAAATTTCGTTTACATAAGTATACTGCTGTCCCCAGATCTTTGATCTTTACCATGGACCATCAGGTTCATACTAAGTACAGAGGTATGGAAATAACTTCAGAACATTCTTTGTTGCTGTTTAATCTTAATAAAATCTTAACAGCATTTTTCATAAGGTTAATCAATTGTCAAGAAGACCGATGCCTCTAAAGATCTTTTGAGGTTCCCTAATCAACAGTCTTGCTGTACCTAGGCTTGGTCGGCCCCCTTTGTTAATTCTTGTACTTGTTGAGTCGTGCAGACTACTCAAGCCCTTTTGGGTTTTGGCATGATTTATTATTACTCAACCGTTTTGCTAGCAGAAGTAATAGATAACTTTTCATAATATTAATTGAACTGAGAGCCTGAAATTTCTAATGCTACTCTGTGTTTTCATTTAAATTGTTTAGGCTTTTAGGGATAATTTTGTTACTGTTGCTTCATTGAGTACAAAAAAAGATACTAAAGAAAAAATTTACTTGAATTAATGCATGTCAAAGGCTTCGAAACTGATTAAGAAATTCTTTTTCTTAATTGATGAGTTATATATTGAGGCTGAATTTGCTAGGCTTGAAGTGTTTATAGTGTTTTATTAATGAAAATAAATTAATTTGTTTTGCAATCTTTCATTTTTAATAGTGATTATGTTACGGGATAAAGTTATCATTTCATTAATATTTTATTAATTTTTTTATTGATTTCGTTTAATTAATTGTATTCTACAATGTATAGTCTATGGTTGTGATTTGCAGCTTAATTTTCTTTTTTTAGTTCGTATTATCATCTACCCTCCAATATAGTTGTGTAAAGAAATTCTTGACCTAACTTTTACCCTAGAGTCGTGTAAAGAATTCTCCAATTCAATTATGTAAAGCATTTGTTTACCTAACTTTTACTCTAGAGTCGTGTAAAGAATTCTTTACTCGACAGCAGTCGTGTAAAGAATTCTTTACACGACTATTGTGTGAAGAATACTTTACTCGACAGTAGTCGGGTATGAACACTCCACTATATTCACATAATTAGTTCTTTACTCGACTGTAATTTGTAAAGAATTCTTCACTGGACACACGTCGGGTATGAACACTTTATTTCCAATGTTACAAAGAATCTATAGTTTATATAGTATAATGTAGATCAATGCATGTTTTACTCGACTGTAATCGTGCAACGAATGATTTACTCAACTGGTATGTCGTGTAATTTTTATGATTGGTTTAAAATATATTATTACGCAACTTTTCAATTATTTTATATATTGCTTGATAAATTTTTTTGTATTTATGCAGATGGAACCGAAGATCAAGGAATCTGAATACTTCAAAGTAAAGATTTCAAACCGATCATCACTAGAGGCAGTGAAGGACATTAAAGAAAAACTCTTTGAGGCACAAAAAAATATTTTCAGGCGTTCTTGTTTTGGTCATTTTTTGGATGTGAAAGAGTTAAGGTTTTCTGCTTAGTTACTCCACAATATATTATTGATAGAAGTAAAATTAGATGAAAAAACTTTGTAATGTCATTTTTTTGACTATGAGATGTAATAGTTATAATGAGGATGATGTTGATATTTGATGTAATTAAAGACAATTGACAGTATTAATATATTTTATTTCCTTGTTAATTATATAATTGATAGATAAGACAGATTGCACAATCTATGTGATATAACAGGATTGTCATATGCATCAAGGAATACACTGTAAGAAAATACACGACTGCCGTCGGGTATTTACTGAGATACACGACTGCAGTCGGGTATTTGCACATATGCATAATAAGCTCTCTGTGACAAAATACTCGACTACAGTCGGGTATTTGCAAAGATACACTACTGCAGTCAGGTATTTAGAAGTAAACATGACAAGCTCTCTGTGAAAAAATACTCGACTGCAATCGGGTATTCGCACAGATAAACGACTGCAGTCGGGTATTTAGAAGTAAACATGACAAGATCTTTTTGACAGTCGGATATTAGCCATATGCATAAGAGAATACTTGGGTATGTGTACAGAATAAAAACTCTTTTCAATCATTCATTATATTGATAAAACAATCACTATAGATTTTAAACATATCAAACTTCAAATAAATGAAACTAACTATAGTGCGGTTGCCTATCAAATAACATAAATAAAAAACTTTTTGAAATCGTAAATAAGTCGTAATATAATAAAAGTTGTTTAACATTCATCATAAATTTTTGATATATTCAACTCAAACACTCAGTCTATATTTTATAAGTCTTTGGTCGCCTCCCTTGAACACTTATTCTTAGAAAACTACACAAACACGGTTATTCATCTGCGAAACAAAAAGGTAGAAATTTATCACTAAATATGAAATATATTAAAAAAATTAAAACAACAAAAAATAACAAGTATATAAGGTTCATAGTAGTATGTAAGTTTATACGTACACGCTAGTAGTCGTGTAACTTATTAACACACACGACTATAGTCTAGTAATAGTAAAATGAAATATATAGTGAAAAATATATATTTTTTGAACCAATAGAATGATAAAGTATCATAATAATTAATTTTTTTTTAGCATATTTTCACGACTACAGTCGTGTAAATACATACATACATGACTGCTGTCGTGTATGTCGGGTGCAGAAAAAAAATTTGACAACAACTTCAGGTTTTAACGAATGTAGTTATAAAACCCATCAAATAATAGTCATATAATGTAAATGTAATGAAAATATGAGTTGCTTTAGTGTTTATCACAAACCAAACAAAACCCTAAAAATAATATAATGTCAACAAATTGAATAGATAGCCCAAAATAAAAAATAAAAAGTTTCAAATACCTTATTCATGAGATGAATAATACACCCAGTTGCAAACAAAAATCCCAGTGCATTAGTTGTTTTTGAGTGATTTTCTGAGTGTGGTGTGGTGTTTTTTTGGCTTTATGTTGTGAGAAGTAAAGAGTGTTGAGTTGTGTGTGTTTTATATTTTTCTTTAAGGACATTTTAGACAATGTACCACATAAAAAGACATATTTAGATAATTTTCAAGCATGGGGTATATTTAACTAAATACCCTACTTTTAAGGCATATTTAGTTAAAAACCCCTTTAATAAGCTCCAAGGACCGCTCTAAGTTCCATCATCAGTGTCAATCTATTCCTATCTAGTTTCAAACAATCAGTTGGCAGTGGAAATTCCAATCCAAATATGCAGTTTGAATGGTCTTCATGCTCTTGATCTGTCTTACAACAACTTGAGTGGCATGCTCCCAGAATGTTTGGGTAATTTCAATGTTGAGTTGCCAGCACTAAAACTGCAAGCTAACAACTTTTATCGAATCATCCCTCAAACCTTCATGAACGGAACAAATCTGATGATGATTGATTTTAGCGACAATTCATTGCAAGGAAGAGTACCTAAATCTCTAGCCAATTGTGTGAAGCTAAAATTTCTTAATCTTGGGGATAACCAAATCACCGATATCTTCCCTTCTTGGTTGGGAACTCTTCCAGAGCTAGAGGTTCTCATTTTGAAATTCAACAACTTTCATGGAGAAATAGAGAAACCTCAAATAGGTTTTGAGTTTCCCAAGCTGCGCATCATTGATCTCTCTCACAACAGGTTTACAGGTAATCTTCCGTCAAAGCACTTCCACTGGTGGCATGCCATGAAAGATATCAAAGCAAGTAAGCTAACATATTTGCAGGTTAAATTCATGCCGTATAATGTACTTGGGTTTATCTACTATGGTTATGCTGATTACTCACTAACAATGAGTAACAAAGGCACAGAGATAGAATATCCCAAGCTGTCAAATTTGACGCAGCAATTATTCTCCCGGACAACAATTTTGTTGGAGAGATTCCAACATCAATCTCCAGTCTAAAGGGGCCTCGGACTCTTAGCCTTTCCAACAACAATCTCCGAGGGTACATTCCATCAACTTTCAATAACCTAACGGTCATAGAGTCATTAGACCTCTCTAGTAACAAGCTCACAGGACAAATTCCTCAGCAACTAGCAGAGCACACATCCCTTGCATTCTTTGATGTGTCACACAACCATCTTAGGGGAGCAATACCACAAGGGACGCAGTTCAGCACATTTACGAATGATTGGTTTGCTGGAAATCCAGGATTGTGTGGAGCACCTTTGTCTGGAAAATGTGGAAACTCTGAGGCCTCACCAGCAGAAGATGATCCACCCTCGCATTTGACTGGAAGATAGTTCTAGCAGGGTATGCAAGTGGGACAATAATAGGAGTAGTACTTGGGCACATCTTCTGCACAAGAAAGTATGCTTATAAAGACTTTTCGACTGCCACCGGAAAGTAATGGAAGGAGGAGAAGACATAGGCACAGAATGTAATTAATTAGCTTTTATTTATTTTATGAATTACTCTGTAAAGGCTTTAAAAATTTTTCTTAAATTTTTCTTTTTCTTCCGATTTCAATAAATCTCTTTATATTCTCGTACTATTATTATGATTTCACAATTAGAGCCCATTTAAAATTATTTTTAAGAGATTTAAAGGTGATTTTAAAAAGTTAAAAGTCAATTTTAGCATTTGATAAATTTTTTTAAAAATCATTTTCGACAAAATCACCTTGTCCTGTGACAGAGAGTAGCTTTTCAAAATCTGATTTTAAAAATTAATTTTATACTTAAACAATTTCATATATATCCTAATACATGTTATAAAAATCTAAAATGATCTTTTATTCAATTAGGAAATAAAATCATTACATTTAAGAAATTATTATTATTTTGAGATAACAAAATGAACACTGTTAATTTGTTTTTTACGAATTATTCTATATGCACATAAAATATTACTATATACACATGTTATTATAAAATAAATGCATAGGTAAATAAATTTGATAACTTTATGTCTAATTAAGTCATTTCTATTCATACAAGAATTTAAAAATGAGATTTACCAAATATAAATTACTACTTAACCAATTTACAAAACGCCTTTAAAAATAAAATTTACCAAGCTTTGACTAATTATTTTACAATTTTTTCACAACTAATTATTTCTATATCACAACTACTAGCAATTATTTTAAAAACTATAACATTACCATTCTAGTCATTAATTTAAAAAACGTTTGAATGTAATTGTTTGCCAAACCTATTAGTTAATCACCATGTGACTGATCGAACATCAATTAATACATAAATCATTGAGATGACAGGCACATCCAACATCTACTAAAATCACACAAATTTGGTTCTGATATGCTCATAAGGGTACTAAATAAAATAACAAAGGAGGATGAAAAGACAGAGTGGCACCGGCTCTGTCTGCTTACAGCTTTGCTAAAAGTGCATTTTGGCAATGGCGTAAAGCAACCAGTTCTTTTTAGTTGAAAAGCCATTTTCTTTTGGCTTAGCTAGTTACTACCACATCGTCCAAGAATTTATTCAAGCCGAATTTGAAATTTGTGGTGCTTGCGCTTCAAGACTACCTAAAATATCTTGTCAAGAGTTCCAATTTTATGATTTACTTTCAAAATATGACAGTACAATATCTTGTCAAGAGTTTCCAATTTTATGATTTACTTCCAAAGTATGACAGTAGGAATAAATTCCGAATATAGAAATTCCCGTCATGGGTTTATGGTGAATGAGCATGTAAAATAAAACCTCTCCAATAAGATCTCCCCATCGAACATTGTACTTGGCAGCAAGATAACGTGCTCCAACTGGTCCTCGGCTACCATAAGGATAAAGCTCTGGAACAATCTTCTTCTCTTCAAGTTCCTTCAGTAATGGTGTAAACAACGCCCAGGCAGCATCAAGCTCATCACTCCGAATAAACAACCTCCGTTCACCTTCTATTGCATCTAAGACCAGCCTCTCATATGCATCTGGTATTTCTGTTGGATACCTTCACATCAAAACTAAAGAATTAAAGTGAGGCTCTCCAAAACCAGAAGAAGAACAAAAGATAATACAGATGCACAATTGCTCCATCAATTTCGCCAGGTCTGCAGATGGATGTTGCTAAGGTAAAATGGTCAGGACATGAGATTAATACAGTCCCCCTACTTTTAATATTAATTAGGATTTTATACAAATTCTTTAAAAATAAAAAATTAAAGAATTTAATCGTTACATGAGCCATACAATAGTTACGAAACATGAATAAAGACGAAGGCTTATCACGTGAGAAGATTTTATGAAATTCATGCTCACAGTCCCACTCAATAATTGAGTATTCTAGGTCATATATTACAGAATGAAGATTACAAGTATTATTTGTAGGTAACTGTCTAAATGGTCTCTTACCTTGATCGATAAAGCAAATTAAGGTCACTGCGATCCAATCTCATTCCAAGACCAGGAATTCCAAGACCAGGAACTTTGTTGTTGATCTTCAGATATATAGCTTCATCAGGCTGGAGTCGGAGCACAAGCTCATTTGTAGCCTTGTCTAAGTCAGTTCCAAAATTCCGCTTGTACAAGTTTCCAGGGACATGTCTGAACTGAACGCTGATCTCTGCACTGAAGTTTCATTGACACAACATTCTCAAGTCAACCAGTTGAGCATATTCTACAATATAAGAGAACATGGTGAAAGAATAGATCCACATGAAAAGGGAAGAAATACTGCCTACCTTTTGGTATGGAGCACTTTGCCTGCTTTCATCAGGAAAGGAACCCCATCCCATCTTGCATTGTTGATAAAAAGAGCAGCTGCGGCAAATGTTGGCGTGAGACTGTCCTTTGGCACAGTTGGGTCATCAGTATATGCAGGATATGATTTACTACCCTTGTTGTGGCCCTTGTATTGACCAACAATTACATTTTCAAGCAGAAGCGGTTGCATTGATCTAAGAACCTTCACCTGAATGAAGCCACACACAACAAAGTCAATGATTAACTTAAAACAATAGCAAGGAGTGTAGCATTTCCATAACCCACCATGGGATTTGATTCTTCTTTGGTGGTGATGGTGGTGTGTGGCTATACCTTAAAATAGGATCTCTAGCAATCATAGAAATGGTACACAAAGAAGAACAGGAGACCACAATTCCGGTTCGTAAAATTTGTAGAAGAAAGGAAGACCGAATTACCTTTTCACTTCTAATGTCTTCCGCATCTAAGCTGATGGGAGTCTCCATTGCAAATAATGCCAGTATTTGCAAGAGATGATTTTGCATTATATCTCGTATGATTCCATAGTTATCAAAATAACTGGAAAAATTTACCAATAAAATCAGCTGATCTGGGTGTCTGAAACAACTTCTAGTATAATAACAATATCTTCAGGCAACATATACAACTCACCCCCCTCGTCACTCTGTACCAAAATCTTCAGAAAATATAAATTGTACATTGCGGATGTAATTCCTGGACCATAGAGGCTCGAAAACAAGATTGGAGAATCGATGAACTGATAGATTCTCAACCAACTCCTTACCCAAGTAATGGTCAATCCTGAAAAGATATCAATAGAGTCAAACATCATCACGCATCTTTCTTTAAGGAAGCAAATGAGAGACAAACCTGAATATTTGATCCTCTCTTAGATACTGCTTCAAACTTCTAGTTAACTCGCCAGAAGACTCAGAGTCCCGACCAAACGGTTTTTCAACAATGACTCTTGTCCAACCAGTAGCTGATGAAGCCCTAAGGCTAGCACATTTCGCCACCTCCACAAAAATGTTTGGAGGTATTGATAAGTAAAATAACCTATTCGATAGCTTTCTAGCCTAAAATACCGTTTTCTTACACTGGGTCAAAAAAAATAAAACTAAAATAAACAAACATCAAATTTGACAAGGAGCTAGTAACTTGCTTCCTAAACATGAATCTATTTTACAATTGGTGGAACAATAAGAAATATGTCAGTTACTTGGTCCATTACAGAGCGGAACTCCCAATGAATCTAGTAATAGTTTGTATTTGGATTCAATACATTTACTAACGGGATTTTACCCACACGCCCTCTCTATTCCTCCCTCCTAGAATTAGGGGGTATGGAAAACTTCACTGCAATCAAATAACCATTTAATATCACATGATATCAAAGGGATATGGAAACAAAATCCCACCAAAAGATTGTTAATGAAATGTTCCATTAGTTCAAGGATTCAATGGCTCCAATACTACCTAAAATTGAGGGCGAAGTAATTCATAAAGGGAAAGACTCTAAACAGAGAGGGACAGTTAATGAAGCAAAGGAGGATTCATTCAACTACACCATTAATCTGTGCGTTGAATTAAGAACATTTATTATACTTTATTGTTTGAAATTAATATTAAAGCCCTTTCATCTGATACAAGCGTCAGAGGTTTTCTGCTGGCAATAATGTTGGGCCCCCGACAGTTTCTGCACTAGCAAAATGAGATCAGAGTCATCAATGGATAGACGCAATTACCATCAATTAGCAGAGTACCAGTTTCCGACAAATATAAATCTGCTTGTTGAAGCCAAAATTTGGCACCAACATCTCTTGCCTTCCCTGTAATATTTTATCGTATCTCAAGGCTTAAGTATCCATTCGCAAGGCTAATTTGTCATGTAATAAAGACGATAAAATCAACCCTTACAACTTACTTGTTGGAGATGCATTAGTAGAATCTATGACTCCAGAGTTCCTATAAAGCTACAAATTTCATAAATGTAAAGAAGCAATTAATTGCCTCTTTCTCTTTCAGTTTGCTGTCTAATTCTGCAAAATGCTCCTAAGAGTTGTACAGACCCGAATGGAAAAGCATCTCTTCAAGAACTGATCCATTTTGTCTTCACAATTTTCCCTGTAAGTTCCCTCAACTATTACTAAATCCAAAATGCATAGTCTGCTAAGAATTACATTTGAGGGTTTCACAAAATTACATACTTCTTATCAATTCTACAAGTTTTGCTAATCACGTTCCTCAGATCCTCATCAGTCAATTTAGTCCGAGCATAACCAAAAACTGTAAAATCCTGCATAAGGATGATAAATGGAAGACAAAATGAAAACTTATCAGCTATTTAACATTCATCACGGTTGTTGAAAAAGTGAAATTAGTGAAGCAACAAAGCATAGAACCTCAGGCAGACAATCTTCATAGTATAGTGCGAAAAGTGCGGGAAAAATCTTCTTCTTCTCTAGGTCCCCTGAGGCTCCAACAACTGTTATGCTGAGTGTAGAACCCGCTTTTCAGATGATGCCGGAACGGAGGCGTCTATCTCTTGAGGCTCGGAATGATCGTTGGCCAGAGGTTTTCCAGCTAAATCTAAACTCAAAATTGCAGCTAGAAATCAGCAATGAGAAACAAAACTGATATGCTGAAGATAAAATCTAATCATTGCAAATGATTATGATTATATCGATGAGCGGACAATTTGATAAACCCTCTTTCCAAAAAGAAATTTTCTTCGCATACAAATTCATTTGGCAATTGTCGAAAACAGGAAAAATCTTTTTTTTTTGTTAAATAAGAAATTCATTTTGGACACAGTTTATGAATAAGCAATTGAATGAGAATTAAAACCCATCTGATACTGATTCGGCGTAAAAGACTACAGTAGAGGAACCAGTATCTCACTATCTTCCAAAGAAACAGCATTGAGAGGATGCCCATTAGAGGATTTGAGCTGAAAATGCTTTCTAGCATGGATTCTTGACTGAACTTGAGATACCCAAGCGGAGAAACAAGATTTTCTTGGGACAACAATGAAGTCACTGAAGAGTTGTGTCTTGTAATGCTTCAATGAAGGAGAACAAGGACTCAAATATGCAGTAGCCACGCTCAGTTAGGGATCAAGAGGAGTGGAGAAGTTAGGATTGAACAAGCGTGTGCATATGGATTACGTTTATGGTTTGTGTTATAAAGATTGTACCTATAAAATAAATTTACAAATGCAAGTGCCCTTTTCCATTGATGAAGGGGCCAGTGTCCCTGAAGTTACTTTTCATATACTAAACAAATCTGTTATATGAGGTCAAGAATTTTTCGTTTTTCTTTATTCTTTTCTAATTTATAAATTTTAAGTTTACAAGTCAACAGAGCAGAACAAAATGTTTATGAAACATGCATAGACAATACAAACTTGAATTAAGAGTTAAAATACTTCCCTAAAAGTTCTATAAATACAACTGACTTGTACTAGATATTGGATGGTTCTTATCTAAATTGAAGAAAATTTTAACTTACGAATGTGTTTATTTGGTGGTGGGGGTTCTCATACTTTAATAAAGTATGAAAAAGTACGAAAAAATTGTTACGCTACATTGCAATGATATATTATAGGACACGATAGTTTCTTTGACACTTTAAATAAAGTGCCAGAATTTTCATTGTCAAATTATAGTGACTTCCTCTATTTTGTAACACTACATAAATAAATGTCGCTTGTTATTATAAAATTTTCAATTATTTTTAACTTCCTTCTTGTATCAATAAATAGCTTATTTGGTATTAAGATAAAAGGTTGTGACTACGAAGTAAAAATTATTAATATGTTGTAAATATAATTTTTGAATAAAAATTTTGATAAAAATAATAAAGATATTATATATTTTTTATCATACAAGTGTTAAAATAAATCAAAATAATTTTCAAACTACAGTAATAAATATTCTTTCAAGACTTTAGTGCTATAACTAAAAAGTTACAGCTATCCAACCGTACTATTAAATATTAAATAAGATCTAAGATTGAGTGAAAACAAAATTAATCAAAACCTATTTTTTAAGAAAAAAGAAACTCCACTTGTGTCCATTTATAAATTTATAGATAATTATATGTAATTTTTTTAGAATTATATACACATTAATTATATATAAGGTGGTCTACCTCCTTTGCAACGTGACTTTTCATTTTAATGAATCGGTGATTTTTTTCATGGTTGATTGAAATTGAGGAAACGTGTTAGGTCGTTTTGGCGTTTTTGTCGCTGACTTTTTAATTATTGAATTATCCCTGGGACTTTGGGCCAACCGTTTTAAGTGAATTAACTTTGCCGGGCTTTGACAGATGATTCGATTTCTATTTAGAGTTGGCCTTTCGACACTCCCCGTAAATTTCTTGTAAAACCCTTCTTTAAATGGAATTTCCGAAATAACTAAAAATAAATTAATTCTTTTTTATTTTGAATGAAAATCCAATTAAACCTCATAAAAAAATTATTATTTTAATAATTTTTTCACACCCATTTCATTTCATTATTCATATTTTAAATTTTAATTGAATTTTTTTAAGAAACTTTTAAGAATTTAAAAAAATTGTGAAGTAGAATTTGTGTAACAAGATAAGAATAATTTAAGATTTTAGAACTTTTATACATTTACAGATAAGAAATTAAAAAATTTCTTTTTAGGATGAAATTTAGTAACAAAGTGATTGATTTTAATTTATAATTTAGTATTTTATGAATTAAGTTGGAGTATTATTCGGGAATAAAATTTCGAAAGGGGTGTTATAAAGATTTTTGGGGTGTTAGAAGCTCCACTCGTATGGTTATTAGTCTACATCAAGTTTTGGGCTGCCTTGTGTTTCCCGGGCTACTTGGACAGTCCAATACAAAAATTGGATTTGTATTTTGTAAGAGTTGCATTTGCATCAACCTTTTCAATTTTGGTTGCCATTTTTTTTTTATTTTCTGTAACAACTAATAAAATAAAAAGAGAAAATTGTGGTCAGATGAAGAATTGCTGTGTCAAATTGTCATTTACAAATAAATAAAATGAAAATGATCACATATTAACATATAACAAATGTTAAGCTTAGTTGAAGAAGAATCAGTTGGTGGGTTGCCAAGAAGAATCAAATGACTCAAAGCTATATTGTCTTTGCCTTTCTAACTCAAATTTTAGTTAAGGGAAACGTAGTATCCCAATTTTATTTTATTTTTCTCAAATTTATACATAAATTAGGTGGAATAATTTTAATTGGGTTCAATATAGTGGATCCATTGAGGCCTTAGTGCCCAATTTTGCCACAACAGAATTTGTTCAACAACAACTACTGCAATACAGTAGAATTTGTTTTGAAGGAAAGGAAGTAGATTCTCTGATCTCTTTTGCAAAAGCTGAAGCTGTTATAGAAGCTTATCAAAGAGTAAGGCTCACAGGAGAAACACACATTGACAAAAAGGTTACTAGAGTTAAGGAGAAATGGAATCCTCCGCCAAGTAAGATAAATGTGGATGCAGCAATTGACAAGCAAAATCAGCAAACAAGGGTGGGAGTAGTCATTTGAGATTCTAACGGCAAGATAATGGCAGCAGTGGTCAAAATATCAAAACAGTGGAAGGATGTGGCTTATACTGAGGCTAAATCTATGGAAATAGGGGCTTGAGGTAGCAAAGGAAGCTGCTATGTCTTACCTGATAATGGAGATGGATTGCCAAGAAGTTGCTGATTTAGTTAACTAAGAAGAAAGGGAGTAAGACTCCGATATTTTGGGTAATTTCTGAAATCCAAAAATAGAGAAAGTGGTTCCAAGAAGTCAAAGTTCAACACGTTTCAAGTGTTAGGAAATTGGTGGGTGAAGCAGACATGCAGTTAAAGTAAAATTGTAAGAAAATAAAGAACAAGTGTAAAAAAAGACACCAGAAATTATATGGTTCGGCTTTTAGCCTACGTCCACGGGTAAAGACAGAAGGAAATATTTTACTAGTGAAAAGGAGTTACAAGTATTCTAGTATTTTAACTCACTTCCCAAAACCCCAATACACCCAAACTCTCTAAATCACTGTAACAAGAGCTTATTAATCCAAGCCCACAAAAACTCTCTCAAACTTATTCTCTCTCGATGGAATTGAGATACAGAAACCAAAATGCAGAGCTTCTTTATATAGCCAAAATTGGCTATTAAAATAACTATTTTCTTTTTCTTTGTCAAAGCCGTGTGCTTCATTTTCTTTGGGTTACTGTCAAATTTTGCTTCTTCTTCTTTGAATCAAATTCTCAAAGCCATGTGCTTCTAGATGCAGAGCGTCTAGAAGCCATGACTTTTTACATTAGCACACGACTTTTCACATTCTCCCACTTAGAGATTAGATTGAGAATCAATCAATCTCCACACCATCCTTTCTGTTTCGCCATAATCATGTTGCCTATGTTTCTGTTAGGCCACAAGAGAATCTACTCCAGATAAACTTGTCAGCATTTACCGGCTTGGTCAAAATATCTGCTAGGTTCTCCTTCGTATGGATTTTCTGTAAATCTACACTTCCGTCTTCCACTACTTCTCGAACGAAGTGATACTGAACTCCTATGTGCTTTGTCCTAGAATGAAAGGATAAATTCCTTGCAATATGCAAGGCTTGCAATATGCAAGGCATTCTGACTGTCACAAAATACAGGAATTTTCTGTTGTTTGTGCCCGAGCTCCTCCAATAACCTTTGTATCCATATAGCTTCCTTGCAAACTTGTGTAGATGCCATGTATTCTGCTTTTATTATAGATAAAGCCACAACGATCTGCAGTTTCGAAACCCAGCTTACAGCTGCTTCCGCAAGTGTAAACACATAACCAGTAGTGGATTTCTTTTTATCAAGGTCTCCTATAAAATCTGAATCCACATAGCCGCTAACAGTAAACTTTGATCTTCCATAACATAATGCAACATCTGAGGTTCCTCTGATGTATCTTAGAATCCTCTTCACAGCTATCCAATGCTCTCCACCAGGATTCGCCATGTATCGACTGACTGCTCCCATTGCTTGTGCAATGTCCGGTCTAGTACATATCATAACGAACATCAAACTTCCAACTGTTGATGCATACGGTACTCGAGACATCTCCTTCCTCTCCGCTTCATTACTAGGACACATACTTGAGGATAATTTGAAATTAACAGGAAATGGGGTAGAAATTGACTTACAATCTTGCATGTTGAAGCGCCGCAAGATTTTCTTCAAGTAATTCTTCTGCGAAAGCCAAATCTTCTTATTATTTCTGTCTCGGTGAATTTGCATCCCTAGAATCTTGTTTACTGGTCCCCAAGTCCTTTATTTCAAACTCCCTAGCCAATTGTGCCTTCAATTCTTGGATTCGATCTTTATTAGGGCCTGCTACCAACATGTCATTCACATACAACAGCAAAATAATAAAATCATTATCTTCAAACTTTTTGTAATATGCACAATGGTCTGAACTGAGTCTGTCGTATCTAAGGCTCATAATGAAGGAATCAAATCTCTTATACCAACACATCGGCGCCTGTTTGAGACCGTATAGAGATTTGTTCAACCTACAAACCAAGTTCTCATTTCTTGTTTCTGCAAAACCTTCTAGTTGGAGCATATATATTTCTTCTTCAAGTTCTCCATGAAGAAATGCAGTTTTCACATCTAACTGCTCAAGATATAAGTCAAATGTAGCACACATTGCCAAGACTACTCTGATTGTTGTGAGTGGAACCACCGGAGAAAATATCTCGTTGAAGTTAATACATTCTTTCTGAGCATATCCTTTCACCACTAATCTCGCACGATACCGCTCCATTTGGTCATTGCCATCACGTTTGATCTTGTAAACCCATTTGTTTCCAATGGCTTTTCTTCCATGTGGTAGTGGTACAAATTCTCCTGTCTTGTTCTTGTGTAGAGCTTCAATTTCTTCCTGCATTGCTGTCATCCACAAAGCAACATCTGTGCGTTCTAAAGCTTCATGGAAAGTTGATGGCTCTCCATCTTCTGTTAGAAGACAGTACACAACGTTGATCTCTGTCACATACTCCGAGTGCCATGTTGGCGGTCGTCTCTCACGAGTTGACCGGCGAACTTCTGGAGCCTCGAATTTGACTGGTTCTTGTTCCTCGTGCTCTGGTGCTGCTTCAGAAGAATCTAAATCTTCTGGATTATTTTCCACATATACTGGTACAGTCTCTGACTTTTCTTTGACAGTGTTATCATCCTCATCTTTCCTTTGCAGTTGATATTCTATAAAGATAACATCTCTGCTGATGACGATCTTGTGGGCAGTGGGGTCCCACAGACGATACCCCTTTACTCCATCAACATATCCTAAGAAGATACATCTTCTAGATTTTGGATCCAACTTTGTTCTTTCTTGGGCATTGAACATCGTGTACACAGGACATCCAAATACATGTAGGTATGAATAATCAACTGGCTTTTCAGTCCATATCTCTATCGCTGTCTTAAGCCTAATAGCTGTAGATGGCGACCGATTTACTATATAATAAGAAACTCGCTGTCTGTAAATTCTCCACCATTATCCGTCCTCAAGCACTTGATTTTTTTACTAGATTCAAGTTCCACCCGCGCTTTGTATTCTTTAAACACTGGAAATACATCTGACTTTTCTTAATTGAATAGTACCGTATACGTGAATAGTAATGTATACGTGAACAGTATTGTATACGTCTATACGTGAATAGTAATGGATACGTGAACAGTATTGTATACGTCTGTATCTCTTATGTGAAAAGTATCCGACTCCAAAAATACAACCAATAGCTCTGATACCACTGTTAGGAAATTGGTGGGTGAAGCAGACACGCAACTAAAGTAAAATTGTAAGAAAATAAAGAACAAGTGTAAAAGAGGACACCAGAAATTACATGGTTCGGCTTTTAGCTTATGTCCACGGGCGAAAACAAAAGGAAATATTTTACTAGTGAAAAGGAGTTACAAGTATTGTAGTATTTTAGCTCACTTCCCAAAACCCCAATATACCCAAATTCTCTAAATCACTGTAACAAGAGCTTATTAATCCAAACCCACAAAAACTCTCTCAAACTTATTGAGATACAGAAACCAAAATGCAGAGCTTCTTTATATAGCCAAAATTGGCTATTAAAATAACCATTTTCTTTTTCTTTGTCAAAGCCGTGTGCTTCATTTTCTTTGGGCTGCTGTCAAATTCTGCTTCTTCTTCTTTGAATCAAATTCTCAAAGCCGTGTGCTTCTAGATGCAAAGCGTCTAGAAGCCATGACTTTTTACATTAGCACACGACTTTTCACACCAAGGGCATGAAATGTCCAATGTAACTGACCTATGGCTGGACCCTATACTAGCAATCATAGCTATATTTTGTCTTGTCAGTTGAATGAGAAGATCTTCACATACATGTGCATCACGAATGGCAAGACTAACAATGAGAGAAGGGAACATGTGCTTCACGAATGGCAAGACTAACAATAAGAGAAAGGAACATGTGCTTCACGAATGGCAAGACTAACAATGAGAGAAGGGAACATGTGCTTCACCAATGGCAAGTGAATGGACATGAAAAACATATCTCAAATTATGCTTTTTTCCAATTTGAAAAACAGACTTTTCGACTCGAACAGTTGTGATTGGATATGCAAGTGGGCCACATCTTCAACACGAGAAAGTATGAATGGCTTGCAAAGACTTTTAAAGTATGAATGGCTCGTAAAGACTTTTCGACTACAACAGAAAACTAATGGGAGGAAGAGGAGATGCAGGCAATGAATGTAATTAGCTTTTTTTCCCCCTCTTCAAAAGAGTTACTTGGTGTAGAATTCAGACTCACTCATGTGCTTCAATAAATCTCTTACTAGGCTATCCTATAATTTTTATGAGTTTTCTCTTTGTAATTGTTTTTAACTGATTTTGGGGTAAGGAAATCCAAAATCAATTTAGAACAATGAATTTGTTATTTCGGGGGAGGACGGGGTACCTCATTAGTTTGTTGTGTGGGGTGTGACGTATCTGAACTTTGGGGAGGTGAGAAGGGGTGTGAGAGAAATAACAATGGTGGAAGGTCTGTGACGCAAGTGGTGTCCTTCGGAGTGAGCTTCACGCCTGCAAAACAGTGAAATGGAGGTTAGAGGTGAAGCCGGGGGTACCCCGACGTTCACACTCCGACGCTCAAGTTAGCAAACTCGAGCTTTTTAGATAAAGAGAGCTAGCTAGCCCTCTGTAAATTAGGGTTTAATGTTGGAGAGAACCTGATTTTTGGAGTGAGAGTGTGAATGGTAAGTAGGGGTGGGCATTTTACCCGACCCGATCCGACCCGGCCCGATAATTTTTGGGTTCGGGTCTGATCGGGTGGGGAGTAAAACCCGATCGGATTGAAATTGATTAACCCGATCGGGTTGTGATTGGTTTAGGTCAAACCCGACCCGATCCGAATACCCGATCGGGTTCTCTAAAAAAAAAAATTTACCTCTGGATCCTTGTTTTCTTCTGCCTTTGTACTCCTTAATCCTCATTCCTCACTGTTATTGTAAACCAGTAAATGACTTTATTTTAATTAACTAAAGGAAGAAATTTGAAAGGAAAAGTAATTAAAAAGAAAAATTGAAAGTGGGCGCTAACCATGAGAGAGTTCCAGGGCATGATGGGGAGGAAATGATTGAACAACTCAGTAGCATGCAACTCATCTACCACCCAATTTTCATTGTCGCAGTCGATAATCATCTTATCGAAGTCAAAAACCACCACGATGTCAGCCATTTTTATGAACAAATTAAACTAGCAGCTCAAAGTCACAACTAAAGCTAACACAAATAAGTTCAGCCGTAACCCGCAACAAAAGGCTGCAAGTCTGCAACCACCAACCAGCCACCACAAGCACAAGCCATATAACTATATTAATGACCCGAACTCGATAATTTGGGTCGGTTCGGGTCGGGTCATTAATTCGGGTTGTATTCGGGTTGAATCTTGTCTAACCCGAACAACCTGAAACCCGATCGGATTGACCCGAACCCGATTTTGCCAACCCCTAATGGTAAGCATTGGTGGAAGGAGAAAGCTTCATGGAGAATGAAACCTAGGTGCCTTTTTATATGGAGTACCCCAGCTGCCACGTGGCGTACCCTTTTTGGCTAATGTCCCTCTGCTGTTTTCATGATTTTCAGGTCGTTATATGCATGCTCGCGGCGTATCTCGTCATTTGGAGATGTGGCGCGCGCTGGTGAGTGGTCCCGGGGTACCTCTGCAGTAGCTGTCGGGTAGGTGATTGGGGGACCACTGTCCTTGGTACAATATTTTGCATTTTGGCAGGGGTGGCAGGTGGTTGTCCCTCTTCTTTGCACGTCGTTTTTGATTCCTCTTTCTGACCAAATCAAATAAAATCTTTTAGGAGGTGGAGACGTTTCTCATGGTGGATATTTTAGAGGATTCTCTTATGTCGTTCTGGCGGGTACCCAAATTACGTGGGGTACCCCGAATGTAATTTGGGTGGGGTACCTCTTGCTGTTTGGGGTACTCCTCCCTGTATGGGGTACCTCATATTATACGGGGTACCTCAAATTGTTCTGGACTTATTCCATTAATCGACACATGGCGTTTTTACTGCCTTTCCATTTTTCCCCCAAACATTAATTATAATTTTATATCTAAGAGGTGGTGGAATAGGTGCATAATTTTTGTGACTGAGAGAGTGCACCTTTGGAGGATCTGCCACTGGTTCAAAGGTATTAGATGTTGAATTTTAGTTATTTAGTTACCAATTGTTCCAATAATTATGGCAATTTGAAGAGAAATTTTTTTCGCTGAGAGTATTTGTTAGTGCAAGGAATCATTAAAAAACGGCGTTTGACTTAAATTTATCCAAAAACAGTTTTTTAATAAAATTCTAATTGTTAGTTCAAAATTAAGATTAAATAAATAACTAAATAAAAAGTTTTTTTTTGAAGTTCTGTTAGCTTGCTAGTATTCAAATTAAATTCTAACTCGAATATATATATATATATATATATATATATATATATATATATAATATATAGCATGCATATGATCTTACTCAAATTCTTGAAAAGAAAAAGTATTCAAAATCATCTGCTCCTTCTATTCAAGATCTTCAAAAAAAAATTAAAGACATTAAAACTGAAATAAAAGAGTTGAAAGAATCCCTATTGCTATATATATATATATATATATATGATAGTTTTCTATATAATTTTGTGTGTGAATAATTTGATACTTGATATAAATACACAATTCGCTGACTTTATATTATCTTTATTTGTTTACAGTTATTATCTTTAAAACGTAGTTCAAAGAAATCAACACAAATAAATTTACAGTTGTGTAAGGATATTACGCAGTAAAAAATTATACCAGATGTTTTCAACTGATTTTGGGATGAGGAAAATCCAAAACCAATCTAAGACAATGAATTTATTATTTTGGGGAAGATGGGGTACCTCACTGGTTTGCCGTGTGGGACGTGGGGTATCCTAGGTCTGGGGAGGTAGGAAGGAGGGAGTGAGAGATAGCTATGGAAGACGGTCAGCGACGCACAAGATATTCCTTGAAGTGGGCTTCGTACCTGCAAAACAGTGAAAGGAGAGTTAGAGGTGAAGCCGGGGGGTACCTCTGGCGTTCACACTCCGACGCTCAAGTTAGCAAACTCGAGCTTTTTAGGTGAAGAGAGCTAGCAAGCTCTCTGTAAATTTGGGTTTAAAGATGGAGAGAACCTAGTTTTTTTTTTGGAGTGGGAGTGTGAATGGCGAAAATTGGAGGAAGGAGAAAAGCTTGTGTCGAAAAACCTTTTGGAGAGTAAACCTTTGGTGTCTTTATATATGGTGTACCTTCCTGCCACGTGGCGTACCCTCTTTGGCTCACGTCCCTTTTGTGTTTTCATGATTTTTGGGCCGTTATATGCATGCCCGCGGCGTATCTCATCATTTGGAGACGTGGCGCGCGCTGGTGAGTGGTCCCGGAGTAGCTCTGCAGCAGTTGTCGGGTAGGCGGTTGGGGACCACTGTCCTTGGTATAATTTTCTGCACTGTGGCAGGCGGCTGTCCCCCCTTTACTGTTCGTCCTATTTTTCCCTCAAACAACAGCCCCCCAGTTTCTTTTTGACGAGAAGTATTAGAGGCAAAAGAAACTCATTGTGTGAGTGACACGTGGCGATGTGACTGGTCCGAGGTTGACTTGCTTAATTTCTTCCCTTGACTATGCCGGGTGTCCTGAAAATTCTCTCTGTCTCTTCGTTTTCCCGCCACTTTTTCCTTTTTTTTTTTTGAAAACCAGCAGTCGTGTCTCTCTCCCTTTTTTTTTTTTTATCATCGGGAAATGGCAGCCGTCTGACAGAAATTTTTAAATTTCAAAAAAGTTCCCAGACACCCTGAAACGTCTCTTCCCGAACTGACGCGTCCTGTCAGGTTCAATTAAAAGCCTGCAGGACGTTGATCTTTATCCTTTCGGTTTTGAAAATCCCCAAATATTTTCTTAAACTCATTTCCAGTTACTTCTTGTTCTCACCCTCTTTTTCTTCTCTTTTCTCTCCCGTTTGCTTCTCTCTCGGCCGGCGTTACTCCTTCCCTTTTTTTTTTCTTTCCTTCCTTTCCTCTTCTCTCTTCCTTTCCCCCTTCATTTCCTCTCGATCGGCGTTGGCTTGGGGTGTTCTTCCGGTGTGATTCGCGGCTGTGGCGGTAGCGGTTTCGAGCCCTAGATCCGGCGATTTTCGGGCGTGTTTTCGGCAGTCTTCGGCGCGGCTTTGGGGTTACGGTAATCCTCCATCTCTCTTTCTCTTTCTTCTCTTTTCTTCTTGTTTCGGGTGGCTGATTTCTGGGCGCTTGTCGGCGGTTTTTGTGGTGGCGGTTGCGTCGGGTGGTTCTGATTTCGCCGGTGGTTGCAGCTTCGGTTGGTCGACGCCGGTTGTGGGGGCTGTAGCTTCCTTCGTCAGTTTGCCGCAACCTCTTTTTTTTTTTTTGCCGGAACACTGCCTCTTGTTTTCCCGACGTCGGTCCTTGGTGGTTGTGACCATATCAACCGGCTTCGGTTTTTGGGACACAGCCCTTCTTCATCTTCCTTTTTTTTTTTTACATATATATACGCAAAAATCGAATCTTTAGTATTATTAGTTTTATACTCACTGTTTTCCGTTGCCTACAGTTTGTCTTCCTGCGACCACCGATTGGGATTTTCGGTACTGGCGAACGGAAGGTATTATTTCTCGTCTTTCTTTTTTGCGGCGTAATCATAATGGCGCTTACTTGCTCATTTTGGAAAAAATCTTGTTTTTGTTTATTGGTTTGTTGTTTTGTCTTGTGCTTGTGGTTGGTGTTTGCGTTGGATGGTTGATGGGTGGTGGGCGGTTTGTGGTAATGTTGTTGCTGAATGTGTTGTTGGGTGTGCGCTGGCGGTTTTGTGGACGTGTGGCTGAGGGATTTGTGCGTGTACTGTTGGCGGTTGGTGAACATGTGGCTGGGGGTTCGTGGGTTTATTATTGGGGGGAAAAGCAGAAATGGGTAAAAAACATGTAGCACCCGAGAAAAAGAGGCGTAAGGTTGGGGCTAGGAAGGCTAGCGGGCCCCTGGAGGGTTCCCCCTCTCATGTATCCATTAGCGAGGGGGATAAGTCCTCCTCCGATTCCTCGGGTAGGCGTACCTCACATACCGAACCTCCTTCTTTGAGGGCTACCCCTCGCGTTAGTCCACGCTTACCCCGCAAACGGCCTACCCCCCCGCCTAGGGACAAGGGTAAGTCGTCCAAGTCTAAGACTTCCGCTCCTTCATCGGGGCAGCCTTCTATGCCTTCTCTTGTCACACCTGCCAAAACTGGCAATCCTTCTTCCCTAGGTGTTCGGAGAGCCACTCCAGAGGACTTAGAACAGATTAGGGTTAAGTACAACATCCCCTCGGCTGTCCGACTTAGGGTACCCTATGAGGATGAACGGCCTGAGCGACCTCGATCTGGTGGGATAGCTCTACACATTGATCTTTTTGACTTGGGACTCCGCCTGCCTCTCCAACCCTTTTATATGAAGATGTTTAGTTTCCTGGGTGTAGCTCTTGGGCAGTTGTCTCTCCCGGGGTGGAGGACATTCACGGGCCTGCAAGTGTTGTGGCTTGAGGTCATGGAGCGCGACATCTCTTTTAGGGAGTTGAGGGCCTTTATCAATTTAAGAAGCCCAAGGGTCCTGGTGTAGCGTACTTTTCCCCGTGGGGGGAGCTCGGGCATATTGTTGAGGGGAGCCCTGTTCTGAAGAAAGGTTACCGAAAGGGGTGGTTCGTGGCGGATGGTAGCTGGGAGACGAACATTCTGGGTGAGACGGGTGATCTCGTGGTTGTTCCTAACGCTTTCACCGTAGCCAGTAAGTATATCTCCATTCATAGTTTTTTTTTTTTTTTACTGTTATCTTCCGCATAAATATCTTGCTTACCTTGGGTCCTCATGATTTAGCAGATGTGACTTGGGCTAAACGGTCATGCCCGATCCAGGAGGTGGGGGGAGAAGTGAAGGAGTATATGGAGAGACTCCGCAACGCACAAAGGAGTGGTGATGTGCTGGAGGAGGGTAGGCTATGTAGGGCAGGTTTGATTGGCCAAAGTTCTCCTGCTGTTCGTGGGGGCACCGCATGTACGGCCTGAGTGTTGAGGGGTATCCTATCGTTGTCCATGGGACTGGGGTACCCCATCATCACTACATCTTGAATTCGCTCCCCTTTCATTTTGTTTCCCATTTGCGCTTTTAATATTTTCAATGCTCGCTCAGTTAATCACGACTGTTGTGTTTTCTGTGCAGCGATGGAATCTTCGGGGGATGCTTTCGATGCCTTTTTTACAGCGATCGTGGGAGGTGCTTCCGGGTCCCAGGATTCGGCTGCTCCTTCATCAGCATCTCGTCCTCCCCGAGCTCCCAGCGGGAAAGGGAAATCTCAGGGTACCTCACAGAGTGTGTCGAGGGGTACCCCACGCCAGAAGAAGCGTAAGTTCGGGATGGTGACTGCCTTCCCCGAGGATTTGCGCGTGGGCGAGCTAGACCCGATCTCCAACAAAGATATCTCCCACTTAGCTCGGTGCTTCTATTACTCCTCCGAGAGCGTCACCCCCGAGGTGGCCGAGGAGACAGACAAGATGAGCTTGAGCCAGCGCTACGGCCAAGCATTGAGGGCTACCCACGAGGTAAGCTTTCTTGGGGTACCCTATAAATATCCTTAGAAATTTCTTTTTGATATACCAACATACGTATGTACTTGACATATCTCCATAACTTGTAGGCTTCCTATCTCCTCAGTCACTGCCTACCGGATCTTGACTCTCTTGTTGCTGCTCGATCGGAGGCGGATAAGCTGAAGGGCGAGCTTCAAATCCGCCAATCTCGTGAGGACCAGCTGGCCCAGGAGGTCAAGTCGCTACATGAGCGCATTGCTGCCCTTTCGGAGGAGAAGGTCCGAGTGGAGAAGGACCGAGCGGAGTTGCACGCCGCAAACGAGGAGCTACTATCTCGTCAGAAGATAATGGCGCAAGATGCATTTTCGCTAATCATGTCGGAGGTATGGAGTGTAGATCCCGAGTTGGAGGTACCCCGTGTGCAAAAGTTTGTTGACAAGGCCACAATTTTGAAGACAATCGCGGAGAAGAGGAAGCCTTCTCAATCGGGTGCCTCTTCTGGGACTCCTAGGGTACCCCATGATATTCAGCCACTGCCTGTTTCGGATGTTCCTACATCAGCCGTACCTATCACGGGAACCTCCGAGTCTTCTGCTGGCCGCCTCCCGGAGACAGACGTTGGTGATGATGTTCCCCCCTCGGCTTAGGCTTTGCTTGTCATGTTGTCGCTTTCCGAAATTGATTCATATTTGACCCCGAAACTTTGCTTCCTTTTCTTTGGTTTTGTTGGGATGTTTGTACTGTTGAAAACTCTCTTTTGCTTTTGTCTGGACTTTATGATACCTTGGATGCTTGCTATTTGGCAATTGGATGCTTTGGCTATATGGCCGGCCGTTTAGGGTACCTCTTTGTTTTGCTGTTTTTGGGAATGGGATACCCTAAGTTTTTGCTCAAATGGGGTACCCCTTCGCAAGTTCAACACCAGGTGCTTCTTTTCTGAAAGGGGGTGCCCCCAATAACTTACACTAATTGGCGAATCTGGTGATTACTTTTCTCATTAATATGGCGAATTTTCTCTCAAATTGGTGATCAAAAAACTTCGGCGCAGATTGCTCACCCCTTACTTGGCTCAAGTAAGAGGACGGAGGTATGAGTGCTAGTATACCTAAGCGAACCTCATGACGCTAGGGTATGCCGGTTTTTTCACTCGCGGGTCTTCTTTGAACCTTCCCTCGCTTCATAATTTTTTAGATAGTTTACCCCCACCCTGCCGAGTGAGAGGACGGAGGTATGAGTGTTAGTATACCTAAGCGAACCTCATGACGCTAGGGTATACCGGTTTTTTCACTCGCGGGTCTTCTTTGACCCTTCCCTCGCTTCACAATTTTTCAGATTGGCGAATGGCGAAAATTACGTATATCCGGGTGCTAATGCATCTCAATGGCGCTAAACAAATATAATTCTGCGTGCTGCGACCGAAATGGCGAAACTGGAGAAAAGACTTTCTTCCTTTTTGTTGTAAATAGAAATTGTATTAATAAATAACGAAAGCATAGATCAGTACATGACTTAGCTTTGTTACCCTGAGGAGAATGAGAAACCACAAGGTCTCCCACCCCTTTTCATTTGGAAATTAAAGAAACTCAAAAGTCGCAACAGGCCGTCATAAGGCATTTGGGGTACCCCGTTTGATCTGTCACTAGGAACACTGAAGAAAATATAGAAGAAGACAAAAGACTGACGGTTTAGACACTGCCTTTTAGTAGTATTTCCGGAGCATCGCGGCATTCCAGGGGTGCCTCACAATCGTGCCATCCATGTGGAGCAGCCTATATGCGCCTACCCCAACGGGCTTGTCAACGCGATAAGGTCCTTCCCAATTTGCTCCAAAGGCGCCTTCACAGGATACCCTTGTATGTTGGGTTACCCTTCTTAGGACCAAGTCTCCTCTCTTGAAGGACCGATGACGTACCTTTTTTTCATATAGGCCCGCGATGCGATGTTGATAAATGGCGGTGCTCAATTCTGCTCTAGCCCTTTTCTCGGCTATCAAATCAAGATTGGCGGCTACCAAAGATGTATTCTCGGTTTCATCAAAGTGTTCGACCCTGTGAGAGGGTATCCCAATCTCGGCTGGAATTACGGCATCTACACCGAAGGCAAGAGAGAAGGGGGTCTCCCTGGTGGAAGTGTTTTGTGTAGTTCGGTAGGCCCATAGAACCCCAGGTAGCTCGTCTACCCATGCTCCCTTTCTCTCCTCAAGTTTCTTCTTCAGGATGCCTTTGATGATCTTGTTAACGGCCTCAACTTGCCCATTAGATTGAGGATGGGCAGGTGTAGAGAATCGGTTGGCTATCCCCAACTCCGAACAAAAGTTTCGAAACTTTTCATTATCAAATTGTTTGCCGTTATCGCTGATGATCGCATGGGGTATCCCAAATCTGCAAATGAGATTTTTCCAAATGAACTCCGTAGTCCTCCTCTCCGTAATATTTGTCAATGGCTCCGCCTCTGCCCATTTTGTAAAATAATCTACCGCCACGATTGCATACTTGGTTTGTCCCTTTCCGGTGGGCAACGGGCCAATGAGATCCACTCCCCATACGGCAAAGGGCCAAGGGGAGGATATGACTGTTAGCTTTTCCGGGGGTAGGTGGGGTACCTTGGCGAACCTCTGGCACTTATCGCAGCTTCGTACCATATTCTTGGCATCCTCCCTCATGGTTGGCCAGTAGTACCCCTGTCGGAGAGCTTTTTGTGCCAGCGATTGTGCTCCGTAATGATTGCCGCAAATTCCCTCATGTATCTCCCTCATGACATACTTGGTCTCGTCGTCCCCCAAGCATCGAAGATAAGGGAGAGTAAACCCGCGTCTGTATAGGGTATCCCGGATCAGGCAATACCGTGCGGCCTTGTACTTTAACCTTCTTGCTTCAGTTTTATCTGAGGGGAGGTCTCCATCTGCGAGGTACCTCGTAATAGGCTCCATCCACAAGACCGCATTAGACAGTGATCCTACTTCCGACGGCTCGGTGAGGCCAAAGCTGGGTGCGGGTAGGTGTTCGGTGGTGATGGGTCTGGATGACTGGGTTACCCCAAGGGACGCCATTTTTGCCAGGGTGTCGGCCTCGCTGTTCTCAAGTCGGGGTACCCTTTCCACCTTAACCTCGCAAAATTGGGACATCAGCTCCCTGGTTTTCACGAGGTATCCCTTCATGTTCTCCTCTTTCGCTTGGTATTCTGCCGTAATCTGGCTTACTACCAGCTGGGAGTCGCTCTTGATGTGCACCCTTCCCGCTCCTAAGGCCTTGGACATCCTCAATCCCGCTATGATGGCCTCATATTCGGCCTCGTTGTTTGAGGCATTGAACCCGAACTGCAGAGCGTAGCATAGTTTCACTTTATTCGGGTCAATTATAATAACTCCTGCATCACTCCCATGTGAATTGGAGGAGCCATCTACATGTATCTCCCAGACCTGCCCCACTTCATCGGTAGACGGGGTATCCGATAGGTACTTTAGCTCGCCTTCGCCACTTGAGTCACTGGCAAACTCCGCAATGAAGTCGGCGACCGCTTGGGCTTTAATCGCCGAGCGAGGCTTGAAGATGATATCGAATTCACTTAATTCAAGGGACCATCGGAGAAGCCTACCGGACATGTCCAGCTTTTGAAGGATTTGCCGGAGGGGAAGATTGGTGACGACCGCAATGGTGTGAGCATGAAAATACGGTCTAAGCTTCCGTGCGGAGACAACCAAAGCCAAAATAACTTTCTCAGAGGTGGGGTACCTATTCTCAGCATCGACCATAGCCTTACTGGTGTAGTAAATAGATCGTTGTACCCCCTTTTCATCTTCTCGGAGTAACACTGAGCTGGTGGCATGCTCGGATACAGCGAGATACAACAGAAGCACCTCTCCCAACTCGGGTTTGGCGAGTAGTGGAGCATTAATGAGGTACCCCTTCAGCTCTTGGAAGGCCTCCTCACAATCGGGAGTCCATTGGAGTTTCTTTCCGGCCTTTAGAGCCTTGAAAAATGGCTTACACCGATCGGTAGCCTTGGATATGAAACGGCTCAGGGCAGCTACCCGGCCGGCCAAGCTTTGAACTTCCTTGATGGTGCTTGGTGATTTCATATCAAGAACTGCACGGATCTTATCAGGGTTGGCTTCAATCCCCCGTTGTTGTACCATGAACCCAAGAAACTTGCCCGAGGTAACCCCGAACGCACACTTTTCTGGATTGAGCCGCATTTGGTGTTTCCTTAAAACGGTAAAGGTATCCCTGAGGTGCCCGAGGTGCTCCCCCGCACGCACTGATTTAGTGATCATATCGTCGATGTAGACCTCCATGGTGCGCCCAATCTGCTCCTTGAAAATTTTGTTTACCAGCTGCTGATAGGTGGCCCCAGCGTTCTTCAAGCCAAACGGCATCACCTTGTAACAGTATAACCCTCGGTTGGTGATAAACGCTGTTTTCTCTTGATCGGGTTCGTGCATCGCAATTTGATTGTAGCCGGAGAAAGCGTCCATAAAGCTCAGCATTTCATGCCCTGCTGTGGCATCAACAAGCTGATCCACCCGGGGAAGTGGGAAGCTGTCCTTGGGGCAGGCTTTATTCAAATCGGTGAAGTCCACGCACATGCGCCACTTTCCATTTGACTTTTTGACGAGAACCACGTTGGATACCCAATCAGGGTATACCGCCTCCCGTATAAACTTTGCTGCTAAGAGGCGGTCTACCTCTTGCTCAATGGCGTCATACCTCTCTTGGTTAAAGGCGCGACGCTTCTGCTTGACTGGCTTATTATGCGGGCTGACATTGAGTTGGTGGCAAGAAAGGGCTGGTGGGATACCCGGCATATCCGACTGGGACCAGGCGAATACATCCAAGTACCCACGTAGGAAGGCAATGAGCTCCTCCATTTGTTCCTCCGTAAGGCTGGAGCCTACCTTCACGGTCTTTGCTGGGTCGGTAGCTGAAATTGGCACTGAAACGAGGTCTTCAGCTGGGGTACCCCATTTGTCACCTTCCGATACGCGGGGATCCAAAGGTGTCTCTACCTCACAATGGAGCTCATCCATCTCCCCTTGGCGTACCCCCGAACTATCCCCGGTAACTTCTTTCTCTACCATTGGTGAGGACTCCAACTGTTTTGGTAAGGGGATCACTTGAGGGGATTTCTTGAGTGTAGCCCTTTGCTGCTTAGCAAGTGCTCTCCTGGAGGGGGTAGGTTTGGATTGGCCCCCGCTGGGGTACCCCTTTACTCCCAAATCAGAAGCTATTTGGTATGTTACTTTGGAAGCCACGGAATAGCACCCACGGGCAGATTGTTGGTCTCCCTTGATAGTGACAACTTCTTGGGCGGCTGGGACTTTCATGGCAAGATAATGCATGGATACCACCGCTTTAGTTGCCACTAAAAACGGCCTACCCAATATAATATTGTATGCACCTGGATGATCCACAATCAAAAAGTCAATCATATGAACAATACGGTGGGGTACTTTACCAAGTGTGACCGGCAGTGTGATGATGCCCTTTGGTATAACCATATCGCCGGCGAAGCCAATGAGAGGCGTAGCATACGGAGTGATCTTTGGCGATTCAATTAACAACTGGTCCAAGGCGCTCTTGAAGATGATGTCGACGGAGCTACCGGTGTCCACAAGAGTTCTTGCCACCTTTTCAGTGGCAACCTTCAAAGTAATTACAAAGGCATCATCGTGGGGATACGAGATGCCCTCCGCATCTTTTTCCGTAAAGAGGATCGGTGGGGGATGGTGGGGTATCCTTGGTGTACCCCATTCACTAAGGTTGACTTCTTTGCCCATGTTAGTGGTCACCGACAGCGACCTGCCATAACCTTTGATAGCCCTCCGAGATTGGCCAGCCAATGTAGGACCACCCATTATCATCCGCACATACACACCTTTCTTGTGCCCCGGGGGTACCTCTCGTTCAGGGCTACCCTCAGCTATCCGCTTGCCCTTATCGTGCTCTACAGTTTTCCGAGCCTCTCTCATGTCAGCGACAAACTCTTTAAGGTACCCACTGAGAATCAAAGATTCGATCTCCTCCCTCAAAGTGAAGCATTCGGCAGTGCTGTGGCCAAAGTCCTCGTGGAACTCGCAATACTTCAAACTGCGCCTCATGTTGGGGTACTTCCTCATAGGCTTTGGAGGACGTAGGAGGCCACTGTCCCGAATGTGGTAGAAGATCTGGTCCGGGGATCGATTCAATGGGTGGAAAGACTCATGCCGTGGTTTTGGGGGTGGTTCCCGATGATCAGGTAATGGCGGTCTTGGATGATGGGGTACCCCCGCGGTAAGATGAGGGTTATGCCCTCGTCCACGTGGGATAACCCTTGGCGGGCTCCGCTGCCGGGGTACCCGCGGTACCGGGGCTTCTACCCTTCTGGGCTTTTCCTTGTCCCTTGAGGTGTCAGCCTTCTCTTCTTGGCGCTTCAACTGACATCGCTCATCCAACTCCACTTGCTGCAACGCCCTAGAACGGGCCTCCCTATACGAAAGTGGACGCTTCTTTTGAAAAGAACGCCACAATTTTCCCAACCGCAAATTCTTCTCAAAATGGGTAAGTGTATGTTGATCTCCGAATGCCCCGGTTCGTAGCACTTCTTGGTGGAAACGAGTCACGTAATCCGCCAAAGGTTCGACTTCCCCTTGCTTGATAAAGGCAAGCTTGGAGGCTACCCTGTCTTGAGAAGAAGCATAGGAAAATTCTTTAGTAAATTCAGACAATAATTGATTTAAGGAAGATATGCTACCCGCTTTCAAGGAGCGAAACCAAGACTTTGCGGGGCCTGTGAGTGTATGAGTAAACATCCTACACATGGCGCTCTCGCCTACCCCCTTGATGAGCATTTGGTCGCGGTACAACTCTGCATGCTCCGAGGGGTCAGTGGTACCCGAGTATTGGGGTACCTGTGGCATAGTGAACCCCTCGGGGAGGGTTGCCTTCCGAATCTTCATGGTGAACGGTGATTGGTAAGTCAGCGGTGCTGGTGCAGCCGTGAGGTTTTGCCTCTCGGAGAGGAGCTTCACCTGGGCTTCCAAATTTTCCATCTTCTCCGCAAGGTCAAGGGGTACCCCTGGTGTACCCGATGACGTCGCTGTCACTTGGGAGGCTCTTTTGGCATTTAGTTTCTCGCGGAGGTCCTCATGGGAACGCTTTATACGCCTCGTACCCTGGCTGCTTCGGGAGTTACAGGAAGCGGTGGAACGCTCGTCGCGGGTACCCAAGGCTCGAAATTTGGAGCGAGTACCCGAAGGCCCAGGCTTTAGCTTGCTGGACTCGGGTACCCCTTTTTTTACCACAACTTGAGTGTCCGCTTGAGGTAACGGAGCTTCGGGTGTCACTGGAGGAAAGGAACTTTCTGGTGCTCGAGATCCAACGGCCCGAAGTATGGCGTAGGCCAGGTCTTCAAAACGCTGGTTTGCGATAGGCTCCTCCTCTTGGCGAACCCCGGTAGATTGCTTGACGCCCTTGCCTTTGTTTATACGAGCTACCCTTCTTGCAGGGTCACTGTCGTCACTACCACTGTCCTCCCTCGTCCTTGTGGGAACCCCCATTAGACCTTCGGGAGGTACGTCAGGTGCCATGTGTTAATGCACCCACAACAACCAGCTAGGTCACCACAATATTGGCTTGTTGTGCGATTCCCCACAGACGGCGCCAATTGTTTTCAACTGATTTTGGGATGAGGAAAATCCAAAACCAATATAAGACAATGAATTTATTATTTTGGGGAAGATGGGGTACCTCACTGGTTTGCCGTGTGGGACGTGGGGTATCCTAGGTCTGGGGAGGTAGGAAGGAGGGAGTGAGAGATAGCTATGGAGGACGGTCAGCGACGCACAAGATATTCTTTAAAGTGGGCTTCGTACCTGCAAAACAGTGAAAGGAGGGTTAGAGGTGAAGCCGGGGGGTACCCCTGGCGTTCACACTCCGACGCTCAAGTTAGCAAACTCGAGCTTTTTAGGTGAAGAGAGCTAGCAAGCTCTCTGTAAATTTGGGTTTAAAGATGGAGAGAACCTGGTTTTTTTTTTTGGAGTGGGAGTGTGAATGGCGAAAATTGGAGGAAGGAGAAAAGCTTGTGTCGAAAAACCTTTTGGAGAGTAAACCCTTGGTGTCTTTATATATGGTGTACCTTCCTGCCACGTGGCGTACCCTCTTTGGCTCACGTCCCTTTTGTGTTTTCATGATTTTTGGGCCGTTATATGCATGCCCGCGGCGTATCTCATCATTTGGAGACGTGGCGCGCGCTGGTGAGTGGTCCCGGGGTAGCTCTGCAGCAGTTGTCGGGTAGGCGGTTGGGGACCACTGTCCTTGGTATAATTTTCTGCACTGTGGCAGGCGGCTGTCCCCCCTTTGGCGTACCATTTTCGATTCCGTTTTCTGACCAAATCAAAGGAAATCTTTTAGGAGGCGGAGACGTTGCGCATGGCGAATATTTTGGAGGATTCCCTTACACCGTTTCATAGGATATCCCAGGATATGGGGTACCCCTCATGGCTTGGGGTACCCCTTACTACTTAGGGTACCCCCTTATACTTGGGGTACCCCTTTTCATATGGAGTACCTTGGGTACCCCATTAGGGTACCCCTTCTCATACGGAGTATCTTATTTTATAGGGGATACCCAAGTTCACGTGGAGTACTCCAATCCGCTTTGGACTCGCTCCTTTAGTCGACACGTGGCACTTTACTGTTCGTCCTATTTTTCCCTCAAACACCAGACAATAATTTAAGCTAAACAAATATCCTTATTTTTAGATGTTCTATATATTAAACGTATTTAAGATATATTTCAATTTTTAAAAACTATTTTCAAATCCTGACTAATTTTAAAAACGAATTACTTATTACAATTCGGGGACGGCCACACCGTGGAACCTGACTTGCACCGGCAAGTCATTAAGTCCACAAACGACTTTGACTTTGAGTGCTTTTCCTGATACCACATACTCATACATCCTACTGGATAAAACTTCTCAATTTGCACAAATCAATTGACTAGGAGAAATTAAAAATACCAAGAATTATTTTACAAAACCTACAGGTTGCCTATATAAAGGCAACGCTGTTTTACTACCATGCATGTATGTCATAAAAGCAAAATCACTTAAAGCCATTTTAGAATTCCTGTTGAGACGTAATGGGGTTATCTTTAACTTTCTTCACATTTAGACATTTAGTTTTATTTTCCTTCTTAATATTTCATCTTGCAATTGGTCACTTCATTTCTTCTATTCAGCCACTCTGCCATGATCATGAGCGTTCTGCCTTGTTGAATTTCAAGGAAGGTCTTGTCATTAATCAGGCTGCTTCCTCTTATCCTTGTGCTTATCCCAAGGTTGCATCATGGAAGCTGGATGAAAAAAATAGGGACTGTTGCTCATGGGACGGTGTCAAATGCAATGAAGACACCGGTCATATTGTGGAGCTCGATCTTTCTAGCAGTTGCCTCTACGGTTCGATCAACTCTACCAGCAGTCTCTTTCAGCTTGTCCATCTGCAACGGCTTACTCTCTTCGATAACAACTTCAATTTCTCTTAAATCCCTTCTGAAATCTTAAACTTTTCAAGGCTAACTCATCTAAATCTCTCTGTCTTTATTTTCTGGTCAAATACCAGCAGAGTTGCTGGAGCTCTCCAATTTGGAGGTCCTTGATCTATCATTAAATGATTTTGAAAATTTTTGTCTGGAGCTCCAAAAACCAGGTCTAGCAAATCTAGCTGAGAATTTAACCAACCTGAAAGCGCTAAATCTAACCAATGTCAACATTTCTTCAACAGTTCCTCATACTTTGGCGAATTTAACTTCTTTGCGTATCTTGTCTCTCAGTGGATGCCGTTTGCAAGGTGAATTTCCCCCAGGGATATTCCAGTTACCCAACCTTCAATTCCTTGATGTGATGATCAACCCAAATCTCACTGGATATTTGCCACAATTCCAGAAAAGCAGTCCCCTTGAAGATTTGAGATTTTCATACACGAGATTTTCAGGTAAGGTTCCAGATTCAATAAAAAATCTTGAATCTTTATCTTACCTGGATATTAGTGACTGCTCATTTATAGGAAAAATTCCATCTTCACTTGGTAACCTTACCAAGCTCGAAAATCTATACCTTTTTGGTGGTAATGGATTTCCTGATGATTTGCCTACCTCCATTGGAAATCTTGCTTCTTTGAAAACTCTAGGAATTAGCTCATTCAATTTCTCTGCTACACTTCAGGCTTCACTGGGTAATCTTACCCAACTGGATTCATTGACAGTTTCATATAGCAATTTTTCTGGTCTAATGTCTAGTTCGTTGTCTTGGCTCACTAATCTTAACCAACTCACTTCTTTGAAATTTCCCTACTGCAACTTAAATAATGAGATCCTGTTTGCGATCTCCAACCTAACACAACTTACTGCTTTAGATTTGAGTCACAACCAATTAACTGGTCCAATCCCATTTGGGATCCTCCAACCTAACACAACTTACTGCTTTATATTTGAGAAACAACCAATTAACTGGTCCAATCCCATATTCGTTGATGAAGCTTAAAAAATTGTCCTTTCTTTTCTTGGGATTTAATCATCTGAGTGGTCGTATTCCAGTTGAAATTAGTAACCTAACTCAACTGCAGGATCTGCAATTATCATCGAATCAATTGGAAGGCTCTGTTCCAAGCTCTATCTTTGAGCTTAGGAATCTTGAAACGCTTGACCTTTCCTTCAACAATCTCAGTGGCACGGTGGATCTAAACATGTTCCTTCTTAGCTCCAAACGTTTAGAAACATTAGTTCTCTCATCAAATAAAATGTCGCTGCTCACTAGAACCACTTCTAGTACCAACATGCAGAAATTTAAGATAATAGGATTGAGATCATGCAACCTTAGCGAGTTCCCATCTTTTTTGCACAACCAAGACCAATTGATGTCACTGGATCTTTCCTCTAACAAGATAGCTGGAAAAATACCTGAATGGTTGTTCAGTGCAGGCACAAATACTTTGGCATATTTGAACCTTTCTTACAATCTATTGATGGACTTCGAGCACAATCTCCGTGTTCTTCCATGGAATTCTCTTGGATCCTTAGACCTTAGGTTTAATAAGCTGCAAGGACCACTCCCAATTCCATCAGCGTCAATCTTTTCATATCTCATTTCAAACAATCAGCTGACCAGGGAAATTCCTCCATCAATATGCAGTTTGAATGGTCTTCATGCTCTTGATTTGTCTTACAACAACTTAAGCGGCATGCTTCCAGAATGTTTGGGCAATTTCAGTGTTGAGTTGTCAGTATTAAAATTGCAAAGTAACAACTTTCAGGGAAACATTCCTCAGACCTTCATGAAAGGAACAAATCTGGCTATGATTGATTTAAGCAACAATTCATTGCGTGGGAGAATCCCGAAATCACTGGCAAATTGTGTGAAGCTCAAATTTGTCCATCTTGGGAATAACCGAATCACTGATGTCTTCCCTTCTTGGCTACGAACTCTTCCAGAGTTAGAGGTTCTTGTCTTGAAATCCAATAAATTTCACGGAGAAATAAAGGAACCTCGAACAGCTTTCGATTTTGCCAAGCTCCGCATTATTGATCTCTCTCACAACAGATTTGGAGGCAATCTTCCGTCGAAGCACTTCGATTGTTGGAATTCCATGAAATATGTCAATGCAAGTAACCTAACATATATGCATGATACCCTAAGGCCAAGCGGTTATCCTGCATCTACCTATTTTGGCTTTTTTGATTACTCACTGACAATGAGTAACAAAGGCACAGAATTGGAATATGAGAAGCTCTCAAATCTGATCACAGCGATTATTCTCTCCAACAACAGTTTTGTAGGAGAGATTCCAACATCAATTGCTAATTTAAAGGGGCTTCGAAATCTCAATCTTTCCAACAACAATCTCCAGGGCCGCATTCCATCATCTTTGAGTAACCTAACGGCGATAGAATCAATGGACCTCTCCAATAACCTGCTCTCAGGAAATATTCCTCAACAACTCTCAGAGCTCACATTCCTTGCAGTCTTCAATGTGTCAGATAACCTGCTCACAGGGCCAATACCACGAGGGAAACAGTTCGACACATTTTTGAAGAGTTCATTTGATGGAAATCCAGGGTTGTGTGGAGGACCTTTGTCAAAAAAATGTAACAACTCCGAGGCTTCACCACCAGAAGAAGATCCGCACTCAGAATCTGTATTTGCATTTGGTTGGAAGACAGTTGTGATTGGATATGCAAGTGGGACAATAATAGGAGTGATACTTGGGCACATCTTCAGTACAAGAAAGTATGAATGGCTAGCCAAGACTTTTCGACTGCAACCAAAGGCTAATGGGAGGACGAGGAGAGTCAAGGGACATAGGCAACGGATGTAATTAACCTTTTTTCTTTTCTTGTATGAAGAAGCTGCTTTATTGTGCTTTAAATTGCTTTCTCCTTCTTTTCTTCGAAGTTTAATAAACGTTTTATTATTGTATATGTACTATATTGTCAGTGCAAGTAGGCTAATAATTTGATGGCTCTTGGCAATTTTTCCTTCAGCACGGCATTCATATCGGCTGCTGCTTCTTTCTTATTTGTTATTCAGTACCTTATTACTGTCCTGATTTGATCAAACGATTATGTCTTTAATTAACAAAATTTAAGATAATACTTGTAAAAGATTAATGCAGCATTCTCTTTTTCCAAACCTGAAAGGATATGATTTGGAAAAAAAAATCATATAATTGATGATCAGGTATTAGTGATTTTGGCACCAGTACAAAGGTCTGCGAACTTTTTGTATTTTACTTTTCATAATTTCCATATATTCTCTAATTTTTTTTGGGCAAAAACCCCGAATTTAGTTGAGGAACCGCTTAAAATCACCAATTAATCTCTCAAAGAGTTCTCTAACAATAATCAACTTTTTGAAGCATCAAGCTATTACATGGGGTGCCATATAACTACTGTAAAAAAATATCATTAGTCATCAAATATGTGCCAACAATATAATTGGTAAATGTTAACTATCATCAAAACTCAATCACAATGCTAGAAGTGGCATAAAAGTAATTTGAAATAGAAATACCTTTAATCAAGTTGTTGAAACATAAAAATATATTAAACATGTGTGTTTACACGTAGAATTTGCTTGGGATTTTAGCTGCATTTTGTAAAACTTTTCAAATAGAAATTATTTAATTAGAGCTTTTACATTACCCAAAAAAAGTAATTACCAAAAATATTTGAGTTGTTTGATTGTCAACCAGAGTGTTTTTTTTTTAAATTTGTATAATTATCTTAATAGTCAATTTTTTATAGTTATTTTATAAAAGAATGAAATATAATTATCAAATATAATTAAAAATACTTTAGACGGTTTAACACTTTAAAAAAAATTCACAATGAAACTATGGAAAAATAAAAGTACCACAACAAGATTCTGTGCTCAACATAGACAAAAGCATGGTTAATAGCCGGCAAGGAAGAAAGGGCTGGGATTAGTTTTCTGTTTCTTTTCTTTTCTTTTTTTTTAATTTAATCTTTCAATTGTGTTCTGAGCAGACGTGAAGAACATTAATGATGGCGATAATTAACTTTTACTTCTACTTTAATGTAATACATGATTAATTAACTTTTACTTTATTATTATGTTATGTTATTTTTTAAAATTTAGAAATATAAATTTAATGTCCCTGAATATCTATGGATATCTATATTTGTGCGGATAAATTTTATATCCATATCCAATATTTAATATTGAATATGAATATGGATAAATTCATCATGAATAATCATAGATTTATATATTGATGGACAATATCCATATCCAACTGGATATTTGACATCCCTAGACGTATTCCAGTTGAAATTAGAAAGCTAACCCAATTGCACATTCTGCGCTTAGCGGAGAATCAATTGGAAGGCTCTGTTCCTAGCTCTATCTTTGAGCTAAGGAATCTTCAAGCGCTTGACCTTTCCGACAACAATTTGAGTGGGACAGGGGATCTAAACATTGTCCTTCTTAACATGGAATCTTTAACAGCATTACTTCTCTCGTCAAACAAGCTGTCATTGCTCACTGGAACCACTGTCAATACCAATTTGCCAAATTTCACTATAATAGGGTTCAGTTCATGAAACCTTAGGGAGTTCCCATATTTTTTTGCACAACCAAGATCAATTGCTATCTCTGGATCTTTCCTCCAAAAAGATAGCTGGCCAGGTACCTCAATGGTTGTTAAATGTAAGGATAAATAGTTTGGAATATTTGAACTTTTCTCACAATCTGTTGACAGGCTTCGAGCAGGATCTCTTTGTTCTTCCATGGTCTAAAATGAATACTTTAGACCTTAGTTTTAATAAGCTGTAAGGACCACTCCCATTTCCATCATCAGTGTTTATCCATTCCTATCTAGTTTCAAACAATCAGTTGACAGGGGAAATTCCACTCCAAATATGTTGTTTGAGTGGTCTTTACGCTCTTGATTTCTCTTACAACAACTTCGTTGAATCTTGATTGGAATCAGTCAACCAAGAATCCCCAAGACCTTTCTAAACTCTCTGATAATTGATATAGAAACAGCAACTAATCACGCAAAAGCAAAAACAACTCAAAAACCTGCAAGCTAAGAACAACAGTTTATAGTGGTTCGGCCTGGAGATAGCGTATATCCACTGAAGAACAGAGCAGCATCTTTTATTCAATCACTGCGATCAAAATACAAGCTTAAAGAAGAAGTTACAAGCATTTCACACTATGATTTCACTTCTCTTAAGGCTATATATACACGCTTAAGAGCCTCCAGAAAGATCCCCTGCCGGCCAGCTGTATTCTGGGTTTGTTGTAAGCAAAGCCCAGAATTTTCCGCATTCATAACCGAAAATAACAAGCTTCTAGACACGTGTTTGCTTCACGTTAAACATAAGCCCAAAACGACAGTAAATAATGCCGTATAGGATAAGTGACTGCAAATGACAGGCACATGCTCAACTTATTCAAATGTTACTGACAAAATAATAGTGTCATACAGGCTTATAAGTTTTCAAGTCGACATGTCGTATTGCGCCAAAGCTTTACACTGACATAACATCTGATCTTCTGGAAACTAGCTTCAAAGCCACACCTAACGAACTTCAGTAGCATGGTTCCCAAATGTTTGGGCAATCTCTGTGATAAGTTGCCAGTGTTAGAACTGTAAGCTAACAACTTTCATGAATCATTCCTAAAACCTTCGTGAACGGAACAAATTTGAGAATGATAGATTTTGACAACAATTCATTGCTAGGAAGAGTACCTAAATCCCTAGCCAATTGTGTGAAGCTAAAATTTCTTAATCATGGGGATAGCTAAATAACTGATGTCTTCCCTTCTTGGTTGGGAACTCTGCCAGAGGTTCTCATTTTGAAATTCAACAACTTTCATGGAGAAATAGAGGAACCTCAAACTGCTTTTGAGTTTCCCAAGCATCGCATCATTGATCTCTCTCATAATAGGTTTACAGGTAATCTTCCATCACAGCACTTCTACCGCTGAAATGCCATGAAAGATCTCAAAGCAAGTAAGCTAGCCATGAAAGATCTTAAAGCAAATAAGCTAACATATTTGCAAGTTAAACCGGTACCGCATGATTTAGCTACGTTTACCAACTATGGTTCCACCGATTACTCTACGTTAGGAAATTGGTGGTGAAAGCAGACACGCAACTAAAGTAAAATTGTAATAAAATAAAGAACAAGTGTAAAAGAGAATACCAGAAATTACGTGGTTCGGCTTTTAGCCTACGTCCACGGGCGAAAACAGAAGGAAATATTTTACTAGTGAAAAGGAGTTACAAGTATTGTAGTATTTTAGCTCACTTCCCAAAACCCCAATACACCCAAACTCTCTAAATCACTGTAACAAGGACTTATTAATTCAAGTCTACAAAACTTTCTCTCAACTCTCCAATTCTCTCTAGGGAATTTCTTGGAATTGGAATTGGATGCAAAATGAGGGTGAAAAACCCTCTTTATATAGCCAAGGTTTTGGCTCATTTTTTTTTTTTCAAGTCAACACGGCACTAGTGCCGTGTTGAATGGAGGAATGGATGGCACCGGCCATCTAAATGGCCGGTGCCAACTATTGACTTTGAACATTCTCCCACTTGGAGATTAGATTGAGACTCGATCAATCTCCACACCATCCTTTCTGCTTCGCCATAAACATGTTGCCTACGTTTCTACTAGGCCACAAGAGGATCTACTCCAGATAAACTTGTCAGCATTTATTGGCTTTGTCAAAACATCTGCTAGGTTCTCCTTCGTATGAATTTTCTGTAAATTCACACTTCCATCTTCCACTACTTCTTGAACGAAGTGATACTGAACTCCTATGTGCTTTGTCCTGGAATGAAAGGCTGGATTCCTTGCAATGTGCAAGGCACTCTGACTGTCACAAAACACAGAAATTTTCTCTCGTTTGTGCCCGAATTCCTCCAATAACCTTTGTATCCAAATAGCTTCCTTGCAAGCTTGTGTAGCTGCCATGTATTCTGCTTCTGTTGTAGATAAGGCCACAACGGTCTGCAGTTTCGAAACCCAGCTTACAGCTGCTCCTGCAAGTGTAAACACATAACCAGTAGTGGATTTTCTTTTATCAAGATCTCCTGCAAAATCTGGATCCACATAGCCTCTGACAGTAAACTCTGATCCTCCATAACATAATGCAACATCTGAGATTCCTCTTATGTATCTCATAATCCTCTTCATAGCTCTCCAATGCTCTCCACCAGGATTCGTCATGTATCGACTAACTGCTCCCACTGCTTGTGCAATGTCCGGTCTAGTACATATCATAGCGAACATCAAACTTCCCACTGCTGATGCATACGGTACTCGAGACATCTCCTTCCTCTCCGCTTCATTGCTAGAACACATACTTGAGGATAATTTGAAATTAACAGGAAGTGGGATAGAAATTGACTTACAATCTTGCGTGTTGAAGCGTCGCAAGATTTCTTTAAGTAATTCTTCTGTGAAAGCCAAATCTTCCTGTTATTTCTGTCTCGGTGAATTTGCATCCCTAGAATCTTGTTTGCTGGTCCCAAGTCCTTCATTTCAAACTCCCTAGCCAACTGTGCCTTCAATTCTTGGATTCGATCTTTGTTGGGGCCTGCTACCAATATGTCATCCACATACAACAGCAAAATAATGAAATCATTATCTTCAAACCTTTTGTAATATGTACAATGGTCTGAACTGAGTCTGTTGTATCCAAGGCTCATAATGAAGGAATCAAATCTCTTATACCAACACCTCGGCGCCTGTTTGAGACCGTATAGAGATTTGTTCAACCTGCAAACCAAGTTCTCCTTTCCTGTTTCTGCAAAACCTTCTGGTTGGAGCATATATATTTCTTCTTCAAGTTCTCCATGAAGAAATGCATTTTTCACATCTAACTGCTCTAGATGTAGGTCAAATGTAGCACACATTGCCAAGACTACTCTGACTGTTGTGAGTCGAACCACCGGAGAAAATATCTTGTTGAAGTCAATACCTTTTTTCTGAGCATATCCTTTCACCACCAATCTCGCACGATACCACTCCACTTGATCATTGCCATCACGTTTGATCTTGTAGACCCATTTGTTTTCAATGGCTTTTCTTCCACGTGGTAGTGGTACAAGTTCCCATGTCTTGTTCTTATGTAGAGCTTCAATTTTTTCCTGCATTGCTGTCATCCACAAAGCAACATCTGAGCTATCTAAAGCTTCATGGAAAGTTGAAGGCTCTCCATCCTCTGTTAGAAGACAGTATGCAACGTTGATCTCTGTGACATACTCCTAGTGCCACGTTGGCGGTCGTCTCTCCCGAGTTGACCGACGAACTTCTGGAACCTCGGACTCGACTGGTTCTTGTCCCTCGTGCTCTGGTGCTGCTTCAGAAGAATCTGAATCTTCTACATATACCGGTACAGTCACTGACTTTCCTTTTACACTGCTATCATCCTCATCTTTCCTCTGCAGTTGATCTTCCACAAAGATAACATCTCTGCTGATGACGATCTTGTGGGCAGTGGGGTCCCACAGACGATACCCCTTTACTCCATCAGCATACCCCAAGAAGATATATCTTCTAGATTTTGGATCCAGCTTTGTTCTTTCTTGGGCATTGTACATCACGTACACAGGACATCCAAATGTATGAAGGTAGGAATAATCAGCTGGTTTTCTAGTCCACATCTCCATCGCCGTCTTCAACCCAATAGCTGTAGATGGCGACCGATTTACTATATAACAGGCAGTTTTGGCCGCTTCTGCCCAAAATGAATTAGGTAGACCAGCAGTTTTCAACATAGCTCTTATTCTTTCTGTAAGAGTTATGTTCATCCGTTCCGCCACTCCGTTTTGTTGAGGAGTGTATGCCACCGTGAACTGTCTCTGAATACCTTCTTGCTTACAGAAAGCAAGAAACTCGCCGTCTGTATATTCTCCACTATTATCTGTCCTCAAGCACTTGATCTTTTTACCAGATTCAAATTCCACCCGCGCTTTGTACTCTTTAAACACTAAAAATGCATCTGACTTTTTCTTAATTGGATACACCCAACATCTTCTGGAATAATCATCAATGAAAGTCACCATGTACTTTGCACCTCCCATAGACATATCCGGTGATTCCCAAACATCATAATGAATCAAGTCTAGAATGCATTTATTTCTAGCAATAGATCTACTAAACTTTAATCTATGCTGCTTACTAATAACACAATGCTCGCAAAATGGTAAACTTACCGATTTAAGCCCCGGAAGCAATTTTCGCTCAGAGAGAATCTTCAAACCTTGTTCCGACATGTGACCAAGTTTGAGATGCCACATCATCGTTGACTCTTCTCCATTTGATGCGACACACGCATCACATTCCTGTAGTGTTTCTCCTTTAAGCATGAATAGATTAGCACCGATCTTTTCTGCTTTCATCAATACAAGCGCGCCTTTAACGATCTTCATCATTCCATTCTCCACATGAGTTTTGTACCCATGACTATCCATTTGTCCCAAAGACAATAGATTCTTCTTCAGGCCATTGACATGTCGTACCTCCCCAATTGTGCGAATTGTACCATCAAACATTTTTATTTTGATAGTACCAATACCAGCGATCTCCAAGGCATGATCATTACCCATATATACAAATCCTCCTGAGATAGGTTCATATGTGTGGAACCATTCTCTCCGAGAGGTCATGTGCCAGGTAGCTCCTGAGTCTATAAGCCAGACATCAGACAATCGTTTTCTGCCTTCTGAAACAGTTGTTGCCTCGCTGTAGAGAATTTCGCCATCATCTGAGGTACTTGCTACACACCCTTGAGCATTTGATGACTCAGGTTCTTTGCCCTCTTTTCTCTTACTCCAACACTCTTTCTTGACGTGCCCTTTCTTGCCACAGTTGTAGCATTTAACATTCTTCTTACTTCTAGATTTTGATCTACCATGATTTTGACTCCCACTGGGGCCACGTTCTGTTGATCTCCCTCTCGTCACTGATAGCGCCTCCGCTTGCTGCGAACTTGCTTGTCTGTTTTCTTTATTTTTCCGCCTACTCTCCTCATTTAATACGGAGGCTGCAACATCGTCAAAAATTAGACTGTTCACTGGATTATTGTTCGTCAAGTTGATGATGAGTTGATCATACGAATCTGGTAGACTTTGAAGTAGAAGCTATGCAGGTTCATTCTCCTCTATATTATGACCCAACGTTGTGAGTTGTGAAAATAGAGTCTTCAAGGTGTTGATGTGGTCGGTCACCATTGTAGATTCCGCCATTCGAAGAGTATAGAGTTTTCTCTTCAAGAAGATTTTGTTGTGTAGTGACTTGGCCTCGTACAATTTTGTGAGAGTATCCCATATTTCCTTCGCTATGTTTTTCTCTGCCACACTAGATAATACTCCATCTGTAAGTGCCAAGTGTAGTGTTGAGTGTTAGAAAGTGCATATTTATAAAGGAGAAATCGTTATTTTATATATCAAGTATTGCTAACAACCGTTACTTTTATGTGTTTAAATTTCTTGTACTTTAATTATGTATGTTTTATTTTAATTAAGTATTTGATGTATTTTAGGGGCATCATAGTCATTTCACAATAAACGAGAGATCAAATGGCAAAACGGACATCATTTTTGAACTCAGGACGGTCGAAAACCTTAGGAGGAGTATAAAAGGAAAAATGACACTGTTCACACGTACGGTACTGTTCACACGTATGGTACTATTTACATATACGGGTACTGTTGTCGTTACTGTGCAAATAGTGGCGGTTGACTGTACTGTGCAAATAGTGGCTGATGACGTGGCGAAATCTTGAGCGTCCAAACTGTTTTTAATCCGATGGCCATGATTTACTCGATGTAACTATAAAAAGGGGGCCTCCCCCCCTAATTAGGCACCTCTGAATCCATTTTTGGGATTCATTTTCTGTAATTCTCTCTCTATCTTGTATTTTCTTCGTATTTTAATAAATTCCCATTTTGCCCCTAGTTCAACTATGAGTGGCTAATTTTCTTTCAAGCTTGGGTTGAAGGTGAAGTCTCAACATGTGTCATGGGCTTGATTTGGTAAATTTATTTTCTCTTCCCCTCTAGTTTTTGTGGATGTTTTGACTTCTCGTCGACAAATAATACTAATCTTATCTAGTACTGCCTTGGTTTCACCGGCTCCCTAGTATAAGGTTATTATTATTTGGCACGATAAGCCCTTAGCACCATATTTGTTAGAGCGTGGTTCATGAGGTGTGGATTTCCCTCTCATGATTTAATTGGTATTAATATGGAATATTTAGCCCATGATGCATGTTGATACGGATCCAGATACCCAAGTACGTTATTTAATAGATTTACACTTCAATTTGTTTCTGCCATTTTATTTCCAATTCCAGAATTTAATCTTGCCATTTTAATTTAATTTTTAACATAATTTAAATCATTTCCACCAAAAATCCAACCACCAATTCACAGAATTAATTTTATATATAATTAAAATCCACCTCCTCGTGGGATCGACACTCGCACCATTAAATCTATACTACAATAGATTCGTGCGCTTGCGAGTTCAATAAAATTTGCACAACAAGTTTTTGGCGCCGTTGCCGGGGAGGGAAATCTCGGAGTTTACCCAGAGAGATGACGAGCAATTTTTCGAAACATGGGAGCGATTCAATGGGCTACTCTTGAAGTGTCCACATCATGGGTACGAGAAATGGCACCAATGCCAATACTTTTTAGAAGGCTTATTACCAAATGTGCAAGAATGGCTAATGGCGACAAGTGGAGGAGAGATAATGTCAAAAAGTGCATCAGAGATTTGGGAATTCTTCCAGCGACAAGCAGATAATTCCCAACAACGGAGTCGATCACTCAGGAATACTCGAAGGGTTAAAGGAGTAAATGAGGTTCAAATTGGCGAGTCAACGTCAGGAATCAAAGAAGTCAAAGAGATGGTTGAAGGTCTTGCTCGACAAATAGCATCATTATCGACTGCTAAATCAACAGAGCCACATGACCTTGACTCATATCCAGATCAAGCCAATGCCATAGGAGTAATGAGAAAACCATCAAATTACAACCTATACTCCAACACTTATAACCCTGGATGGAGAGACCACCCTAATTTTTCATGGTCTCAAGGATTCCAACAAAATGGACCAGCAGCTCCAGCTCCACCAATGCAACCAATTGCTCAAAATCCTCAAGCCTCTCAGCCACCATTCAGACCATACAATCAGAATCAGAACCAGAACTACTGTCAACCTAGACCATGGGAGGATGCATTCCAAAATCTTAGGAATGTTACTCACTCCACGATTGAGCAACAGAACCGCACCATTGATGGACTACGCAACGAATTGAGAGCGGGCTTCAACTCACAAGCTCAATCAGTTTCAAGCTTGGAGAAAATGGTGGGACAACTTGCTTCTTCAGTTCAGACCTTGGCAATGACTGTTGAGAAAGGTAAATTTCCAAGTCAACCAGTGCCTAACCCTAAAGGAGTGCATGAAGCAAGTACCAGTTCACCACAGCAGCATGGAGAGGTCAAAGCTGTCATGACCTTGCGAAAAGGAAAAGAAGTCGACAACAAAGTGGAGATGCCAGTGACAAAAGACAATCAAATTGTACCTGTGAACGTTGAGGACTCATCACCGGAGGAAAAAGAAGACACCAACCCACGAGAATATGTTCCAAAAGCTCTATTTCCTCAGAGGTTAGCGAAAGGAAAGAAAGGAAAATCTACAGGTGAGATTCTCGAAATTTTCAAACAGGTAAGTGTTAACATCCCATTACTTGATGCTATAAAGCAAGTTCCATCTTATGCCAAGTTTCTTAAAGATCTGTGTACTAAAAAGAGAAATATGCATGTTCAAAAGAAGGCATTTTTAACAGAAAACGTTAGTTCTATACTCCAACATAAAATTCCTTTAAAATGCAAAGATCCAGGTTCCCCCACTATCTCATGTAGTATAGGGAACCACACAATTGAGAATGCTTTGTTGGATTTAGGAGCTAGTGTAAATTTGTTGCCTTATTCAGTTTTTGTGAAACTTGGACTGGGAGAATTACACCCAACTCCAGTGGTGTTACAACTTGCAGATCGGTCCACGAAAATACCTCGTGGTATTGTGGAGGACGTGCTTATCCAGGTAGACAAGTTTTATTTTCCTGTTGACTTCATTGTAATTGACACTCAACCAATACAGGATTCAAGAAAGCACATCCCCATTATCCTAGGCCGACCTTTCTTGGCAACTGCGGATGCTCATATTCAATGCAGAACTGGAAATATGCAGTTGTCCTTCGGCAACATGACTATGGAGCTGAACATCTTCAATATTGCCAAACAACCTCACAACACAGATGATGGAATTGTTGATGTGGACTTAATTGAAGCATTAGTTGATAACTCTTTTGTTTCAAACCTTAGTGATGATCCTTTACAAACATGTTTAACACACTTTGGTTTGGATTTTGATATTGACAGATCGGTTGATGAGGTCAACGCCCTACTTGACTCAGCACCATCTATGGACACTAATAAATGGAAGCCAAGAGTTGAACAACTAGCGCCATCAGAGAATAAACTCATTCCATCATCAGAATCACCACCGAAACTCGAGCTCAAACCATTGCCCAACACCTTGGAATATGCATTTTTGGGGGACGAAAGTACTTTACCGGTAATCATCTCATCATCCCTCAATGACGAACAAAAAGGTAAGTTGTTGGATGTTTTAAAAGAACACAAAGGAGCATTATGATGGACCATAGCGGATATAAAAGGTATAAATCCAGTAGACTGCATGCATTACATTCACCTTGATGAAAATGCTAAATCTACTAGGGAAATGCAACGTCGGTTGAATCCTAATATGAAAGAAGTTGTTAGAACAGAAGTCCTTAAGTTATTAGACGCAGGTATCATTTACCCAATTTCTGATAGTTCATGGGTTAGTCCTGTACAAGTTGTCCCCAAAAAGTCAGGAGTCACTGTAGTTACTAATGCCGATAATGAATTGATACCAACTAGAGTAACTACAGGATGGCGTGTATGCATTGATTATAGGAAGTTGAATTCTGTCACACGTAAAGACCATTTTCCTTTACCATTCATCGATCAAATGCTTGATAGGTTAGCAGGTCACGAATTTTATTGCTTTCTAGATGGCTACTCAGGATATAATCAGATTCCCATAGCACCAAAAGATCAAGAGAAGACCACTTTCACTTGCCCTTTTGGCACTTTTGCATATAGGAGAATGCCATTTGGATTATGTAATGCACCTGCTACATTTCAACGATGCATGTTAAGCATTTTTTCTGATATGGTTGAACGATTCCTTGAGGTCTTTATGGATGACTTTTCTGTCTTTGGTGATTCATTTGATCAATGTTTACGTCATCTAACACTAGTTCTGCAGAGATGTATCGAAAAGAACTTGGTCTTAAATTGGGAGAAGTGCCATTTTATGGTAACACAAGGTATTGTTCTCGGTCACATCATTTCGAGCAAAGGTATTGAGGTTGACAAAGCCAAGGTGGATCTCATTTCCAATCTTCCTCCACCCAAAACAGTCAGAGAAGTAAGATCTTTCCTTGGGCATGCTGGTTTTTACAGACGTTTCATTAAAGATTTTAGCAAAGTTTCTAGACCCTTATGCAATTTACTTGCTAAGGATGCACCTTTTATCTTTAATGATTCATGTCTTGTGGCTTTTGAAAAATTAAAGCAATTGTTGACAACATCACCCATCATTCAGCCCCCAAACTGGAGCTTACCATTTGAGCTCATGTGTGATGCATCTGATTATGCAGTAGGAGCAGTATTAGGACAAAGAGTTGATCGAATTCCCCATGTTATTTATTATGCTAGTATGACATTGAATGATGCACAGTTGAACTATTCAACTACTGAAAAAGAAATGCTAGCAGTAGTGTTTGCATTGGAAAAGTTTTGATCTTATCTCATTGGTTGTAAAATAATTGTGTTCACAGATCATGCTGCTCTGAAATATCTTCTCACGAAGAAAGATGCAAAAGCTAGACTAATTCGTTAGGTGTTACTTTTGCAGGAATTTGACTTGGAATTCAAAGATAAGAAAGGCACAGAAAATGTTGTAGCGGACCATCTCTCTCGTCTTCATTTTGACACAATTACAGAGCCACTAACATTGAATGAGTCATTTCCAGATGAACAATTAATGAGTGTGGAAGTTTTACCTTGGTATGCTGATATAGTTAATTATCTTGTTACAGGCAAACTTCCAGAGCATTGGACTAAGCAAGACAAGGCCAAATTCTTTGCAGAAATAAAGAATTTCTTTTGGGATGACCCATATTTGTTCAAATATTGTGCAGACCAAATTGTCAGACGATGTGTCCCAGAAAATGAAATTCAGAATATCCTTTCATTCTGCCATGAACAAGCTTGTGGAGGCCATTTCAGTGCTAAGAAAACAGCGACTAAAGTTTTACAATGTGGTTTCTATTGGCCAACTATATTTCGAGACGCTTATACTTTTTGTTCTTCATGTGATAGGTGTCAACGAATGGGGAGCATTACACGAAGGAACATGATGCCACTAAATCCAATTTTAGTGGTTGAGATTTTTGACGTATGGGGTATCGACTTCATGGGACCCTTTCCCCCTTCTTTTGGCCATCAATACATCTTGGTAGCTGTTGATTACGTATCGAAATGGGTAGAAGCGATTCCATGCAGAACTAATGATCACAAAGTGGTGATAGGGTTTTTGAAAAGTAACATTGTTTCACGCTTTGGATTCCCTCGAGCGATAATCAGTGATTGTGGTGCCCACTTTTGCAATAAAGCATTCAAAGCTCTTTTGACAAAGTATTCAATCACTCATAAAGTGGCGACCCCGTATCATCTGCAAACCAGTGGCCAAGTGGAGATCTCCAATTGAGAACTAAAGCACATATTAGAAAAGACGGTGAGGCCGGACAGAAAAGATTGGTCATTAAGACTTGATGACGCATTATGGGCATATAGAACGGCTTTCAAGACCCCGATTGGGATGTCACCCTATAGGCTAGTGTATGGAAAATCTTGCCACCTACCTGTGGAACTCGAGCATCGTGCATATTGGGCTATCAAGAAATTCAATTTTGACATGCATCAAGCCAGCTCAGAAAGAATATTACAATTGGCAGAACTTGAAGAAATTCGTAATGACGCGTATGAAAATGCCAAAATTTACAAGCAACGAATGAAAGTGTTCCATGATAAGCATATTATGAGAAAATCTTTCACTCCAGGTCAGAAAGTACTTTTATTCAACTCTCGCTTGCACCTATTCCCAGGTAAGTTACGCTCTCGATGGTCTGGTCCATTTATTGTTCATACTGTTTTTCCACATGGGGCAATTGAAATTAAAGACCCAAAGAACGGTGTCACATTTAAAGTTAATGGTCAAAGATTAAAGCCATATCTAGAGTACCAACCACATGGAGAAGACACCGAAATAAATTTGAGTGACCCACCAGATTTGAATTGATTTTTTCTTTTCGGTGGTTTGATTTTTCTTTCTTTATTTATTTTTATTCTTTTGCTAATTGAATTTATTTTTGCATAAGTGTGTTTCTTTTGTCATTAACTTTTCTCTTATCATTGTTAATCATGAGTCTCTTACTTAGACCGTTCCTCCTGAACATTCTTAAACCACTTCAACGTGTCAAAACTCATCTCAAAAGACAGATTCACTCTTGTAAAACACATCGCATTTGGGCTCTACAACCACCAGAGTTGGTAGCCTATGTTGAGGGTTTAGAACGCCAACTCAGAGATATTGAGAAAAGTGTTTTTGACATCCAGTTGGAGCTTGAGGTAAATTCAATAAGAGGACGATTTTAATTTTCTTTGTGTGTTTTAATTTGTTTTTCTGTTTGTGTGCGTTAGTTTGTTACCCCGGTGAAGTGGCGGATAACGGTACTCCGTGACAATCAAGTCGGTTACTTCAGTTTCCCATAATAACTGATATTCTGAGGTGAAAGAATGGACAGAACCGAGATTCTAGCGAAGCTCCACAAGCGATTCCCTTCACTCCCTCAGAATGCCCTCCTTACGATCTACAAAACTCGGTCCGAACGCATGCGACTGCTCATGAGGAATAACATACCTGCTGACATCCGTTGGTTAATTGAAGCAAAAGTACGATTGGCAGGTGAGTTACCTCCAAAATTTATTGCATACATGCCTGGTTGTGGGAAAGGAAAATATGCAAGAAAACGACGAGCTCGAAGAATTTCTGTTGCTTGTCATAAGTGTGCCAGAATAAATTGCAATAAAAACCGATGTTCTTTAGGAATGGTATCTGATAACAGGGAAGATAAAATTCAATTCATTAGGGATGGCTTGAATAAGGAGTCATTGGATGATATCCTTTTGTCTCTTGAAACGCATCCCAGTGGATATGTGCAAGGAGCGATTCTCCAGTTATGGCCATTATTCCAGAAAGAACATGCACGATATAGTCTCGGGAATCTGACTATAAAAGACCCTGTTTGCCAGTTTATAAGAAAATTGGATGGGAAGCCTATCCTCGACCCATAGAGGGCGTTCAAGCCGTTTCTGGACGTAAAACCAGAGGAAGATGTGAGCCACAGTCGCAACTACCTGTAAATATCCTTTTACTTTACTGTTATTTTATTTTATTTCACTGTTGCTTTATCAGTGCATTATTGTCTTTAAAAATTTTCTTACTGTTTGTTTTTACTGTTTGCTTTTTGACTATAGAGCCATGTGCTTTACGCGTTTTTGACATTGACCCGCCACCTCATACACAGTTGTGATCTATTGTCACCAAGAATCTTAAATATGACTTTTTGTTAAGCACTCACAAATTGTTTTTGAGAATTATCCCAATGGCAGCTACTCCCACTAGACAATTCAAGAACATTTGTGTGCTTTCTGGATTTACCTATGGCAAACATAAAGAGTTCGTTGATGTAGCCATAGATCTTGGTCGAAACATAGCAGAGAGAAAATTACACTTAGTGTATGGAGGAGGTAACCGAGGGTTATCAAAATTGGTCTCAGAAGCTGCTCTTGTCAGAGGAAGCCAAGTGTTAGGCATCATCCCTAGAGTCCTAAAACCTTTGGGCAGTGTGTCTGACTCCACGACTGGAGAAGAATTAGTCGTCTCAGGTATGCAAGAACGGATAACTGAAATGCTTGATCATGCTGATGCTTTTATTTTCCTGCCAGGAGATCTTGCAACACTAGAAGTACTTATCACACTAGCATCTTGGGCCCAACTGCACATTCACCAGAAACCCATCGGTTTGTTAAATGTCAATAATTTTTATGATGGCTTTATCGCATTTCTTAACCATGCAATAAAAAACTACTTTATTCCTTCCAGTGCGAAAAAACTTTTTATTTGTGCTCACACTACTAATGAGCTACTTGACATGTTACAAGCTTATAAACCAGAGCCAGACCCCTGGAGCTTTGTGTTGGAGCGTTCAAATGATGATGGTAACAATAGCCGCAGTAAGAAGTACAAATTAGATTTAACTCTTCGCCTGTAAATATTTTCTTCTGTGTTGCACCAACCAGGTGATGTCTTCTAAACTCTACTTCTTTTCTTTAAAACATTGAGGACAATGTTTCGTTCTGGTTGGGGGGAGGGAATTGTGGAATCTTGGTTAAGTTTTTACTAATTTTTTGTTGTAGAAACTAACTGTTGCTAACTTTTTGTGTTGAAGATGGCTGAATATGGAGTGTAGTGACTCTAGAAACGCATCTTCATTGTTTGAAAAAAAAATTTAAAAAAATTTAAAAAAAAAATTTCATGTATTTTCTTTTTCTTTGTTATGTTTTAATGTTCATTTTTCTTTTTCTTTTTAATTTCTCCTTTATAAATATACATTTTCCAACAAAACTTTTTTGAGTCAAAGATGGCTGAATATAGAGTGTAGTGCCTCTAGAAACGCATCTTCTTAAAAAAAAATTCATTTTCTATCATTTTCTAATTAATTTTTCTGCATCATTTTCACATTTCTGCATGCATATTTTCTTTTTACGTTTAGAATAGGTTGGGGGGTAGGGTGTTGTTTAAAAAAAAAAAATTTTGATTTGTTTTAACATTGGATAACATGATGATTTCAAATTTTAGTATTTGTATTATCTTTAGTCTAAAGTAATGTTACACTATGTTTGCTACTCTACATGTTGATGTCGGAGACAAAAATGAGTTGCTTGAAGGAATGAACATGTCATAATAAATACCAAGTGAGTTTTTGAGCCTATCATTTTTCTTGGAGAGTAACCCTTTTGCCCATTCTTTATACAGCTTAGCAGTTTATTATTGTATACACGATCTCTAGATTTCTTTTGAGTTAACCCTAAAAAAAATAAAAAAAAAAATAAAAAAAATTAAAAAAAATTAAAAAAAAGAGTGTGTTGTTACATTTGGAAGCCCATTTAATTAGTAGATATGGAAGATTATTTAGAGTCCTAAAAGATGATGGAAAGGCCCTCTTTGATCCGTTTGAGCCTTTCTAGCCATCCCTTTTATGAATATCCATAGTTAGCCCTTTTGAGCCTTGAAAAAAAAAAACTTTTCTTTCTCAATTTATTATCTTGACCCACTCCGATTTGGAGTATTACCCAACATCTTACAAGATCCATCACCTTTTTATGTTTGAGAAAACTGTAAATAAATATTTTGTATATTAAAGTTATGCCTAGTTCAAAAAAAAAACAAAAAAACAAAGAAAGAAAGAAACAAAAATTGTTGCTTAAAAAAAAACAATAATAGGTGAAATCCACCTTGCAACTTTCAAAAAAAAAATTCTATGCATTTTTCTCAAACATACATTTTGTCTTCCTTATTTCCCTTCTTTGTTAGCTATGTCCCTAGCCTACGTTACGTCCTAATAAAAGTCCTTCTTGATTTTAGGGAACTATAATCTGAAGTAGAAGCTAGTTATATGGGCTAAAAAGATGTAGTGATGCATAAAAAAAATAATAATAATAAATAAAATGGGTTGACTAGCATTTTTATTTGACTGGAGATCGTATTATTTCTAAGTTAAGGGCATATTTCTTTTTGGGTGAGAGCATGTGAGACCAATTCTTATTATTTTCTCTCAATTACCATTCATTGGAGTGACTATTTTTATTTGGGTTTAATTTCTTTGTGAGAGTGTCACTACTTCCAGTGAGATTTTGGGGTTTAACATGTCATTCTTAAAGGTAGCTACAACAAAGTCTACTGGGCTGATTCATGTGGATAGTTGATGTGGGTGTGATGTTTCTTTAAACTTGAGATAATGCTTATACTTTTACTTGATTGTTATCATTAATCTGATTGAATAAAAAGAGGTTTAAAAAAAATCATTTTTTGAATTTTTGTTTTCGCTTTATTTGCTAGGGACTAGCAATAAGCTGATTGGGGGGTGTGTTGAGTGTTAGAAAGTGCATATTTATAAAGGAGAAATCGTTATTTTATATATCAAGTATTGCTAACAACCGTTACTTTTATGTGTTTAAATTTCTTGTACTTTAATTATGTGTGTTTTATTTTAATTAAGTATTTGATGTATTTTAGGGGCATCATAGTCATTTCACAATAAACGAGAGATCAAATGGCAAAACGGACATCATTTTTGAACTCAGGACGGTCGAAAACCTTAGGAGGAGTATAAAAGGAAAAATGACACTGTTCACACGTACGGTACTGTTCACACGTATGGTACTATTCACATATACGGGTACTGTTGGCGTTACTGTGCAAATAGTGGCGGTTGACTGTACTGTGCAAATAGTGGCTGATGACGTGGCGAAATCTTGAGCGTCCAAACTGTTTTTAATCCGATGGCCATGATTTACTCGATGTAACTATAAAAAGGGGGTCTCCCCCCCTAATTAGGCACCTCTGAATCCATTTTTGGGATTCATTTTCTGTAATTCTCTCTCTATCTTGTATTTTCTTCGTATTTTAATAAATTCCCATTTTGTCCCTAGTTCAACTATGAGTGGCTAATTTTCTTTCAAGCTTGGGTTGAAGGTGAAGTCTCAACATGTGTCATGGGTTTGATTTGGTAAATTTATTTTCTCTTCCCCTCTAGTTTTTGTGGATGTTTTGACTTCTCGTCGACAAATAATACTAATCTTATCTAGTACTGCCTTGGTTTCACCGGCTCCCTAGTATAAGGTTATTATTATTTGGCACGATAAGCCCTTAGCACCATATTTGTTAGAGCGTGATTCATGAGGTGTGGATTTCCCTCTCATGATTTAATTGGTATTAATATGGAATATTTAGCCCATGATGCATGTTGATACGGATCCAGATACCCAAGTACGTTATTTAATAGATTTACACTTCAATTTGTTTCTGCCATTTTATTTCCAATTCCAGAATTTAATCTTGCCATTTTAATTTAATTTTTAACATAATTTAAATCATTTCCACCAAAAATCCAACCACCAATTCACAGAATTAATTTTATATATAATTAAAATCCACCTCCTCGTGGGATCGACACTCGCACCATTAAATCTATACTACAATAGATTCGTGCGCTTGCGAGTTCAATAAAATTTGCACAACATGTAGATCAGAAATGGCGTTGCCATCTACCTCGTTCCACTTGTCATCAGTTATCTCCATGGGCCTTTCTCCAATTGCTGCCAAGCAATTATTTTTCCTCAATATATCTTTCATCTTCATTTTCCACAACGAAAAATTATTTCCGTTAAACTTCTCAATTTCATACTTTGCCGCCATTTTGTTGATAAATACTGCATACAAGCTAGTATACCACCTTGAATAATTGTGAGTATGTGTGAGAATGTACACCAGGAATGTTCCCAGGAAAGACTGGAGGGGTCACAATGGTCCCACTTAAAACCCAGACTCCTTAAGCTCTTATCGCCTTTGTGATAGAACTTTCCTAGACATGTACAAAAAACCACACAGTTGCTTTACTCACACCACTATTCCCTGCTTTGCACCGCCAAATCTTGGGTCGCTCCCACTGTTTCTTGTGAACAGTACCGTATACGTGAACAGTGTCGTATACGTGAATAGTACCATATAAGTGAATAGTAACATATACGTGAATAGTGTCGTATACGTCAGTACCCCTTACGTAAACAGTACCCGACTCCAAAAATACAACTAATAGCTCTGATACCACTGTTAGGAAATTGGTGGTGAAAGCAGACACGCAGCTAAAGTAAAATTGTAATAAAATAAAGAACAAGTGTAAAAGAGAATACCAGAAATTACGTGGTTCGGCTTTTAGCCTACGTCCACGGGCGAAAACAGAAGGAAATATTTTACTAGTGAAAAGGAGTTACAAGTATTGTAGTATTTTAGCTCACTTCCCAAAACCCCAATACACCCAAACTCTCTAAATCACTGTAACAAGGACTTATTAATTCAAGTCTACAAAACTTTCTCTCAACTCTCCAAATCTCTCTAGGGAATTTCTTGGAATTGAAATTGGATGCAAATGAGGGTGAGAAACCCTCTTTATATAGCCAAGGTTTTGGCTCCTTTTTTTTTTCTTTTTTTTCAAGTCAACACGGCACTAGTGCCGTGTTGAATGGAGGAATGGATGGCACCGGCCATCTAGATGGCCGGTGCCAACTATTGACTTTGAACATAACAGACCAGCTCAACCATATTTGGGGCTTTAGACAAATAGTTTTAATTAATTCTTCTTAAAATTTAAGACAAAAAATATATATTATTTATTGAAATCAATTCTTTAAACACTCTAAAATGTAAAAATTATTAAATAAAATTATATTCTACTGTTGGTAATCCATGAAATTTTAATTCAATTATAACATTTTTTATTTTATGAATTACTCACTAAAGTCTTGAAGAATTGTGTACTTGAAAATTTTTCTTTCTCTTCCAATTTCAATAAATCTATTTATACTATGGTGCTATTGCTATGATTCACGCTTCGGGCCTGTTTAAAATTATTTTTGAAAGATTTAAAAGTGATTTAAAAAAAATTAAAAGTTGATTTTATTATTTGATAAACTTTCAACAGGATCACTTTATCCTATAGTAAATTTTTAAAAAAAATGAAAAAGAGTAGTTTTTCAAAATTTGATTTTGATAATTCATTTCATAATATATATTATAAAAATCTAAAATTATCTTTTATTCAATTAGGAAATAAAATCATTACATTTAAAGAAATTATAATTATTTTCAATTATATTGAGGTAATAAAATAAATACAATTAACTTGTTTTAATTATCAATTATTCTTTATGCAAATAAAATATTATTATAAAACAAGTGCATGTGTAAATAATTTTTTTTTAGTTTATGTCTATTTAGGTCATTTTAATTCTTACAACATTTTAAAAATGAGATTTACCAAATACTTTTAAAAATAAAATTTACTAAATATTTAACTGATTTTTTTTACAACTGTTATTTTTATAACACAACTAATAGAAATTATTCTAAAAATTATAACATTACCAAACTAGCCGTTAATCTAAAAACGCTTCGCATATAATTGTTTGCCAAAGGCATTAGTGAATCACTTTGTGGCTGATCGAACATCAATTACATAAATCATTGAGATGAATGGCACATCAATCATATACTACTACTTAAAAGTCATTCAACTTTGGTTATCCTCGTAACAGTGCTAGAGAAAATAACTAAGGAGGATGAAAAGACAGAGTGGCACCAGCTCTCTATGTTCACAGTTTTGCTAAAAGTGCATTTTGGCAATGGCATAAAAGTAACCAGTTTTATCAAGTCGAAAAGCCATTTTTCTTTTGGCGCAGTTAGTTACTACCACATCATCCAAGAATTTATACAAGCCGAATCTAAAATTTGTGGCGTTTGTGGTTCAAAACTATCAAAAATTTATTCTCAAGAGTTTCCAATTTTGCGATTTACTTTCAAAGTATCACAGTATGAATAAATATCGAACACAGAAATTCACCTGTCTTGATTAGTCGATTATATTTTCAGAAATCCCTTACGGCTCACTCAGCTCCAGAATCTGCAAATATATCAACATATTATTTAAATGCAGACAGTTTGCAAAGATCGTAAGTTCATTTCTACACAAATCTTAAATTTCCTTTTATACGCCTATTATCATTCATCCTGTTTACACTGATCACTAACTTACAATCAAATTCAAATCATTCAATCTTACAAAATTTTCTGTAGGAGTGATTTAATCTCTGTACTCTCTAGATTCCATCTGTAATCAATTTGCTCAATAAAGCGTCAAGTACCTTGTTACCGAACCTCGTTACTTTGCTGTGTGTTGGTTCATTGATTTCTTCTTCTTTGTTCTTGGTTCTTTTCACCAGAGTTATTTGATTCTTCAATTGTACTTGGTTGTTTGAGTTTGGTAACTGCTCTGATTTCATAACAATATTATCTTTATTTGTTTACGAATTGTTATCTTTAAAGCGTAGCTAAAAAAAATCTATCTTTATTTGTTTACGAATTATTATCTTTAAAGCGTACCTCAAAAAAATCAACATTAACAATAAATTTACAATTGCCTAAGGGTATTACGTTTGAAAAAATTATACTCGATAATGGATAAAGCTAAATAAATATCCCTATTTTTAGATATTACAAAAATTGAACGTATTTAAGATTTTTAAATTAAAAATAGTTTTCAAGCATCATATTTATCAAATGTACACTGAAATACCAGAAATATTAAAAACACAATTCAATTTTAAATTATATTTCAATTTTATTAACTCTTTTTAAATCCTGACTAATTTCTCATGCCAACTGTTCTAGCTTTGTTGTCTAAGACCTGTATGAGAATGAAGAGACTTTAAGGTTTTGAACTAATTCTGTAGACCTTCAAGTAAAATGGAAATTTTTTTGCTTCCGTTTTATGTTTCTTGTGGCCTGGTTCATTTTAGATGGCATACAAATAATCGTTAAGCAACAGAAATTAAAATTGGTCGATCTACACGTTGAAGTGTAACAATCGATTCTTTATTACACGTCTTCTGCCCTTGTCTTCACGTACGTCTTGCCGGTCTAACAAAGCCAATTATTCGGTGACGGCCACACTAGGGAACTTGACTAATTGACTTGCACTAACAAGTCATCAATAAGTCCATTAACGACTTCGTCTTCGAGTGCTTGCTTTTCCGGATACCACCACATACTCATACATCCTAGCTTCACGATAAAACAAACTTCTCCATTTCCACACAAAATGATTCCACACTTGGATAAATCAGAACATAGCAATAATTCATTTGCAATAATTGAAAGTTGCCTATATAAAGCATCGCAGCTTCACTACCATAATGGGCGCCATAAAAGCAAAATACCATAAAGACACATTTTATATCAATTCCTGGGGAGACAAATTATGGGGATATCATTACGTTTCTTCACCTTTATGCACTTAGTTTCTTCCTTTTTAATATTTCACCTTGCAATTGCTCACTTCACTTCTTCCATGCAGCCACACACACTCTGCCATGATCAAGATCGTTCTGCCCTGTTGAAATTCATCGAAAGCCTTACCATTAATAGGTATGCTTCTAGAAATGCTTTGTCTTATCCCAAGGTTGCATCCTCGAATCAGGATGAACAAAATAGTGACTGCTGCTCTTGGGATGGCATAAAATGCGATGAGGACACTGGTCATGTGATCGGCCTTAACCTCAGTAGCAGTTGGCTCTATGGTTCCATCAACTCTAGCAGCAGTCTCTTTCAGCTTGTTCATCTTGAATGGCTTGCTCTCGCAGATAACCATTTTAATTTCTCTGTAATCCCCTCTGAAATCGTCAACCTTTCGAGGTTGACACGTCTATCTCTCTCTGGTTCTTTTTTTGCTGGTCAAATACCTGCAGAATTGCTAGAACTCTCGAGGTTGGAGGTTCTTGATCTATCATCAAATCACCATCATCTGAAACTCCAAAGTCCTGGTCTAGCAAATCTAGCTGAAAAGTTAACCAACCTCAAACGACTTAACCTTACCGATGTCAATATTTCTTCTGCAGTTCCTCCTACATTGGCAAATTTTTCTTCTTTAATTTCCTTATCTCTAAGTGAATCCTTTTTGCACGGTGAAATCCCTACAGAGATTTTTCAATTGCCAAACCTTCGATTACTTGAGCTCGCGTACAATTCAAATCTCACAGGACATCTACCAGAATTTCAGGAAAGCAATTCCCTTGAGCTTTTGAATGTTGCATTCTCGGGATTTTCTGGTAAGATTCCGAATTCAATAGACAATCTTAAATCATTATCTCACTTGTATTTGCCACGCTGCTACTTTTCTGGAAAAATCCCCCCTTCACTTGGTAATCTTACCAAGCTCGCTCATTTGTTCCTTTGGGGTAATGGATTTTCGGGAGAGTTTCCTACTTCCATTGGAAATCTAGCTTCTTTGGAAATTCTAGCTATCAGTGCATACAATTTCTCAGGTGAAGTTCCAGCTTCGTCACTTCGTAATCTAACCCAGCTTACTGCTTTAATAATTGGGAAAAATAATTTTTCATCCCTAAGTTCTCGTTCATTGTCTTGGATCGCTGATCTAAAGAAACTCACTATTTTAGACCTTGAATCCAGCAAATTAGTTGGTGAGGTCCCTCCTGGGCTCATGAACCTAACACAACTTACTCAGTTATCTCTAGCTTTTAATCACCAATTAACTGGTCCGATTCCATATTGGCTGATGAACCTGAACAAACTATCCCTTCTCAGCTTCAGAAGTAGCCAATTGAGTGGCCATATCCCGATTGAAATTTCGAACCTAACCCAATTGCAGATACTGTATTTTGCAGCGAATCAGTTGGAAGGTTCTATTCCTAGCTCGTTCTTCGAGCTCAAGAATCTTGTGGAGCTTGAACTCGCCGGCAACAATTTGAGTGGAGTTTTGGATATAAACAAGTTCCTACTTAACATGAAAAGTTTAGAGGTGTTAGTTCTCTCGTCAAACAAATTGTCACTGCTCACCGATACCACTGTGAATACCTATCCCAAGAACTTCAGTGTTATAGGATTACGTTCATGCAACCTTATTGAGTTCCCACATTTTCTGTACAACCAAAAACTCCTGGATTCCTTGGATCTTTCGTCCAACAGGATAGCTGGTCAGGTGCCTGGATGGTTTTTAAACAACGTAAGCGTAGACGGTTTTGATTATTTAAACCTTTCTCACAATCTATTAACAGGCTTCGGGCAGGTTCTTCCATGGGCTTATATGATTACTTTAGACCTTAGTTTTAACAAGCTGCAAGGACCACTCCCAATTCCAATATCAGTGTCCACCTCATTTTATCTAGTTTCAAACAATCAGCTGACAGGGGAAATTCCACCATCAATTTGCAGTTTGAAGGGTCTTTATGCACTTGATCTGTCTCACAATAACTTAAGTGGCATGCTTCCAGGATGTTTGGGAAATTCCAGTGTTCAGCTTTTGATATTAAAACTGCAAGGTAACAAGTTCCACGGATTCATTCCTGAAACGTTCAGCAAAGGAACAAATCTGAGGATGATTGATTTCAACGGCAACTTACTGCAAGGGAGAGTGCCCAAATCGCTAGCCAATTGCGTAAAGCTCAAATTTCTTAATCTTGGGGATAATCAAATCACGGACTTCTTTCCTTCTTGGTTAGGAACTCTTCCAGAGTTAGAGGTGCTCATCTTGAAATCCAACAACTTTCATGGAGTAATAGAGGAGCCCAAAGCATGTTTTGAGTTTGTTAAGTTGCGTATCATTGATCTCTCCGATAACAGATTTGCAGGTAATCTCCCTTCAAAGCACTTCGAGTGTTGGAATGCCATGAACGATGTCAATGCAAATAACCTAACATATTTGCAAGATCGTCTGCTGAGACCCGGCGATTATCCTGCGCTTACTTATTATGGGTTTTCTTATGACTCGCTTGTTAGGAAATTGGTGGTGAAGCAGACACGCAGCTAAAGTAAAATTGTAAGAAAATAAAAAAATAAGTGTAAAAGAGAACACCATAAATTACGTGGTTCAGCTTTTAGCCTACGTCCACGGGCGAAGACAGAAGGAAATATTTTACTAGTGAAAGAATTACAAGTATTGTGGTATTTTAGCTCACTTCCCAAAACTCCAATACACCCAAACTCTCTAAATCACTAGAACAAGAGCTTATAAGTTTTAAGCTCACAAAACTCTCTCTCGTTTTCTCTACACAAATGGAATGCATAAATGAGGGTGAGAAGCCCCCTTTAAATAGCCAAGAATTTGGCTTTTTTTTTTTTCCTTCTTCTTCGGGTTGCTTCTTGAGGCTGCTGTTAAAGCCAAATTTGAAATTGGCTTTGACAGCCGCCGGGCATCCATCTAGATGGTTTGAATTCAAACCATCTAGATGCCCATTTGTTTGACATTTCTCCCACTTGGAGATTAGATTGAAAATCAATCAATCTCCACACCATCCTTTCTGCTTCGCCATAATCATGTTGCCTACGTTTCTACTAGGCCGCAAGAGGATCTACTCCAGATAAACTTGTCAGTATTTATTGGCTTGGTCAAAACATCTGCTAGGTTCTCCTTCGTATGGATTTTCTGTAAATCCACACCTCCATCTTCCACTACTTCTCGAACGAAGTGATACTGAACTCCTATGTGCTTTGTCCTGGAATGAAAGGCTGGATTCCTTGCAATGTGCAAGGCACTCTGACTGTCACAAAACACAGAAATTTTCTCTCGTTTGTGCCCGAATTCCTCCAATAACCTTTGTATCCAAATAGCTTCCTTGCAAGCTTGTGTAGCTGCCATGTATTCTGCTTCTGTTGTAGATAAGGCCACAACGGTCTGCAGTTTCGAAACCCAGCTTACAGCTGCTCCTGCAAGTGTAAACACATAACCAGTAGTGGATTTTCTTTTATCAAGATCTCCTGCAAAATCTGGATCCACATAGCCTCTGACAGTAAACTCTGATCCTCCATAACATAATGCAACATCTGAGATTCCTCTGATGTATCTCATAATCCTCTTCATAGCTCTCCAATGCTCTCCACCAGGATTCGTCATGTATCGACTAACTGCTCCCACTGCTTGTGCAATGTCCGGTCTAGTACATATCATAGCGAACATCAAACTTCCCACTGCTGATGCATACGGTACTCGAGACATCTCCTTCCTCTCCGCTTCATTGCTAGAACACATACTTGAGGATAATTTGAAATTAACAGGAAGTGGGATAGAAATTGACTTACAATCTTGCGTGTTGAAGCGTCGCAAGATTTCTTTAAGTAATTCTTCTGTGAAAGCCAAATCTTCCTGTTATTTCTGTCTCGGTGAATTTGCATCCCTAGAATCTTGTTTGCTGGTCCCAAGTCCTTCATTTCAAACTCCCTAGCCAACTGTGCCTTCAATTCTTGGATTCGATCTTTGTTGGGGCCTGCTACCAACATGTCATCCACATACAACAGCAAAATAATGAAATCATTATCTTCAAACCTTTTGTAATATGCACAATGGTCTGAACTGAGTCTGTTGTATCCAAGGCTCATAATGAAGGAATCAAATCTCTTATACCAACACCTCGGCGCCTGTTTGAGACCGTATAGAGATTTGTTCAACCTGCAAACCAAGTTCTCCTTTCCTGTTTCTGCAAAACCTTCTGGTTGGAGCATATATATTTCTTCTTCAAGTTCTCCATGAAGAAATGCATTTTTCACATCTAACTGCTCTAGATGTAGGTCAAATGTAGCACACATTGCCAAGACTACTCTGACTGTTGTAAGTCGAACCACCGGAGAAAATATCTTGTTGAAGTCAATACCTTTTTTCTGAGCATATCCTTTCACCACCAATCTCGCACGATACCACTCCACTTGATCATTGCCATCACGTTTGATCTTGTAGACCCATTTGTTTTCAATGGCTTTTCTTCCACGTGGTAGTGGTACAAGTTCCCATGTCTTGTTCTTATGTAGAGCTTCAATTTTTTCCTGCATTGCTGTCATCCACAAAGCAACATCTGAGCTATCTAAAGCTTCATGGAAAGTTGAAGGCTCTCCATCCTCTGTTAGAAGACAGTATGCAACGTTGATCTCTGTGACATACTCCTAGTGCCACGTTGGCGGTCGTCTCTCCCGAGTTGACCGACGAACTTCTGGAACCTCGGACTCGACTGGTTCTTGTCCCTCGTGCTCTGGTGCTGCTTCAGAAGAATCTGAATCTTCTAGATTATTTTCCACATTTACCGGTACAGTCTCTGACTTTTCTTTTACAGTGCTATCATCCTCATCTTTCCTTTGCAGTTGATCTTCTAAAAAGATAACATCTCTGCTGATGACGATCTTGTGGGCAGTGGGGTCCCACAGACGATACCCCTTTACTCCATCAGCATACCCCAAGAAGATACATCTTCTAGATTTTGGATCCAGCTTTGTTCTTTCTTGAGCGTTGTACATCACGTACACAGGACATCCAAATGCATGAAGGTAGGAATAATCAGCTGGCTTTTCAGTCCACATCTCCATCGCCGTCTTCAACCCAATAGTTGTAGATGGCGACCGATTTACTATATAACAGGCAGTTTTGGCCGCTTCTGCCCAAAATGAATTGGGTAGACCAGCAGTCCTCAACATAGCTCTTATTCTTTCTGTAAGAGTTCTGTTCATCCGCTCTGCCACTCCATTTTGTTGAGGAGTGTATGCTACCGTGAACTGCCTCTGAATACCTTCTTGCTTACAGAAAGCAAGAAACTCGCTTGATCTTTTTACCAGATTCAAGTTCCACCCGTGCTTTGTATTCTTTAAACACTAGAAATACATCTGACTTTTTCTTAATTGGATACACCCAAGATCTTCTGGAATAATCATCAATGAAAGTCACCATGTACTTTGCACCTCCCATAGATATATCCGGTGATTCCCAAACATCAGAATGAATCAAGTCTAGAATGTATTTACTTCTAGTAATAGATCTACTGAATTTTAATCTATGCTGCTTACTTATAACACAATGCTCGCAAAATGGTAAACTTACCGATTTGAGCCCCGGAAGCAATTTTCGCTCAGAGAGAATCTTCAAGCCTTGTTCCGACATGTGGCCAAGTTTGAGATGCCACATCATCGTTGACTCTTCTCCATTTGATGCGACACACGCGTCAGCCTCCAGTAGTGTTTCTCCTTTAAGCATGAATAGATTAGCACCGATCTTTTCTGCTTTCATCAATACAAGCGCGCCTTTAACGATCTTCATAATTCCACTCTCCACATGAGTTTTGTACCCATGACTATCCATTTGCCCCAAAAACAATAGATTTTTCTTCAGGCCATTGACATGTCGTACCTCCCCAATTGTGCGAATTGTACCATCAAACATTTTTATTTTAATAGTACCAATACCAGCGATCTCCAAGGCATGATCATTACCCATATATACAGATCCTCCTGAGATAGGTTCATATGTGTGGAACCATTCTCTCCGAGAGGTCATGTGCCAAGTAGCTCCTGAGTCTATAAGCCAGACATCATATAGTCGTTTTTTGCCTTCTGAAACAGTTGTTGCCTCGCTGTAGAGAATTTCACCGTCATCTGAGGTACTTGCTACACACCCCTGAGCATTTGATGACTCAGGTTCTTTGCCCTCTTTTCTTTTACTCCAACACTCTTTCTTGACATGCCCTTTCTTGCCACAGTTATAGCATTTCATATTCTTCTTACTTCTGGATTTTGATCTACTATGATTTTGACTCCCACTAGGGCCACGTTCCGTTGATCTCCCTCTCGTCACCGATAGTGCCTCCGCTTGCTGCGAACTTGCTTGTCTATTTTCTTTATTTTTCCGCTTGCTCTCCTCATTTAATACGGAGGCTGCAACATCGTCGAAAACTAGACTGTCCACTAGATTATTGTTCGTCAGGTTGATGATGAGTTGATCATACGAATCTGGTATACTTTGAAGTAGAAGTTCTGCATGTTCATTCTCCTCTATATTATGACCCAACGTTGTGAGTTGTGAAAATAGAGTCTTAAAGGTGTTAATGTGGTCGGTCACCATTGTAGATTCCGCCATTCGAAGAGTATAGAGATTCCTCTTCAAAAAGATTTTTTTTGTGTAGTGACTTGGCCTCGTACAATTTTGTGAGAGTATCCCATATTTCCTTCGCCGCGTTTTTCTCTGCCACACTAGATAATACTCCATCTGCAAGTGCCAAGTGTAGATCAGAAATGGTGTTGCCGTCTACCTCGTTCCACTTGTCATCAGTTATCTCCATGGGCTTTTCTCCAATTGCTGCCAAGCAATTATTTTTTCCTCAATACAGCTTTCATCTTCATTTTCCACAACGAAAAATTATTTCCGTTAAACTTCTCAATTTCATACTTTGCCGCCATTTTGTTGATAAATACTGCACACAGGCTAGTATACCACCTTGAATAGTTGTGAGTATGTGTGAGAATGTACACCAGGAAAGTTCTCAGGAAAGACTGGAGGGGTCACAATGGTCCCACTTAAAATCCAGACTCCTTAAGCTCTTATTAGGGGTAGGCAGTTACGGGTTCGGGTCGAGTTCGGGTCAACTCGATCGGGTTTCGGGTTATTCGGGTTAGACAAAAATAATTCGGGTCGGTTCGGATTGGGTCATACATTCGGGTTGTATTTGGGTTGGATCGGGTTCGGGTGAATGATGAAATTGAAAACGAAACACTTAGGCTTAGCCTCTTAAGTTAGCAGCCACTTAGGAAACATCGAAACAGAGTCAAGGAAACATTGAAACAGATTCAAAAAGCTTGAGCCTTGGAAAGTTGGAGGCTTGAAGCTTAAAAACCGGAAGCTTCAAAATCGGGTTCGGGTGGAGAGGATTCGGCCTTCAAGCAGCAGATCGGTGGCCACGGCTCACAGCTGGACGGACGGCTCACTTGGCAGCAGCAGATCACGGCTCACTTGGCACTTTGGCAGTAACAGATCGTGATTTGCGGCTGAGCAGTCGGCAACGGGGTGAGCACAGATTGCGTCTTGTGGTGGCTGGTTGCAGACGGGGGTTGCAGCTGAGCAGTTGGCAGCAACAGATTGCGTCTTCTGGTGGCTGGTTGCAGACGGGGGGTTGAGTGCAGTGTGTGTGTGTGTGTGTGTTGTGCACTAGATTGTACAGAGGCAGAAGAAAAAAAAAATGGCAGAAATCTTGTGAATTGTGATTTGTGAAGTTGTTGCAGCGTGTGTGTGTGTTGAGTGCAGTGTGTGTGTGTTATGCACTAGATTGTACAGAGGCAAAAGAAACAAAAACTGGCAGAAATCTTTTTTTTTTTTTGGAAACCCGATCGGGTATTCGAGTCACCCGAACCGAACACAACCCGATCGGGTTTATACATTTCAACCCGATCGGGTTTTCGACCCAATCCGATCCGACCCGAACCCAAAATTTATTGGGTCGGATCAGTTCAGGTCGGTCGGGTCGGGTCGGGTAAAATGCCCACCCCTAGCTCTTATCGCCTTTGTGACAGAACTTTCCTAAACATGTACAAAAAACTACATAGTTGCTTTACTCACACCACTATCCCCTGCTTTGCACCGCTAAATTCTTGGGTCGCTCCCACCGTTTCTTGTGAACAGTACCGTATATGTGAACAGTATCGTATATGTAAATAGTACCGTATATGTGAATAATACCATATTCGTGAATAGTACTGCTCCCACCGTTTCACGTGAATAGTGCCATATACGTGAATAGTGCCGTATACGTGAATAGTATCATATACGTCAGTAACCCATACGTGAACAGTACCCGACTCCAAAAATACAACCAATAGCTCTGATACCACTTTTAGGAAATTGGTGGTGAAGCAGACATGCAGCTAAAGTAAAATTGTAAGAAAATAAAAAACAAGTGTAAAAGAGAACACCAGAAATTACGTGGTTCAGCTTTTAGCCTACGTCCACGGGCGAAGACAGAATGAAATATTTTACTAGTGAAAAGGAATTACAAGTATTGTGATATTTTAGCTCACTTCCCAAAACCCCAATACACCCAAACTCTCTAAATCACTAGAACAAAAGCTTATAAGTTTTAAGCTCACAAAACTCTCTCTCGTTTTCTTTACACAAATGGAAAGCATAAATGAAGGTGAGAAGCCCCCTTTAAATAGCTAAGAATTTGGCTCTTTTTTTTTTTTTTGCCTTCTTCTTCGGGTTGCTTCTTGAGGCTGCTGTTAAAGCCAAATTTAAAATTGGCTTTAACAGCTGCCGGGCATCCATCTAGATGGTTTGAATTCAAACCATCTAGATGCCCATTTGTTTGACATCGCTAACATTGAGTAACAAAGGCACAGAGTTGGAATATGAGAAGCTCTCAAATCTGATCACAGCAATTATTCTCTTCAACAACAGTTTTGGAGGAAAGATTCCAACATCAATTGCTAATTTGAAGGGGCTTCGGACTCTCAACCTTTCCAACAACAATCTCCAAGGTCATATTCCACCAACTTTGGGTAACCTAATTGTGCTCGAGTCATTGGACCTCTCCAATAACAAGCTCTCTGGACAAATTCCTCAACAACTTGGAGAGTTGACGACACTTGAAGTCTTTGATGTATCCGATAACCTGCTCACAGGGCCAATACCACAAGGGAAACAATTCAACACGTTTGGGAAGGGTTCATTTGATGGAAATCCAGGATTGTGTGGACGACCTTTGTCAAAAAAATGTGACAACTCTGCGACTTCACCACTAGAAGAAGACCCACGCTCAGAATCTCTATTTGCATTTGGCTGGAAGACAGTTCTGATCGGATATGCAAGTGGGACAATAATAGGAGTGGTACTCGGGCACATCTTCAGCACAAGAAAGTATGAATGGCTTGCCAAGACCTTTCGACTGCAACCGAAAACTAAAACTAATGGGAGGAGGAGGAGAGTCGGCAGACACAGGCAACAGATGCAATTAACCTTTTTTTTCTTTTTCTTTTACGAAAGGCCTACTTTTTTGTGCTTTAAATTTCTTTTTCCTTCTTTTCTCCAAAGTTTAATAAACCTTTTATTATTGTACATATACTATGTTGTTAATGCAAGTGGGCTAATAATTTAGTGGTTCTTGGCCACTTTACCTTCAGCATAGTGCACGGGCAAATATGAATTGGTCGTCTGCTTCTTTTTTAGTTTTAATTCAGTACCTTGTTATTATTCTCTAGTTTTATGGGGCAATAACACCTAAATCAGTTAAAGAATCGCTTAAAATTACGAATTAATTTCTCAAAGAGTGATCTATCAATGGAGATAGAATTAAGTTTTTGAAGCATCAAAAACTTAATTCGAGTGCCTGCTGTAAAATAAAATCATTAGTCATCAAATATGTGCCAATAAGATAATTGGTAAACATTAACTATCATCAAAATTCAATCACAAAGTTAGAAGTGGCGCAAAAATAATTTGAAATAGAAATACCTTTAACAAGTTGTTGAAACGTAAAAATATAGAAAACATGAGTGTTGCTTATTTTAGCCTCTGTTTGATAAAATTTCTCAAGTAGAAATTATTTAATTAGAGCTTTTACATTACCAAAAGAAAAAAAGTACTTACCAAAAATATTTGAGTTGTTTTGGTAGTCAAAGAGAGATGTTATAAAAAAAATGTACAATTAATTTAATGTACAATTAATGGAGGCAAAATAGATTATCTCCAAAATCTCTACTCAAAATATAACTAAACAATACTAAATTAAAAAAATATATATAGAATTAAATGAATACTTTTGACTATTGGATAAGTCAAATGAAACAAAAATATTTACTTCTTTTTCAGAGCAGCGCCAGCTTTCAAAGCTTAGGCAAATGGGTGAAGTTTTAAGTTTCAACCCCAATCATTAAGTTGATGTAGTTAAGATCAATGTTTGACTCTCCATTACCAAAAGCACATTTTATCAATGCATGCAATAGTAGTGCATCCAGTTGTCTTTGTTAATTTGAAAAGCCATTTTCTCTCGGCTTGCTTGTTACTGTAATTATTAACATTTTCTATGAAACTAAGCAACCTTAATTTAAACTAAAACTGTAGTGATTTAGGATAATTTCTCGTTAACAGTATGGACAAGTGGAAGTTCCACAATAAGATTGTGTGATCAACTTCATATGTATTACTTAATTCTTGTGCACACCATTGACAGTTAAAATTAAAGAATCCAAGTGGTTCGGGGTCATGGATAATCATAATTCAGTGTAGACAAAAAGCATGGTTAATAGCCGGCAAGGAAGAAAGGCTGGATTGGTTTCCTTTTTCTTTTTTTAATGTAATCTTTCAATTTTATCCTCCACAATAATATATTTATATAACTTTTTAGAAAATTATCTCTACACCACTTTTGTTTTGTCATATGTACATTCAATCACCTCAAAATTTTGACATATTATTTACATCACTTTTATTTTTAAGTTTGTTTCAAGAAACCACATGGACACTATAAAATAATCATTTTACCCTTAAATGAATTAAATAATTATTTTATTATAAAATAAATAATAAAAATTAGAATTACAAGAAAACCTCTGAAATTAATAAAATAAATAAATCTCAAATCTAATATGTTCATTTTTTTATAATTACAATTTCATTTAAAAATTATCATGTTAATTTTTTGTAATTATAATTTCATTCAGTTTCTTAATATTAACTATAGGGGTTTTTTTTCTCCATGTTAAATTTTGTAAACATCCCTATACTTAATTTAATTACAAAAATTAAATGAAATTATAATTACAAGGTGTTAATTTTTTTATACTTATAATTTCATTTAAAAATTATCATCTAAGATTTTGAGATTTATTTGTTTTATTGAATTTAGAGGTATTCCTATAGATATAATTTTTTATTTTTTAAAATTCTCTAGAATAAAATAATCTTTTAATTCATTTAAGGATAAAATGATTATTTTTAATATAAAAGTGATCAATTGATACAAGTTTAGAAAGAAGATAATAAAAATAATAATTTAAAATTTTTTAATAATTAAATATACATACGACAAAATGAAAGTGGTTCAAAGATAATTTTCCTAACTTTTTTTCTTAATTTATATGATGTTCTGGACCAAGCGCTTGTTTTCATGTGTTTGTACAAATCGATTTTGCCAAATTCACCGAATTATATTACCAAAAAAGGACCTTTTCGTGACTAGCTTTATTTTGAACCCATGACAATGGCTCTGTATTCCAACTCCCGCATCCACAAACCAACGTTTTTTTTTTTTTTTTTTCTTCTTCCAAATCTCTAGATACAACTCATAGAAAGAACCTAGAATTTACTTAAAAGAACGCCATGTGGTTGATAGATGCCCAGCACAATCCCATATTTAATTTTCTTAAGCAACCTTTGTGCGTATAATAATTTTGTTCCAACCAAGTTTGGGGGTGAATTCTCAAAAGCCATTTGGGTTGATGCTAGCTCCTTTTGAGAGTATAGACAAAAGCATGGTCAATGGCCGAATAGGAAGAATACGACACTCAGAAAGAACCTAAAATTTTTTAATCCTAAAAGAAGAATTGATTGTGAATTAATCCCAGCAACACCACATTTGGCGCCGCCTATAAAAACATCTCAATTATATGCCTGACCCTCCAAACAAAATCCTCCAGCCTTCCTATCATAGAAAGTTTTAAAAGGAATTGTGTTTAATAAGAAATTATGGGGTTATTCTCATTTTCCTTCACTTTAATGCACATACTTCTTCTGCTCTCACTGTTTCACCACACGCTTGCTGGCTTGCAGCGACTCTGCCAGAATGACGAGCGTTCTGCCTTGCTGCAATTCAGGCAAAGCCTTACCGTCGTTCAGTGTTCTTTTGATGATTATCCTTCAGCTTATCCCAAGGTTGCATCATGGAGCCAGGAAGAAGAAAATAGCGACTGCTGCTTATGGGACGGCATCAAATGCGACGAAGACACTGGTCATGTGATCAGGCTTGATCTCACAAGCAGTTGCCTCTATGGTTCTATCAACTCTAGCAGCAGCCTCTTTCAACTTGTCCATCTGGAATGGCTTGTTCTGTCCAATAACCACTTCAATTTTTCTGAAATTCCTTCAGAAATCAAGAATCTGTCAAGACTAACCGCTCTATCTCTCTCTAATTCTTCATTTTCTGGTCAAATACCAGCAGAGTTGCTGGAGCTCTCCAAGTTGGAGAGTCTTGATCTATCATTTAATAATTTTCATTTGAAGCTCCAAAACCCGAGTCTAGCAAATCTAGCTGACAAGTTAGCCAACCTGAAAGTACTTCACCTTGGACAAGTCAACATTGCTTCTACAGTTCCTCCTGCATTGGCAAATCTATCATCTTTGTTTTTCTTATCTCTCACTGATTGCCTATTGCAAGGTGAATTCCCTACAGAGATTTTCCAGTTACCCGAACTTGCATTTCTCACTCTGACGTACAATCACTATCTCACCGGGTATTTGCCAGAATTTCATAATAGCAGTGTCCTTGTAGATTTGAGAATTTCACATACAAGATTTTCAGGTAAGATTCCAGATTCAATAGAAAATCTTGAATCCTTACATTCCTTGGGTATTAGAGGTTGCTCATTTTCAGGGAAACTTCCTCTTTCACTTGGTAATCTTACTAAACTCAACCATCTATACCTTTCTGGTAATGATTTTTCGGGTGAGTTGCCTGCTTCCTTGGGAAAACTTTCTTCTTTGAAAACACTAGAGATCATTTTATGCAACTTCTCTGGCAAAGTTCCGGATTCACTTGGTAACCTTACACAGCTGAATTCTTTAACAATATCTGTGTCAAATTTTTCTGAACAAAACTCTTATTCGTTGTCTTGGATCCCTAAACTTAACCAACTCACTTATTTGGACCTTTCAGGGAGCAAAATAACTGGTGAGATCTTATGTCTGCTCTCGAATCTAACAGAACTTACTCAAATAAATTTGGCTCATAACGAATTAACTGGTCCAATCCCCTTTTCCTTTATGAACCTGAACAAATTATCAACTCTGTACTTACATAATAATCAACTGACTGGGCATATTCCAGTTGAAGTTAGAAAGCTAACACAATTGCAGATTCTGCGTTTGGCGGAGAATCAATTGGAAGGCTCTGTTCCTAACTCTATCTTTGAGCTAAGGAATCTTCAAGCGTTTGACCTTTCCTACAACAATTTGAGTGGCATAGTGGATCTAAACGTGTTCCTTCTTAACTTGAAATCTTTAACATCATTAGTTCTCTCGTCAAACAAGTTTTCATTGCTCACTGGAACCAATGTCAGTACTAATTTGTCAAATTTCACTGTAATAGGATTCAGGTCATGCAACATTAGCAAATTCCCATATTTTTTGCACAACCAAGATCAATTAGTTTCTCTGGATCTTTCCTCCAACAAGATAGCTGGCCAAGTACCCCAATGGTTGTTAAATGTAAGCACAAAGAGTTTGGAATATTTGAACTTTTCTGACAACCTATTGTCGGGATTCGGGCAGGATCTCTTTGTTCTTCCATGGTCTAAAATGAATACTTTAGACCTCAGGTTTAATAAGCTCCAAGGACCGCTCCCAGTTCCATCATCAGTGTCAATCTATTCCTATCTAGTTTCAAACAATCAGTTGACAGGGGAAATTCCAATCCAAATATGCAGTTTGAATGGTCTTCACGCTCTTGATTTGTCTTACAACAACTTAAGTGGCATGCTCCCAGAATGTTTGGGTAATTTCAGTGTTGAGTTGTCAGCACTAAAACTGCAAGCTAACAACTTTTATGGAATCATCCCTCAAACCTTCATGAACGGAACAAATCTGATGATGATTGATTTTAGCGACAATTCATTGCAAGGAAGAGTACCTAAATCTCTAGCCAATTGTGTGAAGCTAAAATTTCTTAATCTTGGGGATAACCAAATCACCGATTTCTTCCCTTCTTGGTTGGGAACTCTTCCAGAGCTAGAGGTTCTCATTTTGAAATTCAACAACTTTCATGGAGAAATAGAGGAACCTCAAACAGGTTTTGAGTTTCCCAAGCTGCGCATCATCGATCTCTCTCACAACAAGTTTACAGGTAATCTTCCGTCAAAGCACTTCCACTGTTGGAATGCCATGAAAGATATCAGAGCAAGTAAGCTAACATATTTGCAGGTTGAACTGGTGCCGTATGATGTACTTGGGTTTACCTACTATGGTTATGCTGATTACTCACTAATAATGAGTAACAAAGGCATAGAGATAGAATATCCCAAGCTGTCAAATTTGATCACAGCAATTATTCTCTCCGACAACAATTTTGTTGGAGAGATTCCAGCATCAATCGCCAGTTTAAAGGGGCTTCGGACTCTTAACCTTTCCAACAACAATCTCCGAGGGTACATTCCATTAACTTTGAGTAACCTAACGGTCATGGAGTCATTAGACCTCTCTAGTAACAAGCTTACAGGACAAATTCCTCAGCAACTAGTAGAGCTCACATCCCTTGCATTCTTTGATGTGTCAAACAACCATCTTAAGGGAGCAATACCACAAGGGACGCAGTTCAGCACATTCACGAATGATTGGTTTGCTGGAAATCCAGGATTGTGTGGAGAACCTTTGTCCAGAAAATGTGGAAACTCTGAGGCCTCACCAGCAGAAGATGATCCACCCTCAGAATCTGTACTCGCATTTGGCTGGAAGATAGTTCTAGCAGGGTATGCAAGTGGGACAATAACAGGAGTAGTACTTGGGCACATCTTCTGCACAAGAAAGTATGAATGGCTTATTAAGACTTTTCGACTGCACCCGGAAAGTAGTGGAAGGAGGAGGAGACATACGCACATAATGTAATTAATTAGCTTTTTATCTATTTATTTATTTTATGAATTACTTCGTAAAGCCTTTAAAATTATGTAGAAATTTTTCTTTTTCTACCAATTTCAATAAATCTCTTTATATTATCATGCTATTATTATTTTGAATTATATTGAGATAACAAAATAAATACGGTAATTTGTTTTAGTTTTAGTTACGAATTATTCTATATGCACATAAAATATTACTATCTACACATTATTATAAAATAAATGCACGGGTAAACAAAATTTTATAAATTTATGTCTAATTAAGTCATTTGTATTCATACAGAAATTTAAAAATAAGATTTACTAAATATAAATTACTACTTTAACTAATTTACAAAACACCTTTAAAAATAAAATTTACCAAGCGTTTGACTAATTTTTTTACAACTAATAATTTCTACATCAAAACTAATAATAATTATTTTAAAAACTAAAACATTACCATACTAGCCATTAATCTAAAAAAACGTTTGTATGTAATTTTTTGCCAAACCTATTAGTTAATCACCATGTGGCTGATCAAACATCAATTAATACATAAATCATTGAGATGACAGGCACATCAAACATATACTAAAATCACTCAAATTTGGTTCTGATATGCTCATAAGAGTACTAAATAACATATCAATGGAGGATGAAAAGACAGAGTGGCACCGGCTCTGTATGCTTACAGCTTTGCTGAAAGTGCATTTTGGCAACGGCGTAAAGCAACCAGTTGTATTTAGTCGAAAAGCTCTTTTGGCTTAGCTAGCTACTACCACATCATCCAAGAATTTATGCAAGCCGAGTTTAAAATTTGTGGTGTTTGTGCTCCAGTACTACCTAAAATATCTTGTCAAGAGCTTACAATTTTATGATTTACTTTCAAAGTATGACAGTATGAATAAATGCCGAATATAGAAATTCACCTGTCTTAAGAAGTCGATTATATTCTCAGAAATCTCTCATGGCTCACTCAGTTCCAGAATCTGCAAATATATCAACTTATTATTTAAATCCTGACAGTTTGCAAAGATCCAAAATTCATTTATTCACAAATCTTAAATTTCCTTTTATATGCCTATTATTATTCACCTGTTTACACTGATCACCAACTTACAATCAAAATCAAATCATTCAACCTTCCAAATGATACATCATCCATAAGAATTCAATCCTCGGTACCATGTAGGTCAAGGAATATTGCGCCATAGCACAAATTATCAGGCACCGGAATGAGTAACTGCTGTGCTGTTCATATAACCAGCCTTGTCATGGGTTTATGGTGAATAAGTATGTAAAATAACCCAAGTTTTTGGCCATTCATGAATCCTCTCCACTAAGATCTCCCCATCGAACATTGTACTTGGCAGCAAGATAATGTGCTCCAACTGGTCCTCGGCTACCATAAGGATAAAGCTCTGGAACAATCTTCTTCTCTTCAAGTTCCTTCAGTAATGGTGTAAACAACGCCCAGGCAGCATCAAGCTCATCACTCCGAATAAACAACCTCCGTTCACCTTCTATTGCATCTAAGACCAGCCTCTCATATGCATCTGGTATTTCTGTTGGATACCTTCACATCAAAACTAAAGAATTAAAGTGATGCTCTCCAAAACCAGAAGAAGAACAAAAGATAATACAGATGCACAATTGCTCCATCAATTTTGCCAGGTCTGCAGATGGATGTTGCTAAGGTAAAATGGTCAGGACATGAGATTAATACAGTCCCCTTACTTTTAATATTAATTAGGATTTTATACAAATTCTTTTAAAATAAAACATTCAAGAATTCAATGGTTACATGTGCCACAAAATAATTACGAAACATGAATAAAGACGTCCCAAGGCTTATCGCTTGAGAAGATTTTATGAAATTGATGCTCACAGTCCCACTCCATAATTGAGTATTCTAGGTCATATATTACATAGTTAAGATTGCAAGTATCATTTGTAGGTAACTGTCTAAATAGTCTCTTACCTTGATCGATAAAGCAAATTAAGGTCACTGCGATCCAATCTCATTCCAAGACCAGGAACTTTGTTGTTGATCTTCAGGTATATAGCTTCATCAGGCTGGAGTCGGAGCACAAGCTCATTTGTAGCTTTGTCTAAGTCAGTGCCAAAATTCCGCTTGTACAGGTTTCCAGGGACATGTCTGAACTGAACTCTGATCTCTGCACTGAAGTTTCATTGACGCAACATTCTCAAGTCAACCAGTTAAGCATATTCTACAATATATAGTGAAAGAATAGACCCTCATGAAAAGAGAAGAAATACTGCCTACCGTTTGGTATGGAGCGCTTTGCCTGCTTTCATCAGGAAAGGAACCCCATCCCATCTTGCATTGTTGATAAAAAGAGCAGCCGCGGCAAATGTTGGCGTGAGACTACCCTTTGGCACAGTTGGGTCATCAGTATATGCAGGATATGATTTACTACCCTTGTTGTGGCCCTTGTATTGACCAACAATTACATTTTCAAGCAGAAGCGGTTGCATTGATCTAAGAACCTTCACCTGAATGAAGCCACACACAACAAAGTCAATGATTAACTTAAAACAAGAGCAAGGAGTGTAGCATTTCCATAACCCACCATGGGATTTGATTCTTCTTTGGTGGTGATGGTGGTGTGTGGCTATACCTTAAAATAGGATCTCTAGTAATCACAGAAATGGTACACAAAGAAGAACAGGAGACCACAATTCCGGTTCGTAAAATTTGTAGAAGAAAGGAAGACCGAATTACCTTTTCATTTCTAATGTCTTCCGCATCTAAGCTGACGGGAGTCTCCATTGCAAATAATGCCAGTATTTGCAAGAGATGATTTTGCATTATATCTCGTATGATTCCATAGTTATCAAAATAACTGGAAAAATTTACCAATAAAATCAGCTGATCTGGGTGTCTGAAACAACTTCTAGAATAATAACAATATCTTCAGGCAACATATACAACTCACCCCCCTCGTCCCTCTGTACCAAAATCTTCAGAAAATATAAATTGTACATTGCGGATGTAATTCCTGGACCATAGAGGCTCGAAAACAAGATTGGAGAATCGAAGCACTGATAGATTCTCAACCAACTCCTTACCCAAGTAATGGTCAATCCTGAAAAGATATCAATAGAGTCAAACATCATCACGCATCTTTCTTTAAGGAAGCAAATGAGAGACAAACCTGAATATTTGATCCTCTCTTAGATACTGCTTCAAACTTCTAGTTAACTCGCCAGAAGACTCAGAGTCCCGACCAAATGGTTTTTCAACAATGACTCTTGTCCAACCAGTTGCTGATGAAGCTCTAAGGCTAGCACGTTTCGCCACTTCCACAAAAATGTTTGGAGGTATTGATAAGTAAAACAACCTGTTCGATAGCTTTCCAGCCTAAAATTCCATTTTCTTACATTGGGTTAAAAAAATAAAACTAAAATAAACAAACACCAAATTTCACACAGGGAGCTAGTAACTAGCTTCCTAAACATGAATCTATTTTACAATTAGTGGAACAATAAGAAATACGTCAGTTATTTGGTCCATTGCAGAGCAGAACTCCTGACGAACCTAGTAATAGTTTTTATTTGGATTCAATACATTTACCAGAGACTTACATTTACTAACAGGATTTTACCTACACCTTCTCCCTATTACCCTCCTACTAGAATTAGGTAGTATGGAAACTTCACTGCAATTAAATACCCATTTAATACCCCATGACATCAAAGGGGCACGGAAACAAAATCCCACCAATAGATGGTTAATGAAATGTTCCGCTAGTTCAAGGATTCAATGGCTCCACTGCTACCAAAAATTGCGGGTGAAGTAATTCATAAAGGGAAAATTCTAAATAAAGGGACTTTTAATGAAGGAAAGGAGGATTTATTCAACTACACCATTAATCTGTGAGTTGAATTAAGAGCATTTTATTATACTTTATTGTTTGAAATTAATATTAAAGCCCTTTAATCTGATTCACGCATCAGAGGTTTCTTGCTGGCAATAATGCCAGGCCCCCGACAGTTTCTCCATTACAAAACGAGATCAGAGTCATCAATGGATAGACGGCAATTAACATCGATTAGCAGAGTACCACTTTCCCACAAATATAAATCTGCTTGTTGATGCCAAAATTTGATATCAACATCTCTTGCCTTCCCTGTAATATTTTATTGTATCTCAAGGCTTAAGTATCCGTTCACAAGGCTAATTTGTCATGTAATAAAGATGATAAAATCAACCCTTACAAATTACTAGTTGGACATGCATTAGTAGAATCTATGACTCCAGAGTTCCTATAAAACTACAAATTTCTTAAAGGTAAAGAAGTAATTAGTTACCTCTTTCTCTTTCAGTCTGCTGTCTAATTCTGCAAAATGCTCCTCAGAGCTGTACAGACCGGAATGGTAAAAGCATCTCTTCAAGAACTGATCCATTTTGTCTTCACAATTTTCCCTGTAAGTTCCCTCAACTATTACTATATACAAAACTCAGTGCATAGTCTGCTAAAAAGTACATGTGAGGGTTTCAGAAAATTACATACTTCTTATCAATTCTACAAGTTAAAGTTTTGCTAATCATGTTCCTCAGCTCCTCATCAGTCAATTTAGTCCGAGCATAACCAAAAACTGTAAAATCCTGCATAAGGATGATAAATGGAAAACAAACGAACACTTATCAGCTATTGAACATTCATCAAGGCATGTTGAAAAAGCGAAATTAGTGAAGCAACAAAGCATAGAACCTCAGGTAGACAGTCTTCATAGTATAGGGCAAAAAGTGCGGGAAAAATCTTCTTCTTTGCAAGGTCTCCCGAGGCTCCAACAACTGTTATGCTGAGTGTAGAACCCACTTTTTCAGATGATGCAGTAACAGAGGCCTCTATCTCTTGAGGCTCGGAATGATCGTTGGCCAGAGGTTTTCCAGCTAAACCTAAAATCAAAATTGCAGCTAGAAATCAGCAATTAGAAACAAACTGATATACTGAAGACAAAAATCTAATCATTGCATATGATTGTGACTATATCGATGAGCGTACAATTTGATAAACTCTCTTTCCAAAAAGAAATTTTCTTCATATACAAATTCATTTGGTAACTATCCAAAAAAGGAAAAATCTTTTTTTAGATAAGAAATTCATTTTGGACACAGTTTATGAATAAGCAATTGAATGAGAATTAAAACCCATCAGATACTGATTCGGCGTAAACAACAAAAGAATTTTGGTGAGCTACACATTGCATACACCATAACTGACGATAAAACCCCATAAAAAAGAAAATAACTTGAAAGCAAAAAATAATAACAAAATCCATTTTTATTTACAAAATTCAAAGGACTACAGTAGAGGAACCAGTAACTCACTATCTTGCAAAGAAACAGCATTGAGAGGATGCCCATTAGAGGATTTGAGCTGAAAATGCTTTCTAGCATGGATTCTTGACTGAACTTGAGATACCCAAGTGGAGAAACAAGATTTTCTTGGGACAACAAGGAAGTCACTGAAGAGTTGCGTCTTGTAATGCTTCAATGAAGAAGAGCAAGGACTCAAATGTACAGTAGCCATGCAGTTATGGATCAAGAGGAGGGAAGAAGTTAAAGACTGAACAAGCGCGTGTATATGGACTACGTTTATGGTTTGTGTTACAGATATTGATAAAGATTGTATCCAGAAAACAAAATTTTCAAATGCAAGTGGCCTTTTCTATTGCTGAAGAGGCCACAGTCGTTGAAGTTAATTTTCATGTACCGAACAAATCTGTTATGTGAGGTCAAGATTTTTTCTTTATTCTTTATTCTTTATTCTTTTCTAATTTATAAATTTTAAGTTTGCAAGTCAGGCTAACAGAACAAAAGATATTTCCCCAAAAGATATTAATACCACAGTTCGAACCCCCACAAAAATATTATTAAAGTATTTTTTTAATTAAAAATTAAGTGAAGATAGTCATCTTCTTTATTCATGAGTGAAAAGTGGACATCTCTCAAATATTTGTGAGGGTTTAAATCTGATCAGAACTTTATTAGTATTGATGTCAGTTGGTCTCAGTACTAGTCTAATTTATAAATATCAATTATAGTCTCATATAATATGAGTTGTAATCTGAGCAATAATCTCATATAATCAAAAACAAAAAAATACCATTAACTCGTACGAGAAGAGTAGAGACTGGATGGTTCTTACATAACTGAATGGTTTAATTTGTGAATGTGTTTATTCGGCAAGGGTAGAGATGGCCAACGGCCAAAGGAAGGTCCATGCAGGTAGTGTTGTGTTACGCTGTGTTTAATTTTTTTTCCTAGGTTTAGACTCGGTACACATGCCGTGTTCATGCATACCGTATCCATACGTACTTTATCGTGTTATGGGTCGTACTTAAAAAAAAAGTACGACAATCTTTTTATTTTTTAAAAAATTTTTTAAGAATATATGTCAAATTGTTGGCATACTTTTTTTAAATTTGTGTATTTTTTTATTTATTTTGTGTTTGGGTCTATCTGTCTTTAGTCAAATATAATAAAATAAAAAGTTTAAAACTTAAATTTTTATTTAATAATAAAAAAATACAATACTAATTATTAAGTTAGATCACATGATATTATAAATTCTTTTTTAATACTTAACAGCAACAATAAGAACAATAATAATAAATTATTCTCAAAGGTTAACTAGATTTTTAACTTGGACCTACATAGAATCATAAATCATTATATATAATAACTTTAATACATATATTTTATAAAATTATGATATTGTTAATGTTATTTATTAAAGTCATGATATCATCTATTCATTAATTAAATTATAAACATAAATAATTAGAGTATTATTTAAAATTAGGAATTAAATTATTTTAAAAAAACTTACGCTAATAAAATATATTGAACAATTCAATTTCAAATTATTTGTAAAATCATATAATTTTAAGGTTATTTTCACTAAAAAATGATCACATACTTATTGTACATCTTTTTCACGTACTATGTTGTAGCCCATATCTCATCATGCTGTGCTTTTAAGGTCACGTATTTGAGATTCTCAGCCCAACCCAGTCCACCCCGCATGCGTGTCGTGACGTGCCGCATGCCTACCAAAATATACTTGTACCATGCCGTATTGTACACATTCATGTCATACTTTTATCATACCACATGCTGCCTAGTCCATTGGTAAGGGTTCTCATGCTTTAATAAAGTATGAAAAAAAGTCAAGTTATAATGTAATGATATACAATGTCATAACAACGTTCTAGTTTTCAAATAAAGTGCCGAAATTCTGATTGGAAAATTTAAAATAAATTCCTCTAATTATAACACTACGTAAATAAATCTGGCTTACTGGCATATAAATTAATTGCTTTTAACTTCCCTTTTGTATCAATAAATAGCTTGTTTGATGTTGAGCAAAAAAGATTGCGACAACAAAATAAAAATTATTAGTGTATTGTAAATATAATTATTAGTGTATGAAATAAAAATAAAAATTTTGACAAAAATAATAAAAGTATTATATTTTTTTTAGCACACAAATGTTAAATCAAATCAATACAACTTCTTAACTATATTAATCGATGTTTACTTAATATTTTATTACTTTAACTATTAAGTTATGGCTATCTCACTGTACTAGTAAGGCCAGAGATTGAGTCAAGGCAGAATTAATCAAACCTATTTTACAAAGAAAAAAGAAACTCAACTTTTGTCCGTATACAAATTTGTGGATAATTATATATAATTTTTTTTTCACAATACTGTTTACACAACGTGTGCATGTGCACGGTAAGCTACCTTCTTTCCAACGTAATTTCTCATTTTAATGAATTGGTAATTTTTCATAGTTGATTGAAGTTGGGGACACGTGTTAATTCATATGGACGATTTTCTCTCTGACTTTTTTAAATGTTTATTATCTTCGGAACTTTGGGCCAGCCGTTTTACAGTGAATTAACATTGCTGGGCTTCGACAGAAGTTTGGATTTCTATTTGTTGTAGGCCTTTTAAGACTCCTCCAAATTTCTAGTAAAACCCTCTTTAACTGGAATTTCCAAAATAACCAAAAGTAAATTAATTCTTTTTTTTATTTTGAATAAAATTCATTTAAACGCTTAAATAAACTATTCTTTTAATAATTTTTTATACCCACTTCATTTCATAATTTATATTTATATTTGAAATTTTAATTGAATTCTTTTGAGAAATTTTTGAGAATTTAGAATTTTGAAAGTAGAAATTTCGTAACAAGATAAAAATAATTTAAGACTTTAGAATTTTTACGCATTTATAAATAAAATTATAAAAGGATATTCTTTTATAGGATGAAATTTAGTAAAAAAATGATTTATGTTGATTTATAGTTTAATACTTTATAAATTAAATTGGAGTATTTTAGGGAATAAAAATTTTGAGAGGTCAATTAGAGCTGCACTCTTGCGGTTATTAGTCTAAATCAAGTTTTGGGCTGCTTTGTGCGCCTCGGCCTAATTGGACGGTCCAATACAGAGATTGGATTTGCATCTTATGAGAGTTGCATTTTCATGTACCTCTTCAAATTTGGTTTGTTTCTGTCACAACTAACAAAATAAAAAGGAAAAATTGTGGCCAGATGAAGAATTGCTCAGTCAAATTGTCATTTCCAAATAAATAAAAAAAGAAAATGAATCACATATTAACATGTGACAAATGTTAAGCTTGGTTGAAGAGGAATCAGTTGGTGGGTTCCTTTCTATATTGATTGATAATTGTCCACATATTTTAATCAGTTGCTGCTGGTGGAACTTCGTTGTCCATTCTCATCAAAAGCTTTTAAAAACTCAGTCCAATTTTCTAACTATTGCTTTCCCAATGAAATGTCCAGATCCTAGACCCAATTTCAAATGACTCAAAGCTATTATTGTCTTTTGCCTTTCTAAATCAAGTTTTAGTTAAGGGCAAGGTAGTATCTCAGTTTAATTTTTTTTCCCCCTCAAATTTACGCATAAATTAGGTGGAATAATTTTATATTCTCTTATTAACTCATTTAATGGATGGTTGTTAAACAAGTCGTTATAGTATTAATTGGGTTCAATATACTGAATCGATTGAGGCCTTATTGCCCAATTTTGACGCGCCAGAATTTGTTCAACAACGACAACTGCAATACAGCTGTTCATTTACCATCTTCATTTTTCATCTTTATTACTTTTACCATTATTTTATTATTGCACTCGCTACTCACCAGAATTTAAAAAAGATACGGTGAAAAAAAAAATTACTTAAAGCGAATAGGAAATGAAGAATGAGTCAATTTTCAGTATTTGTGGTTGGCCTAGAAGTCTTTAGCTTATGTAGAAATGTGATATGGTTTAGATTTTAGATTTAAAAAAAAAACACCAAGTCAATTCTTGAATGTTAGTGATTTGATGGGATGATTCATGAATTTGATTAAATTTTCAAGTAATGGAAAGATAAAGACATTCGAACAAGAGGCATGCCTACCACAAAAACAAAATTAAAAGCCAACCATCAAGAAATTTAAGGCATGAAAATATTGGTAGTCCTATACAAGCCTACCCTAATAATGCTAACTTAAAAGTATCTTTCATTCATAGAAGGGGGAAAAAAAACATTTTCCAAATATGAAACAACCAATTAAATGGACCTATTAATCAGAGAGAATTAGCTAAGTAATGGGTCGATTAAGTGCAATTAAATTTTAAATGACTGTCTTTGAAGCCAATTTGGCCTATTTTTGTTTTTTTTTTTATGATTATAAAAAAAATAATAATTCAACTCTAGTATGAAAGCAAAGAAATTTCGCGTGGGAAGACTGAGTTTTATTCATTAATTGACCCAAGTCATGGTCGCAGTCGCATACAAATACAAAAGTATGGCCTTATCAAAAGGGGTAGTTGACTGACTTTGAGTCTTAGTCTATGCCTAAACTAATCAAAATTATAAAATCTTTCTTTTGTTAAACAAGGGCAATTAATATCAAGCTAATTAAAGCCCATTTACAAAACAGTAAAGTTGCACAAACTTTATAAGCACCCGCCCATCCATATCACATTCACATTAGCTCATTGCAAAGCCAATCTCACACAAAACAAGACCCCTCTCATCCACTTGTAAACTTTTCTATCACAAAGAAGAGCCTTTGCTGCAGTGTTTTTGCAATTCCAAAATGGAATATATCAAGGCAATGAATCATCATCAATCAATTTTTAGTAAATTTAATCACAAATCTTTCTTTATCAAGATGGCAACCAAGTTCTTGCTCCCAGTTTCAATCTTTTCCATCGTTGTTTCATACTCTTCACTGATTTCTGCTGCTCTGAAATTATTCAGTGGCTATAGCATTGACAAGAACTACATGTTCTTGCTCTGCAATGGAATTTTAGTTTTCGTTGTCAAGAACTCTGGTGTCATTAACAAATCACCAGAGGAGAAGGAGACTGATCTTGTTAATGCCAAAAATGCCATCAAGGAAAAACAGATTGAGCAGCAAGTAGTCAAATTATCAGAGGAAAAAGTTGACATGGAAGTTGAAGAAGCACAACCGGAAAAACGGTCTTGTGTTGTGGTAGCTGACGAAAATGTTGTCCCAGTTGCACAAGTTGATGGTAATGAAGAAGAAGCACAAGAACAAGAGTGTGAGATACTGATCACTGACGAAGATCGAGAAGGAGGAATTGGGTTGCTTACCACAGAGGAATTAAACAAGAAATGTGATGAATTTATCAGAAAGGTGAAAGAAGGTATCAAATTTGAAGCTCAACAGCTGATCATGGTGTAATATTAGTGACCAAAAGTTAATAATCTAATTAGATTAGTTTGGAGTTCCAATTTTTTATATTTCCAATTTTTTTTTGGGGTTTATGTAGAAATTTAACCCTCCAATTAATGCATTTACAAGTTCTGTTCAATATTCACAGTAAGCAATTACGTGTTTGGACTTTAGAAAGCTTATTTAACCTTGTAATAAATCAAATTAATGACCCAATTGACGGGGCTAGCCATACTAATCAATGTGCCGTAAGTTAGGTTCAAAGTACTAGCTCACCAAGTCTATAACCAAAATTCAATTGCACTTTTTGGAAACTTGTCCCAAATTTCTCCTTTAAGATACCAAGAAGTTTAACCAATATAGATACAAAACATAAATACAAATATGAATGAATATGAAAATGAAGTTGAGGATGAGGATGAAGATGAAGATGTATATGATATTATCATCTTTTAACAAATGTGGAAAAGTCTTTATCTTGCATTGTGCATGTGATTGTGATCCTGAGCAGCTGCTTTTACTTGACTTCAAAAGTTCTAAGTCTTTTGGAAGATAATACATAGATTAATTCAATTTGCCAGCTTGCTCACACAATAAATTGGGACAAGTTTCAGACACGTGGGACCCTCTTCTTTTGACAGACAGTTACCAAGTCTTCACCTTGGTGGCGAAGTTCAGTTCTCTAGTGATCATCGCTAAGTCATATCTGTCACTCAAGATTTTTTTTAGCTTTTGACACAAAGTGCTCATCTACTACAGTCACTTTTCAAGGTTTTGTCTTGGGTGCAAACATGCAGTGATTGAGATGGATAATTATAATTTAAAAATTATAATATTAAAATATTTAATAAATATTAATTATTGTATTTTAAAAATTATTTAAATATAATTTTTATTTATATAATAAAAGATTTATTATATATTTAATAATTTTTTTAAAATTTATATTTATTATATATTATTAATTTTTATTTTATAATTATAAATTTTTTTATAATAATTATAGTATTAAAAATTATAACATCTTAATTTTAAACAGGATCTTAGAATCTCAAGATCTTTTAAGGTTAGAAGGTGAGCTCCTGAGACCATACTTAAATCACTTTTTCAAGGCATCTTAGCAAGCACAAAGGTCCAGCTTCAAACTGATATTTGAGATTCTCAACATCTTAAAACAGCGTGTTTGACAACATAATGAGCTGCGCGGCAATCTTGCTCTTGAATATTTGACAGATGGTACAAACAAACCCCACTATTTAACAAACAGGAATCACTTATCACTCATGAAATTGATAAGCTCTTGGGACCCCATCATTAAAAGCTTCAGGACATTGCAAAATTTTCCAAGTCAATGAACAAGAAGAGAGTGAGAATGCATGCATGCCCACACGCGCACGCACATGCTATGATTTAAAAGAGAATGAGAGATGATGATAAAACTAGGACAGAAGACAACATGAGATAAAACATAATGACATTGAACAATAGTCTCCACTTCCTTAGGTTTACTTACACCCAAACACACTTTCAAATCAATAAGATTTACAGCAAGAGTGCAAGACACGGCCGAAGACAGGAATTGAACGGTAATGAGCTGCCCCCACCAAATGATCCCACAACCTAAACAGCTGGACAGAGTGTTGTTTAAGTATAGAAGCTTTGATCAAATACTCTCTGATCAGAAAAGATATTGTAACTGGTTATGGCATCCAGTCCTCAGGATTTTATTCTTATACAGTGAGAAACAGCAACTAGTGAAATTATTCATTTTATCTCTAAAATGGGAAAACTGTCCGCGAGAAAAAAATAAATGTTCTCATTCCAAAAAGAATAAAATAAAGCCATGGAACACTCAAGGTCATGGATATTTAACTAATACATATCACCATGGCAAAGCAAATAATATATCACAAGGATCCTCTTCTTCAAATACAAGATAAACTGATATTTAACAGTGAGATGCATCCGAAGAAAAAACATATTCCTGATTTTAAAATCAATTCCTGTTCTCAGCTTATACATTTCAGAAATAGTAATCAAGTCAAGATCAACATTTATGGCTGCACTTTGCTTTTGGTAAAGCACATATTTTCTAACACTGTAAATTACTCTCAAAAAATTTTGCAGACAACCGTTTTTAATGCTTTTAATACAGGCAGCAGTTGGAAGATAAATGTAAACAAAACGTGCGGAATAATATGCTAATGAAAAAGATAGCTTTACAAGAATTCCTTATATTCACATATACCTAACATCAGGAAAGACTGAAACTATTATTGATAATCAACTTAAAGTTTCAGGAACCAAAACAACACCATCCCACTTCCATCTCAAGAAAGCCTTCTATCTTACTCGAGCCAATGACCAGTTTTCATATTTTTCTTGTAAGCATTTGGTAAAGAATAAAAATAAATACAGTAAATTGAAGAACAAAAATCCTTAGAAAATCAATGATGGCCTGTGAAGAACAATATGGAAAAAAAAAAATATCTGTATTTGGTATTAGCCTATCATGTTTGCCAAAATGGAAGTGAAAGCTTACTCACATTAGTAACTACTTATCTTGTTGTATGCCTTCAATACCTCTCCATTCTTCAAGCTTCTATATGTCCCTAAAATGGTTTCCAAGTGAAGTTACTTTAGCCACCATTCACTATTTTGCCAAACCAAAGGTTCACTGGCATTCCTAGCTGGCATATTCTCAATAAACTCATTAGTCACTGGCATTATGAGCTGGCATATTCACAACAAACTCATTAGTCTCTGGCATATTTCTGACATGATCAAGAAGCCCAGTAAGTTCTTTATGAACATAACGAAAACGCTCCTTGGAGATCATTGACTCTGTCAATAGAGCTGCAGCAAGAGAATGAAAGGCTTGGGCACATTCATCACTACTGCTTTGTGGATTTGGATCTTCCATTGTAACTAAGGAATTTTCAAGTCGCCAACGAAGCAGAAGATATTTTTCTGGGAGTTGAAAGTAGTTCTTCACTACCAGTACTCGAAGAGAATGTCGACATAAAATTCCAGAATGTTCAAATTCCTTACACGAACAATGAATTTGCTCATCTTCAGGTATCCAAATCACAAGATACTCTCCGTCCATTTTTTTGTAATGTCGCACCAGATAGGACCCATTTGTCATTTCAGTCGTTGCATACTGTGTAGAAAGCACAATTTCATGTTGTAAAACACGGAAGGCATAAGGTGTAAGAATGCTTCGTGCATGTTCCTCAATAGGCATGCATGTTTTGATATGCACATACTGCACCCCTTCTCTAGTTGAATTTCCAAAGGCAGCAGCACATACCTGCCAAGATTGCAAACAAAATTCAGAACATATATCAAAAATGCAAAAATTAGAAATAACAAAAGACTTATCACCAACATACCTGCTCGAAGAATACTTGCAAATATGTTTGCTCACTCAAGATTTTCTTAAAGAACGTGTCCACGGATTGAGAAAAGTCCACTGTCATCATACGAGCCAGAAAGTAACCTCTAATATAGGAAAAAAGCCAGAATGCTCGATATGAGAAGAGTAAAGCGACATGCTTGTCTGAAACAAGACCAAAACGAGCAACAAAGTGATTCCACTGATGCTCAAAATCCTCTACACTCTCCAAACGGCACAACATATCAAACTCAGCTTTAAATTCTTCATACTGTGATCCCAGCAGAGAAGAGAACCAACTGGATAATTTGGAAAGAATATGCCATATACATACAACATGTTTGGTATTTGGCAATTCCCTTGCTATACTGTCTCTCAGTCCCAAATCTATATCTGTTAGAATTGTCTGTGGATGTCTCCCTCTCATAAAGCGGACAAAAGTCTGTTCAAAGGAAGAAAATCATAAAAAGTTATATGAAGATTGATGCAGATTTTTTACAAGAATTTGAATCCACAAACCTGTAAAGCCCATGCGAAAGAATGAGTGCTTTCATCTTGCAGCAACACACAACCAAAGAAGATTGCCTTGCCATTATTATCCATACCAAACCACACTCCTAGGAGCAATCCGTAAGTGATAGAGCGATAACTGGTGTCAAAAGTAACCACATCGCCAAACAGTGTATATGCACGAATGGAGTCTCCAAATGACCAGGCAATATTTTCAACCTTCTCATTTTCATCGGTTGTGTAGTCATAAACAAAATCCACATCCCTCTCTGCCATATTCTTGCAGGCCTCAAGAAGTTCTAGGGTATCATTCTCTCTTTTCTCAGTAAGCAAAGCATCATTTTCCTGAACTGTCTTCTTACAAGTGCGAACAAAGTTCCTCACATCCTTCTCTATAAAAGGCAACTGCCCAGGTTGAACTCCCTTTTCTAGTTCCAAAACCTTCACTATCCGGTTCACAGGAAACCCAGCTTTTGAGAGTAAAAGAATGCGCTCTTGATCTGCCTCCTGTATCTTCCGATATGCAGGAAGCATACGTACTTGGTCATCTTCCAATAATTCATGGTTATGAACATTACTAAATTGTGAAACATACCATTGAGTGACGCCATCAACAATTTCCTTCGTCAAATAGAGTTTGGCATCACATCCACAACGTACTGATTTTCGGTCTCTGGGGTGCTCTACGTTGGCCTTTTTTCTTGGTTGGTTAAATCCAGAACGATAACAAACAAAATCTCTCCTATAAATCCCTAAATTTTGGCTTTCGGTTGAACGTGCTTTTCTAATTGAAAATCCGTTCTTCCTTGCAAAATTGCTGTAATATTCAAAAGCCTCGTCATCACTTTTAAATATTTGACCCACGTAAGGCGTGAAAACAACCTCTGATGATAACAAGGATGATGTTGTCTCAGTCTTTTCTTGCTGAGAGCTCGTTGATGCCTGATCATCTCCTTCATACTTGATGTAACACTTCCAATCTCCACATGGGCACTGCTGTCGTCGAATCCAGATGTTAGTCGGTGGCTTCATTGCCATTTCTGCCAAAAATGCAAAAAATATCCCAACTCTAAATCCTAATGCTCCACTTCATTGTTGATGGAAAGCAGGAGAATAAAAGAAGCATTGTTGAGACTCTAAGATACATCGATGGCAACAACTACTCAAATGAAAGTAATTTTACCTAATTGAGGAAATATAACACCCAACTTGGTTGCTGCAGAAATAGAAAGAAGTAATAAATATTAGGATATTCATTACCCAGAACTTGAATACCTTTCAACTGAACTAATCCCCACAATATCAAACTAGAATAAAGCTTTTTTTTATATAATTGGAAAACTGAAACAATTAATACCATACTATTGAGCTTTAAAAAAAAGTTTCTTTTATTCTTTCCCTAATCTTCTTAGCAACCAATTAAGCTTATATTAAATCTAATATCATTGGGGGTGGGGGGGAATTCCTATCAAGAATTCACTTATTCACACTTGAAATTCTATCAATTACAAGCACTTGAAAATCTCCTAGACCACGAAAGAAAGGAAACCTGTTATGCACTAGTCAATCACCAACAGAAGTTTTCAGATTTTCTCAAACAATGTGGTTCAAATCACAATAAAAGAAAGAAGCTGAAAACAAACATAATTCAAGTAAAGAATTATACAACGAAAAAACAAAGAAAAATAAGAAAAATGCTAAATTAAATTTAGCTTGAGATGAAGAAACTATATTGATATAAAGAATTCAAATTTTGGGTTATGTGCTTTCATATCACAGCATATACTACTCACTAGAATTACCCCAACCAAAAATAATAATAATAACAACAACAACAACACCAACAACAATACAGCCCAATTCATGTAAAATACTTCTATATTAGCTCACGATTGGTTGATGATCAGAATTAAAAAGCAGAGACTAACCACGAACCGTCACATAATGTAAAATTTAAGTAAAAACAAAACAGACCCAGTTCATATCAGATACTTATAATCACAAAAAAATGAATTAGAATACGAACTTGGACGAGAAATAAGTATTAGGAAAATGGCACGTACCAGTAAAAATACTGCAACAAAAATTACTTTAAAAAAGTAATTCCACTTTCACACGTGGCGTTGCTAAAGCTACCAGCAAGTGTTTCTCAATATACTTAATGTAAAGACCCAAAATACATTCTGAGAGATGAGATCATTATCACCACTGAAAATTAAGTTTATGGGTGTTTGAATTTAACTTCACATCATATTCCTCTTTTGCTTTGCTTTGGTAGTTCATCGTTTTTCATCTACGCAATTTTTTTTTTTTAAATTTAACTGGTGTGAGTCAACAAAGCCGGGTTCAGGTTACGGGTCGAGTCCGACCCAGGTCCAGAACCCGGTTCTTATATGCAATAATTGTTTAATTGTTTTAAGGCTATGAGAAAACTGCACCAAATCCTAATACATTCCTTAGTGGCCAAGCAATGATCGATACAATCATACAAATGTATCAACCTCAAGGAATTCTCTGTACAGCAAGATTCAGTTTCATCTAGTCTTGCATGAACCATCATAAGATGCAAAAGGGCAAGAAGAATCCTTCATATAGGCGGCAATCGTATTTTTATCTAAAATTTGAACCTGTCTGAAATGGTCTAAATAGACTCTATCATCATCATCTAGCTGATTAGATGTACCATCATTCTCCACATTGAAGTATCCCAAGTTAATCCTTGATACATGTTGTATCCACAGCCTCAACTAATCATCATATATCAATCACCAGTAATCTCCACATGAGCATTTACCATCATTGAAGTGATGAAATCGGTTGGAGTCTCTTAGTACTATCTCCCGACCTACAATCTTCGATATAAACTTAAAGGCTGAATGACAATCACCACAAACTCGAAGATTTTTCATTATTCTGATAGGTAGTTTTGAATTGCGAGTAAGAACAAAGGCAACGGCAATTTTCTCACTGTGATAGCTCACGAGATCTTCCTTACTCTCAGGTTCAAGATCAAAGAGCGCAAATTTTGTCTGCGGCACATATCCAGCATCCCTCATCTTTTGGTTGAGTTCCTTGAGTTTCTCGTAAATCAAGTCTTTCTCTGGGTGTGATTCGTCACCAGCTACGAATACATGGACACCATCTTTCATGGTGACCCAACTACATCCGGCTTCTTTCTTCACTTCTGCCTCCTTCATTGCCTTCCTAACCTTTGCCACATCTTCCCATTTGCCCCCAGAAGCATACATGTTAGCAAGGAGCACATAGTTCACAGCATTTTGAGGTTCCATATCAAATAACATATTAGCAGCCTTCCTTCCTAACTCTGTTTTGCGACAATTTGCTAGGCAGCAAGCCCCTAATACAGTTCTCCAAATGAGACTGTTAGGTGTGATTGGCATCTTGTTGATGAACTCTTCTATCTTATCAAGTTCACCTGCCCGACCAAGCAGATCCACCATGCATGAAAATTGCTCCAGCCGGGGAATCAATCCATAGACTTGACTCATGGATTTGAAATGTTTAAACCCTTCATCAACCAACCCTGCGTGGCTACAAGCAGATAAGACTCCTACAAAAGTAACATGATCTGGTAATGGGCCATCCAGCTTCATTTGTGAAAACAGTGTTAAAGCTTTGTCACCATGACCATGACGTGCATAGCCCGATATCATTGAATTCCAAGAATACACATTCCTTACTGGCATCAGATCAAAGAATCTTGATGCATAATCTATTCTTCCACATTTCGAGTACATGTCAACAAGTGCACTCCCAATTACAACATCAAATTCCAAACAAGCTCTTACTCCACAAGCATGGACTTCCATGCCACGCTCTAATGTAGCGACAGAGGCACAAGCACTAAGAACAGTGGCAAAGGTGAAATGATCCAATCTCTGACCCCTCCGCATCATAAACCAGACCAAATTCATGGCCTTTGGCAACAGCTCATTATGTATGTACCCAGAAATCATGGAATTCCAACTAACTTCATCCCTCCTCTCGGACATCCTAGCAAAGATTTTCTCACAGTCATCCATCTCTCCGCACTTTCCATAGCATGATAGAAGTGCATGTTCAATGGTAGTCTCATTTGCTACATTATATTTAATCACTTGAGCATGTATCTGGTGCCCAAGTTTCCCCATTGAAAAGGAAGACGCTGCTGCAAGAATATTTATGAAGGTCACTCTGTTAGGACTCCATCCAGCTCGCCTCATGTCCAAGTAATACTTTACAGCTTCAGAAACTAATGCCTCGGAATCAGCAAATGCTCCAATCACAGAATTCCATGAAACTTGATCATGCTCTGGCATCAAGAAGAAAACTTTGAGGCATCGACTGAGATATCCTGCATCTGCATACAAAGAAAGAAGAGCATTTGAAACTGAAACATCTGAGTCAAGTCCTAATTTGAGCCCTTCACCGTGTATTTGCTGTCCAAGCATGATCCAACCCAAGCTAGCACATGAACTTAAAGTACTAATCAGTGAAAAATTTGAAGACATCAATCCATCTCTTCTCATTGCACAGAAGTTCATTACTGCTTCTTCATAACACCCATTCTGGTCAAGACCAGATATCATGGTATTCCATGAGACAGAATCTTTTCCAATCATAAACCTGAATACTGATCGAGAATCATCAATAGTACCACATTTTGCATACATGTTAACAAGTCCATTACCAACAGCAACCATGTCAAATAAACCGCTTCGGATGAGATATCCATGAACCTCTTTACCCTTTCTTCTCCCTTCCTCCAACACAGCAAATTCCGCAAAAGCACTTAATAAAACCAGATATGAATCAAGATTTACATCAACCAAGTTTCTCATCTCTGTAAAAACCTCAGTTGCTTGTTCTCCATGGCTCTGCCTTACTAGCCCAACCATCAAACCATTCATGGAGACAACGTTCTTCTGAGTCATCTGCTCAAAGATCTTCCGAGCATAATAAAAATTGCCCAACCTTGCAAAACCACTTACCAAAGCACTACCTACATACAAATCCAATAAAAGTCCAGATTTCTTCACCATAGCTAGTATCTGCTGAAGCAAATATGAACCAGAAAGAACAGAGGAATAAGCAGCAGTTATTAAGCTCCCAAATGTATACTCATTAGGTTTTAAACTATACCGAAAACCTTCTCTCTGCATTCTTGAGAAAAGCTTAAAAACAGAAATTGTATCTCCTCTTTGCGAATAAACCGAAATGATAGAATTCCAAGATATCAAATCCCTAGTCTCTATTTCCTCAAAAATTCGCCGAGCACAATCAGTGGACTCTAAACAACTCCCATACATCGATATCAATACATTACTCACCAGCCCATCAAATGTCTGCTTAGATTTCAAAACCAAACAATGAACCTGCATCCCAAATTTAAACCCACTTGGTCCACACTCCTGGCAAGCTCGAAGAACACTGCCAAGGGCGTAACGATTCAGCAAGAACCCTGCACGAACCATTTCTTTAAACATCTTGCAAGCCTCATTAGACATACCTTTATGGGTATACCCAGAGACAATGCAAGCCCACGAGACAGAGTTTCTGTCAGGCATTTCATCAAACAACTTACTCGCGGACGCCAAATCACCAACTCTAACGTAAACATTAATGAGGGTATTGCATAAAAACACATCAAAAGCAAACCCATGTTTCAGAATTTGCAAATGGAACAGTTTAGCATCTTTTGAGCCGCAACAGTCGCGATATTTTCCAACTAAATGTTCATAAATATCAAGGCTAGCTGATTTGGGATGTGATTGTGATATTCTGTGCTGATGAATTAAAGTCTCTACTGGGAGTGGGGAACTTGCGACGCGTGGTTTAACATATTGGAGATAAAGGCGAAGAGTGTTGTCGCTGGCATTTTGTGTCGTTAAAGAAGAGTTGGTGAATGTCGTAAGAGTTCGCTTGTGACTGCGAAACATGCTTCGATTGAGAGTAGTGGCAGCTTTGGATCATGCGTTTGGCGCCTTCAAATGTTTCAAAGTTCGTTATTCTAGTTATGGTTCTTGCCTTCAAACGTTAACAAAAAGTCGTGATTAAGTTTTGCAACCGTTATAATTTTACTTTTATTTTAAAAGCACAATAATTAATTAAAATGTTTGATAAGTACCAACCATTAATCAGCAACTAATGATAGACTTTTTTTTCATTTTAAATATATTACTAATTCAATTATAATTAAATTATTTGTTTATTGAACAAATTGAAATTATTGGAGGGTTAAAATGTTATTACTCCTACAATTAATTTTAAAAAATGTTCTTATTGAAAAAAAAAGGTAATTCAATATATTATAGCATGTAATAAAAGTACTTCTTTTACAAATAATTTATAAAAGGGTTAATTTCGAATTATCTCTTTAGCGATTGATTATCTTCAAATCACTTTTCTTATTTTTAAAGATCTTTATTTACCTTCATTTTCGTTAAGAGACAAAAAAAAAGAATTATTAACCCTCTCAAATTTCTTTCTTTTTGAATAGAGTAATTTGAAGTTTTTAAAAATAAAAGATTAATTAGTTAACAATATTTTCCCTAGTTTATTTCCTTCAACATATTTGCTCCTTTTTTTCCACTATATCTAATTATTCAAAGATTTTACGTTCTATATCAAGAAATTCATACGCATTTCAAAGATTTTCTTTCACCGTACAATTTCAATAATTTATTATATAAGCTTACTTGTTGCATGCGTGTCAATCTTTTGGTAAATGTATGTATTTTATTAATAATTATGATGTTATATTATTTCATATAAATACTATTTTTTTAATTTTTCATACGCACCGATATTCACACAAATAAAAACAATAAATTTCTAAATTAATCCAAACTAACAAAAAATTCCGGGCCGCCGCTGTATACAACATTGGTCGTCACACTTCGTTAAATTCATATGCATAGAAGTTACAACAGGCTATCCCCAGGTCCAGAGCTGGAGAGCAATACACTTCTGGTTTGATTATCAATGAAGTCTCACTGTACAGTATGCTATGTGCTTTGTGTTGTTGAGACACTTGCTGGGAGAGTCTTACTCCAGAGTTACAAACTCTGACCAAATTAGATTTTTCTTTTTCTTTGTTCTCATTGAGAAACAATGTACGTGGAAAAATGATGTTACAAAAGACAAGATTAAGATTCTATCTGAGTTGAAGATGCAGGTTGTATAGGTCTTCACTGGAAACTCAGGTTTCTTCATTTTCAAAATCTCCGAGTACAACTCCACACTGCTGCTTCAGTGGCTTTACTGAGATAACCCACTATGCCAAGTTGAGGGGGTAAATTTCCAGCATCACCCAGCCTTGAGAAAATCCATGATTAAAACCGAACACAGAGGCATTCATTCACCAGAATGACATGCTACTTCTCAGCATCATGTTATGCGTCAGCACAACTTGTTCATTTGCTCATTAAACTGAGCTGGTTATTTGGTTTTATCACAATCTTTTTGGTGGGCCAAAGGAAATTCAATGAGGATAAGGAAGGATGATCTTTCCGCCTCTCTGATATACTGCACACTGCCATTCATAAGCTTAACAAGCTTTTGGCTGATGTATAGGCCAAGACCTTCCCTTGAGGCACCCTGGCTATGGTAAAACATATCATGAATTAACTTTTCAGGGATTCCAGGCGCTGGATGAGTGATCCTGCCATAATATCGCATAAAACAGATAGTATCTTTGCAAGTTTCCCTCAGTAAAGGTGTGCAAAAGAAAAAGAAAAATGTAATGGTCGTCTACTAGGCTGCATCTACTTCACAGGAGCAAGAATAACAAATTTGCAGGCACGAGTTTAAAAGATGATTACCAGAATTCAAGGTGAACAATGTGTATATTTTTCCCTATACGTTCCTTCTGCGGAATTACTCTGAATGCAATTGAAGATCCCTCAAATGCAGGGGTGAAGATGAGTGCATTAGTCAAAAAATCTGAAAGGACCTGCTGAAGCCTCAACTTGTCTCCATGCAAGTTCATGGTTGACACTTCAGCTGGTAAATCACGGATAATCTGCACCTGGTGTTCCCGGCTTGGTATCATAACTTGTGTCATAACTGCGTCAAGAGTTTCCCCAAGGTTGAACTCACCAGATTTCAGAACCATATAGCTGCATGTGGGTGAGAAAAGGAGAAAAACCTATTACATTTCAGCAGGGCTCAAGACATGACAAAAGTAAAGCATCAAATCAAGAAATGCCAACCAAATGCTCATATTTGACTACTCAATAAATTGCAAGATGCGTGTATAAGGAAAAGCTGAAGCCATTTGTCTGGTGTGAGCACGCATTTTAGTATCCCACCAAAGTAATCATACAATAACTTACTTTGAATAAGAAATCTTCAAATAAACACTAGTCAGTTACTTTATCGCAAACATAAAGCATGAAGACAACATAAAACTAGATCTGATGCTATAACTCTACGCTCAACAATCTAGAATCGTTCACAACCAGACATGAATGTAATCAAATTTGACAATCATACCATTCCTCAATACTTCCAATGTCAGTGTCGTCAACAATGTTGGTTGTAACCATTGAATTAAGGAATCTCCAAATAAACACTACAGTCAGTTACTTTATCCCAAACATAAAGCATGAAGACAACATAACACTAGATCTGATGCTATAACTCTACACTCGACAATCTAGAATAGTTCACAAGCAGATATGATTTGTAATCAAATTTGACAATCATACCATTCCTCAATGCTTTCAATGTCAGTGTCATCAACAATGTTGGTTAACTGTTCCTGACACAATACGCTCGTCTTCAGGAGTTGCTTCTGCTCTTCACTTAAATCAGAAGTTCCCATTAGATTCTGCATAAAAGCTATCCCATTTAGAGGCTTTCTGATTTCCCGACGGATATACTCCAACTTATTTAGGCTATTGGCTGCAGCCTGTTCTGATATCCTCTGGACCTGCAAAGCATATTGAAGTTCTGGACTAGCCACATGCAAAAAGCACAGAATCCCAGAAATCTTTCCCTCTGCATTAGTCCTTTTGTTTGCTGAAAGTAGCGCTTCAACATATTTACCCTGCTGATCAAAGAACCCAAATAGTATTTTATCTGCATCCTGTCCAGAAATAACCTTGTTCATTACTATAGTTAGTTTGGTCAATGTGTCATGATTTTTGACCCGACAACCAAAATTCTTAACCGTAAAAACTTCCCCAATAAGCATCCGTTCAATGGCTTCTTCCCTCTTCAAACCAGATAATTTTTCCATTCCGTCATTCCACTCCAAGCACCGACCATCCTCATCAGTCATAAAGATTGGAGGAATAAGTGCAGACGGACTACTCACAATTCCTACATAATCACCTTGGATGCGGGTATATTTATCCATAACCAACTTCTGCCCTGTAATATCTTGCCCAACAAAGCAAACACCAATTACATTTTCCTTTGTATCTTGAGTACAACAAGCATTAACTACCAGAATAACTGGACCACTGGTTTCTCGAGGACCAAATGCCCTAAGCTTGATTTCAACATTTCTTTCTTCTATGCCTGTCAGTTGTACATCAATATAAAGATTCAACGGTGATCCATCACAAAAGTACTAGAAGACTGAAAACAGACGCCAACATGAAACATGGAATAAAACGTGAACATTATCTGGAAATAATGAAAAATGTGGAACGGTGGACAGTTTTAATTAAATTTATAATGCATCAGCCTTGACTCAGTTTAGTGGGTTTCACAGATAATAAGAACATAGTGCCAAAGAGACTGGGAGTTATACATGCAGAGGATTTTCATATGTAGGACTCCATTTCCTCAACTATTTTTCCTTCACCTAATGATTGAATAATGAAGTAAAAGATAGCAAATATGACGTAACGCAAGTGGTAGGCTAAATTAGAAGCAGCAACTGACCAAATACAAGCATGAGCAATCAGCTTCCTTATGACTTTAGCAGATATATTGTTGAAATGCACAAAAATGAAAATCATTCAGCATATCTATCATTTGTTTATAAAGACATATACATAACTAAAAAGCATTTTGAAATATAAATCAAAGTCTCACCCAGAAATGCTGATGATAACATGTTCTTGACCACATCAACTGAATCACCAGCAACAAGATCGACTAATGCTGTGCCAATGGCCTGGTCAACTGTCAGACCTGTGAGTTCAGCTGCTTTGGAATTCCACCCATTGACATTACCAGATGCATCAACAGCCAAAATGGGGACAGCTGCAGTTTCAATCAGGCGAACCATTTCATTTGTGATAATGCGCAGTGCATCGATCTTCTCAATCCTGTCATCAACTGAAGGAACATTCACAATCATTTTGGAATCCTCTGCAACCTCATCTTGCAAAGATCCTCTTAATATCAGCTGTAAGGAATGTATGGCATCCATTTCTACATCCTCCCAAGGTAAACTCCGTTGCTTAACTACCTCCAGGAAAGCCTTGAACGATGATCTGGGATGCATTTTTCTTCCGCCATCCTTACCACCCGAATCGTGTTTTGCGCCACCCCACTTGATCTCTTTTGCTGTATGAGACCGAAACCAAAAGAGGAAATCTTTGGAAGTAATCTTGACAGCAGCAATACCACAGACTGCATCACCAAGAGCTAAAGCACCTGGATAGCCAGCTTCCACAAGACTATCAGTACTTAAGCCCGTACTTCCTCTGTGGTACTCAAGAAGCCATTCGGCAATATCTTTGATTTGCTCTTCTGTAGGGGTAACCCCAAGCAACCAAAGTTTCCCCCTGTAATAAAGTGCAGCTCCGTCGCACTTAACAAGATCCATCACATTAGGTGTTTGGGTAACAATTCCCACAGGAGAATCTCTAAGAAGCATGTCACAAAGAACAGTTTGAGTTCGCAGAATATGCTTCTCCCTGAGTTGGGCAGACAATTCAACTTCCTTATTAACCTGAACACCAAAGACTTGAATCAGGAACTCACAAGCATAGCGCAAAGGGAATGGAACAAACCTAGGGCTAGTGTGATGGCAAACCACTAAGCCCCACAATTTTCTTCGTTGCTCCTGGTCATTATCCAGCTCATCCTCTGCCTCGTTGATTGTCACAGACATCACAAGAGATGCAATTGAACCCATATTTTCCATATACCGTGCGTGACACCCGTGAGGAGCTCTCAGTGTGGAACCACAAAGACTTAGTGGCTGATCCAACTTCTTGTCTTGAATCACCTTAACCGGTGGGGCTAAACAATCACATATCATTCTAACCTTGTTTTTCATGATAAGAAATCTGGAGGCCTGTGGTATATCAGTAGCAGGATAATGAAAGCCAAGATAAGGTTCCAAGTCAGGTCTGCGGCACTCAGCAACAACTTCCCCATGCTCATCTTCATGAAATTTATACACCATCACCCGATCATAACCTGTCAAATCACTAACTTCATTGACTAAAACATCACATAATAATGATATATTCCCACTAGGCAAGGACTGCAATCTTGATATAGCTTTAGCAGCAAGCTTATACGACTTTAATGCCCCAGCAGCCGTCACGGGCACATCATCTGGATTCACTGGCTCTAAATCTATAACTAACCCCACATCAATTCTATGCAAAATTGCATAAAAAGGTTTACCCGAAGTCTTACAGTGAATCAATATTGGATTAAGAAGATTTACTTCTCCAAAGTTGGCTGCTTTTTGCAAGGCAGCAGCACCTGAGGACGTAAAGAGTGTTCTCACATCAATTCCAAGAGTCAGAGCATCTTGCTGCTCAATGTTTGGAACGGCATGTGGAGCCAAGTCCAACATTTCGGGGGCGTTTTCACTGTAGCCAAGAACTGTGAAATTCTGCTCATCAACTGCAATCATACAACCAAAGGGTTGAATTAACCTACCTCTTTGCACCCTTTGGAGGTAAGCTGATACAGTTGAAGAAGGAACATTGCTTGTTGAACTTGATATGTTGACTGAAGTAGAGTAATCAAAATCAGATTCGTCAAAGTCTTCAGCCAACTTTGCATCAATGGAGGTCTGGGCAGCCACTCGAGCATTTTGTTTCGATCTAGCAGAACTACTCCTAGAATAATTAGTCTTGTTTGTTGACTTTGAAGACATCCCTTCCTCTTCAACTTCAACCAATCAATCTAAAACAACCCAACTAAACCAGAGGAGCAATACCAGTGTCCTAGAATTTAAAACTCGCAATATGGAATCCAAAGTTTGTTCTTTTAACACAAAAAACAAAACTTTCTCACAATAGACCATACTGAGATCAGAAAAGCTAAGAAAACCCGTATCAAATTATCCAATTATTGCCACCGAGATTCTTCTGGACCAGGAATCGCCATGAAAGTTGAAAAAAGAGTTGAAACCCATCTGCAAATCACTACCGGTAAAGAAATCTCTTTTTTTCTTTTTCATATTGAATTATCCCATGAATCCATAGAAATGCTTGCCAAAAAGTCACGCAGCTGATAATCCGCCGGGAGATTCTATTCTCCAATCAATAAAGCCAACAAAAGGGGACACCAGAAATTTGATACTCCTCTTAACTTTTCTATAAGGGTTTACCCTCAATTGCTGTCACAGACCACGAGCCCTAATAAAATTTTCACTAACCATATGAACAAATCCCACAAACTCAACCCAGATATTGGATAAATACAAAGTCTACAAATACCCGCTTCACATACGTCCAAACTAATTGTATGTTGTAGTTAAAAACTTGTCATTTATATATCCCTGTGTCGTGTGTGCGAGAACCAAGTCCCAAAATGGTAACAATCACCGCACAAAATTCCACCGATCCAAGAGATATTATTAATATATCATTATATCATGTAATTGTTAAGAGAAAATTTTGTGTGTGAGTGAAAGATTAAGCGGGTGACTGACCATCAAGTTGCAGGAGGGTATGGATTAACAACATGTGATAACAACAGACCCAGTTGCTGTGGCCTACGTGGGAAATACCTTTATTCCCGCCAAAATTTTATTGGTGCCATGCGTGGGAGTGAAAGTGAATGTGCCCCTAAAAGATTTTTTTTCATCTTTCTAACCCAAACTCAATCATACCAAACCAAATCACTGCTTAAGCAGCTTGGCTAAGATAATTTTTAAGGAAAGTATATCCAATAACTAAATGGGGGATGACAGATGATACTTACATTTTCACAATGCCTATACCTATTATTATCATATTCTTGTTTAACGGTTAATTTCTCACGTGTTGCATAAAACTTTTGACATGGATGGGGCTCCATTCTGATTCTTGTGTAAGCAGTAAGAGTAAATTTACAAATAATTTCTTGGGGAATATTTGAGTTTAATTTACTAGTCCCTAGCATTAACCAAAATGCTCCGCCAAAAGAAAAAAAAAATATTTATGCGTGAGTATTTGTGTTTTGGTAATATTTTATTTTTTGATTTTTATTTTGGAGAAGGCTTGTTTGGTATTTTTCTTTTTTTCTTCTTGTTTGTCGGCACCTTTGTATTTGATATCAAATTACGGATTGGGAAATAATTTATTAAGGTTATTTAGAGGCCGATCTATTGAAAATTTGAAATGTCAAGTTTCAACTTAAAAAGTTTCTAGAGACAGAGAAACGTTTTCAATACGTAAGTAACAACAGCAACGCGGTTCCCGAATCTTTACATTAGTACGTGGAGCTAGTTAGGTGGGGCACAATCACGGCGAAGACGGACACGTGTCACCATCACAACAAAACTTCATCACACGTGTATATGAGACAGTTCGTAAGCACGCATATACTGAGACGTTATTGCGGTGGAGCGATCGGGAAGGGTTGGCGGCGGGTGTCTTGACACCAATGCGGGAAAAGTTAAAGAAGGGACTATCTTGACTTTTCCATTAATTTTTTGGAAATATTATTTTACTATCAAAATTTTATAAGAATTTTTTTTTACTCAATATTTTATAAATTTAATGATAGAACAATAGTAATTAAAATATTAAATGAGAAAATATAATTCCTAGAGAAATTTAGTGATAAAGTGACATAAAAAAAAAGTAAAATAATAATATCTATTTTTTTTCAACCAAAACAAAATCAAGACTTTAGTAAAAATCATAAGATGGAAGGGAGAACACAGGTGCAACAGATTTAGATGCTTCATTCGTTTGCTCGCCCACAAATAAATTTGGATAGGCGGATGCAACACTTTTCTGTGACAATGTGGCCTTTTCCTGCCCTGCCAATCTGCTTGAGCACTAAGGCTTGAAAGCAGGTACGAGCTGGCTGCCAATCTAGTCGAACACTTCATTAGAAAGACTGGAGGAATTCATCTATGGATCGGGCTTTCCTTAAAACACTTATTTGAATGAGAGCGAACCGTTCGAGTAGGTGTTAATTCGCTTCTCCTTGAGAGAGGAGTTGAATCCTCATTAAACTATTAATATATAGATCCTTCCCTTGAGCAACAAGCTAATTCTGTGACTAAAGAAAGAACTCATACTGAAAAATATTATACCAACGTTTCTCTAAGAGTACACGTGAGTTGAATTGAATCTAGTTTGTGAAAATCTAACCTTAAATTGAATAGGATTTGTGAAAATGTAACCCAACTCTTTATTAACTGGGTTGAGATAAAATCAACTCAATCTAATTAAATAAACACGTTACTCAATTCAACTCACCCTTAAATTATCGGGTCGGGTTGGGTTGATTAGATTGAATGTTAAATCAAAATTAAAAATTAAATAAAAAATATATATATGAAATTTGAGATGGAACTTATTAAAATCAAATATTAATCTATTATACATAAAAATGCTATTCACTTTCTAATGTTCAATAAAAAAAATCTATGATACCAACTATCTTAAAATTAAGAAAGTTTCGATGATGAGCTTCTAGACTTTATTCCCTGCTTCCTGTATATCTCATTCGAATTCCAAATTCAGATCTTTTAGATAATCATCTAGCATAGTGTCGAGTAACAAAATGAAAATGATACATAATTACGTACTATTAAGTGTTTACCAAAAAATCAAGATAAACTGAAAATTTGAAACCTACCTACTTTCAAAATTAAATGTGCAAGCTAATAAATTTACTTATATGCGAAAATGATTTTAATCTTGGGATGTGAGTGTGAAACAATAGATATGAGAATGAAATTGTCTCTTTTGAAAGAAAGAATTAAAAATTAGGTTAGTTGTTTAGTTCTTTGGGATTTTACAATAATAATAATAATAATAATAATAATAATATTATTATTATTATTATTATTATTATTATTATTATTATTGTTGTTGTTGTTGTTGTTGTTGTTGTTGTTGTTGTTGTTGTTGTTGTTTTCATGGGTTGGGTTAGATTAGACGGGTTCATAAAAATTAACCTAACCTATCCCAATTATTAATTGGGTTCAAAATAACTGACCTAATTAATTTACAATAATCCACTCAACCAATTAAATTTAGCTTGGGTTGGATTGGATCCATTAGGATAGATTGGGTATGCCCTTCCCAAAGTAACAAGAATAAATTACAGCATCAAACTATTTATTTATTTTTTTTGAAATAGAAAGTAATTCTTTCATTGCTCAACAATTAACAAGGTATAAATTTTATGGAGGAATGTGATCCAACCAGACCTCATCATTTCTCTCCAATGCCATTTTGGCCAAGGAGTGTGCTAATGTATTACAAAATCTATTAACATGTTGGATTTTGAAATCTTAAAAATCATGTTTCCTTGCTTAAACTTCAACTATTATCGAAAATTTTTCAGATTTGCTACCTACCTTGTTGTTTATCAAGTCTACAACCTCTTGTGAATCAGATTCAATAATCAAGTGAGTCTCGCCTGTTTTTTTTTTTTTTTTTGGCACTTGTACTCCCCATTCTACTATTGTAGCTTCAGCTAAAGCCACATTACCATGGTATCTAGAGGTTCTAGTTGCAGTTGTAATTAGATTACCAGTAGAGTTTCTAATAGCAACTCCTAAGCTCATTAATTGCTCATCTTCAAACACAACAGCATCTACATTTACTGTTAACCAGCCTTTAGGAGGAGATACCATTGCTACTGTTTGAATTCTTCCTTTTTTGCAGCATACTCAATTTCAGGTTGTTTTATTCTCTTGAAAGATTAAACAATAGACTCAGCTCTAACCACCAAATTGATTAGATCTTCTTTTTTTCCTTTGAACAGAAGCTTATTCCTTACTATCTAGATTACCTAACACAGGGCTACCATTACTTCCCTATTTGTTTTGTATTGTTGAAGAGAGAAAAGGTGAAGCATACCAGTAAGGTCTCTTGCAAAATCTGAATCCACATAGCTTTTGACAGTAAATTTTGATTCTCCATACCACAATGTAACATCTGATGTTCCTCTGGTATACCTCAGAATCCTCTATACAGTTTTCCCATGTTCTCCACTAAGATTTGCCATGTATCACAAAGATTCGCCATGTATCAACTAATTGCTCTCACTGCTTGTGCAATGTCTGGTATTTTACAAATCATAAAAAATATCAAACTTTCCACTACTGATGCATACGGTACTCGAGACATCTCCTTCCTCTCTACTTCATTATTAGGACACATACTGGAGGATAACTTAAAATTAACAAGAAGTGAGACAAAAGTTGGCTTGCAATTTTGCATATTGAAACACAAGATTTTCTTCAAGTAATTCTTCTAAGAAAGCCAAATCTTCATATTATTTATGTCTCAGTAAATTTGCATCCTTAGAATCTTATTTACTGATCCCAAGTCCTTCATTTCAAACTCTCTAGCAAATTGTGCCTTCAATTCTTGGACTCGATCTTTGATGGGGCGTGTTACCAACATGTCATTCACATACAACAACAAATAATGAAATCATTATCTTTAAACCTCATGTAATATACACAATGGTTTGAATTGTGTATGTTGTATCCAAGGCTCATAATGAAGAAATCAAATCTCTTATACCAACACTTTGGCACCTGTTTGAGACTATATAGAGATTTGTTCAACCTGCAAACTAAATTCTCTTTTCTTACTTTAGCAAAACCTTCTGGTTAGATGATATAAATTTTTTCTTCAAGTTTTGTACGAAGAAATGCAGTTTTCATATGGTGCTCTCTTATTTGTGTGTTGACTGTCCCTAGTTGATCATGTATTGACCTTTGTTTGGTTTTTGCAACCGGGTTTGGGTGAGAAACTTGCAGTTTCTGGGTTTTTGCATTTTCTCAACTTTTATCTCCTCAATTATCCTCTTACTCCTTCTGTTATCTCTCCTTATTTTTTATTTTCTTGTTTTGATCTATTTATGAAGTTGCTTTTAACCATTCCTTAAAAGCCAAGACCTTTATATACAGCACATTCTTTATATTGATATCCAATGTAACTGCAACAAAAACAAAAGTATGGTAACCGTTCGTATTTCACTAATATCGGGATTTTTTTCTCCATTTTCTTCAAAGAACAAGATCTTCTTCAATTGCTTAGTAACGTCTACTGAAATTCTAATTCTTACAAGTTCCCAAAGGCATTCACCATTTGCATCAATGGCTACCTCCCTCTCGTTCGCAATCTTTTCCACTATTTTTTATATGGTGCTTATGGCTTTACATATCAGGGGCACGTTGAGAATTTGTACCCATAATGAAACTTGTGAGAAGATTTTCTTGGTAGTGTCTCCAATTCCACTAGGTTCTTTTAAAACAATGAGGACTCTGTCAAAATGCCAAAGTCCTCCAGCCATGACCCTTTGTTTTTCATCTACTGAGGCAAACTTGAACATGAAAATATTGCAACCCAAACTCTCAATCTTCACTTCCTTTATAGTACTCCATGCTTGTTGGAGAGCAATTCTAAGTCCTTCTCTATTAACCCCTTTGTTGCGTAATATTTTTCCCACCAAACATCTCACAACCACCTTTTCCATGTTCTTCCTCATGCTGCTCACGAAAGTTATTTTATTTGCTTCCTCTGATTTTGATGTTATGTCTTGGCATTGTTTAATTAACTCCCTTATTTGCACTGATTAATGGACCCAAAGTAAGACAGTCAATGCCGAGCAATAGAATTCCAATCTACCTCATAAAATCCCACCAACCCCACACTAACTACAATGTTTAATAATGGATCTACCCTTGAATTTTAGAGTCTCACAATTACTAATCTTCACTTTAACCTATTGAAAACCTAAGGTCAAAAGAGAAAGAAAACTAATACTCAACTAGATGAGTGAGGAAACTGAGTCATAACAACTCAAAGCAAACTGGGTCATGACAACCTAAAAAAATTTATTTACTATTTTGTTTTATGTTTCGAGAAGGGGTTTGGGTTTAAGTGTGAAAAATGGAACACTTTCATTTGTTTTGTTTCCCAAAAGAAACTTCCCTTAAATCTCTATAATGGGTGTTAAATGTTTAATCACATCAAAGTTTCGAAGTGTTTTTATTAAGAAGTGTTATAGACTTTGTCTTAAATAAAATAATACTAAAAAGGATTACTTTGCCTTTGTCTTGCATTTTCACCAACTAAACTTCTTTTTTCATTTAATTAACTTCACTCATATGATGTGAACGGGACTTGATCCCACTTGAATTGAAACAGCGAATAGCCATACATCAAAAGGAAATAAAAACTTGGAGCATCTCCAAAAAATTCTTCAAATAAAATTTTATTGCTTATTGAAGAGTCACATTAATATTTACGACTCTAAAAAATACTCTATTTAAGATTTTTCAAATAAGAAATAATTATCTCCCTTTAATTTGGTAGAGTTACTTTCTCCTTCTTTAATTTTATTTTATTACTTTTTATTGGAAAGAGAGAAGTGTTTTAATTATCGTTTATTTTTCTTTGAAAAAATATTTATTTGATTAAAATAATAAAAGTGCTTTAATTACCATTTATTTTTCCTTCAAAAAATATTTATTTGATTAAAATAATATTAATTTATTTTTATTTAAAAATTTTATAAAGAATAACATATTTTTTCACTTTATTTTTTATCATATTAGTAAGCAAATAGATATTTAAAAAATAAAATTAATAATCTTTTGAATATACTTTTTTAAGTTGTCGCTGGTTCCGAAGGTCAATAATAAAAGCCTTTGACAACACACCACTGTCAAAAACACTTACCATCATAGTAAGTAGTAAAGGCAGCTGCTTGCACAAGCTGAGAGTCACATTAAACCATGCTGCTAAAAGCTTGTACAGTTCTTTCCATCGAAGGGACAAGCAGAAAGAATGTGTCATAGCTAGCTATGAAAAGAATACAGTTACTCCTATCTAAAGCTGATGGAATCAAAACTCAAGGCCCAAAATGCCAGCAACAGCAGTACCAGTGACCCGTACAAAAGAATGGAAAAAGGATAATGCATAGACTTGCTTCAAAACCACTGAATTTAACATAAATGCACCCGATTTTACAAAGTTATTCTTCGTAATTAATTAACCAAGTATCTGGTTACAGCAAGAATGAAAAAAATCTGCCCTCAAGATGATAGAATCACAACAGCTTCAAATGCTGTGAAACAAGTACATTAAGCACTTTGATTTTGATTATGTGCCCTATCATCATCATGGCCATCAGAGAAGTCGGTGGATAATAACTTCTATGGTCATCACTATTTGCCTGAAACAATCCACTTCCGTGTGCACATTGCATCTCACATAACCGATGCCCATAACTAGCTTTGCTCAGTCTGCTCCTTGTGTTTGTGCGCATAAATCCTATTTTTGTTGCTGACATAACAATTTCCAAATCTTTACCGTCTTACATGGCATCTTTGAGAAGCAAATCATAAATCAAAATTCATAAGAATGTAGGTTTAACAAGTTATATCTTACAACCAAGCAAGCATAGATATTCCCAGAAACAGAAATAAATAAATATGAAAATAAAGTAATTTCTGCCTTCATAAATTAAAAACAGGCAGATACAAATGAACATAACATAAAAGTGCAAAAAACCCTAGCAAGAGGTTCTACATGCATCAATTTTCAAGAAAGAAAGATTATATAGGCAATTTTACATTTTGGAATAGATGAAACTATTTTGTCCATTAAAATATGTGGATAAACTGACAAGAAATCCATATCAAACATGAATTTTTTGTACTTGCTCTTCAAGGAGTTTAGATCTTAAAAACACCTTGTATGAGCAAAACCAAAATGAATTTGCCAAACTATTAAGGAAATCTGATCTGAATTACGCAAAAGTGGGAAGAAAAAAATATAAAGTCAGTAATATAATACAAATGCAAAATTGACTACTGCTTTCTTCTATACTCGGACAAGAATAGCATACACCACATCAGTTACAACTGTTGTAAAAATCAAGATGTCTCAACTTTACCAGAAGAAGCAGTATTTGTCAAGTGATACATTCGAGCAAAAGCAAGGCACAACCGGCAATCTCTATCATCCCCCCAGCCTCCCCAACCCCTGAACCCAGCTTTATAACCTTGCTGATGCTTAAAGACACGGACATTCCATTCTGATTTGATGTTGGCAACCTTATCACTATCTTCTACTCTGATGCCTACTACGCCATTATCAATGCAAGCACCACTGTCCCCCTGGCCCTGATGCAAACCACACTTCCCAAAATGAATTGCGCTAGTCCTTGGCCCTCTTACTGTGTAAACAGGGGCACCAAATGAGGGATAAACTGTTGCCCACATTGTTATATCCCAATTGTAATCATCAAAGAAACAGAATTTTCTTGCCTTCCTGTGGATCTTTCTCCAAACAGTCCGGTTAAAGGTGTAACCCACATTTCCCATTCTCTCTGCAATCAAAATACTCCCTCCTTCTCCCCTTGAATTGACATCACTAGGTGCTAAATTTGCAGCGTAGCAATCAGGGCATTTCTTAGGCTTGAGTTCTGTGAGTATCTGTAAGTTGCGATACGCATTAGGTAAAATGAAGTGGTCTTCCTCTATGAAAAGAATATGTCCCGTGTGCCCCCTTGTCTCCTCTAATCCATCCCACACTGTGTTCATCATCCACCACCAATGATGCTTCAAGGACACTATTTTCGATGATCGGTGGTTCCCATACTGATCCGGAGTCCCTGTACAGTGTTTCTCCGTTGCATTATCCTTATCCTTGCAGTCATTGGACGATACACCAGGGAATCCGTCAGAGAACAAATGGGGTGAGTAAGGGGCATATATCTGTTTCACTTGGCAAAATTTGATACCATCCACAATCTTGTTCATTTCTTCAAAGTACCCATCATGGCTAACTATCAACAAAGTTTCTTTTATACCCACGACACTGGACAAGCTCTCCACAACCACTTTGAGATACTGAGGCCGGTTATGAACATACAAAACAATAACTATATGATCCTTGGCTAAATTTGGAAAGAGATCTACATTTCTCGGGGGCAACTGGTTTCTTTCTTCCAACTTAATAGATAATTCATTCTGTTTAGGGAGGTTTGACTTGGCTGTAAAATGAGGAACATCAGAAATTGGATTGAAAGTATTGTCAACTTTATTGGAAGGTCGTTCTACAAAATCTGAATTGGTTCGAAGGAGAAAGATCAATAGCAAAACCCCTAACACCGTCACTGAAACTATAGACAACAAACGGCGTGAAGCCGCAGCTCTCAACTGGGGTTTCTTGCAATTAGCAGCCATGAACACAAACACAAAACACCACAAATCACCAAACACCTCTTTAAACAATTATCACTAAAGCATCATCCACAGATTACTCCATATAAATATTAAAACCATAAGCTTGAAACTCAAATACACTAAAGCAACACAAATCTGCAACTACCCGTTTGAGAACAGATAAAAAAAGTAAAAGGGTCAGACTCAAAAACCTCAAAACACGTTTCCACCACAGTGAGATTGGAGCATCCAAAGTTGCTCACTGAAACTCGACGTCTCTCTGTCACTGCAACTGAAATCAATCACAGAAGATCAACCTTGCACCATCCAAATATCATTAAACCACTTACCAAAACACAGGGGTTTCAGGTTTTGTGGTGGAGCTGAAGATCAAAGATTGAGGATCAGAAAATGAGTCACCAAAGCTTCTAAGGAAAGCTCAGATCTTTGGAAACACCCATCTGTTTCCTTCATTTTGAGAGACGAAAAACGGCAATATTTGACTGAAATGTGGTCATTTTTGGAGTGCAAGTTACGTTGTTATCTCCCTGGAGGCGGAAAGTTCAAGACTTTTGTTTTGAGTGATGTTAATAAGAAAATAATAATTGCAACAGTGGAGCCCGAGTTCTAATTGGGAGTTTTTAACAGTTGAGTCAATTACATACTTAAATTTGTAGGAGAATTTAGTAAGTAATTAGAAATTAATAAACGTTAGTTTGTTTATGTAACGCTTTACTTGATTCCCAAATATACGAGCTTGAAATTTAAAATCTTTTGATAATTTATTTAAGATTTATATTTGTATAATTAGGAGGGGAAAAAAACAGAGAGAGAGAGATGTCTGAGCCTGCATAGCTTATTGACTGGGGTATTGGACTATTTGGTTCATAATAAACTTGAGCTAGCTTTAACTTCGATCAATTAGGCCATCTTGGTCAACTTCCTGTTCTTTTTCTTGGTATGTCCAGCTGTGAGTTAGGAGTTTTAAAAGCGCGTTTTCATAGACATGTTTTCAAAAATCAATTTTAATAAATTTTGAAAAGTCAGCCAGGTTTAGCCTTTACAAATTACAACTCCCTCCGTAGATTACGAGCAAAGCGATATTATGTCACATAACCTCATGTCTGTTGATTGTTCAACCAATGACAGACAGCCACGTGTTGTATAGGTACGTCAGTACCCTCTCAGGTGCATTTGAGATGTGATGCACCCTCAAATTAAATAACAGGCAAATGCCACCCAAAAGACGGGGTGGGGCAATCATAGAGTGAGAGGCAAAAACGGCCACTTGGCATATAAGTCAGTTGCCGTCTGGATAAGGTTACAGTCCAGAAATGCAAATATCTGAGTGCCACCCATATACATATCCAAAACTACTAACATAATCTATGTGAGTGTCAAGAGATGGGCAGAGAGAGCTACCACACATAGAAATTCTGCAAAAATGGCAGCCAGAGTGGCCCTGTATTCTTCTCTTAGTGGCAAAGCATCAACCTGGCCAAGCTCGCGGTCTCATAATCCTTTTACTCAGCAATACTCCCTTAGTTCTCCACCCAATCCAAGAGCACATGGCCAGTTCAAAGTCTATGCGAACTTAGGTAAGTGATAGCTAGCATCTTATATTTGCATTAATATTTCAATGTACTTTGATTCTTGTTGAGATTGCTTGGGGGTTTTGGTGCTACTAGGGGGAAGAGATGGAGAAGTCAAGCCTAAAGGAAAAAGGAAGTTTGTTACGAGGGAGCAAGAACCAGACGAGTAAGCATTTTGCATTATTTGCTGGTGTAACTTAAGCATTGTGATTAACCCACTAAACATATGTATTCAGAGATTGATTTGAAGGGCTTCCTGACGGTTGCAGGTTTTGGCAAACAGCAGGAGAAAGGGAAGGGGAGAATCCCATGAAGACACCTATCCCTTACATAATCATATTTGGTATGTCAACTCCTTTTGTAATCTTGGCCATTGCTTTTGCCAACGGCTGGATTAAGATGCCTGTTCGATGAATAAGTAGTACAGCAAACTCAGAGAGATGATGTAACTTTTATCTTTTGATTTTAGTTATGTGAAAGTATCATCTTTTATTCAATCATTTGGGTTTTAAGCATATGTTTGTAGTCTGCAACACTTGTTTTCTTGAGTATAAACCATATGTTCAAATACCAACAAATGGATCAAGGTGCCCAATCAATGAGCACATATTAAACTAGTTAAATTCCTTTAATGCAATGGAAGCAGTTTACACGTGAAACAAAAAGTAAATACATATTCTTAAATATGGCAACTCCATCAGTAAGTTTCTACAGCAAATAGTACTACTTTTGCTTCAACTGCCTGTTTTCTTAATCTCCCATTTGAAACGGCAGTAAAATTTTCTTGACAATGCCACTATCATCAACTAAACCCACATCTAGATATTCTATAAACAATTGATTCACCTCCCTGAAGGCTTGTATAATACCACGGTCACATACTTTTGGCGAAAGCGATGAGTTGAGCCAATCGCCATAGGCTGCCTGCCATCGGTGTTTTGGATGAAAAGGTGGTTCAACACCGTGTGTTGGGGCCTTAGCAGAAATTGGTCACTAGAAGAAGATGATGGCCTACTTAATGATGTGATTTGAAGTTGTGGAGGTAGTTCAGGTGGTTGTTTCGCAAAATCACTATCACTTAATGGCTGATTGTCATAACTTGAGGGTGGGGAAGGAGGCTGCTCAAACTCAGACAAGCTTGGAGGAACTTCTGGAATATACTCCTGTACAACACATTTATGGATGAAGCTGAGTGAAACCATGCCAGATGAAGAAGAATATTTAAATGCAGACGCTATAATCTATTCAGCAAGGATGTTGAGAACTGACAATAACACTTTTTACTGATATTGGGAAGAGCAAGTTGAATTAAAATTGACTATAATAAATAGATACAACTATAACCAGAACATGGATTATGAAAGAAACCAGTATCAGCAAACTAGCATCACAATAGAGTGGGAAAGTATCAAGAAAAAGGGTCTTATGCTATATTTATTTATCCATAGGTTCCAGAATTTCCTCTCTCTGCCTAGCTAGACATAGATTGTCTATGAAAGAATTTTGTACCACACTGCCAAGAGAACAAAGTATTCAAGGATTCCAAAGATCTAAATCCAGAGTCCATCCTTATTTCTAGGCAATGTAATTTACAAACTATTTGCAGATTCAGTTTAAACTTAGTCTTTTAAAGAAATTAAAGATTTTTATGATGCAAAAATGAAAAAAGAGAAGTGCACACAAAAGCTTGAGAAATAAACCCAAAAAACTAAAACATGTGGTATGCTTAGGTGTGTATTCAGGACCTATTGCAATGGAATTAAAACAAGATAACAGTGTGAGAATTTTGGCAACTACACATGGCACAGATAAATAACATACCAATGACTAAATTGCTAGCTAAAATATGAGCCTGAAAATAAAAGGCTATTGGATTTAATTCAATTGTTCCACTATTGAATAGCAGTCATTTGTAACTTGGCCACTAGGTTTCTGTCTAATGGCAAGAGCAAAATTTTTTGCAAAATTACCCAGCACAGTGCAACAGAGAGTGAAATATTGAACTTTTCGGGTGAAGCAAGATCTAATTCCACCATAAAAGGTTCCAACTTCATGAGGTCAGAGCTTATAATCACGAGGAATGACTCTCATATTCTAAATTCACCTTGAAGAGCCAACCAATACAAGGGTTATACTTCACGAAATGATTTTATTAAGAGATCGAATAAAAGTTACAAAACAAATGCAGCAGTAGTTGACAAGTTACATTCCATGAGATTTAAGTGATAAAGATGCTGCAAATATTTGAGTACGCGGATCCTGCATGCTTTGCTCTCCACGTATGTCTAGGTAAACAGAGTTTCTAGGAGATTTATATTTCAGATTCCTCTAATCTCCACTATTTTGGACAGTCAATTGTTTATTAGAATCAGGCAATTGCTTCAAATGAAAGTCAAATACATTTCGAGAAAAACATGTTTTATAAGCATGATGCCACATTAGTCATAATCTAATTACTAATGGTTGCATGATGGTTAAACCACCATCGAAGCATCTTGAAGCCTTCAGGAAACCAATTGAGAGATATGGAGTGGCCCTGTCTGCCCCATTCATTTCCTCTCTCTCTCTCTTTCTCTCTCTCTCTTTTCTCCAGGGAATCCAGCTGGCTATGAAGTAACCCCCATTCCAAAGGAATAAGCATTAAGGCAAGCATTAATCCATGCAGTCTAGAATAGCCGTCAGTATAAAAGGGAAGTATATGTTAACGATTTCCCTCTCCCCCCAGCCCCCTCACCCACTTTCCTTTGTATTCGGGAGAAAAAAATCCTAACTGATAGGCTAAACGATATTTACGAATGACGAATTTTCTGGGTTTATGTGATGTAAGATATTCTGTCTAAACCAAGATGTTCCAGTATGCCACTTGATTTAGGCAAATTAATAACAAAGAGGGAGATCAGAACTATGCTAATGCTCCTAATATTTCTCTTCTGATACTGCTTCAATGTGTTTGGCTCAGCTGAAGTAGGAGGTTTATCATAAGCAAAAACAGGAGATCCTTCCAACCAGAAAAGTTCTAATAATGAAAGTGGATTCTTTAAAATTACCTGCAAATCCAAAACATTGTAAGCATTCCCTGAGTCATCACATTCCCAAGGAACGTCGGGAGCATATCTCAAGCATTCATCAACAATAAATCGGTAGTGGTAAACACCTGATGGGAGCATCTTCATAATAACAAAATCTTTGCCCAGACGCCACAAGGGATCACTGTTGGAAAGAATTAAAAAAGATTTCTACATCAAGAGAATGGCAGCGAAATTACAAAATCAAGTCAAGACTAAAAGAGAAGTCGCAACAAATGCCATACACATTCTCCCAATTGTCCCAGGATCCAGTAACAGCCACTTGCTTGCCACCAAGACTCCATGTTATTGTTGCAGCTATCTGTTTCTCATAACTTAATTCCTCATAATATGCCATACTACGCTCAGCTGCATGATTTCGAACTTGCATTAGGTCACCCGATCTTGGCAAGGGATCCATGGGAACCTGCAATTATATAAAATTCAGAGTTCCAAACCAATGTGTGTCTGTTACTACTACAATCCAGAATCTTGCAAAAATGGACTTGCTTTTTGAGGAAGCAGTTTCACATTTCCAAAAGTACTAAAATTATGTCCTTTTTGATTAAATTATGCAGTAGCATTAACACCCAGTGGAAATACCTTACTTCTATAGTCATCACATGACCTGAGCAAGTAAATATTTTTCCCCAAAATTAATCAAAATTTCTTATTTATTACACAGAGAACTTCCCATATCATATTGTTTATATCTCTTAAGCCTAAGAACTCACCCTGCATTAATCTACATTCAGAACTTAAATTTCAAAGATGAATCGCATTAATATACACAACTTACCACATTATTCATTAGTACTCTATGTATGTTATTTAATAAATAAAAATAACTACCATAAAAAGGAAATTCCCCTTAAAAAGAAAGCATCAATAAGTTTAGCCCCAGTTGAAAGTTTAAAACATGTACTGTACATTCATTGTACTTTTATCATCGTTCCTTGATGAGTTAATTTCCCTAATCTTTCACAGAAGAGGAAATTTTCCAGTTTATAATCACTGATATATATTACCCTTGAAATTCCAAATTAAAAATGACCACTAACATGAAAACAGTCAAAAGAGACTGACCTGTGAAGTGAAAATAGGAGGAGGCTGGTAAGCTCTAGGGCTTTGATGAGGAGGAGAATGAAGCATGGGGTCTCCATGCCCTAGCTCTGTTAAAGACTGCTCAAAACCCTCTTCATATTCTCTCTTCTTCACTCCTGAACAACCTTCTCCATCTTGTCGACCACTAACATTGCCCATTACTGCAAAAAATAAACCAAACCCACTTTCACGCTTCAACTAAACTCAATAATTAAAAAAAAATCCAAACTTTACGCAAAGTATAAGCAAAAAATCAAAACTTGTGGCCATTAACCATGTCAAGAAAATAAAACAGGACAAACCCAGAAGCAGAAAAGGGCTTGACATTGAATAAAGATCTTTGCCAGTTTAGTGACATACCCATTACTCTATAATAATTGAATTTGAATTGAACAAACACAAGAAAGCAAACACTTAATTAACTTGAGGCCAAGGGAAGGCAACATTAATTTTATTTTATTGTTTTACTTTTTTTTGCAGCTTTATTTTAATTTATGCATGCTGTTTTTTTGATTGACTGATGTATGTTTTTTTAATGGAAAGTGCAATTTGTCCTCTCTATTATAGACTATTTCTCTCTCTAAAATACAACAATAACTTTAAAACGAAAAAGTAAATAAATAATAAAATAGTAATTTTTATTATCATTAAATACTAAATTTTATTCTCCAATGAGTTTGGAAGAATGAAGATCCTATGGTGGACTCCTTATGTTTGATCTTTAAGGGAATGTAATGTTATGTTTGATTTGCCAACTATAGCCCTGTTTTTTAGTTTTTACAGTTAACCAGTTTGCCACGTCACCCTATTTATTGACGTCTTAGCAATAAAATCTTTATTTTCCTAAATTAAAAAAAAAGGGTAAATCCTTTGCCAACAACATGATCGGTTTATAATTTTATCTCCATGAAAATTATCATAATTGAATTTGATTTTTAGTAAAATACAATGTTACGGGTATTTGAATTTAATCTGGACAATAATGTGAGAAGATTAAAAATTAGAAGTGTTAATAATTCCTTTACTTTTTAAATTAGGGAAAACGAGTTTCATGTGTTTTGTAATTATTGCATTTGTGAAGAAAGAAATGTAAAGAACTTATACTAAAGTCTTAGAAATATAGTTTATAATATGTTACAAGCTTTTCTTAAGCTATACATAAGGTATAAGCATCAACAAATAGGTTATTAAATTATAGTAGTAATTAGTAAATGCCTTCAATATTTAATTCTGTATTGAATCCACATTCATCCTCAGTTTCTTCATAAGACACATTATTGGTACAGAATTTTAATATATTTTGGAATCCAAATTAAAATCTATAAAGAATTTTATTTAGAGGTAAAGGCACATATTCTTGTGATAAAAAGAAAAGAAAAGCTACTAATTGGAATCTTTTCTTTTTCTTTTGGACATGGTAATCTTTAGGATTTTGCCACATGCCTGGAGATTGTTGTTCTGAATTAACAAATGGTTTAGCTCTTTTTCTTTTTCATTATTTTCTTTTTCGAAAGCACAAATTGTTAAATTCTACCTCTAATTTTTTTAACCAATTTGTAGCTGCGTCCTAACTCTACCAAGGGGGGCAAGACCTTTCTCGGCTACAAGTAAATTTTATTTTCTCCCAATGCATATTGTCTGTAAATTTATGAAAGATAAGTCATCTGAAGTGAGGGTGGGGAATGGGTAGTTTCAGTTTTGTATTAAATTTTTAAGAATCTATAAAAATCGAATAAAAAAAGTCCTATTAAAACTAAATTTTCTGTTTGGTTCAGTTTGGTTCTTTACATGTTCATATTTTTTTTTTAAATTTTCTCACAAAATTTAATATCTTTTTAGATTTTGTAATGTCCTCTTAAATCATGCCAAATGGCACTATTTTAATATAAGAATGTTAACGGCATTTTCGATTCAATTCCAATTCTGAGAATTTGAACCAAGAATCGAATCAAGGCTTCTATGTCAGTTTCAAATTTATTTTCTTGGTGAAAAGTATCGAACCAGAACAGAAGAAAATGATCAAATTCGTTTTTTCAAAACCGGTTCAATTCTACATCCCTAATTGCAAGCAAAGATGAATTTAAGAAATATATATGTTAGTAGTTCGGATATTAATAATTTAAATACCAAATTAAAAATCAACAACGTCACATATTAGGATACAACTTTTGTAAAACGTAGCCATTTATTAGTTCATTTTATTATAATTATCCGCGATTAACAATTTGTGCTTGGGACATGAATTTTGAATAATTGAGATATATTCTTTATAAAAGGGGAAAAATAATACTGATGGTTATATGTGTAATTAATAGTAGTACCATGTAAAAATGGCCAATAGATCGGACGGCACGACACGAGTACATTTCGGTAGGGCACGTTGCACAGCACGGGACACACGTGGGCTGAGCCAAACTTAGACTTTTACACATGCGGTCCTTAAAAGAATGGTACAATTAGAGATTGGCTAAAGTACAGTATGTGAAGAAGTTCGCAATTAGCATGTTTCACTTTTTAATTAAAGTAAACTTAAAATTTATGATTATACAAATAACTTGAAATTGAATCTTTTAAATTCATTTAATTCTTAGTTTAAAAAAATACTATAATTGATTTATATTTATAATTTATTAAATAAATATTGATATCATGATTTTAATAAATAAATTATAAATATTATGATTTTATAAATTTGTGTTAATATTTGTTGTGAATTATGATTTATGACTCTATGAAAGTCTAAGATAACAATTAAGTTAACTCTTAAGAAAAATTTATTATTGTTTTTGTTAAGTATTAAAAAAAATTCTAATGCTATAAGGTCAAATTTAATAATTAATATTATATTTCCTTATTATTATTAGTTTATTATTGTTGAATATTGACTTAAATTTTAAATTTTTTATTATATTAAATTTTAATAAAGGCAAATGGACTCAAAAAAAATGTAAACTTGAAAATAGTATGTCGACAAATTGGTATGTGCTTTTGTTTTAAAAAAGAAGTTTATTGGGTTTTTTTCTTAAGCATGGCATGACACAACCCACGGCACGGCATGTGTGGGTACGGTACGAGTGAGCACGACATGTGTATTAGGCTGGGTTTAAGCAAAAAAAATTATAGCAAAATAAGAGCACGAATACGAACACGCGTGGCTCTTCCTTTGATACCGGTACTTCCTTTGATACCGGTAGGACTCATTGTCCATCTCAAGCAACGTGAAAGAAAAGAAAGAAAGGAATTAAGTGATCAAGTGGGTATCTCTTTATTTTCATCCAACAAATGATAACAAGCTCAAGGTGATGCAAAGTTGCTCTTCTTTTCTTCTATGTATAACTTTTTAGCACAAATTTTTCACTTCATATGTCCCACATAAAAGACATTGTGTGGATGAGAATCTAATGAGAGTGATATATTATCTCTCTTCCCCCCAACAAAAAAATGAAAAGACAAAGAGAGAGAGAGGTATGATATTCCCTTGAGGATCCTCGGCAATGCAGGTAAAAGAGAAGGAAAATTTACGTAGGCCAAAGCATACAGAGCGAGAGAGAGAGAGAGAGAGAGAGAGAGAGAGAGAGGAAAACTAAGAAGAGCGAGAAAGGAATAATAAAAAAAAGAAGTCGGTAGTTAAATGTAAGCATCCTATTTTTGAAGATGTCACAATGGAAGAGAGATTCTCCATTGCCCATTAATGATAGCAACATTTACAAGAAAATACATATACATAGTCTTGCAGCACAATCTTTCAAGACAATCTTATTAATTGTGTCATTTGATTTGAAAATGAAATTGATATTTAATTAATTCGGTTCTTCTAGAAGATGCATCTTAGGTTGCATGTTGCAACAACCACAATAATTGTGGTCAAGTGATTTTTCTCATCACTTGGGTTGACAAAATCAGTGAGTGATGGTTTATAGGAAACGAAATACAAACGATTGAGGCAAAAGAACATCATTCCAAAGTTGAAAAAGTAACGTTGCAGTTATAAATTTTCATGTATAAATTGATATAACACAATATAATTAATCAAATGAAAATATAACTTGACTTAAATGATTTATTAATATTATTTTATGTCACATTAATTTTATTTATTAAAAAATACAAGTATTTATAGTGTAATATTACACAGATTGATATTAAAATTACTCTTTATCATATTTTTCTTTATTTTTACTACAACGATGAAAAATTATCATTATATTTTTTCATTTTTTTACTTCCTAAGTGTAGGAAAACTCTAAGAAAAGTCTTTAACTTGTTAGTGGAGATAAACTGTGTTGCTACAATAGTATGGTACCATATTTTTTATCTTTTTGTGATCGATCCAAAGCAAGAATTGCAAGAGTAGAGGCAACGGCAGGATGGTGTTTGCTTAGGTTATTAACATTCCAATCCCTCTATTTTCCTAAAATTTCAGACAAAAAACATAGTTATTATTAGTTTACTCTCTCACCCCCATCAATAATCATCCTTTTTTTCCTTCTCACGCAATCCATGAGTAATCTTTAGATTTTTATTTTTCTTTTCTTCTGTCTTAGTTGTTTATCTTATTTCTTTTAGTAAATATTTTTATTTATTGGTTAAGTTATTAAATAATATGAATAAGGAAGATGTAGGGAATTTTGAGAGGATTTTTATTATTGATATCAGGTAATTATAATGCATGATTCAATTGCACATCCATACGAGCCACAACTCCTTAAATACAAAAAAATCCTATGATTACTTCGTAACTTCAGAAAGATAAATCTCTTGAATTGTTCCACAAATACATCAATGTGTCATAATTCTCGAATTATTGATATCATTTCCATATCTACTTTTATAATTAATTATCCATAATATTAAGAAAGTACATAACATTAAAATTGAATGGATGAAGAGGATTTATTGTTTCCTCTATTTTATTTCTGTAGTTTTATTATGGGAACATTTCAGAGCTGAGTATTGGCAGACTTATTTTTTTCTTATCATTTTATGTATATTTAGCAGAATTTGTGGACACTTATAATGAATCTAACAATGATATAATTCATGTAAATATTTTTAATAACTTGTTTGATTTGATTTTTATGAACCAAAATAAGAATTGAATTTTTTTTTTGGTATAAGGGATAGAAACAAATAAAGTAAAGTTCGTCTATGTATTCAATCAAATTCAAATAAAGGTAGTTAAATCCTAATGAATTTTTAATAGGATTTTCTTTCTAACGCTAATGATCGAAACTTTGTGATTTACAGTGGTTGAATCAGGATTCTCTCATGGTCTAATATTTTCCACACAAAAAAAAATACCAAGCAATTGCTAGTTAATAAATTAAAAATAAAGATAATTAAATTCTAATCATATACGAACACTAAACGACAAGTGTCACAAAATATTTAAAACCATAAGGTTGTGATTATGGTGTATTACAATAAGATTCACATTAATTTAATATCAAGGCCATGTTTGGAAAGAAATTGTATTGGGATAAAGGGGGTGTCCTAGTGCGACAGTTGCCGCTTAACGTTTTGCACTTTTCCTTTTATTTCTCTTTTTTTTTGCCTTTTTAATAATAATAATTAAATATAACTTTTTAATTTGACATATTATTATATAATATTATTTTTATTTTTACATCATAATTATTAAAATAAATTAATAATTTTATAATTTATTATTCATATTCTAATTTTTATTATATTAAAAAATATAACTAAATAATGTATTAATTTAATTATATAATAATTAAAAATTGATTTAATATTTAATAATTGAATATAAACTAACAACAAATATTTATATATGAATAAATTTAAATAATATTAATTTAAAATTAATACAAATAAAAATAATAACATAAAATGTTAAATTTCTAAAATTTAAGATTTCTATATTTAGCATTTTTCTAGGTACTAATAAATATTATTTTTCTAACTACATAATTTAAGCTAATAAAAACAATTAATATATTACAGTGTAGCACTAAATATTGTACAATATTATTATAATACAGTGCTAATGCAATACAGTATAATATAATACAGTGTGTCAAACGCACCCTAAGATAACTCATATTCAATTGAGATATAAAAAGGATTAGAAAGCATGAAAAGAAAGATAAAAGTTGAATTTTCATTCTTTATAATCAATAAAAATAAGAAATATTTATTGCTATTGGAAAAAATTGATCATTAAATCAATTGATTGTATCAAAAACTTACCAAATAAGCTTATTATCTTTTGAAAGACCACCATCCAATAATTATAATAAAATCAACTTAAAAACAAAAGACTAACCACAATCAATAGTAGATCGAATCCAATTGATTGATTTTGCTATAAATTGCTCTTATTTTATTTTATTTTTTTAAATAAATCCTCTCATTATCTTTGAAAATTCAAAATATATAAAATTATCTATGAAATTATATAAAAAAAAGAATGAGAAGAAGAAAACCAGTTTAAAAAAAAAGAAGAAGAAGAAGCGTGGAGGAGAAAAAGATAACTAAGATAAAAATTAAATTACGGAAAACAAGAGAGAAAACAATAAATAATTTTTAAATTAGGGCTTATATGTTAAAATTTTCCAAAACTTTTCATTTTTATTATTTTCAGAAAATAAGAAGGATTGATATGTAATAGATGATAATTGTGATATGGTGCCATCGTGTGCAAGATAGTTTTGTTTAATAGTTGTTTATGATTGTTTTCTCACTATAACAGAAATTTGTATATGTCGATATATATGTAGTTCAAATTTTAAAATTTAGATGTGCAATAACTTTTGCATTTTTTTTAATCTTGTAATTGACAATGTTTAATTACCTCCAAGTACTAAGAGTTATTTGACTAAATTTAAATAAAATTAAATTTTTGCAAGAAATAAATACAAAAATCTAACCTCTTATATATACAAATTTACAAAGCTTTTCTGCAATTGACCAACCATTCAGGGGATATCTTTTAGCAGCTAGTAGCTACCAACAAATTGCATAAGTGACTTTTTTTTGTCATTTTAAATTCTTTTTTTGGAATGAAGATATTTGTATTCTAAAAATTATTTTCAACAATCTATTAACTTGAACACTTATCTATTCAATTTGAAAAATTATATTTTACTTTATACACTCTTTCAAATGTCAAAAAAATCCTTACTTAAACTACTTAAATTAATTATTTTTATTTACTCTGCACACTTATAAAAATACTCAACTCACCTATATAAAATACAATAAAAAGTTGAAGCACTCAAAATTGTTATGGATAAGTTTATACTTTAATAATTCATTTAAAATAATTCATCTAATATCTTGTAGATAAGTAGGAGTATAATTTCTGCACGTTTTCTTTCAAAGTAATTCTGGAGGTATTAATAATGAATACTTCACTTATTTAATTAATGCCAAGACTGCTTATTTAATTAATGCCAAGACTGCAACTTACAACAATAGCAGATAAATAAAACATGGATGGTAGTTTTCTCGATCAACTTGGTTGGTGTACAATTTCACTTAAAAGAATTTTTTAACTCTTAACTAAAGGATGATGATTGATGACGTGTACAATAATATTAAATTTTTCTTTTTCTTTTTGAATGATGTGTTAGATTGGTGATTAAAGTAATTATATTATACTTATTAATAATACATTATCTTTAACAATACCGTAAACTATATGAATATTTTTATAATAAATAATTTTATAAGAATAATTATTTAGAGTAACTTTTAAAATGCAAATAGCCCCACTCCTTTCTGTGTTATAAAATAATTATCATCTTTAAAGAATTTATTGATCAATCAATATTTGTGATGAATGATGTAAACATTTCCAATTTGATGATCCTCGCTTGGATTATTGGAAGCTTTCATATTCTCACTTAAAAAGATGTTACATTCTTAGGTTGAGATCTTGTTTTGGTTTCAATGTTTTTAAGTCACACACGGAAAATTAATCCCATATTCTAACTGTAAAAAATTCTATTAATTTATAAAGGGTTCAAAGTAAAATTAAACTACCATTGATTCAAAGGAGAGTTTGTACACACAATAAAGATATGAAGTTGCCTCGCCACAGCTTGCATTGGGCTAATGGCCCACATAGAGTTGGTGCACCTAAACTTTGCGTTAGGAGTTGGGGCGACCCTGGTGAGTGTTTTGATTAAAAATGGAGCCAATCTCTGTTGGTGACAATAATAATCCTGGTAAATTTTCTTTGATATTAGTTCTGATTCGTCATTAAGGCTAATGGTTTAGTTCTTATTAATTAGCTTAAGCTGATTTCTTTAACGTAAAGGTATCATAGTTACAGTTTTATGTTGAAACCTCCAATTTATTCACTTTATCTCAATCTATCCTTTTAAATACTGATGTTTGGCCTCATCGGAACTGTGTATGATAAAAATTAATTTAACCATTTCGGAAAGTAAATATAGAGAAGTTGGAGTTATTTTCTCTATCAAATTAACCATAATGTATCACATACCAAAGTGACAAAGTCATAGCTCTTGATTCAAGGGAAGATTTTCTTATCCAAATTCACAAACACAATGGAAAACGAAACATTCATCAAAATTTAGAAATGGTCCCCTCCCAGTATTAGTAACTCACAGCTCAAACATTCCTTAAGTTAATTACACAACCCAACACTTGTCGGATTTCTTGGTCTCAATTCTTATTTCAAGACAAATGCTTCTTCAAGAGTAAAAAACATTTTAATGTAAACAAATTAACAAATGATATTATATAAGTTTGTTTCCAATGTCTTGTAGTCGAATTGTTGAGCAAAAGGCAATCTAGTTAGGGTTTCATGCGGCACTGCTTTACTAGCACAACTTGCCGACGAGTGGCACCATCCTCTTTGCACCATTATATAATTTATATTTCACTTGTTTCTTTTAAGAAAGCAAAAGTTTAATATTTACTAGCACCACCAACCCCTGTAGATGAATTAAAAAATATTATAAGAATTCGTATAGAAGTATTCTTAACATCGTTAAGTTTTTACTGTATTTAAAAAATATTGGATGCAAAAGGTTTTTTAAGTGACAATGAAGCCATATTGAAAGGTCATTATAATTGTAATTAACCCACTAAAAGAATTCAACTTTTATGTGGAAACAAAAGGTCATTTTGGGATTTAAAAAAAAAAATGGTTGTGGCATTGTGAGTCAATATTAATAAATAGTCTGCTTTGGGGGCAGCCCATATGCAATAGCCAGCAGTCACCGTGAGTTCTGTTACATGTAAGTTTACCTCGATCTTAACTGACTTTCTCGATATGCTTTAAGATAAACGTGTCCATCTCTTGCACGTTGAATCACTTGTTTTTAAACCCAATGGTTACATGAGATAAAGACAAATAACATAGTATGGTGTCACAGTTGCAACATAGACGGAGCCTTGCTTGGAGATACAATTCTTGATTATTCGAGCTTTGGTAATTTTAAATGTCATCCTGATTCTTATGGTATATATATAGGTGAAAGTGTAAAATAATGTTAAAAATTTTCAATTTGGGGAGAGATTGAAAACATACACGATATATAGATATCAAAAATTGAGGCGACCTCTGCTTTTGCTTTGATTAATAATTGCAGCGGTTAATCCAATGGGTGGGGCAAGAAAAGCACTTTTGGTAGGTAGAACAAAGGAACAAAGTGATGGCCTATAGACCATAGCTAATAAAAGCACTTCTTGAAAGCCATCATTTGAGGCGCTAAATGGAAACACAAAAGCATGAATCACGACTTCTTCTGCTCTTGGGTAGACCCAGTAGCAGCAAGCATGAATCATGATCTCTTCTCATTTGCAAATTTACTAATTGTATGTTCACAATATTCTTTTTTATTAATTAACTTGAAAAGCACTTGAAAATTTGTAACCATTGTGTATCAGTTTAATTAATTTTGAAAATACAAAAATTAAAGCATTTGATAAATACTAAAGTAATAATGTTATGGCATCTCAAATAGATCTGAAATATTTATAAAATTTTAAAGATTAGATTTCTTTTCCCTTTGTCCCATGATTGAAATTTTGTTTTTGAGCTCTCTTGATATATCAATTTTGATTTCGTATGAATCATTTTACAGGCAAATAGAATATACTAGCTGTAATAAGATATTGTTGCGCTTGCTTCTTTCATAATTATAAAACGAACTAATAATGAACAATTTTTCGTTTCATGTTTGCTATAAAATAATTAGCAGGAAAAGTTTGCTATAAAATTAATTAGTAGGAAAAATAATCTCCTTTGTTTTCTTATCGTTACTAGCAAACCTAACTTATAATCATTAACGTGAGTTATTACAATGAATTTAACATCTGATGCAATCTTCAGAATTCGCGACTAGCATTCAAAAGTGCTTATCTATGTAATTGTCTGTCCGACTTACCAATTGATATGTTTCCACAAATAATTAAAATTCAATTTCTTGATCTGTATCTTCAATTTTTGAAAACTTATAAAGCTCTTCTGTTAAGCCCTTTATTAACTAATTAATAGGAATATTTTGATAGCAAGAGTAGAAGTCATTGATATATCTGGATTATAAATATTAATTATTCTCTGACAATCATTTTTTTTTTTAAATGTAGAGGATCTGGGGTTTACAAATTTCAATGCTGTAAAAAGCTTCTACATCATTGTAAATTATTGAAAATTTCAGTTTATAGTGTTGTAAAATTGTGTGTGTGGTGTGTATAAATATATATTCCTTTACAAAAATTTTTAACTGACAATTAAATTAGTGGTTTTGCTTTTCCTCTATCTAT